>OU744316.1:104466149-105066149 GCA_916610145.1 Eristalis arbustorum | reverse complement strand
TAGAAGAATATTTATATAAGCCAAATTGTTTCATTGTGGATGTTTTTTTCGAAATGATTTAAGTTAGTCATTATCTAACTTTTATTTTGTGATTAATTTTCCAAATGTCTCATAACATTTCATGGGCTTTATGATATGAAATTAAAAATGTGAAGGAAAGTATACAAATATGTGTGCTCCAGTGAATCACTTGCTGAATGGAATAAGTGTGCAACATTTTACTACCAAATTTCTTCAATTTTCAATGCTTCAAACGTACGTCATCAACTTAAAATACGCAAATTCGCATAGCTACAAAATGGTATCGCAAGAAACGAACAGGTCAAATACTATATTCAAACATTCCAAAGACACACGTAATTTTTACCAAAAATATATATAACAACTTGAATTAAGACTTGCTTTGGAAATGTCACTTTTTAAGCAAAATGCTATTCCAATTCAGTTCTTTCTGTTCATGGCGAGCTCACAAATTGAACAAGTTGTTTGGAATTTAATCTGCTAATAAGTCAGATATCGACGTTCAAAAAATTCGGCCAGTACATGACTTGACAACGAGTGCAGACAGAGCAAGCCAAAGAAGACACGTCCATCGCAATGATGCAACGAATAAAGGGATTGGTGAGTTATCTAAAAGTCACACAGTCCTATCCAATAAGTCGCAGCTTTATTATTTTCATCCATTTCGATTTGAAATCAGAAACAATCCAAATATTGTGTTTTCATATTTATAGTAACCACTATACCCCTACACCGTTGCACGAAATCCAGCACCTGATTTGGAGTAAAAGACTTCTGGATACACGGGATAACTGATAAATGAAGGAGCATTTGCCATAGATGATATCAACTTGACCGACAATACTGTGACCATTAGAGTCATTGTATCGTACACAGGTATGGTCTGCTCTTTCGAAACCAAGCCCATGCGTTGCGCAGCTTAACAGATTGGACACTAAATTATTGCTCAGTAGCTCTGGCTTCATCCCAGGCAATTTGGATCTCACAATAAATTGTCAGAAATTGAAAATAGTACATCATTTGTAAATAAACCAATAAAGCTTCCAGAAAATGTTAGGAGAAGATCCAATACACTGTGGTTGAGTTAAGACTAATAGATTAGACCTTTGTAAAACGAGACAAGTTTATCTTCTGCTACAGTGTTTGGGACTCACTAAGGACAGGAATGTCTAGACTCCAATGTAAATATGATTCATTACGGGTCAGCATCAACTAAGAAAATTCCTGTATTTAAACATAATCACAAGAGGTCACTTGAAAAATATATATTATATATTATATATTATATATTATATATTATATATTATATATTATATATTATATATTATATATTATATATTATATATTATATATTATATATTATATATTATATATTATATATTATATATATATTATTATTACGCAAAACAAAACAATTGGCAACTCAGATGAAGAGAGAGAAAAATTAATAATAAGGATTTCGTAATCTTTAAAGTATTGACCTTGAGGAGACTGCTGAATATAGCAACAGTTCCTTCAAGTGAATCACTAGAAAAGACTAGTCAAAATAAAAACTGCTTTACTCCGAAATCATATCATCGCATAATGCAGTTTGTTCTAACAAAAAAGGTGATGAAAGTTATAATCAAATTTTATGGAAATCTGATCTCCACAGTTGAGCTAAAGGCAATCGCGAAAGGCTCTGTGGCGAATCATGTGTTTAAGTTCTGTATACATCATTGTAATTCTGAATTAAATTTCCACTAAAAAAATTGTTATAAATAAATATCTAATTCATCTGGCTTTCCAAACACCTCTTTCCAGGTGAAGCAAATCCAAGCATCCGTTCGGCATTAAATATTTGCAGATCGTAAAACGCATGATTATATCATCTAGTCTAGACTACAAATCTGGGTCAGATGTACAATTTCTGAATTTTCAAGACCTCCTAAAAAAGCCTCCCACAACACCCGTTGAATCATAAAATTATAATTAAAAATTATGAGAATAACTCTTATGGTTTCAGGTTTATGAGTAATCAAAATACGCCTCGTCAAAATGATAAATCAAGACAAAGAGCTTGCATTGCTTTCAAAATTCTGTCAATTCCAAGTGATGCAATGCAAAAGACATTAACGGATGCCTGAAATGACGCAAATAATGAATATGTCTCTCTGGCATTTCTCCATCACATTTTACGCGATGTAAATGAAAGTCCTTTAATTCAGTTTCGAAATGCTTCTGTTGCCGTATTGCTAATGTACTTCCGCGTTTAAAAATACATTTTATTGAGCGTGCGTAAAAGGGTTGTGCGCACGATGGTTTGTATCTTCACTATAAGCGATATGTGTGTAGCTTTTGAAAGTTCAAGATGAACGAAAAGTTTGAATTAATATAACAGTTCATTTGGGAATGCTTGAATGTAAAGGGATTTATCATTATTTCAAGTGAGTATTTATGTAACTAATTGAAATGTATTTTTGACTATCTTGTGCATTCAGAGTTCTGGTCTAGAATTCGTTTTTGCTGATAATTTTATTACCATTTAGGGGTCTTCTTAATTAGACTGGCCGAGTTGAGAGATCGAAGGAAATCAGACGAAATGTAATATCAAGTGAGCAACTCTTATTCAAATGAAAATGTTCAACTAGATGGATATTCTTGTTGTTTAAGGCAACACATCGGACAGCAACACAAACAAAGAAGATGATTTGACGTTATCGACTTTTGTGGTCAGAGTACGACATAATCGATGTATCCGATCTCTGGCGCAACGAGAGAAGTAAAGAATGTAGGCTATAAGTAAAATGCGTCAGAACGGAGGAAGTTGGTCAACATTTAACTTTTGTGGCGTTTGACAGTTCATTCTCCCATGTGTGTTTTATCTATGTATTTATATCCATCATTTTACTCTCATGAGTCGTGTGGGTTTGTATGGATGTCTGATGCAACGAACGTGTTCTTTGGGCATCTCTTTGCAATACGGCTACAGTTTTTGTGGATTGTAATCGCAACACACGCAACGGAATCTATGGGCTTGGAGCTTATGTTGAAGCGATGTAAAGCTCGAAGTTTTTGAAGGAAAAATTTGGTGACAGGGTAATTTCATGGCGACCGTTCGTCAATATTTGCTGCCGCGATTGCACGACATTACTCTATTATTTTCTCTGGGGCTACGTCACGTATTTTGTTCAAGCTCTTGGCTGAGCTTGAAACGATTTTGCATGAATAACGCTACACAAATTTGACCGATTTATAAGAAACGCCCGCGAAGCCATTTTTGCTAACCAAAATTTACGAAAATATGTAGGGATGTGTGAAATGAAGATTTTCTTGGTTTTTAGTTAAATGGGAATAACCTCTTACAATACATATAAAGTAATAACAACGTAGTACGGAATACGAAAATTGGAAAATTTAACATAGACTAGCCTTGGTATTCCAACAACGTACATAGAGAAGCCAAGCAAGGCAGGTAAAGTAATCACGGAGTATTTTCACATTTGTAGAAGACATTGTAATCGGTCTCAACAACAGGAATCAGTCCGAAAACCGTAATAGTTTCCTAGACTTTTATTCTAAGTCTACATCAAATTACAATACTTCAATGTGCAAAAACAACAATGTCTACAACTGGACAACTTTAATAAATGATGTAAAAAAACTGTAAAATAATAAATTCACAAACAATTGCCGCGTAACTTAATAATCTGTTACTAGTTCAACAGCCGATTATTTTCGATAATAAAAAAAATATCCACTATCTTGCGATAACTTTTCCCCAACTATCTACCTAGCCAAGATAACGAGGTGGCAAATGAGATAACCTCAACCACCCATCTGTCTACAGTTTACTTTTGAGATTTTTCCCTCTTACAAAAAACAAACGATTTCAATGAATAAGAATAAGAGTACTTACATTCTGCAGGGCCTTGTTCTTCTCTTCCAATTTGCCTGTGACTTGCATCAAAGCTTCCTGGGTCTGATCAAGTTCATTTTCAACGGTTTGGATCTTCTTTTGCAATTGGCGAGCCTCCTCTTCGGCCTGTTAATTGAATTAAATGAATAGACAGTTAAATAAATGTTATCAGCTTTGTCATTTTTAATTAATATATCTATAAATATGTTTGCGTGTTAGACGATTGTGTTTACCTTTTCGGCACGAGTGTTGGCATCGCGTGCTTGCTGTTCGCAGACCAAGGCACGTTCCAATGCTCCATCTTTGTCGATTTTCATCGCTTGCATCTTCTTCTTAATGGCATCCATGTTTGCTGGTTTTGTTTATGCACTGTTTACTCGAAGAAACTGCAATTGAGAAGAGAAAAAAAAACAGTGAGTAATTAATTAATTAGTGAATAACTTATTACAATGTAAAGTGTACGGCGGGTAACAATAGAGACGTTGTTGATTGATTGTTTGGAATTTCTTTGAATGGAATTCTAGATCTGTGGCGTGCATGTTTGTTAACTTTCGGATTTACTTGCACCGATTCATTTGCATAATTAGATGCGTTTTGTGGAATTTTATGCTAAATAAAGATGAAAATGACTATATAATTTGCAATAAGCGCCTGTCATCATGAAAGTGATTGAGTTTCTTTTTGACGGGCATTACGGTATAGGCAAAACAAATATGCTAATTTGATGCAATTAGTACTTCATGTTCGATATGTAAGAAGATCATACATATACCATACATATACATTGAGAATGATTGTCCCTAGATGTCCCCAGAAGGACATGAATTAGAAATTTGTGAAAGCCGACTCTTGGCTGACTCGCGAGAAAATCCTTAGGTTGATTTTCGGTTCCGTCTGTATAGATGGTGAGTGGAGTAGAAGATATAAGAACGAACTGCAGGAGCTTTTGAGCGACATCGACTTAGCTAGAAGAGTGAAGATCCAAGGATTGCTGTAAGGTGGCACGTCTAAGTGGAGTCGGACCTCAAGCAAATGGAGGCAGCTAACTTAACATCGAGCTGACTGGAGACGAGAAAATCGAAGTTTATCATCACAAAATAATTGAAAAATGCACACAGAGTTGAGAGTGAAATTTGTAATAAATCTTCAACAATGATGCAAAACACTTCTGCTTTCTTCTCAGTATCAGTGCAGCATACGAAATTAGATTAAGAAGTGAATTGTTTAATAGATCACCATAAATCGCAAATGGTCGCTATTCAAAACATGGTTTCGTAGTAAATTCAGAGCAATGAAAACGAAATCGATGAGGATTTATGTGCAGGAGGTAAACCTAAACATTCCCATTGCATAACATATTTTTACACCTGGTAATATGAGCTCGTGCAGTGGCTCTTTTTCTCTTACTCAAATTTACGATATTATGCAGACTACCAAAGTGTGAAGTTTGAGACTTTCACATTATCATGTCAGTGAGTTAATTGCAAGAGATTGAGATACAGAAGGATTTTTTTCCAATTTAGTGGCAACATTCTCACTAGACCATAACTAAAATAGGTGAGTTTGGCTATGTGGACTCACATCGAAATCGCCAGAATTCTTTCGACCAACACCACACCTTCATTGAGAAAAGATTGTTATTTGCAACGCAAAACTTGCCAATCTTTCTTCAGAAGACTCACGTTGTAGCAATTTTTTCGTTTATATAACAAATTACATATAAAAACGACCGAACCTACGAACTACCGTAGTTTCCGACACCGTGTCGAACCTAACCTTCTTTGGGAAACATTGAATCCACACACATAACACCACGCATACGAAAGACAACGCTGTTCCTCATTTTACCACTTGTATATGACAAAACGCCCTTTCAATAAACGTGTTGTCAAAAAGAAACAACCTCTTTAGCATTCAAACCACCACCCAACTACTGGATAGATTGTGAAGGTCAATTGACTTATGGTCTACATTCAATCATTCCCTTTTTCAATACAAATTCATTAGATTCCCTGCTTTTTGGCCTGATACATCTATGTATGTAGATCTAGATCAGTAACGGATTTGTTTCCCTGCTACACAAAGTCTTTGAAAACTCAAGTCAACCTGACACCAAGAAACACGAATAGATCACAGAGTATTCTCAAGAAATGTGTGCCGGCAAAAGCAACGAATGTGAACTGCATAATAAATTCACCATCAAAGGTATGTCAACTCGTGGGAGAATCCACACACACACACAAAACAAACGAACAAAACGACAAACTCTCCACAGTAAATTGATATTCAAACGGTGACCGCGAGTGACGGCAACGTGGTGAATGCTACCATTTAAGTTGACCGACGCACGCTATCGAAAGGATTCATAACTTTTGTTTCATACTCTATTGACAGACGTTATTGTTGAGCATGTCGCTAGAATGATGACAAATCATTCGTCTAGCTATAGTATTATAATTATCACTCAATTCCATTTAATGATTCCTATTTTTATGTCTCAATTAAAATGGCACAGCTTAGAGGAGAGTTGAACATGGTTTCCAAATTTAGATGTTCGAACTTAATTACTTCAATCAATTACTATGAGTTGGTCAATTGAAAGATTGAATGGATGAACACACCCGGGTTGGTGTTCATAAGGCCAAGGGGACATAATCTGCCAGGAAAAATTTGGCACAAGCCAATATTGTTGAAGTAATCAAACGACTGAAAAATGTCTATTAGGGATGTTTTAGATTTGAATGAGTAGACATTGGTGTGCATAAACGGTAGAGGATAAAGCGGGTTCTTAGGGCTTGGGCTACCTTGATTTTACCTCGTAAATGGAGTAATCTAGCCAATTACTGCTAAATCTCTCATCGTCATCTGTTCTGACCGCTAGGCAGCAAATCAATGTCTGAGTCACCTTCAAATGCAAGACTTCCCGCCTGCCTATTAACAAGTATTTTAACATCCTAGTTACGCCAGTGCAGGGACACTGTGACATTCCACAGAATTGCAAAGCAGAAGAACTCGCTACTATAAAGCGACTACTGAAACTGGACAGTCTTGCTTAAGCAAAGTGTAGGAAGTCAACTGCTACAGGATGCCTAATAACTAAACAACTTCGGCCTACACTAGATCACTTAACATGATCACCATGGGCAGAATCAATCTTAGAACCGTCATGGCGTCATAAAACTGCATTGCGCCAATGCTACTCACGCCTCTAGGAAACGAGGATAAGTAAGGATCCATTGTACACTTGTAATACGTTGTTCTCTCATAATACAGACTTCTGGAAGCCAATTTATTAAGTAAGCTCACCCAACTCATCTTTCTCGTTTCATCGAAAGTACAAAATGGTTTGCGGAATAGGCATAGATCCGCGTGGTAGCACAATATGACATCGCTGGCCTATGTTTTGCAGCTTTCCTGTCGTATAGCCACTTCAACGAAACCTAATCTAACCTTGGTTTAAAAAAGTATTTGTTAAAGCCTTATAGAGACATGGGAAACAGACAGCAAATACAGCGATGGAAAGATTTTCCTAGGAATTATATGTGTTGCACAGAGACCGCGACTAAAGACACTATGGGATTGGCCTATTTGTGCCCATGGACAACACGTTACTAGCTCAAAGAATATTCGACATACTTCTGACAGGAACAGTTGGAGAGGTCAACCAGGTGGAGAGAATGGTTGGTTGGTGGGAGAAGCAAACATGCAACCAAACCCCAGAAAGTTTCTTTTCCCAAGTCCATTTAACGTCAACCGAACCGTTGTCGACTTTTCAAAGAAATTATAGTGGGTTCTCTGGTAAGTCATTATTAATAAAATTCTCCAAATGCTTAATGACGAAGTCCCCTTTAAACCGCAATGACCCCAATTTGAAACGTCCGCGTCTTCCCCTCCCACAGACACAACAGTTCCCTCAATCACCTTGGTGCTATGTATTTAGCACAGGCATCCGCAAACTCAACAAAATTGTGCAACATGCAAATTCATTTCCGTAAACACGCAGTAAATTTATATTTACACAGGTCGGAGGCATGAGTGTACCTTGGATTGAAAACGAAAATTTTAAAGGACTGCCAATCTAAAGTGAAATTGAAGACATTTTCCACAGACCAAGATTTTCAACTAATTTTAGCTAGGCTCAGAGAAAATGAAACGCATACCCAGACGAAGAGAAAGGAAAACGCATATCTACATGCCAATGATTGTTGTTTATCGATGAACGAAAGTGTAATTACTAAGTGCGAAATCAACGAAAATATTTCACCTTCGGTCAAGGCGGTTCTTGCAACTTTTGGTCACTTGCTTCGATAGAAGGTCCACCAGAGAGGTCAATTGACATCCATCACTTACACACTCAGTTATGTCGAATGATGGCAACACTTTGTGATGAAGGAAACAGAAAGTCTGTGATGACAGAACAAAATCTTGAGACCATCTACAATGATGCTTGTACTTGTGGAAAGTTGATTGTAATTGCCAAGTTCATTTGCATTAAAAATAATAAAAATAACTTTCTTGAAAATTGCAAATAAATAGGAAAATCTTTCGAGGGTGCTTGGACTTACGTGTACAGAGTAGTGTACACTTTGGAAGTGCCATCAATTTTTCATCCATCCTTAGACGTGTGAATAAACAGTTGGATGGCACAGTTGCTTGAGTACATGCCCTTGGTTAGAGGGATTACCAGTTCCAATCACAGTATCTGGTTTTTAAATCTGGTCTAGTCATCATTAGCAGTAATTTGAGTAAAGGTATCACAATGAAGCAACAATGGTCGGAGAGTGCTGTGGATTTCATTGGCAGCGCACTAACTTAACCTAATCTAATCTAACCTAGCCTAACCTAACCTAACCTAACCTGACCTATCCTTTTGAATTCTGATATTGCCACATATAAGATCTGCAAAGCTATCTCTTCGACCTCCTTTGACAGAAACACGGGGCAATGCTGGATATAGCTATTCTACGGCCAATAGACAACCCAACAAATGGACCCCAACCAACTTCAACTCACTATCCAGGAAACGGATCACAAATGAGTGTACTTTTTGAAGAAGCATATTTGTTAAGATGCACGCAGAAGAATAAGAATACACTTCCAGAACCACGAGCATATTTACATAACCACACGAGACATTTATTCGCACATTGATAGTCAGTCAGTAAGCTCACTTCCGTCTCAGAGAGAGAGAGAGAAACAGGTCTTTTGCCAATCCAGATCCCACTTGACTACTGAATGACCTTGACCTAGTCATTGTAGGTAACTTCAGTGACAGACTAAAATGGCAAGTGCTGTGACCTCTCGCATTTTGCTTATTCTAAGTCAAGACATCGACTTCCTCAATTTTCACAAACAGAAGTACGTGCCTTGTGAACTGGTATTCTCTTAAGTCAGCTGAAATACCAACAACTAACGTTTTTTTTTCACAAAATAAACAATTTCTCTCGCATTAATGCAAATTTTGCATTTTTTTCGTTTCGTCTTCTCCATTGATTGCTACTCCCATCCACATTCCTGCAACTTCTGCTATTTTTTTTTCTTTCGTTGAAGGTACTCCTCAAGTATTGTACACACATCATTCCTCACTTATTTTGTAAACAATTTTCGTTCACCGAAAAAAAATTCAGAAAACAAAAAAAAGAAAGAAATACATATATATGAAGAGGATAAATGAATGAAGAGGAGAATAATAAAAACAAAATCGAATTGAATATTGCCAAGTATGGGGTACATTTTTTCCCGTGTCGATTCCATGAGCAACAGAAAAAAAAACCGTGTAAGACAAAACAAAAGCAAAGACAGCGAAACCAACGAAGCCCTACTTAAACTCAATATCTTGACCTATATAATACATTTTCTGTCATTTACTGTCATGCTTGCCATTATATTTTCTTGTGTGTGAATCTTTCTTTAAGGTTAGATAATCCTTAGCATACTGATTGCAGTTTAGAAACAAGAAAGCGAAGATAATGTATGTATGTGAATACGAAATTGATGCCCAGACATAAGGCACCCGAAGCGAAAGAAGTACGCATGCGATCAGAGGAACCACCTCCCCCAGGCGGTCTAAAAATAAACACTGAGCTAAAAAATTCATATCCATACGTGTGCACTCCTTTTTGTATACGAATTCAAATTCGACACCCTCTCTCTCGACCGTTTGATGGCGCAAAAGCTTATTCATGTAGTGCCCAGACATTCCACCACACAACACACGATGAGATGAAATGAAGAGTGATCTTTGGATCTTGCGAAAGAGTGAAGAATCAAAAATAATTGTTTCCTAATCGAGAGCCAGTGCCGAAAAAACAAAAACACACAGAGATTTCAGGAATAAAAAATAGATACACAGCCACAATGATTACACATCGAATGGACGAAGATAGAGAAAGGTGCGATCAAATTTCCTCGATGATGGATATTTTTAGTTCTAGCCGAACTGTTCCAATCTATTTTCACTTTTGTCCTTCTTCGATAACGAAGAAAAATCGTGTGCATTCGCTTTCCGTTAGAAATGCAACAAACTAACAATTATGTCACCTGTAGATGCAAGATGCAATCAGTTACTTTCTGAGGTTTTTGAACCATCATTATGTCAGGCAATACTGTCTGGCGGCAAACACATTTTTTTTTTTGTGGTTTCAATTTGTTTGGGTTTGCAGAAACCGCTTTTGTATCAGATGACAGTTGCAAACTTATGGTCACAATTGACACAATCATACATACAACTGCAACCAATTTGAAATCAGTCAAAACGTAGGGATTATATAAGAAAATGCATTGTGCTGCCTAAAAATAAATATTCACGTATATTCACCACAAAGTTCACAGAATTTTAAGGGGAGACAGTAGCTGGAAATATGGAGGATTGATCTATTAAAATTTGAATAACTTCTTTTTTGACTGTTACTGTAGTCCCTGCAGATACACTCTTATGCACTTAGTAAGCAGGAGGGATTTCCTTTCGAAAGGAATGCTCTGATTATTTTTTAACTACAATTGCTTATTTTGCTTAAGTGTGCAGATCATCAAAAACAATCGAAAAAAATCACCACAAATATTCACAAAAGAAATTCAAATTTAAATGCTGATAACCCAAACTAACGTCAGTACTTTGTTAACGCCTTTAAAATAAATCGTTACTACTACTACTTACTTTACAAAAAAAAGTTTCTATTTCAGAGATATCCGCGACTTGAACGGATTGTGATGTTCAACTGAAAACTTTTACGAAAACAGTTGAAGCGATTTGCTTTTTTCAGACGCTCTAGGTTTTTCGTTTTTTTTTTTTTTTCTTTTTTTTTTGTATTCGTTGGATTCGTATTTGATGTATTTGGTGTATTTCGTGTTGCCGCCAAAGATATTGGCGGTTGGTTGGTGTTCAGTTCAGTTTTGGCTGAGAGAGACAGAGAGGAGAAACACCTTTCAGTGTGTAGCGAGAGTGTCTGTATGCGAATGCATGTATCTAAAGGCCATGTGTTGTTGGCGTTGAGGTTTCATTATTTTTATGGAGAGGCGCACTGTGTGGAGCAGCGCGCCAGCGATGTGATATATTCTTTGCTAAGACCGAGCTTGTCTTATGCCTTTATTCTCTTGCTCTCTCGGTCGCTCTTTGTTTGGGGTGATCTCTGTGTAGTTTTTTGTCTGTGTCTGTCTGCGTTTTGTTTTGGATTTTTGGTCAAATATTTGTGCACAACGCGGGTGAAGTGCAGGAGTCTCTGTACTCATCTCATCTTACCTGAGACTAGATGGAGGGTGGTGGAGACGTTGTGGTCTTCCTTAAAGAAATATATGACTAGGCATTTATGTGCGCGAGGCTTTTGCGGAGAAAGAGAGTGATAATTTTTCCCACTTTTTTCCGCTTTTGTAAATTTTCATTTGCTTCCCAGTATTTTTATTCTCAAAAATATTCATGATACTCTGAAGTATTCTTTTCACACAAATGTGGAAAGAGTGTCTATTCGGTTATATTTAGATTTAGATGAAATTTCAATTAAATATTTACTAGAGATGTATCTGGGTGGTGACTCCGTACATACGAACTAGATGGGTAAATATTCAAATCGAATATGTGTGTATAAAATCGTGCGAATCAAGGAATATTCTTATTGGAAGAAAATTCTAATTTTACTCAAGCGTTTAGAACACAAAAAAGACTATATCGTTAAATTCGCTAAGGCTACCATAAATTTGTGAAAGCCTTAAAGTCTCCTCGAGTTTCTTTAAAAGCTATCTGTATTAGAAAGAACAGCGGGAGAGATAATCTAGATTCGTTGTTCATGTTGCTTCATTATTGAAAAACCTCATCATTTAAAAATGTCATCTTTGATGTGCATCCACTACGTATTAAAGAGGCAATAATAAATTATCTAAAGGTTAAGGAGACACTGGAGCACTTAAAACGCAAAGAAACACTGCTGGGTCAAAATGAGAAGATCAACAACCAGGATTTTGATAGGCGTGAGCATGCAATACGATACTTTTGGAAGATTACCTACAAACAGCTTGTACTCTAGAATGAAGAGTACAATTAAAAACAACAACCGTCTGATTCAATTATAAATAGAGAAAAATGTTGTTTATTTTCAGAATGTGCCTAACTTAGCCTAACACGTTACCATTAGATCTTAGCCTAGTATTTATTCTCCATTTTCAAATTCATAATTGTAGTCGATATCTTCGATCGCTAGATGGTTCGATCCCGAGTTCATCGCTGTAATTTCTAAAGCTCTGGCTCACTCAAATTAGAACAATGTTTTGAAACTTAAACTCCGCTTAAGAAAACTGTAAAACATTCAAGATTCAGGAAATGTCAGTTGTCAGTGTGTACCGTTCTCCGTCTAATGCAAGGAGCTTGTAACTTGGGTGGGTTTCTCTATTCTCATCGGTTTCAATACAGCTAGCGACTTCATCAGCTTCGATTCCCAGAGACCAACCAATATTGGAAATGGTTAAAAACTCTTTTGTAATAATCAAGTTGGTGTAGGTCGTAGTCTGTTCACAGTGGTATGAGGTCTAGAAATGTGGATTTTTGGATGCCCGATTTTGAGGCCGATTCACGAATTTAACACTTCGCTCTTTTGGCCATCGTGTTGGATATAATAATAATAATATGGGTGACCAACAGTTTGATGCCAAAGCCGAACGGCCAAGTTTGAAAAGCTTTTTCTAAACAGGAAATACTCTTTTAACAATTGTGGGACCGTGAAAAATAAGACTTAAGACTTCGAGGTTTAAGTGCGTTGCCGTCTACGTTCTAAAACTAAACCGTTTAAAGCTGATCATACATATATGCTGTGTTTATATTTCACATTTACAAAGTGTTTCTGCAGACCGGAAATGGCAAATGTTACGTTACCCACTTAGGATAAAGGCACGTGTCACTATTATCTTCGTAGACCCAATGTGATGCCCAGGAGAGGGAATGGATTCCTCTTAGCCCATTTCTCGTACCTGTCATGAATTCTGCATATGAGCAATCGGTTAATCATAAATACTGTAGGTTAGGTTAGGTTATTGGGCCGACAGCGATATTGCCAGCATTACTATACCCTCATTGGTTCATTGCAAGACCAGCTAAAAGCGGCAAGTAATGATTGGACCAGATTTGAAAATCAGTTAAAAGCATACTAACCGGATTCGAACCGGGGACCCGTATAACCAAGGGCAGGCAGTCAACCAACTGAGCCAATCAATTGATTATGAACAATTGATTATGATTATGTAAGATGTCGGTATAATTAATTTAGTTTCAGGATTTGTATTGTAATAAACTCAAGAAGATTACGACAGATAGTAATAAAATCACCTGACATTATTAATACATTCTTCAATTAAGGCCCAACCTTAATCAAACTAACTAAACTTCAGCTTAAGGTAGAACCGAGCAAAAGGTGACCGGAAACATCATAAATGGCACATTCTCATAGCTGCATCTGGGTACTCAGTTAAGGCACTTATTTTCTACGTATATAACGTAGATAGCGTTTGAGTTTAAAGCAAAGTGTTGCGGCACGGTTTCGGTTTGAGACGCTTTTTCTAGCCTGGAAATACTCTTCGGGCATTGTCAGTGACTCGAAAGAGGTGGGGCTGCGAAAACTAATTGTGTAGTACTGGTATTCACACAGACCCACAACGCCACGGCTTTCAGCCAATTATCCCGAACAGATTTACTACTCTAGAATCTCCCTAATTATACCTGAATGAATTATGTAGCAAAAAAAATTCCAAAAAGATGCACTTTTCTCAATTCATTCTCCATGCAAATCGACTTTCAACTTCTGAAGGCGCCACCTCAATGATATTCCAAGAACAACAGGTAGACCTCATTTTCGCAAACATGTTCCGAAACTCAGCAAAACGCAACAAAAGGTCAATTCGTGTAAAAGTTTTACGATAGGCCCACCAGTCAGTCACCACCGCAACAAAAGCTAACGAATTCCAATTATTGTATCTCACTTCGAAATTCCAAACTTTATCCCAATGTCATCGCGAAAAAACAACCGTGAAACACAGACAAGTATCGGTGAGTTTACGTTTTTTATCGGACACGTCATTCCAGCGAAAGCAATGCTGATAACAACGCTGCCGCGCCGACGTCACATCTCCGTGCACAGAATCCAACGAGCTTAGTCATGACAAGAAATAAGGGCAACACACAGTCGAATTGGTGCTTCGGTGTGCTATGTTTGCATCACCTTATTTGGAATTTCGTGGTGATGCAAGTGCTGCTGCCATAAAGGAGTCCATCCATATGCGCCACTGGATGATTCTGTAATTATACATGGATGCCATTGGATTGAATGGTCGTGGTGGTGGTGGCGGTGATTGTGACTGCTTATCGGGAAGGTTACTACACTTAAGCAGACGCACGAAGTGCGAAAGCCGAAATGCGAATTCAAATGAACTGCATGTGAGTCAATAAACAAATTGGAGAAATGTCTATCCGCTGGGGAATAAGTAATGAACTCTTCCACATCGATGACGGTGCTTTAAGGGTTTCAAAAATCGGTCTATTCACGACACCGAGAATCCGGTTTGAATCATTTCTGAAAATGACTAATCCGCATGCCGGCAAGGTGACAGGTTAATGCACTTTGAGTATGCGTATGTAAATGTGTCCAGAGTGAGATTTAATTGTTCTGAAGGTGGATTCGTGACATTTTTACAATGTTTACCTTAGAATCTGGGCAATAAATTACGAATGTGGTTCGGTGATTACATAAGAACAAAAGGCAACAAAAATATGAGGTACAGTCCAAGTTAGTTGATAACTTGAACTGCAATTACTAGAATGGCTTGATAACTCGAGAGCGATTTTTTGGTGTCGCATTGTAAAGGGGGATTCCCAAATTCTGCATGTTTTTGCAAATTAGTTTTGTAGTGAATCGCTTTCAGGAAATTGTGCATATTCCTACGTCATAGTATAAATTTGTATGTTCGTGTACAAAATCATTATTTCGTTGAGAGCAACCTTTGGCTGCATTCGAGAAGTTTATATAGTCTAACAGATGGGATAATACTCAAACTTTGGTTCCTAACTAGTTCATCTAGTATCTCATTGCCGGTTATGCCCCTATGACCCGGGACGCAGCATATGCGTCGAATACTAACCTTAAGCTCCTCGCGGCAGTTTGCTTGAACTTAATTTCTATAGCCGAAATTACTTTAGTGCCCGCTTGAGTGTCAATTAGGATGGGAATGTCACCTGGGTGTTTTTAAACGATATCATATCGGCTGCTCCTTAATCGCCATGACCTCCGATTGAAAAACACTGCCATAGTCAGGCAATCTATTCGCGCAGTGCATGTATAACAATTCGGTAAAGATACCCGTGCCTGATCCTTTTTCATTCTTCGACCCATCTGTTGACAATGTCGAGTTATTGATGGGTCCATTATAGTTCCACTCCTCTCATGTTGGAATATAAAGCCGGAAGGGTGCATCGAAGTCAAGGGAAGGGAGGGAGTAATCACTTATTGTTTGTTCTATTCGTAGTCTATCTAGAACACTCGCGTCACATATGGGCTTGCATCTTAGCTGTTGGAGAAGTTCCAGTCACACCTAGGCATGCAAGTCCCTGTATTATTGTTAAAAGCTTTCTGTTGAAAGCTGTTAGGCAACCGTCTCCCAAAAAAAAAAAGTCGTATGTCAAGATAGGCATGACAATTGCTGTACATCCATAGTATTGATCTGTGATATGGGACACATTTTGTATGTATTTTAAATAAAATATTAAACCTACACGTTTATTAAATATTGTTTTTTTGAGGCTATAAAATATAAATTCTTTCAAAGTACCGGAAAAAATGACAATTCCACTGCTCCTAGCCATCACCAATTGGTTTCTCGTGCTATATTGAATTACACCAATGCCCTTGAACATAACAATTTGGCGCAAAGCAATCTTATTTCAGGAATGCAATCTTCTCTGAATTAGATCGGTACTCTCAAATGTCTTGATCGCATCACAACATCACGGGGAATGAGATCGCCGATGAACTTGCCGGACAGGAGAGGAGGTACTCTTAGGACCGGAAGCTACGTTGGGACTAACTGCGTCCACGGTTTGGGTGGTTGGGCTTCCATCGATGATTGATCTTCTCTAGAGCACAACCGGATGTGGCTTAACCAAATCATCCCCATAGAGCACTTAATCTACTACTGTCCCGCCTTTGCTCAGATCAGTTGCAGTTTCTACTAATAACAGAAACGACACCAATAACAGGTGGGCAGATGTAGATACATACCAGGGAAAAAGAAAGTACTTGCTGTCATCACAGAAGGATGCACAACATCGACGTCTCGGGCAGAGCGTCATCATGGGCAGCAGAAACTTTGAAGGTAGTCAAGGACTTTGTCTTCCTCGGCTCTGGAGTAAACATCAGTACCGAGATCAAGCGTGAATTACTCTTGCTTCTTTGGCCTCAAGAGGCAGTTGAGTAACAGATCCGTCGAAACACCAATCTGACTTTATATAATACTCTGGCCACCAATGTCTTACTCTATTTCGCAGAGAGGTGAACGCTATTGAAAGCGGATGAAGAAGTTCTTGGTCGGTTTGGAGTAGAAGATTCAACCACGAACTGCGAAGGCTGTACAGCGGCATGCACCTAGTTAAACGTCTTCGGTTCCAACGTTTACGATGGCTAATTCATGTAGAGCGGATGGACATCACAGCTGTGACCCGAAGAGAATTCGATACAGAGCCATTGGAACGACGCCACAGAGTACGTCTTCGAACGAGATGGCACACACAGGTGGAAAAGGACCTTAAACAACTTGGTGTTGCTGGCGAAAGATCGTGCGTGAAGTATGTAGATACATGCAAATAATATAAAGCACACAATAAAAAGAGGATTTATTTTCAACTGAGATTAATCAGGAAACACATTAATAAAAGAAATTGTAAGCGTAATAATGGAAGAATTACTTATTTGCAACCCGGTCAGAAGATTTTCAGCACCCCACAACGACTTTTTTTAGTTTCTGCATGCATAAGTAAAGAAAAGAGACAATGGTAGACTACCACGGCACATGCCCTGCCCTTGCAGAAATAGGCAGAAGATTATTGCGCGGCCTCGAAGATCTATCTCAAACAAGTATAAAAGATATCCTACAATATTTAAATTGTATGAAAGGCTATAAAATGGTTAAATATACAATGACCAATAAATCCAGAACAGGAAACGCCATATGATCAATGAAATTACGGGCCAGATAGTGGTAGCACAATGGACGGCAATGGTCTCAGTGGATCTTGCTAATGCGTACTAAACTGTAAACATATTCATCTACTTAACCTTGCAATAAGTCCATATCTCTGCTACCGTCGACCATTCAACATCCATAAACTGCATGTTACGACAATGGTGTATCTGCGTGTATTCAGTCTGTTCCTCCTCATACAATTTCTTCTTCAAGACTAGTTGTTAAATAGTATTTTGGAACAAATATTCAAAATTAATTATTCGTTTCAAGCATATTTCCCTTTCAGTGGCTTTTCTACTTCTTGATTACATCCATGCACTTGTTCAAATTCCATTTTGAGTTAAAGCTCACACCAAAAAGACCTGCATCAACACATTTATCGCAATATCACACCCAAAAGGTGTGTCAACATCATGTCATGGCCTTTTTTTCAGAATTAAAGTCAAGCCAAGTTTTTCACAGTAATTCGATCGCATCAGATTATGCCGTCAATCTGCTAATCGAAATTGAACATCATGCGACTCGTCATTGATTGATCTTGTAAACAAATGTCATGTCCCTCATCAATTGACGAAACCTGTGAACTAGGAATGGCATCCATATGTACATAAGTACGAGTATGTTCGCGTTCCTCAACAAATATCACATTAATCAGTTTACGTAAGCAAATTTATTGGCTTCTGAAATATACCCCGCCACCGACGTTTCCGTTCGCATCCAAGAAGTTCGTTTTTCAAAGCACAGAATCGTATATTTAGAAACTGAGTGAGCGTATGTTGAAAATAGATCATTTCTCGTTCTTGATTTCGTCATTTAAAGCGATTCACACAAGAAAGATTCTACAGCGATTTCGTTGTGCTGAGTGGCAGTCCATTTCATGACATTAATGTATTAACTTTGTGGATGCTTGAAAAAGGGCAAGACGACTTCTTTCAAGGACACCCAGTGACCACATTTGGAATCACAAGAAAATATGTATAATCTATCATATTGCGGCGGTGAAGCGGTTGTCAAGGTAGTTGTGTATTCTCGGGCCACTGGATCAGCTCCTAATGCAGCTGAATGCTCTCCAACCCGCCAGCTGCTGCATCGCAACCGAACAGGCGTACATATGGCCAATACCCATGTACGCCAATAACATTAGAGATCTGGTTGGAAAAACTCTTCCCATATATGGTCGAAATTAACGTGATTCCAATAAGGTCCGGTGTGTCTCAATCAATTGTGGTGGCATAGCGCTTTGATGTCGGGCAGGAGAGGCAAAGTCGGGGCAGCAGCTGCACGGCTACTGGTAGTGCGACCGGCAGATGAATGAATGAGGCTCACAGGAAAGGTTAACGTTTAAAGTTTCATGGGTTTGCTTACACTTTGTTGTTTTGTTTGTTTTTGCTGTGCAATTTTCTAGGCATGAGAGTATATTAATTGTTAAATTATGGCCCATGCTGGTTTTAGCGAGCGGTCAAGGTGGACGCCTTGTGGATATCAAATGGATATGTGCTGCCACAAATTGTTATGAATATCAATTGAACTTGCATCTATCGGATACCAATTTTGGATACGTTCAATGTGTACTGAGTTGTCACATGAAGGATATGCTATGCTGCCAATTAGAAAAGCCTCTAAAATTAAAAAGAGATGTTTAAAAGCACGAATAGAATAGAATGAGAAGTGATTGATTCTAAAAATAAAAAACATGTACACAAGGGTAGTAAACAGTGTTGACTCTTAGCAACTCAAGGTGATGGTTATCGATATGGTAGTGGTTTAAAATTAATCAAAAAAATAGGTCAGGATCACGAAATTGAAGGCTAGTCGAAGAAAGTACGCCATCGGATGCGAATGTCGCGCTTACATTTATCATTCAGATGGTAATTGAAAGTGAAGTTGTAGGTTATTCCTAAACTGCTAAGAATAACATATACCTATACTGTAACTAGACGTATGCAGATTACCCTCGAAAGATTGGGACTTAGTCTGTCAATGATGCTTGAAAAATATGTTGCTCAAATGCGTGTATATCTGTTTAGGAACGAGAAATATCGAAGATTATTGCAGATATATGTACGCTTAACTGCACTGTGGAGCACAACAAGACAAAGAGCAAGAGCGTGTAGTTAATTTACCTTGATGCATGAAATTTTATCGTCAAATTTCTGAAGGACTGCGAAAAAATGTAAGTCCACTCGTATGCAGTGCGCTTGCTTGGCTGCAAAAATCTTGTTAACTAGAAAGTCGCATTATTTAAATTATAAATAAACCTACTTTAAAGACCCAGGTTTAATCTCTAGTCCCGTGGAAACAAAAACACAAATCCATCATTAAAGTCTTGTTCTTTAAAATTGAGCTTTAAATACGTGTATTCTCCGTATTTAGCAATTACCTAGACTCTTGATTTATGGTAATCAGCTCAGTTTTTAAAAAAGAATACAGCTCCTACCAAAGAATCTTTCGGTAATATATATAATTTAATTATCTTGACAAATTATATTAAATATTCACAATTAACGTATCTTTAAAACAAAAAAAAACCCACCTTATCGACATCAACTAATAATAATTTTCGAACACCGCACACATTCGCCATGACAAGTGCATACTTTAAATGTCAAAACAAAAAACTCAGGTTGTGCTAACTTATTCAATTTAAATTTATAAAAAATGGGTGGAAAGAAACATTTCAGAGGTTCAAAAGGTGGTGCCCATTTTCGTAATGTAAAAAGCAACCACAATTGTGAGCGTAAATTTGCTCAACACGAAAAGGAACTCGCCGAACACAGTACGAGTAGCAGTGGCAGCAGTGACAGCGACAGCGATGGATCCAACGTTTCAGAAGAAGCCCCATCATTCCCGGTGGCAATGTGGGATCTGAATCATTGTGATCCAAAGAAATGTTCGGGAAGAAAACTCTCACGATTAGGATTAATTGATAACTTACGTTTGGGACAAAAGTTTCCCGGGCTAGTTCTAACTCCAGTAGGTGTCAATTGTGTCAGTCCATTGGACAAGGACATTGTTGCAACAAGTGGCGTTGCAGTGGTCGATTGCTCATGGGCTAAGTTGGACGAAACACCATTTAATCGGATGAAAAGTCCAAATCCTCGATTATTACCATATTTAGTAGCGGCTAATCCAATAAATTATG
Source organism: Eristalis arbustorum (assembly GCA_916610145.1). Classification (NCBI taxonomy): domain Eukaryota; kingdom Metazoa; phylum Arthropoda; class Insecta; order Diptera; family Syrphidae; genus Eristalis; species Eristalis arbustorum. Next base: position 105,045,378 of record OU744316.1, on the reverse strand, counting down.
GCAAGCCATGTAAGCTAAGTTGCGTCGAAGCTATTGCTGCTACATTGTACATAACTGGGTTTAAACGAGAAGCTCATTGGTATATGGGTAAATTTTCATGGGGCCACGCTTTCGTGGAGCTTAATCAAACACTTTTAGACAAGTACGCCGAGTGCAAGAGCAGCGAAGAAGTTTTGAAGGCGCAGAATGAATATTTAGAACAAGAACAAATGATTAAAGATAAGCCAAAGGACTACAAGGAATTCTTCCCATCTTCTAGCAGTAGTAGTGACGATGAGTAAATATCAATTTTTACCTTTTGTAAATAAAGTTGTTAAGCAACCATTTGCGAATGCAAACAAATATGTAATCTTTTCATATAGTCAAATAAGCTAACTTAACACAAATCCCTTAAGGAAAATCAAAGTCACATTTTGCCAGAAATACTCCACGGGAGTTTGAATCCAATATCCAGATCCGAATGATTTGCATGTTCCGCGGGCTACAGGCTTAGGTTTATGTTGGAAAGTTACTCTTATTTTTACTGCGTAATAGAAGTACACTGAGAAAACGTAGTATCTTGTCTGATTCGAAAGAATAAATAGGAATTTTCATTCCAACATGACTGCAATGAGTTACTGAATGACCATAGCCCACAATTTGTTCGAACGCGAGCTTCATGACTTGTTGATAGTGAAGAATCAGGAACGTGGTTCTTATCCAAAAATGGTGAGCCAATGGTCTTCTTTCGTGTTGTCATTTATGAGAGACCCATCACACTGCTGATATCATGGCTTAAGTGGGTTTCAGGCGATCGATTTCAGCGGTCAAATAAACACAAATTTTATAAAATACGATCCTCTAACGTTTTTTTATTTATTTACTGTCAGTTTTTGTTTTTACACAGTGAATTATACCTTTGTTAAGATAATGCTTAAATGTTCTTAAAATTAAAAGAATAATAAAAATTAAACGCTCTCCATATGTGCTTGACACATACGGCTTATGCGAGAGAGACAAAGAGAAAAAAGCGAATTAGGTTTACACACCGGGATGACAACACACTGAGCACGAGGAGAACACGCTTGAAAAAAATTTTGATGTGCGACGAGATTTAAGCACTGCTTTTTGGTTGCTTCTTTTTTCAATGTGCTCAAAAACAAATTAAATTTGGGCGCAACTCAGTCGTATGTCCTTTATGTGCATGTAGACTACACCCATTCGCAATGGACCCTAAATATGAAGACTACATCTACTGTGTATTCCGATGATACTCTGGGCTGACATTGACAAAACTAGACATACTGAAGTAAGTTGCACTGTTCTTGACCAAAAACTTGAGAAAATCATTTAGATGTCCCAGTAGAGTCTGCAAGGACTTCTCATCTAACGATGTAAAGGCTAACATGGATCCTAGACGAACAAACAGCCGCAGCAGATGAAACGCACCGTACAACTTGGACATTGGAACATCTGTATGCTGCTGAAGCACTTCAGCGTATTGAGGTCTTTCGAATTTGTATAGTAACTGAGATCCAAGCATAACATTGAAATACTCGATGAGGCCATTGGCAACATCATTGATTGCGACCTCCTTGGAGGGATTTGTAGACTTTGAAGCCTTCTTAAATGCAATGTATGCGTCTATGATGTCTTGGACAGTGATTTTTGCTGGCACATCGATTAGTTTGTGTTGACGTGTCACTGCGTCCCAATCGTCAACCAGGCAGGGTTTTAGTTCATCAGGAATTTTGATTTTCACCTCGACCTTAGACAGGAACTGTTCTTCCGTTTCTACCGATAAATCGATGCGACCACGTTTCTTTTTGTGTGGATCATCTTTGGATGCGTCAGATGTTGATGATGCGGCATTGATGGATGAGACTGGTGTAGCTTGTGCTGTCGTCGTGGTTGCAGTTGATGTGCTTGTTGCAGCAGCTGCATTTGGTGTAGATGCACCGGCTGTTGCTGCAGCAGCAACCGCTGCTGCGTACGATTTGGAACGACCACGACCCGATGTGGACGGCGCTGCCAAGGAGGTGGATAGCTCTTTGGATGGGGTAGAAGCTCTTGATTCATTTCCGTCTTTTGGAGTAGATCCACCAGCACCGGTACCTGTTAGAGCACCAACATCGCTCTTTTTCCCTTTTGGTGTAGCTGTAAAAGAGGATTGGCATTGTCAATATTGTCAGTAGAATCATTTCGAAATGCAATTCAAGTCCATGGAACAATGTAAATTTTCAGATATAGCACTGGGACATCATCAGTCTACACAGCCCGCCATGATTCAACAGGTGCAAGATGAAAAAGATACTTAAAACAGGAAGATGTATTACATTTTAACTTAACCAGCTTGACGATTTTTAAAGATTTGGACATTCTGTACATACATATGTAAGAGCACCTTTCAGTCAATTGATGACATGATCAGCAAAGAATTCTATATTTTTGATAAAATGCTCCCGTTGCTTTAGGAATATGTATTAGCACAAAGGCAGCTGATGTCAAAAACTGCACAAACAGTGCTCAAAGAAGTTAGGTAAATCATACCAATTCCAAGCTAGTCCATTTTCATAGTTCAAAATATTCGGAAGCGATTCTACTTCACTCTTCCTACGAATTAGTGCTTCTGCACCGATTTGTGGTGTAAACAACGTGCGGTGTACCCGAGATATTAATCAATTTTTTCTTTTGCTTCTGACACTTCGATTATCGATTCTCACCTTTTTTATTTCGTCCTGCTGATGATGAGTGCAACTTGGAAACTTCCTTCTGTCTCTGCACATTAGCTTCATTGTATTTCAATACACGATTCTCGGGTACCCATTCATCCCAACTACAATTTGCGAAAACAAACACACAAAAAAAAATACACAACAGAGACAAGAGAATTAAGAAAAAAAATCAAAACAAAATAAAAATTACTTAACGCAAACAGGTGTTCAGAGAGAACTGATAACTTACTTCTTATTCCAGCCGGCATAGTGTATGTAATATTTCACTTGCTTATCTTTTGTTATTGTACTTTTGAGGGCCTTCGCTTCATATATTAGCGGGCCATGAAAACATAGCACTTTCTCGCCTGCAAAGGATTGAGATGCACCCAACGTACAACTTCGGGTGTCCAGTTGAAAATTCTTTGAAAAAATTCAATATTTCCTTACCTTCGGCGAATTTTAATTTAGGTGTCATATCACTTGTGGATGTTATTTTGAATGATTTATTTTATGCTTACGGACGAGAAAATATACAAAATTATAAAGAAATATCGACGAGGAAAAAAATCTCCGTGGAAAATTCTCGCTTAACCAGAATATAATATGAAACTCGAACTGTCAAATTTTTGTCGTTTTTGACGTTTACGTGAGAAAATATATAAGATGGTTACTGTGTTGGTGATGAAAATCTTTTTATTTGGCGCTAGATGATTATATGTCTTTACCTTTCTAACTGAATGCAGATGAAAATGAAAATTTTCTCAAACAGCAATGCCAGTTGCAGATTTTTAGGACAACAAAAGTATAATGAAACAATGTGTGAACTGCTTAGGAGATTGATTTAAATATCGAACTCAGGAACCACGGATCCATGTGGCAACAATCACTATTAAGGCTATATCGCAACTGCATGATACACAATACAAGGTAATATGTTCCCGCGACTTATTTTTTTAATATGACGTCAGTTGTTTAGTATAAACATTAGTACAAACGTATGTATACTATGAAGTTGTACCCGTAGGTACCAATATATTCTCCAAAGAAGAGCGTAACAAATTTTACTCTTTTTATACGGAATTTAATTCAATATATCCTTACAATTTGTGTCCATTGTATGAGAGAAAAAGTCCTCTCTGCTTTGACAGGAAATTAACATATTACCTTGTATTCTGTATTATGTCGCAACTGGACGTTATAACGTTCAGACTTTGATATTTTAAGTAGGATTCATGTAAATTGTTTATCGGAATGAGGCGGCCGCGCGCTTTATCTTCACAGACCGTAATATATTCTTGCATTCACTCATTACTTTCCAATTTTGGCGGCTTGAGTAATTATTGAACTCTCAATTTGTATTTCGCCTTGAAGGTAACATGTTAAACCGTATACAGTGCACAATGTATCGATTTAGTTGATAGATACCATTGTTTTTTAACTACCTCAAATTTTTCAAGAGTAAGCGAATGGCACATAGGGTAACTGGTATCTTGCGTCCACCTGTAGCGAACGGTTTTGAAATACCATGTTGGTAATGAATTCTGATTGGAAGTTGGTTTAGAAACAATATATTTTGACAGTTCGACAGTCTGTCTGACTTTATGTAAAACTAACCATAAAACTTATTTTAAGAATTATATACATATGTACTACCACAAGTGAATATTTATCGTTTCACAAATATCATGAAGAACCACTCTGTGTAGCAGACAAGACACAAGAATAAAAACTGAGTGCAGCTTACATCCAACTTAAAACACCATTCACCGTGTCCGGAGTTTTTAAATCAATTAATTACTCATGGCAATGCCACTAGCTTGTGAACCTATTGCCGGTTGCAATGAACACAGGATGAACTTTTGTTTACATTCCATATGACATTAATCTTCAAATATATGTTGCAATAAAGACCGAAATTGTTAAAGTATTGTGTTTTTTACAAACATAACAAGTCTACTTTATTTTTTTTTTTTTTGTTAAAAACACTTATACAACTTAATTTTTTAATTAAAGTAAAAATTACATAATCGTTCAGTCGTTACTGTGATGTTCCTTCCTCCCATGGTCTAGGTCCACGCTTGTTCTCCCAGTTATCAATATCTAGTGCTTTGATTTTCTCAAATTCTGTATCTATTGTAACTTCATTGGGGGATTTCATTTGCAATCCATGCTTTTCAAGGTCCTCGGGTCTTATCAGATGTTTCTTCGAAAACTTGTACCTAGGATAGGAAATTTGAGTGCATGGCTTGAATGACAACTTTGAATCAAATTTTACCTGATTTCTGCAAATTCACGTAAACCGAAAGATCCGCCGACAATGCATATAAGAAATGGCAAACCATATTTAAATGACTTTCGTTTTGTTATTTGTTGAATTTTCTGGGCAAAAGACATATTTTTTATATTTATTCACAACTGTCAGATGAACTTGTTTGATAAATGACATGAGAATCAAACTACCCGGTAGGATTGCTATTCATTTTCCAAGGGCCTGCTTGCATTGTTACTATTCGAAATATTTATAATACACTGTCGTGCCAGTGATTTGTTCACAAGAATTTTAACAAGTGCACCTTCGTGTCTGCGATTATTGATATGTATATACATTAATAAAAGTATTTTGGAATCGAAAAATCGAATTACAGAAAAATACTGTAGACTTTAGTGAGCTTGTCGGAATGGTAGTTCATTTCAAGATGTTAGTGGTACATTAAACATGAAAAAACTTCGCATCGCTGAACACAGTCTGAAATGAGAACTGTCATCAGAAATGAAAAGAAAAGTCATATGATTGCCGTAAGTGCAAATAGAAAATACACAATTCTTTAGATTAAAACATAAGGTATTAGAAAAAATGTCAGGAAAATTGATTAGAAATAACTATAAAAGCCTTAATCTGGAAGAAGTGCACGAATTACTCGATGAGCTCTATTTGGAACTACTCAGCTTAGTTGAACAATTAGTACAGTGCAAAATAAGCATTGAAAAAGTGACTAATGAAGGAAGAATAAATTGTGCAAAAGCTCGGTACATACAAGGACCACAAACAGTCGGAGTTTCACAGCTACCAACAGAGGATAGTCCGGAGTTTAATGCTCTAGTACGTGTTGAAGAGATCAAATCCGAAAGTGCATGTGCCGATGAAGAATTCCAACTGAAACGATACTCTCTAGATAAGGATGCTGGATTTATTGATCCAATTCGATGGTTTGGTGTACTTGTACCGAGACCATTGCAAGTAACCAAAGAAAAATTCCAGAACTCCCTTGAACTCGTCATTGAAGCGGCCAATATTCAGCGACAAATGACAAACATAATGGAGCACATACCAAAATTAAAAGAACAAAAGGAGGTTTTATTAAAGTCTAAGAATTAAAGTACAAATTATTTATTTTGTTTTATATGAGAAAATGATACCAAGTATATATTGGAAGCTATTGTGGTTTTAATTCTCTTTTACAGCGCAAGGGAGTAATATTTTAATTCATCTCCGCAGTTGATTACAGATTACATTGGGTGACGGTTGAATTTAATGAAGGTTGATTTCATTAACATGTTTCGCCGGAATCCAGACGAGAATCTTTTTAACAAATGTGTTTCATCTTGTAAGCCTAGTTACGTTCGTAGGTACGAATGGCTTGAGTAAACGTAAGATTCCAATTCCCTCCATACGACAGCTTCTAAAAACTCTTTGAACGATACTTTTGAAGATGCCTAATGTTGTACTGAGGCTACATATTAGGATTTTGATAGTGTTCCATGGAACATTTAGGATATTGATTGAAGTAGAATGATTGAAGAAGAATATTAGTAAGATGGGGATACTTATTCGGGTATTCCTATGACAGTCAAGGAAATCCTCAAAACTCGTCTAGATATTAGTCTCTCCCAGATTGAATTCTAAAGGAGCTAGATGTCTGCTTTAGTTTTGACTAGTTACTTAACTTTTGGTAAATTATTAAGTTCAACAGTCTCTTTTTTTCCCACTGTTCTCTGCCAAATTCTTGGTCATTGAAAATTAACCGTTCGTTCGCTTGAGTAATCAACGTTCATCTTCCATTCCAGTATATCCTGGACCAGAAGGGAAACTTTCAGCGGCTTCATGATAATCAAATGAAAGTACACATAACAGAGTCAGCATTTATGATAACGATATTTATTCGGTTAAAAAGAAAATCCATGTTTTAATATTGAAACTGTAGACGATAGAAGATCGATCGGAGTGGCTAAAAATTACTGTAAGACTATTTTGTTATTGGCAGTGTCATAGGCCAATTTTAATCTGCATTTTTGATCTAAACTTTAGTTGAGAAGTTTAAACTTCTACTGTGAAATTCACCATTTAGCCCAGTATTCAAAGTGCTCTTAGGGGGGATTTGAATTAACACATCTAAGAAATTGGCAAGTAACTGTCATTATTTCTAAAATTGTGGTATGTGAGGTATACAATCTACCTAATTATCGAAGAAGCCCTTTCGAAAGAATAATTTATTGAATAATTGGCAAAATCAAATAAAAATGCAAAGTGGGACCCAATTGGGGTCAGCCCTACGGGCTGCCAACTGTTCAATATAAAAATATCCCATTGCTGACAAGAAATGAGATTATCCCTCACGTATCACTGTGTGTGTCACGTCATCTCTTCCGCGTCCAAACACAAGCCAACCTCAATCAACTACATTTGTCTCGTTCCCTCAGCATGCATCAGATGGATCGTACATCCCGCTTCGGAAAAGAAAACGTCTTCGAAATTCCCACACACACATCAAATCTTTGAAGTTGAACAAGAAGAACGACGACGAAATCACTTGTCATCACTTCCATATTCCGTTGTTCGTGTCTGTACATTTTAAAGGTGAAAAAAAGAAAGAAAAGAAACGCAACACACAGACAAAGAGTAGCCGTCGCGTTGCGAGGTTGCACTCGAAAGAAATATCTTATTCGAACGCACTCTCCAGTTTTTCGCAGTGTCGAATGGGAGTGTAATATCCCTAAAAAACTTTTCCACTCAAAGAAGAAAGATTTTTTTTTTCATATTTTTTCCCTTTTATTGTAATTTTGTTGGTTATATTTAATTTATTCACTCAGCCCGATATAGTTTTAAGTTAGAAATATATTTTAATTGAAATAAAAGAAAAACATGCTTCCATCAGTGCAGTGTTACAAGATATCCGAAATAGTTGTGTGAGTTAAGTGTGGTCGGTGGAAATTGTGGTAAAAAAGTCAAGTAAAGCGCACGAAATAAAGTTGAAAAAAAAAGAAATCCTAAAAAAAAACGGGTAGCAGGGTTCTGCTCCTCCATTGTGTCGGCAGCAGACGGAGACAGTGTAGAAATTCAAATATTCGCTCTGTAGACTTTGTGGGAATAATTATTTGTGATAATTTTCCATTGAGAACGTATTTTATTCCTTAATTTAAAGGGCGGGGAATATATTTTCTCTTGTATTCCTGATTGCAGTTTTTATTTAATTTTTTATTGAAAATACCAAGAAAAAAGAAAATAGTTGTTTCGATGGATTAATAGTGAGCGAAAGGGATAAGTAGAGAAGTCATTGAATTCAGAGTGGAGAGTACGTGAGAAGTGTCATCCGTGTGTGGCAGCAGTGGCGCGCGCGTTCGTGGATGTGTGGGTTGGAGTTGGTATTGGAAGTTCTGAAAAAGTAGAGTATACCGATTTGATCGAACGCGACAAAGAAGGTACCGTACAAAATAAAAGAATAAGTGTGCAGTTGAGTGACAGGGAGGAACGCATCATCAGCCGAATTTCGTCGAGCGAGAGGAGTTGAATTGGGAAGCGGAATAAAAAGAAAAGACTAGATCTTCTAACCCCGTGCGCGAGAAGTGCGGAGAAAATGATGAAAATGGAGACTGACAAAATAATGGATGAAACTAATTCAAATTCACAGCCTGTGAGTATATTTGCACAACCAACCATCATTTATTGAGTTGATGAATTTTTTGAATTAAAAAATGTTTTTTTTTTCATCAATTTCATTAATGAACGAAATCATGCAAGTAATTTAGTACAAAATAAAAACTTTCTATGGTTTGGTTTCATAATTTTTTTTTTGCGCTGAGCTGCTGCGGCTGTCTGTCCATCCACCACTTCTTGAGGTCTTTCGCTGTGGCCTCATATTGCGAGTTGTTTTTTTTTTTTTTTTTTTATGTAATAAAAAGGAGAAACATGTCTGATAGACATTTGAGAAAGAGAGCGGACTAGTGATGTCTGAAACGAACTTCAAATGTTGAAAAGGAAGTTCATACTTGTTTTCTATAGTGGCAACGACATCGTCTTGTAGTTAATGGATCACTTCGGCAGTCTCTCAATTGCTTGCACACAAATGGAGAAAGCCTGAAGGGCTGATTGGCTAGCCGCTTCTGCTGCGATGCTTGTTCTGAATTAATAAACCTTGCCTTGTTAGTATTCTTGTCGGCAATTTTCCAAAAAGAAAGTTTTTCTCTACAGATAACTAGTGTCCTCTAAACTGGACTGTTGCGTAGAGTTGAACCGAATTTTGAATTATGCATTTGTTATTTTTTGTTTTTGAATATGTGTCACTGGATTCGTTATTACTTGTGGGCGCCATGAAATCACAACCAGTGACTACAAATAACCCTCATGAGTCAAGCGAAGAAATCGTCAATCCACTTGACGCATTGTAATATCTTTGGCGCTTCGTTCAAATGCGATAAGACATTTATTGATGGTTATATTGTCATGTAAGGAAATGAAAAATCTAAAACCAAGTTAACAAGAAAATTATCAAAACTAATTTGCATACACATCACATTTAAGTACATCTATCATGGACCACTAATTCGAAACGCTAGCGCCTGTGTTATCTATTGAAAACGAAAGCATAAATTAATTTCCTCGTACAATCGTGTGTAAACAATAAACCGATAGGTATCAACAAAAGAAAGGTGCATGTGGTTGATGACAAAGTGTGACTAGAAGCATCACCATGAACTCTAATGAAGGTTACCTCTCATATAAACTTTCCCCAATTCCTACGCCGCAACTAGCGGTGGAAATTTGTTTCGTAAGGCACATTAAACGTGTGTTTCGCTTTTGCTCACCCACGGAGACTGGCTCTCGAACTCAGTTTCCAGAGATTGCTGGAGCAACGTGTTCTTTTTTTGTTTTATTTTTCTCGGTCTCCGGTTTCAAAAGGAAACCATGCAAATGCAGAACTTTCTGTTTGTTAACCCAATTTGAAAAGAAGGTCGAACAATTTGAAGTCCCATAACATTTCAACTAGAAGTTTACTCATTTTTCATTCATGCGAATTCTGTTGAAAGCCTTTCAAACTATTCTTCACATTTTCATAAGTGTAGGTGGGGCGGGCGTTCATAGTTTTTGTTTCCATGAGTTTTTTTTTTTGTTGAATTTCCTTCCGCTTGTTGAAGGGGTGAAAGTTTAGAATTAATGTTTATAACCTGTTGCTTTTGTTTTCATTATTGTTTGGAGTTTTTGTTTTAAATAAACCGTTCGAGTAATCTATTGTAGTAGATTGCTGATTAATTGGCGGGGAATGGGTAATCAGGCACGTTTTAACAGATAAGCTTCCAGATTCGTTTGATTTATGCGCCTGCGAATACACGTGCGAAGATATTCATGGAATAAGTTCAATGAACCAATCGAATGTTGTCACACCTTTGACTCCGTGTTTAATCGAGTAATAAATATTTAGTATGTTGTATCAGAAAGGACTTCGGCGTTGAAGTTTCAGTAAATCATTAACTGACTCCCCTCATGCTGGCAAATTGTCGCTTTGTTATTAATCCTTTAAAATGCGCACGTGTTTTCCTTCAGTTCAAGAAAACCAACAAAAGGATTCACTTTTATTTTACAAACAAAAGAGAAACAAAAATATTTTAACGTGCAATCCCAAAATAAAATTGATTCAAGCGGAAACGATGAAACCAAAATAAACTTTGAAAATATCTCATCGTCATGGAATCGAAATTAAACCAAAATGTCCACAGTCGAGTTTGAGAAGATAAGTGATTAATAAATGGATGAGGATTGGAGTAATAAAAAGCGGAATGCAAGGAGTGCGTGCCATGCTCGCCGTATGGATGTCACCATTGAAGTGTCTGGCATAAGAAAATTATGTGAATTGAATGCGAAAACTTGAGATGATGCAAAAGTTGAGATGTGAATTAAACTTGTGAATCATATCTTGTTAAAAGTTCTTAGAAAGAAATTTGAACATTCTCTATGTGCCCGCTATGCTGATAAAAAAAAAAGACTCATTGGTCATTATTTCGTCTGTTGGCGTAAGTTTTTAGGCGATATTTAAATGCTAAACACCTCACTTCAAGCAACAGTCGCCTTAAGCTTGCTGAACGTTTCGACTTAAGGTTGATTTAATTTATTCCTTGTTACACTTTTACGGAACATTCATAATGGGTTGAATGGCTTTTAATGGCCTTTATGACTTTTAAATGGTGGTCTTTAGGCAATTACATAAACCTTGTTACACATATTATGAGTCTAAAAATACCCAATCAACTTTTATTCATGGACATAATTTGTTCACATAAATTACTTTTTTTTTGGATCTTCAGCCGTGGTGTTGATCGTTAATCTAAATTTGGATATTATTTATATAAAAGAGGACGATAGTTTATACGAATTCAATATGTCTTGGTTTAGGGGACGATACAGCACTCTTGGAAAATCAGTTGTCAGTTTGTCGTAGAAAGAAAAGAATTGTCAAACCTGTTTATTAGTTGTCGGTGAATATGCAAGTTTCTTCTTATTAGCTACTGTCGAATTATAGATACATACCTAGCCCATGCCATATTCGTGGAGCACAATAAGCCATGATTGGATGCCCACAAGTCTGCTCTCCAAAACAACGTTAAGGTTAGGTTACGTTGGGTTATTTGGCAGCGATGGTGACCAACATAGCGCTGTCAGATCAGGCATCAAAGCTCCTGGTGCTAATGAACTACCTGCCGACTTTTCAAAGCAGCTGATGATCATTTGGTACGGCGCCTACACCAACTCACCTGTTAAATCTGTCCGGATAAAAGTATGCCCGACGGATGGAATCTTAGCGTTGTTTGTCCGATCTGTAAAGAAAGGAGATACTCTAAGCTTTGTCAAACGTTCGTGAAATCCTATATTGGTCAAAAATCACCTTATGCATCTAGCGTCCATTCTTTGAGGAATGACAGTGGCGCATGCCTGTTGAATCGTTGAAAAAACGATTTATTCTAGACGACACACTGTCCTGCGGTTTCTTCAACTTAATTCTCGAGAAGATCGTGCGTAACTCAAACGTGAACACCAGATGCACAATATTCTACAAATCTGTGTAACAGATCGCATATGCCGATGACACTGACATGATCGGAAGTACACAACAGTCTGTCAGTGGGACATTTGTGTGCACCCAGCAGGAAGCGGCTAAAACGAGTCTTGCGGTCAATGAGAGGTAGACGAAATATGTGCGGAAAGGTCAACCAACACCGAAGTTTTGGACAAGGCGTCACTATAGACAGCTACAATTACGAAGTGGTAAAACACTTTCCGCCTTTTCACAGAATCCACTCGTACGAATCGATGTTACTACACGATCTACGAGAATTTGATATCTCACAATCCGAACGGAATCGCAAACTCCGACTTAAATAACTTATCGTAGATAAACAAATACAAGCAAGTTGGTTTAGGCCCAGTTCCACCCCGGAATGTAGCGCCGATCAAAGTAGAAGATAAACATTTCATTTCATGCGTACTCACTGATCGTAACTTTCACGAAATTTGTAGCAGAATTTTTACAATGATTCTACTATACTATGAATGAATTCGGTGATCGATTTCTCGCCGTTCGTAACACATTTTCGATTACGATTGAATGTGTTTGTTTTTTCTCGCTGCTGAGTTTAACGCAAGCAACGACATCACGCTTTTCCAATCACTGTGGTTTTGGGGTTGGTAGGGCATTGAGGAATAAAGCGGACTAGGAGATTTTGTCGTCGTAGTGTTTTTATATTACTAATGGTGTTTGGAGGAGGATACTGAACGATGAACATTGCCGGCCGTAAAGCCACAATCAAACGAGTTCGAGTCTCAGATCTCTAGGTCACATAGAGTGAATGAATGTTAAAGTTCCAATCCGGAAAGTCAACTCCAACCCCGAGGAAAAACATGGTAAAAAAGAGCACGCGTCCGCTTTCCAGCCCTCTCAGCTGCAAAGGGACGTCAATCAGTTGAACGTGAGTTGCTGGTAGCAACCAGACAAGACAAGGTCATGCTAGGTAGAGCTAAAGTCATGCATGCCAGGTTAAACACAAGACCATGCCAGGTAGAGCACAAGGCAATGCTAGGTGGGTTGACTATGGCCTAGATCCCTCCTTTACTGTACCGCTAGAAAAAGAAGAAGAATTGAATATGAACTCTTCCTATTTTAACTCTATTGATATTTTTACAGAAAGCAAAACTTTTGTTTCTCTTTAAAAATATAACAAATAGTTAATTGAAAGCAATAACTTCGGTATCCATTAAGTGACAATGGAAATATAGACTTTACCTCACTGGGCAAACAATGTACCACAAAAACACAAACCAGGGAAAATCTTAAACTTGCCAAAATATATGGACACATCATATTGTCGGCTATCATTTCTCAGAAAATACTATATGTATGCCGAAAAGAATAAAAATCACGTATATTGTGCTGCATTACTTATAGATCAATGCCATGTTTTGGGATTTATCTCGAAAAAATAAGTCGTATTCTTTAAATGGTTTCATGACAGTACCGATTGGAGGTTAAAACAATCACCTAAGAGATTTAAATTGATGAGTAAGAATCGCAATTAGCTATGCGCAATGCCGACGAAATACGAGCAATTTGGTCTCTTTCTTGATTTGTTTGCATTTTCTTTTGTTACTCGTGTCTAGCGTCTCTATTTACGTTTCACTTTAATCTATAACGTCGTTATTGTTTGGCTGTCTTAATTGGGAAGCATTATTTTGTAGCCATTGTCATACCTGATGAGCAATAATAGTCAAAAGAGGAGAGCGCGGCGAGGGGATTTGTTATGTTTAGTTTCTGAAGGTTTGTAGTAAGATTTTTTATTGATACCGCACACAATGACTTTTGATTATTTATGCAACAAAAGAGACTTAAGAGAGAAAGTCTAATTAGAGTTTGTCATCATTATTCTTTGCAGAGGTTGTTATGAAACTTAAAAAATATGAACAATGTATTCCTGACGACGAGTAGGTACACGAGTGACGAACTCTGAAATGAGTGCGTGTGTGCGATATGCATACGATGGACATATGTGACCTTTCGAAATAACATCAGTAAAACAGATCACGTGGCAAACGTGGCTTATAAAGAAAGCAAAAAGAGTTGGTAGTTGCAAAGGAAATATGTTGCGTAAATATGTATATATATTTCTATGTTGACTTGTATAACTTGAGTTACGAAATGCATGGTGACCTGAATGAGCATATTAGGACATGTCATATTCAAGAGCAAAGAGTAGACTTATGTAAACTTCGCTTGAAAATGAGGTTAACACGGGTTGTTCTTGAGATTCTTCAACCACGCTCCCGAAACTAAGGCATACAGTGGCGAGCAATACTAAAGACATAATTTTAGTTTTTGTGGTTTTTGGCTATAAAACTTTTTCCTTCTGAATAAACTTGACTTTTTTAAACTACTGTCTTTGCGACCGTTTAATATGATGCCAAAATCTGAGTGGCGAAATATGTCACAAAATATCATACGTCAAGTTTGGACATATCCGTAAATGAGCAAAAAACAAAAATTAAAATGTGCATGTGTAAGTAGTCACTGTATTTCCACGTAATTTACATGTGCTCTGTACCTAGGGAAAAAAAGGAACTCTCTAAGTCAAACTCCATCCATCTCGAACAAATTTAGTTATCCCATGACAATTCGACTTAGAGAGAGTCCACTGTACTTCAGTTAAGTTTCAGTTCAGAGTTAAATTATGTTCATTGAACATGTTCATCTGTGATTACAGAGCATTAAAATACAAAATAATTGAGAGTAGCTTAGCTCCATCCAAAAACTGCTCTGGCGTATGAGATCACGGTCCGTGCACAAGCTAATGCACGCTATCCCATTTCAACTTACACGCTATGTGTACCTACATGTTTTCTACTGAAACTGTCAAAGAACAACACCATGATCGCCCATACCCATTTGGGGGTATGATTACCAAGATTATTTGCCCATCGAGGTCATCCGTCATCCGTATTTTCGCACAATGAATATTTGCTAAAGTAAGTTAATTCTTTAGTAACCTCTAAGTAATGTGAGCGACGAGAGGTAAATTTCTCTTCTATTAATGCGAGTGTGTGTTTTTAATAAGTGCTTATAATGATCCGAAATTCGCTCGGCAAATGTTCCCTTTGATCTCGTCTTCGTTTCAATAAATTGTTTGCTTTATCGTCTTCTGTGAAATGAACTTTACATAATGATGTGTTAAATGAAGAAACCAAAGAGGCGTCAGTACTTTTTTAGTGATAAATGTTCTGGGAAGTTTTGGAAGGCATGTGACAATTGAAGAACTGAGTTGTAAAATATAATCACCTTTCTGTAATTCGTCGTTATGTAGGCTTGGAATTTCTGTTGGTATACCATTGAACATCCAGTGAACTCTCTATAACTTGAAGTATCCCCGTGTCCCCAATTTGTCATACAAAAAACCATCCTCTAACTCGAATAAGTGTTGACGAATTAGAGGAAGTCTATTGCAGATACTAAATTTACATTCCTGGTGAGTTCGTATTCAGTTGAATCCGCAGTCCCTGTAGTGTTTACGCAGTTGTCTTTTCAAATATTCAGGGTTGAAGACAGCTGCGTGCAAACGTGATTTGAAATATTCAGATAGACCCCGCAGGAATGATTATTTTCTGCGGCAAGGAGGTAACAATTATAGACCCCCGTTACCCAGTGGGGTTTACCCAACCTTTAAAAAAATGTTTAAATCGTAATGAGAAAACTTTATGTATCAGGTATGGTTTACCTCGTCTCTACCTACGCAATATTTTTGACATTTAAATATACACCTCGCACGCAGTTGTCCGTCCGAAAATCCATGTGTTTAGTAAAGTTAAATCTCAATCGATGGTATTCCGGTATCTATTTCTTTTGCGGTTTGTAACGAAATCAGGGGAAAATCAATTCTTATCGAAATATGAATTGCGTTTGTGTGCAATCAGTTTGTGGTTATTGGCATACCTTCTGACCGCATTGTTATTGCCCAATAGATTTTGCGTTCCACATTACTAAATCTGTTCATTACAAGGCAGTATTTGTAGTCATGGGTCGCTCTATCATCAATTAATAAATTACTTTACGAAAAATCCCCCGGACAAAAAAATTCCCATGAATTGTGTTAAAAAATAATTGAATTTACTTAATTTCACTAAAATTAAATGTTTATGGGTTTTGGATATTTCATAGTCTAAACAAAAGTAATGACACATACATCTACCGCGTGGGGTTTTCTGTGTCATGTTTTGACAGTTTAATTAGAGTACATGCACCCACATGGAGAAGATCAATATAACGTATGGAGAGGTTTTCGGTTTTTTTTTCGATAATGACATGACATTTCGATTTAGAACATGGATGGCGAAATGTGTTGATATTAGAACTTGGAAATGCAATCGTATCTGGACTAGTGATTGACATTTTGACAATGAAGCACCATCTAAACATTCGCATTTGCTCTTTACCTTTTGACTGTGTTATAGTCGGTAAAGGAGTGCATTTGTTCGCTTAATGATGGTTTAAACTCGGACACCTAAACATCTCTCAACTATGTAGCTCCTTCAAGGCGTTGATAATATTCTAAGAAGAACATCTTTTCAAACATCGGCTTTTGAAGTCTGGATGGAGATTTGGTATCTTGTGAGAAAACAATATCACTAGTGCTACAGGCACAAGAAGAGAAACATTCCATGCCTTCTTTCCACGAAGTCGATAGCCTGGTAGAATGGGTTTCTTCATCTGGTTGCATACGCAGATTTCAGGGTTAACACTAGTAGCAAATTTCCAATTTTCAATCACATTTAACTTTCATTTCATGGTAAAGCACATGATGAGCTTGGTCATGTATCAAAGTGACAGGCTTCTCAATTTATATACTATTTTTTGCGCTCACACAAGGCGTTTGTCTTTTCCGACCAAATGTCACAACCGGTCCCGCCACCTAATTAATGTATTTATTACTTGGGAAATATCACACATTTCTCCTGGCCTTATAGCGATGCCGTAAATTGACTGTATTGACAACAAAATTGATTGAATTATATCAATTTAAAGAGACAGAGAAAAAGCGGTCCACCGACTAGACTTTGTGTTGCTGGAAGTTTACCAACAATCAGTTCGGGTTTTGCCTACAAGTAACCTACAAGCGAAGCCTAAATGGAAACTAATAATTATGTTCAAACCTAAATGAGGTGCAGAGGATTTGTTGCACTAACCTTAGACGCTTTCTTGATATTTTAAAGCTTGTTCATGCTGATGCTTGTGAAGCAAATCGTTTCTTTCGACGCTTAGCACCAAACCATGTCATGATTCAAGGGTATTCCACAAATGCAATGAGAAACGAATCAACGACAAGGCGGTCGGCTGCTGTAATAGTTGTGACTGCGTCAATGACTAAATCCATCAATCTGCTCAATCCGGACTAAAGCTGACCACTAAGTTGGTGAATTCATTAATCACGTTTTACTTGTTGTTTCTCAAAGCATCAGTGCGAATTCATTTATTGCACAATTCTCATTGACGCCAAACTCAAGCTGAAAAAAAAAAACAACCAAATGCCGCAACAGAGCATTTTCCACTCATTGTCATTGCAACCAACATACTGCGGTGTGGTTCACTATTCACATCAACCATAAATGCGATCGGAACCAGCTTGTGTATGTTATGTGTACGGATACATAGTGTATCTGGTAAATCGCTTTCCGGTATAGGAGAGCAATGCGCAAATAATGAAAATCATGGAAACTTTCTCTATTGCATAAAAATAAATAAAAATGAACTCACATCAAGCAAGAGGAAGTATATGCGGGTACATAAGCGTATTCATTATTCATTCTCGTATCTCTCGAATGTGAATTGAATTAAATTGAATTTGTTTTTTGCGAAAATAAAAAGAGATTCGAATTTGGTTTTTTGTTTTTGTATTGACATGTTTATTTTTGTTTCTTTATAGTTCACATCAACAATGCTGTACGATCCTGTACGAAAGAAAGAATCATCGCCATCATTTCAATCGGAACGTGACACCTGCTTAACATATTTCTCACAATGGAACGAAGCCGATCAAGTTGATTTTGTTGAGCAGTTATTATCGCGAATGTGTCACTATCAACATGGTCACATAAATGCGTATTTGAAACCGATGTTACAGAGGGATTTCATTTCACTGTTGCCGAGTAAGTTAACATTTATTACAAATTATTTAAATGGATTGGTTAATCTGAACGTTGTTGGAATTATTTCGGAAAGAAGAAGTTGTCATTGCTGATTCAAGCTAAGAGTGCTATTAAAAAGACTATTTAATTTCCCTGACTCACATCCCACATCTATCGCAAAGAACATAATGATCCCAACTTAAAAAAATGCAAATGAGGTGGGACTAGTATCGCTATTCAATCTTAGTTAAATAAGAAAACGTGTTTACCATAATCAATCAATCCCATCAGATCTAGTCGATCCGAGTGAGATGTTCTGATCTGAACCTGAAAAGTGTTCGATTACTTTCACTTTGAGCAAGTAATTTGATTAATACTTTCTAAATCCACGGATTTTCTTATTGGAAAAGAGTATATATTGTCAGAGGTGTTTAATTCATGCATAAATTTTCATTTGATGTGAAAACATGTTAACAGCCTACATGTGTACTTATTTGTAGACATATTTAAAGATCGAATTTATTATGAAATTTGCATCCGATGTACATGCGTGAAAGTTTGATTTTGGACTTTGGATTAAGAGGTAAAGATTACTAGCGAAAGATGTGTAACAGTCGTTTATTTCAGTTCAATCATAAAGAACATTGCAAGTTTATAGATCGGATAGCTATTTTCTGCATTAATAATATGTAATATGGGTGGCGCTACAACCCTAGCTTCTCAGCAACCACTCGTGTTGTGCGTGCTCTTTTTCTGTCACGAGTGGAAAGGACCTACAGTTTAATGCCGAATCCGAACGGCTTAGTTTTCTAGACAGGAAATACTCTTTGAGCATTGTCAGTGACTCGAAAGAGGTGGGGTCGTGAAAATGTTTTCGTTGCACAGAGAAGGAATCAAACATACGCACATACCCACAACTCCACGGGCCACCACTGCATTAATTTAAGGAAAATATCGAGTGCAACATATAAGAACTAAAAGTTCCCGTTTGTGTGCCACTTTACTAATTCTATCGTCTCGAGACTTATTTTTGCAAGATATTTATCTAGTCTAATTTACAGAGGAAGATGACATATCCTTTAAACTGACTACTTTTTAGTTGTGCCGGTGTGGGTCGACTCCTATGGTAGTTGATGGCAGCATCAATCCGCGTATTTAGCAATTTTCATAAACCACGGCTTCACTCTTTTAATTCACTGACCAACAATGGTAAACAGAAATCCCAGTCTAGAATTACCTCAAACTCCGCCGTTAGGAAACGGCATACAATTCTTAAGTCTAACAACAAGAACACATGAGTATTTGCTTTAGATGACCTTGGACTGTCTATTTTTCTCTAACCTCGCGTTTGACGTTCGCAATACTGTCAATAGTGATAGCCAATTTCACAACTGAAACATGTCAGCATAATTTGCGTTTTGCCATGGGCAACCTTGACCCAAAGAAAATTGTGGCTTTTGTTCTAAAAGCCTTGTGCTATTTTTCTCATTTAGGTACACCCACAGAACAAAGTAAGAAGATATTTGGAGTACTTTATGGACTTCTGCAGTTTATTATGTTTTTTTTTTTTATTATGCCCACTAACCCAGATTAGATCAGGGGGATGATAAAACAGCCCAGATCGACACAAACAGGTGATGTTGGAATTTACATGTGGAAATCCGATGCTAACGATTTTTATAGTGTGGACGATATATGGGTGGGACTTCAGCCCGTAGAGAGCCAGGGCCTATCTTCTCAGAAACCACTAGTCTTATGCGTTTCCTCACGAGTGAAAGAGACCCACATTTTTATTCCTACCCTGTCCTTATTGACGTAACTCCTTAAGTTGGCGCAACACGATTATGAAGTTGACGTCGAAATTCATTTTGTGCTGAAACAACCTGCCGATTGTATTTGTAAAAAAAGTCGACAGAATTACGCCACATACTTGTGAAACATGCGGTTCATTGGATTTTTGTTCTTATACTGCAGCTGTCGCAAAGTTGAAATAAGAGTGACGTACGAAGTTTATTTACAAAAGGACTTTTAATCCCGAAAGGATTATTAATTTTTCGCCATCTTAAACATACTTCTCAGACACAATGGTTTCGGGATCTTGAAATGTAATTTTAATCAAGTACAAAATTCGATTGTTGTTTTTACGATACACCCACCCAAGATCTGACAGATTCGTGCGCATATTGAGAGATGCACACTTGTACATAACCACTCCCAGTTGAGGTCGTTATGGTCATTGGAACGTATTACAGTGCGATCATCTTCGATTGGCGCTACAGTCCGGGGTGGACCTGGGCCTCAACCAACATGCCTCTCCAGCCAGCACGATCTTTCGCCAGCTGCCTCCAGTTGCGCACACCAAGTTGGTTGAGGTCCTTTTCCACTTGTGTGCGCCATCTAGTGCGAGGACGTCCTCTGTTGCGCTGTCCCAATGGCTCGGTGTCGAAGACTCCGGCCGGAGCTGTGGTGTCCATCCGCTCTACATGACCTAGCCATCTTAAGCGTTGGATCCGAAGACGCTTAACTAGGTGCATGCCGCTGTACAGCCCGTATAGTTCGTGGTTGAACCTTCTCCTCCAAACGCCATCAACGCAAACAGGACCAAAGATCGTACGCAGAACTTTTCTCTCAAAACAACCAAGAGCTTCTTCATCCGCTTTCAATAGCGTCCATGTCTCTGCGCCATAGAGCAGGACTGGGATGATCAGGGTTTTATACAAGGTCAATTTGGTGTTTCGAGAGATGGCTCTGTTACTCAATTGCCTCTTGAGCCCAAAGAAACAGCGATTGGCAAGAGTAATTCTGCGCTTGATCTCGGTACTGGTGTTGTTGTCCCTATTCACTCCGAAGCCTAAGTCCTTGACTACCTCAAAGTTTCTGCTGCCCAATATGACGCTCTGTCCGAGACGTCGATGTTGTGCGTCCTTCCGTGATGACAGCATGTACTTTGTTTTGCCCTGGTTTACCGCTAGACCCATTTTAGCCGCTTCCGCTTCAATGCCAGCAAACGCCTCATTGACGGCTCGCTGTGTTCGTCCAATCACGTCAATGTCGTCCGCGTATGCAAGCAGTTGAACGGACTTTTGGAAGATCGTGCCTCGGGTGTTGACGTTAGAGTTTCGCACGATCTTCTCAAGTATGATGTTAAAGAAGTCACATGACAGCGTGTCGCCTTGCCTAAAACCTTTTTTGACATTGAAGGTCTCGGTGAGTTCGTTACCGACCTTGATGGAGCAGCGAGAGTTCTCCATCGTCATCCTGCACAGCCTGACGAGTTTGGCAGGAATGTCAAAACTAGACATGGCGCTGTATAGCTCGTCTCTATGCACGCTGTCATATGCGGCCTTGAAATCGACAAATAGGTGGTGGGTGTCGATCTGCATCTCTTGAGTCTTTTCCAGGATCTGCCGAAGTGTAAATATTTGGTCTATTGTGGACTTTCCTGGCCTGAAACCGCACTGATAAGGACCTATCAGGTTGTTGACAAAGGGTTTCAGGCGTTCACACAGAACGGCAGAGAGTATTTTATAAGCGATGTTAAGGAGGCTGATCCCTCTATAGTTGGCGCAGTCAAAGGGGTCTCCTTTCTTGTGGACCGGACAAACGACGCTGAGATTCCACTCATCGGGCATGCTTTCCTCCGACCATATCTTACAGATGAGCTGGTGCATGCGCCCAACCAGGTCATCTCCAGCTGCCTTAAACAATTCCGCGGACAATCCGTCCGCTCCGGCAGCTTTGTTCGACTTCAGTCTAGATATCGCTATCTTAACTTCGTCTAAGTCGGGGGGACGGAATTCGTGTTCATCATCGTCCAAATTGAGTGAAACATTCTGCCTGACAGCGGAATTTGTGTCGTCATCGCCGTTTAACAGTCTACAGAAATGATTTTTCCAAATTCTCAGCATCGACTGCGATTCTACTACTAGTTGTCCATTTTCGTCCCTGCAGGCTTCGGTCCGAGGTCTATATCTTCCTGATACTTGTTTTACCTTTTCCATCTCCATCTCCACGACCGCGCGCTTCTCATGCTCTTTCTTTTTCTTTCTGAGAAGCCGGTGCTCTTCCCTTCTCTTCTGTTCATAGAGCTCACGAACAGCTCTCGTTGTTCGATGCAGCGTTGCCTTGTAGGCCTCCTGCTTGGCTGCATGTACCTGCCTGCACTCGTCGTCAAACCATGGGTTCCTTCTGGGTGGTGTCGTGAAACCCAGCACATCAGTGGCAGCTTCTTTGATGGCTTTTTGACAACGTTTCCATTCTTCTTCTATTGAATGTGCAGGCAGCGTCGAACTTTCAGAGAGTTTCAGGGAGACTCGGTCGGCAAAGTTCCTAGCGGTCGATTGCGATTGTAGCTTTCCGACGTCAAACCGTAGTGTTCTTTCTCGACTCCGTACTTCTCTCGATATCCTCATCCTTACCTTGGCTACAACAAGGAAATGGTCCGAGTCGATGTTGGCTCCTCGGAACGTTCGGACATCGAGAATATTGGAGGAGTGTCTGACGTCGATCGCAACGTGATCAATCTGGTTGACGGTTGATTGATCAGGAGACCGCCAGGTCCCCTTATGGATGTTGAGGTGTGGGAACCGCGTGCTCATCACAGAGAGGTTACGCCCCGAGGCGAAATCTACCAGCCTGAGTCCGTTTCCGGATGTGTTGTCGTGCAGGCTGTGTTTTCCGATGACTCTAGCAAAGATTTCTTCCTTGCCCAGCTGTGCGTTGAAATCTCCTAGAACGATCTTGGTGTCATAGCTGGGGCATCGATCGTATGTTCTTTCTAGGAGATCATAGAAGTCATCCTTGCTATCGTCATTCTTCTCCTCCGTCGGGGCGTGTGCGCAAATCAGGCTGATGTTCCCGAATTTAGCCTTGATGCGGATTGTTATGAGGCGCTCGCTGATATAATCAAAGCTTAAGACTTTTTGCCTAAGTCTGCCTCGAACAACGAATCCGCATCCAAATAAGCGCTGCCTTCCCTCTTTGTAGCAATCACCGTAGTAGATGTCGCAGTTTCTCATCTTCCTTTTGCCCGGCCCATCCCATCGCATCTCCTGGATGGCGGTGACATCTGCTTTGTAGCAGTCTAGGGCCTCCGCGAGTTCATCGGCTGCACGTGGTCTGTTCAGGGACCTCACATTCCACGTGCAGAACCGAAAATCATTGTCCTTTGATCGTTTGCTGGGGTCGTCAACTTTGAATCCGTCCATATCCGAGGCCTGTTGTCGGTTCGTAACCGTTGGTTTTTTGTGTGGTGAGGGAGTCAACCTCACGCACAACCTACAACTGGTAGGCCAGGCCCATTATTTGACCCTCGGGCAGAGGGGGATCGCTGCATACACCACACAACGGTTGTTGCGATGGCTATCCAGGGGCGCCACGAGGAGGCTGTATGTCAACTTGACTTATGCACAAACAGGCATCGCGCTGGCATCCTACCAGGTTGGGTGCAGTCAGCAACTTTGCCCTGTGTACATAAGCCCATGCCCCCAGTGCGATCATCATACACCTTAATTAACAGACCCCATGGTAGCTGCGTAATGGTCGATATAGGCCCAGCTATTGCAAACCATGGCAGAACATTTGCCATCCACAAAACCATGTCCGTGAGAATTCGTTCCAACCAAACAAATAACTCTTCCAATTAAGAAGATTGAATGGTCACAATCATTGTTACCTTTTTTTTTTATTTCATTTTTAAAAGCTGTATGTTGATTAGGTTAGAGTGACTGATTGTCGACAAACACGAGTCAAACATAGGCCAGTGTAGGCCCGTTTTGTTAACACTCTATTCCGCAAACCAGTTTGCGCTTTTAACAAAACTAGCCCCCAGGTGATTAGACTTATCCTCAAGAAGGAGGGAGGGAGGGTGGACATTAGTTCCATCCTTTTCTTCGCCTCTGCAAATGTCGTTCTATAGCAGACTGCATCGAAAAGTGTGATCATTTTATAAGAAAAACGCACCCATGGCTTGGACCATATTCGATACGTCTGTAAAATTCGCAGCGAACCGTACAGATCCATATGATCTGTAGGGGAAAGAAGTATTTCTCGAATAAGAACTTAGTCGTCAAGCCATAAGGTCGTCCTGGTCGTTATCTCTCTCTCGCTATCTATAAATCTATCAGTGGATGATTAACAAGTGTATTCAAATCGACGGAGGGTTGCCTTAATGCTTAAAAAAAATTTGTCATCACATGCCATAGATGCTCAAACTGTGAGAATGAGCGGACTCCTGAACAGCGAATTTATCTCTCGGCGGACCCTTCCCAACATACAACTGCAGTTAAATGGTTATTAAGTCAGGGTCCATGGACTACTACTACAAGAATGGTTGATATCGTCTATTACCAAAAGGGAAGTTGTGTCACAAATGGATTTTCCCCGCATCGCTAAATAGTATTTTAATCTTGTGTGATACCAGAATCTGTGTCAAATTCCTCTGCATTCCTGGTGGATTTGGAGATGACTTTCGCACCAATCACCCGTGTTAAGGGGAGCTAAAGTCTGGTCAAACATCTCCTTGACTCCCAAACGAGTATGACAGAGAATGAAGGAGTCTATCTTCGGGATCGAAAAACGATCACGATTATGCGGTTGCAAAAGAAATTATGTTAGGTAACTGTTTTAATTTGTTCCAATAGGTGTGGTCTGGTATTCAGAAGAAGAAACGTGGCCGTAGTCATCAGTCACCACATTTGCTGATTTTATAAATTAATCATGCACAATTTTAGGATTAACTGTTGTAAGAATGTCTGGATACTAGCCGGAAACAAGTCACCGTCTCAAATTACATATGTATGTACGAAATCACATGATGAGGCGTTGAATGCCAGTCAAACGGCTTTCATTTCAGGCACCAGCCGTCCTCAATAAATTCTTAGTCACTGACTACAATTTTTTCTTTAATCTAGTGTGAAAAAAGATATTTTAAAAAGAAGAGAAAAATTTGATTAACATATTCTTCATAAGTTCCCGTTAAGAGTGAAAATATTAATTTGTAACGCATTCTTTTTGACAGACTTGCGAAAATATCTTAAAAATTATAATATCGGATCGAGATTCAGATAATTTCATTGACCGAGAGATCAGTGAACAAACTGACTTTAATTTAACTAACCTCACTTAAGCGGGGGAAGAATCTCCGAAGCTGTCTCCTGAGGCTATACCAGGTACAACTACTAGCTAAAGCACTCTGCCGGCCCAGATTGGTGTTGCGAATCGTATCGTTACTCATTCCATTTAATGCATACACGCACTTTATGTACCTTGCCGTCCTTTAGGCGTCCAATTAAGAAGCCATTTACACACTTATATTTTTTTATTGGTAATCTGATTTCCCGTTTCGGTTGAATAAAAAGAGCAAAAAAAAAAAAAGCTTAACTTGAAGTACGTAGCAACAACTAATTGTTCATCTTTGGCAGTGTTTCTCTGCATACGTGTGCTGCTGGCAGTGCTCATGTTTTGAAGGTCTTTGGAGGCGTGGGTCAGTTGAGGTTTGTGTATACTGTTTTGCCTCTCCTATTTTTTGTTTGTTGTAGTTGTTCAGTGATCTTGAGATTAATACCCTGTTTTGAAAAAAAAAACCATGCAGCCCGATGTGCACTTTCAAGACAACATTGTTGAATGGAAAAAAAGTGAAAACTCTTTCCTCATCTTTGCAAACTGTCAACATTTCCATTTCCTTTCATGCGCGTTCACAAAGACACCGAAATGATACGAATAAACCACTAAGCAACCTGAATAGGTCTGGTTTCGTCGTCGGCACATCACATCCAAGCTTCCTTGGACAACCTCCGTATACACAGGCATTCCTCGGCTTTCTTTTTTTTCGAGTGATATAATCTGCGCCACAACCATCGCCCTTTTTCACATCAACATGATCGTCGTCATCGCCATCATCATCAGAATTTACCTTTTCTTTTTTTGTTTGTTTGCTTACCCCTCTCACCGGCAGTGGATTTTCTTTGTGACTGTTGTATGCATTTTATATAACACCACCTTACTGAATGAGCAATGGCGGTGGCGGTGGAGGTTGTGTGCTGGTGGTGGTGGTAGCGGTGGCGTATCCACTCGCTGGTGACAGAGGAGATGAACTGTCTTTTATTTTCTGCTTGAAATCCTCCATCAGTATGTGATACTTTCGTAGAAAAGTGCCACACAAATGATGAGTGGGTTGACTAGCTCCCATGTGAGATTGCTTAATGCCGCCACCATTATGCTTGTCTGGATAAGCATGCAATCAACCACATTTTGAATTGTTTTGCATTTTAGATTTGCTTCCAAGGAAGTTTGAGTTTGACTGAAGCGACAAGCAACATGATATCGATTGCGATTCTTCGCTAGCACTACTTTGTATTGCTGCGGAGTTATAAATGAAAGAAAAACTTAATCGAATATTATTTTCATACTGATCAAGTGAATTCTCTCTTCTCATGCAATAATCATTGATGGCCTCCATGACATGGCAATTATCTTGTTTTTTAGCACGACGAAAGGAGGAAAACACCAAGACAAGACAAAGAAATTGATTGTTGGTTTGTCTATTTCAGTTTCAGTGTACGCGGATGAGTCACCTCGAATGTGAATGATTTTTATTTGTAGGCCATTGAACTGGTTTAGCGCGATAATTCCAGTGTATTGGGTTTATTTGATGTTAACTTGAATATGTGCTCAATGCGTTCGCAAAAACTTAACGGGAGCTTACATTTTGTTTCTTATTTAAATTGAAAAGCTGAAAAACTTGCGGCTATACGAATGCACTAGTAATAAATATGTATAATTCTTCGTATTTAGATTTCATTCGAATTGGTAGTGTATCTCGCGAACTTTTGAATCAAGGTGACTGGCGTGCGTAATAATGACTGGTTAAAGTAGTTGTTTAGTCGATATTTTTTTGTTTTCAGCTTGGCAACAAATAGTGTTCGTTACTGCAAACTATTCTATTTGAACTCGTGAAAAACTAGACTTATCACCGGAAATTTGATATGAGATCAAAGGAATGCTTACTTCTGCTATTGTAATTCAACTGGCGCCATTTTGTTATCTGAAAATTACCGCTTAATAGCATGGTTTGAGTTGAAAGCTGGGATACATTGTTCACGCCAATGAACAATTTATCACGTAAGCGATCGTGTTCACTATGAATCTCTGACATTGACTAAGGTTAATTAAGAGGAAATCGTTTAGCAAGGAAGAGAATTACAGGTAAAATATGATGATAATATGGTATCGTCAACCACTAACAGGTGTTGCTGCAATTGAAATTGTATTCGAGGTCAGTTGAGACAGCACTTTGCAAATAATATTCTTATTGACTCTTCGAAGTTGGTAGGTTTTGAACGAATCGACTGTAGACGTCTTTGGTACACACTGTTGAGCAAAAGTATTCAGCAAAAGGCGGTTGTTGGCTAGAAAACGTAATAAAATCCAAACGGCCTAAACGGATACATTTTTTTTGTGGAAATTATACAACGCACCGCCCGCTTTAAAAGTACAGACTCCAGATAGATATTTCAATTAGCGTACATCTATGGGATGTTTATTGGTAGACGAGTATAGGAAGATACATTAGTTTAGGTTAGATTAGGTTATTTGGCTGCCTGCGACTATTGTTGGTCCATTGTGCTCATTGCCGTTAATTTGATCCCAACGGCAAATGGTGACTGGACCAGATTTGAAAACTAGATAAATTATAGAGTGGGGCTGTTCCAGATAAACTCTGGAGTGTTCTGCAGGATTAAGCGATTGAAGGTTATATTTTGATTGTCATTCAGCCGTTGTACACAAACTGTAGTAGCTGTGTTCGGTCATGTGCTCTCTGCTGATCTTGAAACATAACAATAATTATGTTACATGCCCAGTCGAAATTCTGTAACTCTAACAAAACAAAAATCAAGTTATCGAGACTTCCAGATATCAAATAAAAATGACATGTAAATTTCAGTCTTGGCGTTAAAAGAATTCATTCGTGTCATCAAGACCACACCGGGTTATCGAAGTTAAACGGTATTTTAAGGCAATGTGACGACGAGATGGCTTTGGTAAATTATTGACTCAACAATTCTGATCGCTGTTTAAAATGACACCAAAGCAGACACAGGACGAGGTAGTTAGACTAAGTTCAAAAACTCGCTTAGTTGCGCCTAGGCATAAATCCTAATTAGTTAGTGCTGATGTAGTAGGTTCGAGTGGCCTATAAGATCCCCATTGCACTTGTTGCCAATGCGACCTCTTTAGTAGATCATGCAGGTCAGATTTGTTGAAAATTCACTGGAATCACGGAATGGGTCCAGCTTCTCGAAAATTGTCACAGTAACATCATTTTTATCAATGATTATGGGAGGCGTACAGCCCGTAGAGGGCCAAAGTCTAGGTAGGTAACAAAAGTTGTATGCACAGACCACGGATCGAACCTACGACATCGAGGTTCAAGTGCATTGGGATCGAGGCACAAACCACGGGACAATACTATTCCATAAAGAAATCATACACACTTGGCGGCTAAAACACCTCCACAACATAGATAAAAAAATAACCTTCATTCCCAGAGTTCGCGAATGTTTGAGGCTCCCTAAATGTTTACCTATCAACTGGGAAACAAAGTTAAGCTCATACCTATTGGAGTAAAATCTGCCTGTCATTTTGTTGCTCTTTTGATCTTCGTTTGATTATTTGAAATCAACATTCGTCATCAATGATAGGCAGCACTTATCGTAATTATGATTCCGGTTCAAGTACACAATACATTTCCTGACAACAATTGTGTACATATTGTGTATTCAGCATGTGAGATGATTCACTATAAATTGCGTAGTGCTGCAGAAATATTGGAAATCTTTATAATTATGCAATTAATTGTTTTTTTTTTAACGCAATATTTTTTCTTTATTTTTTTGCAGAAAAAGGATTGGATCACATAGCTGAAAATATTCTGTCGTACCTCGATGCGGATTCTTTAAAGGCTGCTGAATTGGTGTGCAAAGAATGGCTTCGTGTTCTCTCCGAGGGTATGTTGTGGAAGAAATTAATCGAACGTAAAGTTCGAACGGATTCACTATGGCGTGGTTTGGCGGAAAGACGCGGCTGGATTCAGTATCTCTTCAAACCACGTCCAGGCTCAACACACCGACCGCACTCATTCTATCGTGAACTGTTTCCCAAAATTATGAATGTAAAAACCTAAACATGTGATTAATTTAATTCGATTGTGTTGGCTATGATAAACTTAATTTTATAGGACATTGAAAGTATAGAGAACAATTGGCGAACTGGGCGTCATATGCTGCGCAGAATAAACTGTCGATCAGAGAATTCAAAAGGTGTCTATTGTTTACAGTACGATGATGTGAAAATTGTCTCCGGTCTTAGGGATAATACTATTAAAATCTGGGACCGAACGGATCTGCAGTGTGTAAAGGTGAGTAGGATGCGAATTGTTTTTGTATGCCTTTGTGACAAATAATGACATTCTGTTAATATTTCAGACATTAACAGGCCACACAGGATCCGTTCTGTGTCTACAGTATGATGACAAAGTCATAATTAGCGGTTCAAGCGATTCCACAGTACGCGTCTGGGACGTTAACACTGGCGAAATGGTTAACACACTCATCCATCACTGCGAAGCAGTACTACATTTACGTTTCAACAATGGGATGATGGTGACTTGTTCGAAAGACCGTTCAATTGCCGTCTGGGATATGACATCGCCAAGCGAAATAACCCTGCGACGTGTTCTCGTCGGCCATCGAGCAGCCGTTAATGTGGTTGATTTCGATGAGAAATACATTGTGTCGGCCAGTGGTGATCGAACTATCAAGGTTTGGTCAACATCAAGTTGTGAGTTTGTGCGCACGCTAAATGGTCACAAACGTGGTATTGCGTGCTTACAGTACCGTGATCGTTTAGTCGTCAGCGGTAGCTCAGATAATTCCATACGGTAAATTTACACTATTTCTTTATTACAACAAGCATTGAATTTGTTTTTTTTCTTCAGACTATGGGATATTGAGTGCGGAGCTTGCCTGCGTGTCCTCGAGGGACACGAAGAATTAGTTCGTTGCATACGATTCGATTCGAAACGAATCGTTAGTGGTGCCTACGATGGTAAAATCAAAGTGTGGGATCTGGTTGCTGCATTAGATCCTCGCGCTCAATCGAATGCACTTTGCCTTAACACATTGGTGGTAAGTTTTAATTCTTTAATATCTGATTTCAAGTGTGTTTAAAGTGAAAAATTATGAATGACATATTTTATGACACTCCATTCTCATCAAAAACATCAAACGACCATCATTTTGAGCGGATTCCAAGTCATTGATCCAAGACGCAAATTTTACTGCGTTATGAGTCATTTAGTAAAGATTTGTCACCACAGTCAGGAAGACTTTTTTTGTTTATTTCGCCGCGCCAGATGTGTTCTTCAATTGTGGAATCGAAAATAACTTTTCATTTTTGCCTTCAGAGTAGCAATGCATGCAATCGAGTTTGTAGTGCTTTGAGGTGAAACACCTGGGGAGTAGGGTCAGTAGCTGATGATTATGCCCCACATAAGGCGTCAGACGTGCGGATGGGGAGCGTCATTTTGAATCAATTTATGCGATTGCGGTTCCTTTTCTGTGTTAAACTTGTTTATAAGCAATGCTTTGTGTTGCGATGAATAAAAAGCGCTCCCACTATCTTTTTTCAAAAAATTCTCAAAAAAGAATTCGAAAGATAAACTTTAATAGTTTTCCTTATGAAGACGAAGTTCCATTGAATGTATTTCGAATTGATGTGTGGGGTCGAATCGAATAAGGCGATACTCTTTGGGACGGAGGTGGAACTGATGTATATATAACCTTTGCGCAGTAAAGCCACTGTAAGGCCCACCCATAACACGAAAGAGCGCGTCTGAACTACGGTCTTTAGGCCTTTAGACGTTGGATCCGCAGACGTCTGACTGCATATCCTGTACAGTTCGCCAACATAACCAAAACATAACCAGAAAACTATACTCCCGAAGAAACAAGGACTTCTTCATCCACTTTTGAGATTGTCCATGTCTCTCTTGAGCCCCTAGAAACAGTGGTTGGGCGGTTGAGTTATTCTACCAGTACCGCTCTCGGTACTGGTGTTATTCATACTATTTTCTGCGGTGACGAGAAAGACAAAGTCCTTAACTAACTTCGAGGTAGTAGCTGCCCAGTGTGATTCTCTGTCCAAGACATCGATGTTGGTTGTCATTTCATGAGGAATAGCATATACTTCGTTTTGGCCTCCATTCACCATCACACCCTAATCTCTATTCAAATTTGCGATTCGTAAATAGGTAATCAAATATATACATTACGCAACTTTATTTTTATTACGATTTTACCCGTGTCCAATGTACTAACTCAAACAATGCCGTCTTTGATAGACAGCTTCGTCCATCCATTATCGGCATTTAGCATAAAAAGTGATTACATTTTATTGTTATCTGTTAGTCTAACCTTGATTTTTGGCGATTTAAAAGTGTAGTCTGTTATGAGCCGCTCATTGTCTAACCATCGCACTTTCAAATAACACCCTGTAGAGAGCCAGGAGTTATGTACAATTCATGCCCTGTGCAAAGCGAGACTGTACCAATAAATAGTGACGAACTCATCAACATTTCAAGCGACAGACACCTCTCTCTGAAAAGCTAGCCAACATGTTGATAAGACACGCTCAGAGAGTCCTTCAATTAAGTTGAATGAACAAGTGTCTAACCCAAGCCACTCTGTTGCTAAGCATGCTCCGAATTTGGAACAATGTTGTAATAGAGTCTAACTTTAGCTAAACTAAGAAATGCTTCACTTGGTTTTTGGTCGTGAAACGATAAAGTTGGAAAAATAAATTGATGGTGTTTTTCTTCTCGTAGTCTCGCTTGTAAGTTAGTTCGTAGCTGTAAAAGCTGTACAAAATTATTTTGGTCGTACCAGGAATCAAATCTAGAGACGTAGGTTCAAATGAAACGCACATACCCACAACACTACGAGCCACAACGAATTGGATTGGCATGCTAGATTAGATTTTTATTGCGCAACCTACTCCTAGGCACTCACAATACTTCTTCTTCTTATGACCCTACCGTCCGAGGTGAACCTGGGCCTCAGCCAGTAAGCTTCTCCAGCTGGCAATATCTTTAGCCATCAACTTATATTTTCGCACGCCAAATTGGATGAGGTCCTTCTTTACTTGAGTGCGCCATTAGCTCCGTGGCCGTCCTCTATTGCGTTGCCCCACTGGTTCGGAGTTGAACAGTTCATGTTTTCATCCACTCTTGAGATAGTTCACGCCTTCGCGCCACAGAGCAGGGCAGGGATCAGGGTCTTATATAATATTAACTTAACTTTTGAAAGAGGGCTCTTCTATTCATTTGCCTCTTGAGCCCAAAGGAATAGCGGTTGGCAAAAGATATTTTTCGCAGTTCCCCTACAAGCAAATAGTTGACTATACTTAAAAATAAATAAACAGTGGCACCAGTATAAACGTTTTATAGGGATCATCATTCATTCTTCATGAGTGTTGCACGCATGAGTCATGACCTGAGAATTTCACAAACCTTGACATTTTATTGTCTTGGAACTTGTTTTCTACACGGACAATTATGTTGTCTCATAATATTTGCTAAAAATTGGTAATTTCCGATACAATACGATAGCAAGTTGCGGCTCGTGTGTAAAGCTTTGAAATGCAAATACCATATACATATATTTTTTATTAATTTAATTTCTATAAATAAATATTCAAATATAACGATACTTAGACAAAATTTTCTTTTTAATTTTTGAACTACAAAATGAATAATCGTATAAAAACCACATTTTCTTAAGGAGCACACTGGTCGGGTATTCCGTTTACAATTCGATGAATTCCAAATTGTAAGCAGTTCACACGATGATACAATATTAATTTGGGATTTCCTCAATTTCACACCCAATGAGACTGCATGTCGGACTCCATCACGTAAGTATTTCAATCCTCCCATTCCTTAGATGGATTTTAATTTTCTCTTTTTCGTTTTTTATTGCAGCCGCTTTAATGGAACACTAATAGCGAAGAAAATAATTTCAAACAGAAAAGCAAAAAAAAAGTTAATAAAATTTCAAGAAAAAAAATCACATGAATGTCTATCAACAAAAACAAGAAGAATTGCAGGATGGAACAAGCGCAGCAACGAGTTACAGAGAATTTTGCAAGCCCACTCTCAAATGGACGAAAACAAAACAAAATTATGAACAAAAATGTAAATTGTTGTTATTTTTGTTGTTAGATGTTGTGTATACAAAAACAAAAAAAAAAAAAAGATCTCCAAATGGGTGATATGTAGTCTGTATATGTATCTTGATCGCGTGCATTAAATAAACAAAAAGAAACAAAAGGAACACACAAAACTTAACCATTATATATTGCAAACGGATAAAGAAAGAAACAAAACAAAAAATGCCTAGAACTCGATTAATTATAAAAAAGCAAACAAAAAAACAGAACACAACAAATGTTTATAAAGAAATTAAATGAAGAAAACGAAAAAAAAAACAAATAGTTATATTGCCAAGTTAAAATTTTTAAAACACAAAATTGTATTAATAAATAAATTTTCAAAAATTTAAGTAAAAGGGAACAGAGCGAATGAATTTCATGAAGCAGAACTTAGAGATGATCAAAACAGCTTGAGGCACACTGAATGATCGCGTCTTTGTCTCGTCTGTTCGAAGATATCACTGATAAATGCTAAATCAACAATTTGTTGATCATGATCTAGGGCTGTTCAGCTACTGCTTACTCCATAGAATAGCTGGTAGATATTTTCGTAAATAGGACTCTCGTCATTGAGAAGCCAGTCATTCATAGACATTTTTATTACTATTTTCGTTTTGAATCTCTTTCATAAGCGCGCCTGACATTGGACCACATTTCACGATTTATCTTTTAGGAGAACTAGTTAAAGGGATGCTTTGAGTGCTTAGATTGCTGACGACAAAATTTATGAAATTTTCGAGAAACGCTAAAAAAAACTTGACTCAAAGCTCATAAATCTTTAAACACGGCAACTTAGTTGCCACTTCCTGTTAGTCCCTACGAACATGAGGCACGGGTGATTCCAAGTCATTAGAAAGCTATTTAAGCTATCTATGTGATATACAGGGAATAAGGTACATTGTAGAAACTTTTAAGCTATCGAACCTTAGCTTATATACAGGGAATAAGGTACCATAGAGCTGATCCAAGACCTAGAGATCGTTCGGAAGGCAAAACCCCGTCGTCTGTATCGCTCGGTACATCGAGCAAGTTCACAAATAAGGGAGACTCCGACAAAGAGTCTTCTGGTTCGAAAAGGAACTGGAGTCGGAACTGAAGCCTTTCCGGACCGCCAAGGAAGTAAGGCATCTTCATTTTATGCTCAGATCCGCCTGACCTGTAAAGTAAGTAAGGTAACCAAATTCTTCATCTTCCGCACACTTGAGTTGCTTTTTTCATCCATAAACTCCATAATATGCGTCGCGTTCAGTGTGATCTTTCATAGATTTCTGTGGATGTTTGAAAGAAGGATATTAACTAAATGAAGCGCGAAATTATGGTAAACTTATTAAATCTATATATAGAAGTTTGTACTTATATCTTCGCCATTGCTTTGTACACAATTCTTTAACTCTTAATCATTGTTTAAACTCCGCGATTGATAGAAACGCAACAAAAGAGGAGGAAACAGAAAATACAAAATTAATAATTACTTATGTATGATTTATATCTGCCCCCATTTTATTCGCAAGCCAAGCATATTTTTTTCAATAAGTTTTATTCAAAAATTTTATCACTTCTAATTTCATGTCTATGTTCAATGTTGATCAGTAATGTCTTTAGTGTAAAAAAGAATAAACAGAATAAATTTTGTTGAATGCTTAAGAAGATTAAACATTGAAGAACATTGAAGATAAAACATTTGTTAAACCTTCTAAAGCTTGATCGTGCCGTCGTCCTTCACTTATGTTCCCTCAATCTCAATTTAATAGAGTCAGCAACTAGAGATTGAAGCGAAACTATGAAATGAAATGTAAAACATAATGCATCCAATAATGATATCATTGCCAATTGAAATGTGTACGTTTCTTTTTGAAAAGAATATAATTATATAAAAAATCAGCTTCATAGATAATTTTAATATAATTTCATTATTTTCTGAAACAATTTAATTTATGTTAAGCAACCAACAAGAAGTAATAAAGATAAAAGAAAGTAAATATACATACAAATGTTCATAACGAGATTCGTGGAGTTTTTATTTGTTTGCAGAGATTCCAATAGCAACAGGTCGTGTATCCTTCGTTGTTCCTTGAGTTGATGACTTATGTTTAAGGTTTGTGGTTTTATTGTGATTACAAAGTGCGGTGTTTTGTGGTGTTTTTTCCGCATAAAGTTAAACAACCACCTTTACATTTGTTATATAAGTACATACTTTTGTCTAATTAAGTGTGTCTCTTATGTGTCGACTATGCTATCTCGGATCGTTAGTCAACACCAAGATAGTTCCTTTTCAGCGATTTTAAAAAGACAAAATACAGATCGACACAATGTTGACAGCAAGTGGAGCAAGATGTCTACATTTGGTGTTTGTACAAAATTTAGGAGTAACTGGTTACACTGCACCATCTCGTTGAAGGACGTCCTCGGTTGCGTTGTCCCAAGATCAACAAAAACGTTTTAGATTGGAGTTAGAGGTTGGACTAAGCGAAATCGTCGGAAGCTCTGTCAAAGATCAAAGCTACACAGTGGCACAATCTTCTAATACTCATTCCAATTGGTAGCAGTGGAGGTGAGAGTACATTGATTGATTGGGCTGAGCCGTTAAGATGACGGTCATTGGTGACATTGGAATTGAATGTAGTAAAATGAATAGAACATCAGAATGGGCTGTTGTCGACGTAGTCTTGGAAATCCTGGTCTTCCAACCCAGCAAAAGTGCCAACGCGAGTGCAAATAGCACTTAAATAAAGTGGCTCTGCGTAACAGAGCAGCTAAATAAAAATCAAGCTGGGAGCTTGTTTGGTGTTTTGGTGACGTTTTTTTTAACTTAGGCCGCTTTCTTCTCTTCTTCTTGATTGGCGCTACAGTCCGGGGTGGACCTGGGCCTCAACTAACATGCCTCTCCAGCCAGCACGATCTTTCGCCAGCTGCCTCCAGTTGCGCACACCAAGTTGGTTGAGGTCCTTTTCAACTTGCGTGCGCCATCTAGTGCGAGGACGTCCTCTGTTGCGCTGTCCCAATGGCTCGGTGTCGAAGACTCTTCGGGCCGGAGCTGTGGTGTCCATCCGCTCTACATGACCTAGCCATCTTAAGCGTTGGATCCGAAGACGCTTAACTAGGTGGTTGAACCTTCTCCTCCAAACGCCATCAACGCAAACAGGACCAAAGATCGTACGCAGAACTTTTCTCTCAAAACAACCAAGAGCTTCTTCATCCGCTTTCAAAAGCGTCCATGTCTCTGCGCCATAGAGCAGGACTGGGATGATCAGGGTTTTATACAAGCTCAATTTGATGTTTCGAGAGATGGCTCTGTTACTCTATTGCCTCTTGAGCCCAAAGAAACAGCGATTGGCAAGAGTAATTCTCCGCTTGATCTCGGTACTGGTGTTGTTGTCCCTATTTACTCCGGAGCCTAGGTAGACGAAGTCCTTGACTACCTCAAAGATTCTGCTGCCCAATATGACGCTCTGTCCGAGACGTCGATGTTGTGCGTCCTTCCGTGATGACAGCATGTACTTTGTTTTGCCCTGGTTTACCGCTAGACCCATTTTAGCCGCTTCCGCTTCAATACTAGCAAACGCCTCATTGACGGCTCGCTGTGTTCGTCCAATCACGTCAATGTCGTCCGCGTAAGCAAGCAGTTGAACGGACTTTTGGAAGATCGTGCCTCGGGTGTTTACGTTTGAGTTTCGCACGATCTTCTCAAGTATGATGTTAAAGAAGTCACATGACAGCGTGTCGCCTTGCCTAAAACCTTTTTTGACATTGAAGGTCTCGGTGAGTTCGTTACCGACCTTGATGGAGCAGCGAGAGTTCTCCATCGTCATCCTGCACAACCTGACGAGTTTGGCAGGAATGTCAAAGCTAGACATGGCGCTGTATAGCTCGTCTCTATGCACGCTGTCATATGCGGCCTTGAAATCGACAAATAGGTGGTGGGTGTCGATCTGCATCTCTTGAGTCTTTTCCAGGATCTGCCGTAATGTGAAAATTTGATCGATAGTGGACTTTCCTGGCCTGAAACCGCACTGATAAGGACCTATCAGGTTGTTGACAAAGGGTTTCAGGCGTTCACACAGAACGGCAGAGAGTATCTTATAAGCGATGTTAAGGAGGCTGATCCCTCTATAGTTGGCGCAGTCAAAGGGGTCTCCTTTCTTGTGGACCGGACAAACGACGCTGAGATTCCACTCATCGGGCATGCTTTCCTCCGACCATATCTTACAGATGAGCTGGTGCATGCGCCCAACCAGGTAATCTCCAGCTACCTTAAACAGTTCCGCGGACAATCCGTCCGCTCCAGCAGCTTTGTTCGACTTCAGTCTAGAAACCGCTTTCTTGACTTCGTCTAAGTCGGGAGGACGGAATTCGTGTTCATCATCGTCCAAATTGAGTGAAACATTCTGCCTGACAGCGGAATTTGTGTCGTCATCGCCGTTCAACAGTCTAGAGAAATGATTTTTCCAAATTCTCAGCATCGACTGCGATTCTACTACTAGTTGTCCATTTTCGTCCCTGCAGGCTTCGGTCCGAGGTCTGATCTTCCTGATACTTGTTTTACCTTTTGGTAAAACTTTCGGACCTCCTTCCTGTCGTAACACCTCTCCATCTCCACGACCGCGCGCTTCTCATGCTCTTTCTTTTTTCTTCTGAGAAGCCGGTGCTCTTCCCTTCTCTTCTGTTCGTAGAGCTCACGAACAGCTCTCTTTTTTCGATGCAGCGTTGCCTTGTAGGCCTCCTGCTTGGCTGCATGTACCTGCCTGCACTCGTCGTCAAACCATGGGTTCCTTCTGGGTGGTGTCGTGAAACCCAGCACATCAGTGGCAGCTTCTTTGATGGCTTTTTGACAACGTTTCCATTCTTCTTCTATTGAAAGTGCAGGCAGCGTTGAACTTTCAGAGAGTTTCAGGGAGACTCGGTCGGCAAAGTTCCTAGCGGTCGATTGCGATTGTAGCTTTCCGACGTCAAACCGTAGTGTTCTTTCTCGACTCCGTACTTCTCTCGATATCCTCATCCTTACCTTGGCTACAACAAGGAAATGGTCCGAGTCGATGTTGGCTCCTCGGAACGTGCGGACATCGAGAATATTGGAGGAGTGTCTGACGTCGATCGCAACGTGATCAATCTGGTTGACGGTTGATTGATCAGGAGACCGCCAGGCCCCCTTATTGATGTTGAGGTGTGGGAACCGCGTGCTCATCACAGAGAGGTTACGCCCCGAGGCGAAATCTACCAGCCTGAGTCCGTTTCCGGATGTGTTGTCGTGCAGGCTGTGTTTTCCGATGACTCTAGCAAAGATTTCTTCCTTGCCCAGCTGTGCGTTGAAATCTCCTAGAACGATCTTGGTGTCATAGCTGGGGCATCGATCGTATGTTCTTTCTAGGAGATCATAGAAGTCATCCTTGCTATCGTCATTCTTCTCCTCCGTCGGGGCGTGTGCGCAAATCAGGCTGATGTTCCCGAATTTAGCCTTGATGCGGATTGTTATGAGGCGCTCGCTGATATAATCAAAGCTTAAGACTTTTTGCCTAAGTCTGCCTCGAACAACGAATCCGCATCCAAATAAGCGCTGCCTTCCCTCTTTGTAGCAATCACCGTAGTAGATGTCGCAGTTTCTCATCTTCCTTTTGCCCGGCCCATCCCATCGCATCTCCTGGATGGCGGTGACATCTGCTTTGTAGCAGTCTAGGGCCTCCGCGAGTTCATCGGCTGCACGTGGTCTGTTCAGGGACCTCACATTCCACGTGCAGAACCGAAAATCATTGTCCTTTGATCGTTTGCTGGGGTCGTCAACTTTGAATTCGTCCATATCCGAGGCCTGTTGTCGGTTCGTAACCGTTGGTTTTTTGTGTGGTGAGGGAGTCAACCTCACGCACAACCTACAACTGGTAGGCCAGGCCCATTATTTGACCCTCGGGCAGAGGGGGATCGCTGCATACATTGGTTCACCACACAACGGTTGTTGTGATGGCTATCCAGGGGCGCCACTAGGAGGCTGTATGTCAACTTGACTTATGGACAAGCAGGGATCGCGCTGGCATCCTACCAGGTTGGGTGCAATCAGCAACTTTGCCCTGTGTACATAAGCCCATGCCCCCAGGCCGTTTCACACACTCAAAATTCGTCGGCGATGTCTTCAATGTTTTAGTGAATGTTGTATAACGTAAGAGAGTAGGGAGTGGGGGTCGTACACCTTGTTCGTATGCTTGAGGATTGTAGTAGTACCCCAGGTGTAGGAACCTACGACTAGCCAGAGCGCTGCAAGAGCAGAGTAGCAGAGTTCATCCACGCAGCTTCGGCAGAAATCATTATATGGAGCACCCATCCTGCGAGCATGAGTGTCAAATGCACAGGGCCCGGTTATGACTCCAATGAGAGTCCATAATGAGTGTTTGCTGAGTCTAAATAAACTGAGTAACCGTTTTAGAAAAAAGAAAAAAACTCGTCAAGGAAATGTTTCCGTTCTTTTATTTTTGCTTTAATCATAAGTTGATAGACAGACAACTAATTTTTCGATTGTCTACATGTGGGTAAGAAGATAGGTAAATGTTGATGTCTGGATTGGTTTAAAACCATTCGAAGCATATGGCGTAATCCTTTAAAAGGCGGTGTCAGATAATGACAAAACTAAATGAACTATACGGCGTTCCCTTGATCTTGTGAGATGAGTTGCTCCCAAACTCGCAGTGTATTGGTAACAGTCCGAAACTTGTGATAAGGCAAAAGTGGATTTTCACGTGGGATTCTCTTGAGGTAGAACTCACAGTAAGGCTGATTGACTCTTGGCAAGCTGAACATTGGTATCCTCTTATCGCTGAAGTACAGCATAAAGATGAGGTTCATTGAAATTAAAACTCCATTGTTGAACTACTTGCCTCACTAAAGAACTCATCGCTGAAATTGCTTTTGTATTATGACATAAATAGAGATTGGGGGTTCAAAGTCGATAGTGTCAAGAGTTTTCTATTCACGCTTTCACTTACGTATGTTTTAAATATGCGGAATAGCAATCAATCGCTACTGTATGAAAGTATGCCTTCAAGTTGGACGAACTTAGGGTTCTTACCACGCAGCACTCGATTATTCTTTCCTAGCACCCAGATCATAGGGACTTACTATGCAATGAGGCGGTAAATAAACTGGTCAGGAAAGGAGACTGTCCTAGAACTAGCTATTAAAAGGTGTAGCATTAGAATCACCGGTAGGATATATATTCAACAATAAAGTTTAAAACGACAAACGTCTGCAATGTGACAAAATGTTACAGAGGTCTTAGTATGAAGTATTACGAAGCAAAAACGAGTCCATCCCAAGCTTTGATGTGCGAAGACTGTGGTGATGAGGAAGAAAGAGCTTTCTCTGCCTGTGTACCAGAGTCCATCAACTGAGATACAGGACCCTGGGAAGGTATTTCTTTCAGCACCAATAACTAACTAAAATCCTAACTAAATTTTATGCATACATATATGTGCATATTTGCCATGTTCATTAGAATTTCGAGCTAGTTGAACGAGGAATGGAACTCTGAGATCGCAATGGGTCCGCGCGGGCCCAAGGGACCATAACCTAACCCAAACGTAGATTTGCTTTAGTCAGTGCACACCTCTGTGCTCTGACATCATTCCAATTGGGAAACTGCAGGTGTAGAAGAAGAAAGAGAATAGTTTCGGTTCATCATTTCAGTTTCAGTTTCCCCAGTGTACAAACTATTTGTTAGTCCAATTGTAGTTTGAACACATGTATGAACAAAATTTCCCAGTATATGATCATGTTTTTCGCCAAAGTATTCATCAATAGACATTCCGACCAATTAACCAGTCCCTGTTCCATATATTTATCTACTCCGTCTCGGACGAAGGAAAGATTTAGAGAGCAAGTGGTTTGAAGAACATGTTTAAAAGTCAGTACTACTTTCTTAATCCAATGGCAGTATTTAAACATCATTGGTTCCGGGTAGAAAGTCCGGTGCAAAAGTTTTGTCTCGGATACAATTTAATGTTCTCTCAAAGCACGAGAATAGGCAAAAAAATCAACCATGCATTGTTAGCTGAAAGTATTTTTCACAAAGGAAGAAGCACATTAGCCACACGCAAAAGAGGAATAAAATATAAAACGAAAACAAATGTTTTTTTTCCATTTTAATTAGTTTATTACAGTAAAAAAAATCGAAACGTATTTCGACTCTTTGCTTAGAACTTCATACGGTGTGGGTATTGTGTGGACCGTAGGCTGA
This sequence comes from Eristalis arbustorum, assembly GCA_916610145.1. Lineage (NCBI taxonomy): Eukaryota > Metazoa > Arthropoda > Insecta > Diptera > Syrphidae > Eristalis > Eristalis arbustorum. Next base: position 105,003,770 of record OU744316.1, on the reverse strand, counting down.
ACATGCTTTGCAAATACTTCCTCAAGAACTTGCCGTCTGGGTTGGCTTGGAGTGCCTTCAACACGACAGCATCAACTTCCTGCTGGTCCTTCTTGCGCTGTTCAGTTGGAACGTACCTCTGCTTCTTAGGAGCGAAGATATCACCTTCACCTGATTTCTTCTCCTCCTTAGCCTTGATGCGTCTGAAATAGCCATCGTTGATGTGCTCTGGAATCTTGGCATCTCCCAAGTCAAGACGTGTTTGGCAGCCGATGACATATCGTTGTGACACACGACGGATTGGGCACGAGTTGACGGAGAATGGTCCGGTAACCAACAAGAGACCAGACTCCAAGACCTTCAGGAGAACAACACGTTTTCCCTGGTGACGACCAGCCAAAAGAATTAGCACACGGCCGGGCTTCATGTTCTTGCGTGTGTTGCGGACATGCTTGCTGAAGACACCACGAGCTGGACGCTTCTTGACAACAGCCTTTGTTGGGTAGTTGGCCTTGGGCTTCTTTGAGTAAACAACACGTTCACCTCCGTTCTTGGGTCCTCCGATTTTCTTGACCTTCTTGATTGGAACCTTTTCCTTCTTTACAACTGGGCTCTTCTTTCCTTTCAGACGCCATTGGGCACGACGCTTGAACATCTAAAACGAAAAAATCACAAAAAATTAAACACTTCGTAATGCAACGCATAAACACAATAAACAAATTAGTTCTGTTGAATTGATGGTGACGGAATATGTTCTTAGAGCGCCAGATCACATTATTTGCGGACACTGATACTTTGGTTCGCCCACCGACATGCACTTTTTCAAACTCATTTTTTGTTGGGAAATTTTAAGCATTTTTACCTGGTTTTTGGAGTAACGCATAATACCACCCCCAAGGTATGTATTTAGGGGGTGTTTAGTGACTTTCTTGCCAGTTTTGGCAGATTTTTTAGCTTTTTCGACGGGTGCCATATTTAAAAACACGTGTACACCGCAGGGAAACTATTTAGAAAAGGAAGGTTAAGCTGTGTTGAGTTGTCAAATTTTGACACGCGTGGCGCTTTTGTTAGTAGGAGGTAAAGAAAACTCGACGCCATCTTGATGTAGGTTCTCCATAGACTGTCATTGACAGTTGAAATTAAAATTCGACTTATTTTGTCTGTATTTATCATGAAATAATTGTTTATCCGAAAGGGAATGGAAAATAATGATTTAAAAATTATTAGTATGATTCATTAATTGTCTAATTTCAGAAGAAAGTAAATAAATTCAAGTTTACGATATGTCACGGATAGATGTCAGCATACGACAGTACGGTGGAACTAAAGGGCCTATGATAAGCATGTGAATGAAAAATGATGTTGATATATGAAATAGAAATTTATTATTGTTACTCTATTTCAGATATATGTAATAATAATCTTAAGAAAATAGGTTTCACATGAAAGAACACACCCGACGAACCATGTCGAAAAGTCACGAACTGTTAAGCCGCATTTTCGGAATCAACCTCTTATTTTTTATATGATTATGTATACCAATATAATTACATACAAAAATATATAATTTATCTTCAGAAGCTTGTGGAAAATCTATGCAAGCTTTTATTGAAAATATGCTTCAAAACTTTAATAAATAATATGTTGACTTTGACGTGTTGTAAAAAATCTAAATATAACTTTTCCAAAGACCTTTGTTAGCCACGACTTCAAAACAAATGGATAGCCTTGCTGGCACAAATTTCAAAATCGATTGAAACACAACTGACAAATCAACGTGTGTATTTGTAATTTTATTTGCTGTCAAAGCGATACAATAATTAAGAACTTACAAAATGTGACCAAATTCAAGCTGCGAACAACGCTATGTGATTAAATTGCGTCTTTTACAAATCTTGCAGATGTTCGCGCTGTACGGTGGATAGGGTCTTATAGGCGAAGTTGAGCAGGGATATACCTTTATAATTGCTGAGAGGGGTATGATCGCCATTTTGTGTGCATGCCGCACATGGGTATGATTTCGTCATACCAAATTCGGCAATTTATCTTTACCAGAACATTGCCACCAGTTTTTATGCCTTTTAATGGCTGCGCCGACTTCATTGATTGGAGCTGGTATTTAGCCACTATTAACCACTTTAGTTGTTGCTGGTTGAGAAAATCTCTGTAGAAGTGCAATCAGAGAGAACTTCAAATTTATCCAAGAAGTTCAGTGAGCATTGACGAGTTTTCTAAACTAAACTATTCATCTGCATGATGAAGAACGCAAAGTAATGAAAGCAATTTTCACAGTGAAATAAAATGCGATAGCAATTGGTTATTGTGCAACACAATTTTTCTAATCTTCTTGATAACTCGTCTTCAGAAGTGTAAAAAGCTGATACGAAGTGCTAACCAACTAAAATGAGAAAACAAAAATAAGAAAAACCTTTTACAAGAGTTATTGCGTTAAGGCCTACAGTTTTAAAAGTCTCCATGGTTATAATGAAAAACTTGAAAGCCGTCAAAAATGCTGGTTTCTGAGCTCGTCCTATGACCAGAGGCAGCATCTTTCTGTATTTCGCGTTCCCCAAATGCCATTGGTGAGCGAAGACTGCTTGAGATAAGTCTATGCTCTGCAATGAAAACAAAAAAAAAAAAAATGAATTATGCAACAATTATGCAATACGTGTTGTTGTTCGCTGACCGTTTCCAGGAGCTTCGTGCCAAAGTGACAAACCATATAGACATAGCACAGTGATGAGATTAGAAACGCTGCAAACTTTAGTAAATCCAAAACTTGTATTCCAATTACAAGGAGAACAGCGGTCAGAGAAATCAAAGCTCCCGTCAATAAGTAGTTCCCCAGAATCGTTAAATTGAACACTTCATTTATCTTGAAGCTTAATCTGAAAATTGGAAATTGTCTGATGTAGTAGCTCTGAAAACCGAATCCAAATATTATACATACTCTAAAAGCTGTTGATGGTGTCGTATGAAGCGTTTTAATACATCAATATCCTGATCGGTGCCCGTAGGAACAAAATTCGTAATTTCGTTTGACAGATGCTCCAAATGCATGCAAATCAAATGTACCGTCGTGACGAGCAAGTAGTCCGGACCCGAAAAGAAGATAAACAAGACAAAAGAGTATACTATTTGCGTGACGTAAACTAAGGGAAACAACACGGGTCGAAGCGGATCAAATGGATAGTACATGAAGAACGGCAACCTCCTTTCAAAGTGCCCGCCATACCAAACGTATTCAAACACCGATTGAAAAAACGAGAATATGCCGAACATGACTGTGACAAATCCGTGATAGATCGTTATTATACGTAAGCAGAATCGAATCTGGTTGTAGTATTCCATGGAGCGAAATGCAATGGCATCTTCTCTTGTGTAAGGATGAATCGTTTCCATTTCCTGCAGGACTTCGTACAGTAGAAAGCGTCCCTTGAAAACTGCGTAGAACTTCACGACCGACTGAGTGGCGTAGCCTGCGTAGCAAATCAGCTGAGTTAAAGGAACTACACCCGATAGTGGTTCTATGCACATGGACAAGACCTTTATAGTATGACTTGTAACGTTTGTTACCACTACGATTGAGAAAAGTATCTTAATCCAGAGCTCTTTACGTCCAGAGTTTCTTTTTAGAAGACGTATGCCAGTTATATTGAACATAACTAGTGAGATATTAATGAAATCTTTTAGGCTTGGAATTGTTTTGACTGGATTCATCGTATATTCTATGTATCATCAGCAACAGTTGCGAATTTAAAGACGACGGCGCTTTTTTTATTTGCCAACGCACTGACTGCTAGAAATTAGTACAGACTTTCAGACAATTTTAATTCAATTCACTTAACTTCCCCACCTAGGTTTTTTTCGCAAACTAATCTCAATTAGAAATCTCTCTTATTTCACTATACTTCTTCCAGCTGAATTTGTACTGAGGAAACTTGCAGAAAGTTGAACAATTTATCCTTTTATCCAATGTGGGATTAAGTGCCATCAAAGTCATCGTAGCCATCGAACCGATAATTTATTTTAATAATTGAGTTTGTCACGCCCGCCTTGTAAACTTTTGCTGGGTTTAATATTACAGAGAACAGAGCAGCTATCACGATGCAAGGTTAATCGCTTGTAAATATTTTAAAAAGTTTGTTGTTGTTGTTTGTTAAACAACATGTAAAATTTATTAGGAAAAATCTCAGGTGGATAACCAAGGACATACAAAAACCTGTCATCGCAAAGCAGTTATTATGTTGATATCGTGGGTATATGGATTTGACCATCAAAACCGTTTGCAACAACATCGGTTAGGACGACATATCGGCTATAACGACCAATTCCTTAGCTACCGACTAATATTCATTATAATTCCATTGAATAGCATATCGCTTTTAACGGAATACAGCTTAACCGACCTATTTTTTTTCATTTTTTGAAGTATTGGTTATAACCGACGCCTACTGGTGCGACTACTTGTATTTTTCCTGAAACGGCGCTGTTTGTTGTCAGATGCGATGAATATATCAGTGCAGATAAATAGGTTTCTGACATTTTACAGTTTACTCTTAGTTTTTAGTTCGTTAAATTCGTGGTAGGTTTTAAAGGATAAGCACCAAATTGGGAAACAATTTGAATATTAATTCGGATGGCGCAGCGGCCCCTAGAGGGCCTAGCTTCTCAGCAACCACTCGTGTTGTGTGTGCTATTGCTTTCTCACAAGTGGAGGGGACCTACAGTTATATGCCGACTCCGAACGGCCAAGTTTGAGAAGCTTTGCAGCTAGATGGGGCCGTAAGAACTATTTTTGTCGTACAGACCAGGGATCAAACCTAAGATGTCGGGTTTGGGGTCGACAAACATACCCTCAACGCCACGGGCCAACACAAAAGTGGCATATATCCGTAAAAAACGAAAATTATGATAAAATGAAACAAGATGTCTACTTAGTAACAAATTTCTTCACATGCCTTCATTTCGTGTAAAACGACATATCGGTTAGATCGTCTGTCCTTTTAAGGTCGTTATAGCCGGATTGGACTGTATGTTCAGTTGAAGCCACATGTTTTCCACGTACATATTTACGATTTTAGAGAAACATAAATGTAGGTCCATTCCACTCATGAAAGTACAGTTGGAGCCACAGGGCAATTTAGTTCCGGTCTCCGCCCAGAAGATGCTGTAGACACACTGGACTTCAAGGCAGATTGAAACCTGGTCTAACCACGAATTCGACAAACTTTTTCACAACTATTCACGAATTAAGTAAGTAAGAGCTACACTCATCTACACGTCAACTTAACCTAACAATTTCTCCTCGTGATTGAGCTAATATTTAAGTGTCTTGATAGCTAGTCATTAAAAGTTTAAACATCCGAAAATACATTTGTGATGAGGTTCGAAGTTACACTAACTTAAACTTTTTCCTGGAATTCCATACATATGTAATTTAACAAAACAGATTGAAAGCTCATTCAAATAATTTACAAAATCTTGTCATCGTTGTTCATTAATCGAAGTTTTATACTCGCAGTTAAATTATACAAACGAACATTTACTCTGAGATGGTAATAAGTTAATTAATCTATTAGATTAATGATTTTTTAACATGACATGTTGAAAGAAATTGGAGGATTTGCACGATGTACATTTGTTTATTTTTTCTTTATTGAAGAAGATAAATTGACAATTGCTTATATCAAACTATGCACTTTTCTACACACAATGGGTTTTGCTCTGGTTTAAATCTGTTCGCTACTGACTTTAAAACATACGGTCAACATGCATGTGCCTTGAAATGAATGTTGATGTTTTGTTGAGATTAGTTGTGGGTAACAGTATAGTATCTAAAAAATTCTACCAACCAACCAATAGTCAGTTTGTTCATAAATAAAAATATCGTGGGTAACCATCCAGTTGGATCCATATGATAGGAATCTGTCATATTCATATTGTCATATTTTTCCAATATTCAATAAGTTCATTAAAATGAGATAATTTCTCCTCGACTAAAGCATACGAAGCTTTAGTTTTTCAATTTATTGGCATTCCTTATACCTTCAATCACTAATGTATTTGGGTAAGGCGAACCGCAGGAAGATACCCTGGTAATTTTAAAATTAACACTTTTAACTAAAAGTTTGTTCACTATCGGTATTTAAATCAAATTGATTTGTTGTTACACACATCGCACTAACCATTTCATTAGGCGACATGTACTTATCAGACATCTTGTATCTTCTTCAGTACCAAATTGAAGAAGTCATGCGACAGCGAATCCAGTATAAGATTGAAACTGTTCAGAGGTCTTTGAACCGAATTGCACGGTGAATCGCGTGTGTGGTAGCGTGATGCGCCACACCCGAATCAATTTCTTACCAGAACAGTGGCACCAGCCTTGAAGAGCTATGACGTTAAGACATACGTTTTAAAGCCTTTAGGTGGGAGGACTGCTTCATTGATTGGAGCTGGGAGTCAACTACTAAAAAACACTTTAATTGTTGCCACATGTGAAAATTGGTCGCAATTAGATCTCTGTAGAAATATTAGATAAATAAAACCACAAGGACAACGACTAGATTATAAGCAAAATTCAAGTTCACACTACATTTTCAGTTTTAAAAATGGCATTCGAGCGTAGACCGATTTGTCACTGAATAAAAATATTCATCTCCATGATGAAGAACGCAAAGTAATAAAAGCCATTTTGAAAGTGAATTGAAATACAAAACCAATTTTTTATTTTTATTGTGCATTACAATTTTCTAAACTTCTTGATAACTCGTCTTTAGAAGTGTAAAAAGTTGATACGATGTGCTAACCAACTGAAATGAGAAAGGAGAAATAACATAAGCATTTTACAAGTGTTATTACTCTAAGGCCTACAGTTTTAAAAGTCTCCATTGTTATAATGAAAAACTTGAATGCTGTCAAAAACGCTGGTTTCTGAGCTCGTCGTATGACCAGAGGCAACATCTTTCTGTATTTCGCGTTCCCCAAATGCCATTGGTGAGCGAAAACTGCTTGAGATATGTTAGTGCTCTGAATATAAGCAATTTAAATAAATAATGGAACACACACTTTTTGCACCTCACCGTTTCCAAGAGCTTCGAGCCAAAGTGACAAACCACATAGACATAGCACAGTGATGAGATTAGAAAGGCTGCAAACTTTAGTAAATCCAAAACTTGTATTCCAATTACAAGGAGGACAGCGGTTAAAGAAATCAAAACACCGGTAGTTAAGTAGCTCCCCAAAATAGTGAAGTTGAAGACTTCATTTATCCTGGAACTCAATCTGAAAATTGAAAATACTCTTATTACGTAGCTCTAAAAATCGAATCGAAATACATACTTTAAAAGTTGTTGATGGTGCCGTATGAAGCGCCTTAATACATCAATATCTTCATCCGTGCCGGTGGGAACAAAATTCGTGATTTCGTTTGACAGATGCTCGAAATGCATGCAAATCAAATGTACCGTCGAGATGAGCAAGTAGTCCGGACCCGAAAAGAAGATAAACAAAACCAAGGAGTACAGCATTTGCGTGACGTACACAAAGGGAAACAACATGGGTTTGAAGGGATCGAATGGATAATACATGAAGAACGGCAACCTCCTCACAAAGTCCCCGCCATACGAAAGGTACTCAAAAACCGACTGAAAAAACGAGAATATGTCGAACATGACCGTCACAGAGCCATGATAGATCGTTATTATACGTAGACAGAATCGAATCTGGTTGTAGTATTCCATGGAGCGAAATGCAATGGCATTTTCTTTTGTGTACGGATGAATCGTTTCCATTTCCTGCAGGACTTCGTACAGTAGGTAGCGTCCCCTAAAAACTGCATAGAACTTCAAAACCGACTGAATGGCATAGCCCGTGTAGCAGATCAGTTGAATTGCAGCAACTACACCTGGTAGTGGTTGTATGCAGATGTACAGGACCTCTACTAAAGTTTGACCCAACGCATTTGTTACTAGTGCGATTGCGAGGATCTTCTTTATCCAGAGTTTTTTAGGTCTCGAGTTGCTCTTGAGCAGCCTTATGCCAATTATATTAAATAAAATTAATGGGATTTTAATGAAGTCCTTTAGGCTGGGAATTGTTTTGATCTCATTCATTGTGGTTATATGAGCACTGATTTAAATGTTCTTTAATGCACTTATGTGTATTATATGCACCCTGCATCAGTAATAGTTATTTTTCTTTTTATTTGCGAATCCAATTTACTTTAAATCTCCACCGACGTTTCTTTCACAAACTAATCTCAATTAGAAATCTCTCTTATTTCACTATACTTCTTCCAGCTGAATTTGTACTGAAGGAAACTTGCGGAAAGGCGAACAATTTATCCTTTTATCCAATGCGGGATTAAATGCCAACAAAGACATCGTCACTAACGAACCGATAATTTATTTAAATAATTGAGTTTGTCACGCCCGCCTTGTAAACTTTTGCCTGGATTTAATATTACATAACACAGAGCACGATGCAAGCTCAATCGATTAGTTTTGACTCCTACCAGCTATTGCAACAAGACGCTTGTAAATATTTTAAATTTAAAAGTTCGTATCGCTTGTTCGTTAAACAACATGTAATATTCATTAAGAAAAATCTCAGGTGGATAAACAAGGACATACAAAACTGTCTTAACCCTTCATCGTACAGTGAATGTTTGTAAAGTTATCTAAACTCCCTGGAAAACGTGGAGCATTTTGCAACATACTTTGAGCTTATACTCTTGAAAGAATTGTTTATTTTGAGCTTATAATTTGACCAACGAAAATAAATTGACAAATGCTAATCCTTAACTGTGAAACTTTACACAATGGGTTTGACTGCAATAACAACGTTAATCTGTTCGCTACTGACTTTTAAACAGGCGGTTAATATGCAAGTGCCTGGAAATGGAAGTGATGTTTGATTGAGATTAGTTGTGGGTAACAGTCTGGTATCTGAGAAGCACTACCAACCAACCAACAGACAGTTTGTTCATAAATAAAAAATATCGTGGGTAAAAATCCAGTTGGATCCACATGATAGGAATCTCTGTCATATTTTTTTCAATATTCAATAAGGTCATTAAGTTGAGACATGCATACGAAGCTTTAGTTTTGCGGAGTACTAATATACTGATATATTATGATATACCATATCACAAGCAATCTTTCTAGGAAGCCTTCACTACCTATCTCAGTAACAGGCTGAAGGCTTCCTGTTTTACTGCATGTGTCTGCCTGCACTCGTCGTCAAATCATGGGTTTTTTTTTGTACTGTCGTAAAACCCAGCACATTGGTGGCAGCTTCCTTGATGGCTTCTTGACAACGTTTCCATTCCTGATCTATTGTGAGTGCAGGCAGGGTCGAACATTGAGAGAGTTTAAGAGAGACTCGGCAAAGTTCCTAGCTTTCGATTGCGATGGTAGCTTTCCAACGTAAAACCGAAGTTTTCTGTCGTGACTCCGAACTTCTCTCGATATCCTGCTCCTTAGGCTACAACAAGGAAATGGTCGGAGTCACTGTCCGCTCTTCGGAAAGTTCGGACAGCGAAAATATTGGATTAGTGTCTGACGTCGATAACAAGTGGTCCATTCGGTTGATCAAGTGGCCACTTATGGATGTTGAGGTGTGGAAACTGCGTGCTCATAGCAGAGAGGTTAGGTCCGGAGGCGAAATCCATCAGCCTGAGTCCGCTTCCGGATGTTATGTCGTGCAGGCTTTGTTTTCCGATGACTCAAAGACTGCCCAGCTGTGCATTGAAATGTCCTAGATCGATCGTGGTTGGGGTATTGATCGTATGTCATCCTTGCATCCTTCCTTCTCCACCGTCGGGGCGTGTGCTCAAGTTTGGCTGATGTTGCTGAATTAAGCCTTAATGCGGATTGGTAAAAGGCGCTGCCAAATAAGCGCTGCTTTCCCTTCCTGTAGCAATCACCGCAGTAGATGTACATTTCCACATTTCCTGGGTGGCGGTAATGTTTGCTTTGTGGCGGACCAGGGCCTCTGCATCGTTCATCGGCTGCACGTGGTCTTTTAAGGCACCTCACATTCCACGTGCAGAACCGAAAATCATTGTCCTTTAAACGTTTGCTTCGGTCGTCAACTTTGAATCCGTTCATATCACGAATTCATAACCATGAATTTTTACGTGGCACAACTTACAACTGCTTGGCTAGGCCCATTATTTGACCCTCGGGCAGAGGGGGATCGCTGCATACATTAGTTCACCACACAACTGTTTTTGTGGTGGTTATCCAGGGCTTCACGAGGAGGCTGTATGTCAACCTGACTTATGCACAAGCAGAGATCGCGCTGGCATTAGCAATCTTTGATCCATAATGCCATTTAGGCAACTGAACTGCATCCCTAACTACATGTAGTAGTGTGGATTATATTTAGTTTTGAACTACCAGCCATTTCTTATTAAGGTGAAATACAGTATTAACTGCAAGTTCTCTTCACGGATGTGTTTTAAATATTGTCAAATTGAACATAGACTCGGTCATTGAGAGTATGTCAGAGACGGATAATAGTGTCCTATACTCCATAATGAAGGTCAAAGACGTTGATCAAAGCCACATGATACTGATTCAGTCGAATCTGAGAGTATGATGCTAAAGGTATGGATCAGGATTGGTCATTCATCATCGTCTCACGCAATTAAAGCTATTTCAACATATAAAAAGGAAATTACATTGACAAATTCTCACCACACAATTAAAAACAGTTTTCATTAGCATTCACGCAAATAAATTCATACACTCTAAGTTTACCTTCATTCACTCAGGATTAGGTTAAACCAACAATGCAACTATTACATTAAATTTCTGCTTTTACTCTTTATTATTGTCATACACCTGCGGAGGAAACAATTTCACTAGGAAAACTTTTCGCGGTAGCACTCCTGACACAGACAGTATTTACAAATGTGGTCAAAACTGTTTACCCACGTGTTGAAACAATTTCAATCGAATTCTAACAAAGTAATCATACTTTGAGATACATAATGATACAATATCAATTTTGTTGCAGAAGACTAGTTCCCTTACAGAAGGACATGGACGGTTTGAATGTCACGTAAATCATTTTCAGACGATTTCGGGTACATTGATTATAGTTACTTTGACAAGGTTTTGAGAGAAGTGGAACTGAACTTCCTCCAGAAACACATTGTCATCGGGCAGTGCAGTGTCATTGACAATGCTCAAAGAGTATGTCCTGTAACGCCACCCATATTATTATTATTATATACATTATAAAAACAAAAAATAAATACCTCATGCAACTTGCTTACATAATTCCTTTTTATTTAAATCTTCGCTTAAATTGTGCAATTTTCAGAGAAGCAGATAGATGTATGTACATATTTTGAGTAAATCCAAACTCAACGTCTTTAGTTCGTTTATTAAATTTAATTTAAGGACGCAACATCTACCTTATTCAAAGTAATGACTTTTACTGAGAATAAAATTGTTCCTTTTTTTCTTTGAGTTTGTGTTTTTGTTTTTTTCTCTCTACTTATTAATCAACAAATACATTTCAACAACAGTCGAATATACATTTTTTTAAATATAGAATGTGAGTGCTTATTGCTTAAAGTTAAAGTTAAAAACAAAAATATAGTTTTTTCTTCCCTCCGTTTAACAATTTAATTTGAAATTGACAATTTTTGTTTAGATTTTATATTTGGCCTTAATGTAAAAAGTGTCTATGTTGTAACCTAATTGGAATGCATATTACATACGTTCACTGTATTTCAAATTTGTTTTATTAGTTTAAGATTAACGATACGACGAGTATTAATTTGTCGTGTATCATCAAACATTTAATTAAACTTTGTACAACTTTGTGTGTGAGTGTCTGTCTGCTTGTGTGTGTGTGTGAATCGATTGAGAGTTATTTCAATTTAACGTTTAGTTTACAAATACTCGAAGAACACGATCCAATAGATTATATTGAGTGATGCAAATAGCGCTGGGAACAGCACTCGGGAGGTTCGATCAATGTAAATGGCGCGCTTCAAGCGCTCCTGCTGCGGAGTAAGCTTCGGCTTCTCTGGCGGTGGTGGTGGTGGAGGAGGAGGTGCGATTGTTGGCGTTAGAATGATGCGACTCTCCTGTCGCGGAATCCAAGGACCATCCGATGTATCTGGACGAGGTATCCGACGTGCAGGAATCGACTGAACAGACTGAAAATTATTATTGAGATTTAATAAGAGTACTAGCTTCCAAAATATAGATTCTTTAAGAAGAAAAGTTTCCCCCACATCAGGTATTCAAACAAGATACGATACATTAAGTCAATATAAGAATGTTCGTATGCTTCGTATTTCAATCAAAATTTGGTTATCGTCTGTTAATGTAATTTTCGCTTGCAAATAGCAAAAATATATCTGTGATGAGAAAATTTCATGGACACCGACAGAAAGTTGGACAGCATTTTGGAAGTATTTGTTTTTTTTTTACAAGAATAATTTCAATGTCATACGTAATTCATGGAACTCCTCTCATGTAGTGCGCTGAGATCGTAGGCACATACACCTATAGGTCTACTATTTCAAAGAGCCCAAAAACGCCTGCATAGGCTAGCTAAATCGGTTTATTGCAAGCACCAATGTTAGGAGAAGTTAAGCCGGGTGCTATGACACTGATCCTATATCACCAAACTGTTACCACTCACTCTTACCTAACCTAATTCCTTATCCAACTACTGTAAGTTAAAGCAATGTCAATTGACACTCATGTTAAATCTTCGCTCCGATAGTAATTTAAAACTGAATTAATTGGCGTCACTTCACCTTTGATTTCTGTTTCGTCGCTAATTTATTCCTTTTCATAGAGCTGTGTACAAATTATTCTTAATTTTTATAAAAACATTTCGATGAATGGTAGCATCTCAACGAAAATATCTCAATAGCCTTCAACATCTACATTTTTCTCTTTTCAACATTTCCCTTGACGCTACACTCATATTTGATGTTATTGGCTATTATGAACATCTTATTTGTCGTAATTAATAAAAATTAAATCCAAAGTCGATATGTCCTTGAGGTTTCAATGTCACCGGTGAAGCTAAGTACGAAGCTTTTGAATAAAAATACACTCAATTAAAGTGCTTGTTGATATTTTGAGGTTGCAGTTTGATTTACCTTTTACCAAATTTGTATTTCAATTAAAACCTTACAATTCGGTTAGATTTTCTGATTACAAGTTCAAGTGGATAGAGGATGTATCAATGGCTTGTGGCAGGATTGAAGTTCTTATTGATTTAAAATCATTAAAAGTAGTTAATTAACTGCGGTTGTAAATAATGAATATTATTTCTATTCTGCTCGCAGATAGTATTTAGTTTCATAAAGAGAAGTAGTGACATTTAAGCCGTCATTATTTGAGGTGGTCCGTGGCGTTGTGGGTATGTGAGTCGTTCCAACCGTTGTGCACTGGTCTGTGCGACAAAAATAATTTTCATGGCCCCCCTCTCAAGTCACTGACAATTCTCAAGGAGTATTTCCTATCTAGATAAGAAAATTCCCTTCCACTCGTGAGAGAACAATGAGAATTCATATTTGTTCAACGATCTCAGCGACTATCTCCGTCATTTTGTTGTAGGTTCAAAACAGTTCCCCACCAGCTGTTTCCAGTTTAGTCCAGGGTTGTATTACGATGTATGGTTAGAAAACCTTGCACCAGTTCATCGGCCACCCTCTAACCACATCTTCTCGGTGCCACGATAGAAAGATCAAGTGATCTCGAAAGCATCCCAACTAGTTTTTGAAGTCTGGAAGTATGTACACGAAACCGTCAAGGCAGAAAGGATGTATTTAATTAGTTTTGTGGCGTCAAGGGCTTGAAATGTAAGCATTAAATATCCAGATTGATATCAGAACAGAAATTTTATTTCGACGATTCTCTATTTCTCTGCTAATTGTCAAGAAATCGTATTGAATCCGAACATAATTTTCTTCTGTCACCAAACAGTCGCTAGAGATTACCTTATGGATGTATGAAGACTATTCTATAGACTAAACCAATAGAAGGTCTATCTTCATGGCCTTCGGATATCTTCTGTAATTCTAGAAACAAGACATCCATTTTTCAATGGAAAAAAAAATCGTTTACTTCTTTAGAGAGCATTTGTGTTTTGTTTTTCGCTTTACAGGAATATTTTATCATTTCCTTAACACATACATTGAATTCTTGCCTGATTGTTGTCTTCTTCCGAAAAATCTCATTTGTTAAAGAATGCTAAGCACATAGCAAATAACTAATTTTTACCTGCAAACTTCTCAAACTTGTGAATCCGCAACGATTTTGATGCGAATCTGTTTCTGGAGACATCCGATTAGATCGGATTTTAGAATGCAATTAAGAATCTCAATTCATATTACCGACATGCGGACGATTCATCTCAAACGGGTTTCGAAACAGGAAATTTTCGATTTCGTTGGACGGTTACCGCCAAGCGGATTTAAGTATATTGTTGTTCTACAATCTTATTTTCAACCAAGTCTTTTAAGATTATTTTATGGTTTCGAAGGAATAGGCCTGTCAGCGAAATTGTTGACATACTTGGTGAGCCACGGAAAACCATTAGTGTGCATTTTAATTACATTACACCAAAGCTAACAATTATATCTCAACAAAAACATTCCATTCGCAGTGTTTACGATGGAAACCAGAATCTATCCATAAAACGCGTGCGTGCTGGAGCAGTAGGCTTGACAAATGTTTGGATCCACTAAATTATTGGTCTAAATGAAATCTTTTCTTCTTTGCCTACCAACCACTGACTAGCTATGTTCACAAGACCGACTCAGTTACAAGTCAAAAATATAAAAGTATACTAAACAGACGTAAATAGCGGCCACACTTATACATATATTTTGTTTGGTTTATTGTGCAAAAAGAACATTGCCCTCCAAATGAGCCAAGAACCCATTAACTGTAAGTACTCACCTTCCGTTTAGTCATTTCGTCGAAAATCTTTTCAATCTTTTCGATTTTCTCATCTTTCGGACGTGGAGGCGGTTCTTCCTTTTTCGGCGGCGCCTCTGCCACTGGTTTCGGTGGATACGCCATGGGCTTTGGAATTGGTGTATCACTGAGCACAATGTTGATTAAACAATATTCCATAAGGGCCATAAAAACGAACACCGTACACACCGACATGAATGCGTCCACAGCCTTTAGATACGAGACAGGCGGCAGTGACGCCTGCGACTTCGCATGTTGCGTGGAAAGTGTCAGCAGGGAGGTGACACCCAGTGTAACGCGAGCTGGTGCAGCCTCCGGCTTGATCCAAAAGGATACCCAGGACATAATGACGATCATGCAAGTGGGTATGTATGTGTTGAACACGTAGTACACAAGGCGGCGCTTCAGAGTGAATATCACCTCCAGGCAGGTGAAATTGCCAGTGGAGTAGACTTGCGTACAATCAGCGGTTTCGTTGCGTATGAGCGCTACTTGGGGTAGCTCTATGTTCTCGTCGACAACCAGCGGAGTGACAGGATCCCATTGGAATATCATGTCATCTGTGGTGTGAGATACTGAAAAACGAAGCAAAAATCGATTAGAGGTCTTCTTCAGAAGCTCTTTACGAACTTACAGCTTTCCATTTGTAGCTTGCACTCCTGCGTGTCATGCGGATAGATGGCAAAGTTCATGATGCACGATAGTTTCAAAGTCAACTTGACCATGTACAATATTGTTTTATCTCTATACAACCACATGTAATGATTAGGAATAGTCATTGTCTGAAACGTCACAGATTTGGCGTTTTTGAAGAACGAGTCTGGTCGCCACATGTTCTTAAGCCAGTCGACTTCGAGCAAACGGTATTCTGTTGTCATATTCTCTGGCAGTCGCAGCCGATGGTCCTTCCAGGTTTGCGCGAAGAATACGTCTGCCACATAGGTCATAGAGTTCTCATCAATCGAGTCCAAGCCCATCACGGTCACATGAAAATACACTGTTGTCGCCTGACCGTCTTTCTTAGGCGGACGCATTTTATCATAACGTTTCGTGTCCTCTGGCAGGATGTCGGTGAAAGCTAAACTTTGCCTGAAAAGAGGTGATGGCGAGCCATTAAAACTGATGCGTGTGAGTAAGTGAAAGCGATCCTTACTGATACTCCGCAGAAGTTAATTTTTGCTGACATACTGAAATAATAACTAAAAGGAAAAGCCGAGGATCCATCATCACTGAAATGTAAGAAAAAATACGTTTTTAGTCTGAGTGATGGATGGGAATTTTTGGGTGAAGGTGAGTATAGAAAAAGCATAAAACAATTCATAAGAAGCAGCGTTGTTTGTGAAAGTATTTTGAACGGATTTTGTTCGTCAATCACCGTTTTTAGTTGGCTTTCAAGACAATCACTTTGCGTAGCGAAGTAGAAACAATTGACATGCCTACGCAGTGTGCCTATTGATCGATTTTGAGATGTCGTCGCTACTATGTTCTGAGATAGGTTTGGTTGGAGTGGCTGAAGTCAGAGTAGGCCCTTGCGTTACTACAAGAATCTATCCTAATTTTTTTATCCTAATCCACAAACCATTAAAGCATTTAATGAAGTGATGTATTTTACTTCAACTCATTTCAAGATTTAGCAAATTTTTTCAGTAGCGATAATCATGGACTGTCCACAATGCGGAAAGAGTGTTGGAAAGAAGTGTTGATATGCGGCAATTAAGGCCGTTTTGGATTTAAATGTAACTGCACTCAGAGATTTGATTGCTGCCTGCCTGGATCAGATCAGATCAGAATATCTGTGCCTAGGATTGCAATGTTTATTAGCCAGGCAAAAGTTCATAACAAAACAAATTCTTCACACTACAGAAGATTCTGGAAAAGAAACAAGACGTGCAAACCGATTCTTCGATTTTAAGGCCGCATATGGTTGCGTGCATAGAGTAGAGACGAGCTATACAACGCCATGTCTGGCTTTGATTGCCAAACTAGTCAGATTGTGCGGGTGATTATGGAGAATACTCGGTGCTCTTTTAAAAAAAGGATTTAGACAAGGCGGCGCGCTGTTGTGGGATTTCTTCAACATCATCCTAGAGAAAATCGTGCAAAACTTACACGCCAAACTGAAGGCACGATCTTCCAGAATGCTGCTCAACTAACATGATGTCATTGACGTGATTGCCAGAATTCAATGAGCTGCTTCTCGGCGACCACTCGTGCTGTGAGCGCTATTGTTTATGACGAGTGGATGGGATCTTTATTTTTTAGATAGATTTGAGAAGCTTTTTTCTATACACGAGTACTCTTTGAAAATTGTCAGTGACTCGAAAGAGGTGAAGCCGTGAAAAGTATTTCAACGAACCAGGGATCGAACCAAGATATGTAGTTTTAGTACACATTACTCGTGCGATCTTTGGTTCTGTTTGCGTTGACGTTGACGTGACTGCTCAGCGATATGAGCCGTGCCGAGCGTCTACGGATCCAAGCCTTAGATGACAGCTTAAACCAGAGTCCTCTAGAGGAAACCACCCGCGTCGAGGGTGGCGCACCAAGTTTGAAGAGGACCAACATGCCATACAAAACTGGGGACATCTAGGTGAAGATCGCGTTAGTTAGAAATGTTTGATGGTTGAGGCCGAAGTATACGAGGGGTGACTACATGGTGCTTTTTCAGAATGTAACGATATCTGCTAAATTATTATTATCAACGCATTAGTAGCACGAATATATGGTTCTTCTAGCCTAACTTCAGTGTTACATGCATTAACTTAATTTGGATTATTTTTGCATTTGCACAGTCCATGTTTCTACAGTCCTGTTTTTTCTAAAATCAACTCTGTTATAACCTTATTAATATAGGTGTTGCAAAACCTCTCTACTATGCGTAATACACAAAAAATGCTCTTTGACATACTCCTTGTTTTGTTTTCATATTAAACCTTGGAAATAAGAACCAAATGCAATATTATATACTATTTCACATAGCAAATGAGTGAATCACGGTCTTGGTAATGATCTGGTTAATTCACACCTCAGTTCTTAGTCCGAACTACTCAACACTGCCACTACATACACACAACCTTACGAACTCCTTGAGTTTTCACAAGTTCAAAGCGTATCGCTACTCACTTTCTTCTCGCAAACGTAATGAAAAGGATTTCTTTGACGATAACATGTTTAATCCACAACACTGTACGTTTAAGAACACACAACACACACATTTTGTAAACGCAGCACATTTCAGGAGGACAGAATGAAAAACAAAAACGAAAATGTTTCTTTGATTTACAATATTAAGTGCAGACCCTAGACCTGAAATTCAAGCACAACATTCACTGTGTGGTTACAAGGACACGTTTAAACATCAATACATGCACATAGTTACCTCCCTTTCAGACACAAGCCCGCTAAACTTGTTAAGACCCAGCCAAAACAGGTATGTATTAGGGAAATAAAATATACAAAACGATTGTCTCAACGGGGAAGGAAGAACAATCCTCCATCCACCCATCCTCAACCGGGAAGACAAAGCAGCATTGCAGCAATTGTTTGTTAGCTTTCATATTTAAAAAAGATTGTATCCGGTACAATTTCTATTTAGTGACTAAAGAGATGTACTTAGGTATATAGGCAGCAATACAAGAGAAAAATCCATTCAAATTTAGAGTCAATGGCAAAGCAGAGACCATTATATCTGAAAATAGATTTTTTTAAGGAAATCATTTAGAAAATATTGAAAGGATCTTGTAAGCTGAATGTCATCAATTGTTCACGACCGAGACGGTCTGTCTTGTTCAGAATAGGCTTAAAAAATGGTAAATATCTTCTGATTGAAAAATTCTTATCAAGCTTGTACAGTAAAGCGTCGATTATCACAACTAATTGGGACCGAAGTTTGTTCGGATAATCAAATTCGGATAATTGTCTTCTAATTTCATATAACTACAAACCAAGGAACCATATTTAAAAAAATAAAAGGATTACGTTATTTCTTGTTACATTTCTTATATAGTTATTGTTAAAAATTTGAAAACTAGAATCAGAATCATCTACTAGCCATGCCATCTCAAAAATCTTGGGATTTCCGGTAACATTCAACGATTTCATTTATTGTGTGTGTTAAGTTTTTCATCTAGGCCGCATAGTTGGCTCTGCGGCTGAATGGTGTTCGGATAGCTTACGTCCATTTGCTTCCGATGTTGCGATCGGATAACTGACATTTCAGTTAATTGATGTTAGGATAATCAAGAGTCTGCCGTGAATCAGTTTACTGAAGTTATACAAACGTTCCTTACGAGTCTAGAAGATAGTCCTTGGAATTATCTTTGAAATTTGTTTGAAACATTTTCAGGGACAATTCAGAATACCATATTCGTGGGACGTTTTGTACACAATTGTTTGCATTGAATGCGGGTCAACCCGATTGGTCGGGTGGTGAACAGGAACAGAAATGCCCTTGAACACCACACAAAAAAGAAAAATTAAATAAAATTCTCAACTACATACATTGTAGCAACTTTACAATGTGAGCCAATGGCATAAAATCAAAAATGTGAAGAAATTAAATTAGAATTTGTGGGCGTCGATCGACAATCACACAGTCATGCTCTATGGCGTTGGGTGGAGGCAGGCCCAATACCAAAAGCAGACGAAGAAGTGCTCTCAGTCTCATTGCGAGGAAAGGAGATTCAGCCGACCCCATGAGTCTTCGACTTCGAATCAGTGGGACAACGCAAGGCAGCTGCGTCTAAGAGTGAAAAGGACATCAATCGACTTGGGGTGCGAAATTAAGGACAGAAAGCCTTAGATCGCGCTTGTGGAAGAGGCTTGTTGTTTGAGGTTAATTCCGCCGAAGTGCAATGCAAAATATGAAAGACGTTCGGAAGTTGTACAACAATTATTAGCTAGCAAATCAAAATCTCTACATTGAAGATTTGTCCCATCAAGCCGGGTTGGAATTTTAGCAAGTAAACCGTATCGCTAAATTTTTAGTGTGTAAACGCTGCTATTCATTTAAGTTACTTAAATTCTGCCGTGTACAGACTCTTGTATGCGTCCATCGTTCTCGTTATTGGATAATGCTGAGGATTCTGGAGCTATGAAGCTATGACTAATAAACTCTTCCTTCAATTACCTAAATGAGCAGGATGGAAGGGCGGAACAGGTCGGTTCGATATACTGAAACAGTCGTTTACAGTAACACGTCTGGTGGTTGGCAATGGCGCCCGATATCAAAGAGCTAGATGTCTTTCGATTATAAAATCACTGGCTTATGTGAAAATGCCACAGAATCTAGAAATTATATGAGAATATCCATTAAGAAGGATAATGTTGTAAAAGAAAACATCTAACAAGGATCATTAAAACCAAAAAGAAGATCCAATTTTAAAACCTAGTTGGAGACTTAAACTTCTGATCGCACAAATTAGGATTTAAAAAAAGCCCATCAATTCCATAGGATTAACAACAATAGGTACAAGTCACATTTGGTTAAATAACCAAACGAATTAAGATAAATCTAGTTTATTGAAATACAACTGAAGCTTATCATCAGCATCGAATAGATTGAATTTAATCTCATTGCAAAAAGGTACTTGTATTCCTCTCAATCAAATTGAATGTAAAAAGCTCAAATTGAAAGGGTATGAAAATGAGCATTCAAGCTGAGTGCGGTGATTTATAAATGAGGCAAATAAATGCATTCAAAATTAAAGACTGACGAGTTATCAGCACGTTTCGTTGATTAAATTCTGTTTCAATTGAATAATTGATAAGTGGTATGACATCGGACAAAGAAAACCGAGTGTGTGGATAGTGTGCTCAAGTTTGACATCTTCTAATGTAAAAGAGTTTAGATGATTTACTGCATAAGCAATGCGGTGAGTCATTGTCATCAAAGATAAACGACTCAAATGAGATGAGATTAGTTCTTGAAATTTACATATTTCCTCAAATGTCATTTTATGACTAACTAGTAATTTGGATGTGTATGGAACTATGGTTCTTCAACGGTTACTCTCATATTGATGAAGCTTGTCAGAAAAACACATTTTTTTGTATTACAAATTGATGCAATTTTTTTAAATATTGCAACCAATTTACTGTATCTGCTCTTGTTTGTAAGTTATAGCAAACTAGCCTTTCTTATGCAAGAACGTTATCTAACTTTCAAAAACTAGGGTGCAATATGAGCATAGAAATCCTCTTCCTGTATTCGCATTTGGACAGGTTTTCATAAGATCTTGATGAATTAAGTGAGGAGAAGGGTGAAAGATTCCATCTGGAACTTTGGAAAATGGAACAACGTTATCAGGAGCTGTGGGACGCACAGGGAGATCAATTACTGAGGTTGAATAAAAATGATTTCGTTTAATATTGCTTTTCATAGTCAGTGCAAGAACAACCAAATAAAGGAAACAAAAAAGTTTTGTTGGCCGATGTTACTTATATTTTGGATTAGACCTAACGGCAATATATAAAAATAAAAAATAAAGTTTTTTCTTCTAATAAAGCTGCAAAAAAGCTGTACATCGAGTGGGATTTGCTAGTACAAGAACTAGAATTATCTTGTTTGCCAATTCGCAGTCATTTCTGCTGTTAACACAAGAAGCATATCTCCACCTTTAAGACTAAAAACCTAAGCCTTTTTTCCGCCGTGTTCATCGAAATTGAGGTTTCTTTCATCTCTAAAAATATACGATTTTTCGAAAATTAGTTGATTTTTTGTAGATATAATTCTTTTTAAGGAAACATTTATTTTAAATTCATTTAACGTCTTGAATCTGTAAAAATTACGTTATTTAACCCCTAAGTCCAGGAATGAAGTTCGTTTGAGATGTTCTCGACTTTCCAGCTAAATCTCACCTAGTCCACAGACGACATTTCTAAAGTTATTTACGAAATAATTTAAACGGTAGTCTCTGATTTGCCCATTGGATCCGAGTTCGATATGAGTTCGCCGAACTGACTGTATTGACATTGTGCACCTCCTCGAAAAGGACGATACTTGCCTTGCAAGTTTATCGCTCTTCTTATTTCCTGGATGGTCACCGTAAACTGGAACCTACATTAGGGACATTTTTATCTGGCCTCGTTCTGACGTTAGATCAACCCGCATTCAAGCATCTGCTTAGAATAAGAATTAGAGAAGGCCATATTTTTGAAGGTTGCATGGCTATCAATGCTTATGGCAACTTTCTGTTTTGGCAAGGTATTTGGGTATATTGCGCAGAGTTTCGCATGGAACACACCGGAATAGTCCGCCAGGCTATAGTCTTGTATAATATTGTATAAATGTTCAGGAGGTCTAAGAACAATCACCAGTTAAATTCTTTGCGCATATGCATTCTATGTCATTCCATTCTTTCTGTGAATATAGTGTCAAAGTTGCTTGATAGATTCCGTTTGTGCAGGATGATACTAAACCTCTTCAAGCCTTGGGATGGTGTTATGATCTTAGGAATTTTGATGCCCAGCACCCAGAATTTCTAATTCTGAGGGCACTATATGCTGCATTGTTTTTTTTATTTGTAAGTCAAAAGGTAAAAGGTATAGCATTACAATCAGAGCCATCAGAGCGTCTGAGGAAGTTGACCTCAGAATTCCTTTCATTAAAACAGCATTAACCTGTTCTTTGCATCTTATTGAGTTTTTTAACATTGTATTTTTTCCTAATTTCCCCCTTATTAGTGAATGAAGCGCGCGAACCTCCGCTGTACATCAACTTTGCTTGGTGATCTCAGTTACAGTGTACCGAAGTTTTTGAAATCATATATAGCCACCAAGGTGACCACTCATTTTAAAGACGCTGTTATAGGCCAATTTTTTGACAGCCCATGAGTGTGTGCGAAGCAACGTAGGAAGTCTAGTGATCAAAATAGGGTTCTGCCTTGTGTGTATGTTAGCTTTTCCAGCGGGCTGTACATTAAAAGTGTTATATTATTTCACAAGCAATGATTGAAAGACACATCTTCATACTTGGAATTCATGTGATTTAAATAATAACTGCAACATGGCAATAAAAAAAAATGTGCACAAAGAGTGACAGTTAATCTTGTAGCTCATTTATTCCATAAACATGCAGATCATCACATCATCACATGACGTCCATTGTATTTAAGTGTGTAACTCAAATGCATTTCATTCATTTCTTTATTTCGCTTTCTACAATCCTTCAATTTAACCCCAAGAAGCTGAATAGATTCCGGAAATTCTCATAAGTAACTTTTGCAGATCTTGCTTGGGTGTGAACAGGAATAAAAAACACTTTGGTGATAATTTTGATTTAAAGCTAATTCATGCCTTTACGGCTTGTGATTCAATATATGATTCAAAATAATATTTTAAGAAATGTCTGAAATCTTTCGAGAATGATGTTATAAAATACAGCCTAAGAAAAATATCTGCAATACAGTGGACGCTCAGAAATTAGAGTCACGTTTTTCCCAATTTCCGAAATGTTATAATTTCTGGGTGTTTTTTTAAAAAGAAGAGTGAAGGTTAGGTTAAGTTACTGGGCTGCCAGCGAAATTGCCAGAAATACTTAGACAATTGTTGGTCTATTCTGATACCCAATGCTGTTAATTTTCCAACGGCAAATGGTGACTGGACGAGATTTGAAAACCAGATAAGACCACATTAATTTTTGCTTTCATTAGAAATCGAAACGCGGAAAAGAGTGAAACCTCCCCCTAAATTTATATTCACACAAATTTCTTTTCTTAATTAACAATCATCCCTTTTTTGTGGATGCGAAGTTAGTAATATTTGTTTTTTTTTTTTGCTTAGTTAAACTTGATACAATGATATCATTACGGACGGCTAAAGCATAGGTCATGAGTCTAGTGGAAAAGAGTTTTTTGTGCAGCATTCGATTAAATTATTGACGTTTTTAATGACTGTGCAATGAGTAATAATTGGTATAACATCGACAACTTCGTCTTCATTGTTATCTAAATCCACATCATCGCTACTGAGTTCATCTTCAGATGCAACTTCGAAAACATCAGGTTCGGAAGATTCGAATTTCTGAAAGTTTGAATTTTTGAGCTTCCACTGTACAATTCAATTTCATTAGATTTTAGGACACATTTAAAATCTGATCAAAGGTAAAAATCGAATGAGATCTTTGTTTAGAATTGAATTCAGGAAAAAAAGAGATTGTCTTAATATAATGCGGGATTTCTTTTAATATTAGTCTCGAATGTTTTTGGATTGGAACCTTATCAATAAGATTTAATATGAAATTAGAAGGATTCAATGCTGATCGAAAATCGCACGTCTCTTTCTTTATCCAGTGATCAGATTAAAAGTTCCTGTAGTTTGTTTTCAGTTGATCACTGCCTATTTGGTGAACACATCCGTTTTTCCACACCGCTTAATGGGTGTTGGTAAATATTTAAAATTTTTAAAGTAGCACACATTTTAATTGTATTTGGAGGAGAATCAGTTGAAGACTTATTTCTGATCTCATTACGTAACCAAACTGCACACTTAATTATGTACATGTCCTCTACTCACCGAATGCATTCAAAGGAAATTAAATGAAACTAATTTGTTTTTTATTCAACTTTTGTTAGCTCATATATCATTGAATTTAAACACTATCTTTTCGCTTTGAAACAATTATTATTTATTCACTTTTCACACCTTAGCACTGTTCGTTGAGAAACACAATTTTATATATACTTTGTAACGTTGATTGGTTGATTGTCATTTATAACGTGATTCATTACTTTAATCTCATTTATTTTTGTATGATTTTAAAATGAACAATGCATTTAAAACAAATTTAGTTCAGTATCATCACTTTTACATGCAGACAACGATGTCGGCCGTGTGAACGCGTTGAGACATCTTAACGAACTAATCCGAGTGAACGTGCATTTTAAACTGCAACGGATGTAAATTCGTTGTAATCTTAAATAGATACATTGTGTGTGGCCCACAGCAGGAGGACATGTGCATGAAAGTGTTTGGGAGAATGATGAAAGCTTTTTATTTGGCTTTTACGATGCGGTGCTGTAGTTGTGTGCTTTGTTTGAGTGTATGCATGCAAGTTACAGTTGATTCTGTAACTATCATTCAAATTGATGCGATCGAAATGAGAGTAAGGTAGTGTATTCGATGTTTGTAAGTAGGGGGTAAGATGGTAATATATGCAATTACACTGTCACTTGTAGAGTTTCGTGAAAGCGTTTGTGAACATAAATGTTCACTTTTCCAAGGTGAAGGGAAATAGAGAATTTATTTTATACTAAGCGTATTTGAGTACTAGTGGTATGCTGAGTAATGATATTTGTTCATATCTGTTTTGGGTACATTTACTAGAACTTCGTCCAAAACAAGTATGTTTTCATTATGTGCAAAAGGCGCGCATTATAGAAATCAAAGATGAAATTCGGGTCTCCTGAATTGACGCTAATTAGGACGATACCTACCTAGACTTACATCAAGATTGGTAAGATAGTTTTATCATCTGACATTCAATATACTGATTGAGTATATTGCCGTAAACGTCCTTAGGGTTGGAGAGAACAGGGAATTCACTATCTTATATTACAATTCCATGGGAGAAGCTACAATCCGAAGTCTGAAGAAGACTTCAAATAGCAGAAGTATGAGAAGTATTTTTTAAATAGGTCCGTGTCTCAAAAGAGTTATAGTCGTGGATTGGGAAAGTTTTTCGTGAATGAAATTGAAACTAAACAGCAAACTTCATTACACTCCATTGCATTTGACACTTGTGACGTAGAAAGTTGCAAACAGACAAGCAATAGACTGTTATACACCAATTGTTTAGACCAATAATCGGTCTGCGGTGTTTGCATCAATATCCATAATCATAATCTTGTCTGCAAACTGAGCAGGACTTATTAAATCCATGTGTGATGCACGAAGAGCCATAACACTAACTCAAAGCCACTGTGTGATGCGAGAACGCCAGCGGCAATACGGTCACTGTTACTAGCGGACGCTACAGTGCCTTGATAAACGTCTTTTTATTGCCTTAGGTAAGCGGAGCTTGGTGAACATGTGGTTTCAACATACACAGCACGAACCTTAATGGATATTTAGTGGCAAAGTAATTCAGAAACAACACTGAGTAATTTGTATTTACCTGTTTAACTCAGATGTTCAAGAGACTTAACTTTAGCTTTAGCTGTTTCATTAAGCGCTTCTTATCATTAAGTTTCAAAAGTCTTGAAGACCTGCGACTTCAGAAAAGATATGTGTGGCCAGTTCACCTCACCTCTAAGTGAGATGACCATGCCCTCGAATCGATAGTGAAAAATCCAATGTGGCGTGGGCTGTTAGGCACGTAGCACCGTCTTGTCAAAGCCACATGTTGTTGCGTGTCAATAGCATCCAATTCAGTCCAAAAGAAGTTGATGATTATCAACCAATACGATAAACCATATGTAAGAAGCGATGACGCTGCTATACCAAAATGCATATCAAACAGTGCATTTTTTCGGGATGCCAATGTACGCTCTATTGTGCGTGGATTGGTATCATCCTAAATTCGGCAATTTCAATGAACAATAGTTTGTTTTAGTTTGATAGTTCTTAAGTCCATTGCCTGATCATTGCGTTCCCGACAATTTGTACCGAATCAAGATTTATTCATAGTGCTTTCTATGTTTGATGCGTTACAACCAATATAACAGTATATGCTGTAGTGTTTCCTTTCTACAGCATATCCTCTTCTTCCTTCTCATGTATTAGCTACCTATTAAGCGCACTTCCTAATTAACATATCACCTTCCATTTTAACCTAAGCCATACAACTCGTTTGAAGGTCTAAACGAAATTCACCATACAGAAGCTTTAACCACCATAAAGTTTCTCAAAACCAAAGTTCACCTCTTTTCACCTTCAAAATTGTCTACTAGATGCCAGCGAAGACCACAAAAACAATCCATCACTACACACTACCTTCCTTTGAAAAACATTGAATACGTAGTGGTGGGAGGTAGACAAAAAAAATCGTTGCAGGACTATTTTTAAAAAATTTTTTTAGCGCACTCTCATCGTAATAATGCCCTAATTACGTCACATAATCCACACATGACATTGCAGTCTATACCCTGACATTTCTTTTCAAACTAACCTCCTTATTATTGGTACTTGAAAGAAGAGCTTGGGGCTAGAGAGAAGGCGAGAGTGAAAGAACGAGACAGAGATACCAAAAAGTTACACAGCAGCGCATCGGTTGAGGCATGGGGGTTGTGTGTGGCTAGCTAACGATGTGATGACGGGTGAATTATCGCTGGGGAGCACCATCTCGCACATAGGCAGGCACCTTGTTAAACTGTTCTCAGTGCTATTGATTGAAATTTAGAGTGGTCCTTCTGGGACATGACATAAGAAAAGATTCGTCGTCAGTCTTTCATTTTTTTTTTGTTCTTCTCCTTTCAATTTTTTCCCCTTTTTTGTCTTCTTTTATGGAAAGCTTTAAATATTAGTAAAATCATTTGATACAGTGTGTGTGTTTTTTTCTCTTACATTTTGAAGGATGCATACATTATCGGGTTTTAATCTTGCCATCGAGAGGCAGAAGCGAATGGCGGCAGATTCAAGTGAAGGATAACACAAAAAGATAAAAACCTGGTACTGCTCTCTTCCGATGCGGTCCTGCTTACTGACGCGACCCACTTCTGCATTCATTGTCATGATCATCAATTGATAGTTTGAGGTTTATTTTTAAATGTAACGGTTTTTCAAGTAGCTTTCAGTTTTTTCCGACAAATAATCGCATCCAGTCAATCTGGGATACAAAATAATATTCAATCTTTAAAAAATGAGTTTATATTAATGACTTAAGCTGTTACCAGTTCTTGTGTGCTGCTTCACTAGCTGGTGTTGAGAAGGAAGTAAATAAAATTTATTTAAAAAACTAGAGGATTCTTTCATTTTTGTAAATTGGAAAGGTTTGGTCTCTATAACCGTTGAAGAAATTTGATTCCTATTGAATTTTGATAAACGAAGTATTAAGCGTTCTGTAAACCTCCATCCGACTTTATTACTGTAGTCTACTCCCGATGTGTTGCAGCAGGCTAAACGCCTTCGCAAGCGTACCGCGGTCGTTCTCCACTTGCTCCCGCATAATCTGCTGTTACTGAGGTTGCCATCAAATGTAATAGGGGTAGGGCGCGGACTAGAAATCTCTAAGCCACTCGATTTATGCCCAGGCGCAACCAGGCGCAAACAAACGAGTTTTTAGACTTTGTCCAATTACGTCATCCTGTGATGAAGTGGACTTTTGTGCCTCGTGCTCAAAGCATGGCGGAATATCCCCCCCTACTGCCGTGTGTCTTACCATATCTCGGCGAATAACTTCCATATCAGCGTGAAGAAATCTCATCTCGGCATTTATAATTCGCGATCTTATTCGTTTATTTATTTTTGGGAATTTTTAGTGTTAAGTGTTATTTTTTCTTGCAACTAGGATTTCCAAACGTCTTTCATTTTTCTTCAAACATTACGTATTATCCCATATTCCCACACCACTTTAGTAGTTCTTGCAAAATAAAGCAATGTAGCATATATGTAGCATGTATAACAGTGAGTAATTTTATATTTTATTTCATTCATATTTATCACCAGCAGCGACAATACCAATCTACATAAATTGCAACATTTAAAAAAATATGTATTGTACACCTTTTAGACCGTTAATTATGTAAAATTTCTTCCAAGAATTTCTTATAAAACAGCCTACCCTGAATATTCATAGCTACAGCTCTGTCATAATTAATATCGCTTGTGTCGCACTGCTTGACTGCGATAACTAACACAAGCATCAAGTCCGTCAAGATTATTCTCAACGACTTTAATTTTGAATCGTTTGTCGTTGGAGATTATGTGCTTTCATTGTGTTTGAAGACAGAGTGTCTATGCGGGAATTGCAAGGATGAGCAAAGTACATAGTGTCCTCAAAATGAGGGTATGTGTAGTGGTTGCGGTGTCCTTACAGTGTTGTTTAAAAGTTAAACATAAATCGTGGTGATTGATAGACTGTCGGCTTGGTGCACATCAGGGGTGGAAATTAACCTTGCTCTTGGCAACACGTATGATATTTGTTAGTTCCTCATCAAGCCCAACAGGTATTGTAGTTACTTATTAACAACTTAAATAAGTTGACAAATACTTAAAATCGATAATATAATATTATTGAAGAATAAAGCAAATGTGTAAGGAAAGTTTCTTCAGAGACTGTTATAAACACACACGTGGCACTTTTTTTCCTGACCTAGTGGATTTTTAAGTTTTGACTGAACTGATAAAACGGTTATGATGTCTGCCCTCTATATTTCCCTGAAAGACGAGAGAAATTATTTCTATCTTCATTGAAGGTTTCTATCGATTTGTTGACTACTTGACGTATTGATAATTTTTTTTCAAGTTTTGCAAGTCTTGCAGCAGGGTTCGAAATGTTTGTTATTCTTGACTGATGCTTCCTGTTTCGTACACCCAGCTTATTTCGGATCGCTGATGTCCATTTTATCTACATAACCTAGTCGAGATCATCGAATTCGTTTGACTTGGTCGTTGTACATGTCGGAACTTGCAGAGTTCGCCACCGAATCCTTTCTTCACAAATGGAACCGAATATCCGAACCGAATAATCTCGCATTTGATAATATTCATGCTTCCGCGGTCTAAGTCCAAGGACAGAGCGCTTGCTCAGGGTTATCCTTCTTGTCGTACCCATTAGAGTTTTCCACACTATGATCACAAAATTGAAGAAAAACTAGTCTGTTTTGAAAGATTTTGAGGATCGATTCTACTTAAATGAAAAAAGGACTTCATAGTGAAAGAAGATACTTCGAATGTCCACAAGGCTTTATTACGGGTCTCATTGTACTGCTTATGAAATAATGTTTGTTCTGAATATTTTAGCTAACCACATAAATGTCCATATCTCGTGGCGTTCCTTAATATTGTCTTATTCCCAACTTGAAAGAAATATATGGACCTATAAAGCTTTTCAGCGTTCTTAATGTGTGTCTGAGTGACGTTGGGACAAGTCGGTTGCACAAGAAGTGTGCAGAGCTTCATTCATTTACATTTGCCTTTGGAACAATGTCGAGTATTTAGATCCACTACCATATCCAGACGTCGTACTTAAGATCATGTAAGTTTATTCAATTCATTGAACAGACGATTCAAAAATGCAAGGTTCAATATTTCATTGTAAAAAATTTAATACAGAGCTTCGATATTTCTTTATTCCATCACCTTGTCACATCTAATGTACCATTGAGTGGGTAGTCAGTCCAATCCGTACATCAGAATAATTCAAATAGCATTCACCTCTCAGGAGTTAAGAGGAAAGTTGATGAAACCCGGACTGGATAATTCCGTCCAGCCGACGGGGTCGAAACAAAACCAAGTGTTTCAGGCATCTGGCTGCGGAATCACTTAAAATTTACCTTGCCATGAGAGAGCCACGGAAAAATTGTTAAGAGATTCCATTCAAATCTCCACCGTACGGCCTTACAAATTCAATTGCAGAAAGCCAACCAGTTTTTTTTTTTTTTTGTTCGATGTGCTCATCGTACCTTCTTACATCACATTAAAATTATATTCACAGATACAAATAGAAAAAGGATTTGATACACCACCAATAGAATTCAAATCAAAGATGAGGTTAAGTGATACTCCTGACACTGCCGGAGTAGTGGTGGAACTAGAGATACGATAAAAAAAGTGATGACGACGAAGATGACGATAAGTATCTTCAGGAAAGTGTAAACTTTTCAATGGGCGCTGGTTGTACTGTGGTTGTTTTATTCCTTAACCACCAGCCTAACCTTACTGCAAGAATTCAAGGTCCTAAAGTGTGCGGCATTGGTACGTGTGTAGTTATAAGGGATTTTATTTGCTTAAGCACGGCGCAAGGATACGCGGGAGGTGGTTGCATTGCATTGTACTGTAAGTGCTTGTTTAAAATGGCAGAGATACATATTTTAGACGTTTTTTTCTATGTTTTAAGCATTTTCTTTCCTCCTTGTTTTGTTCAGTGTCAGTCAGTATTAAGCCTGGAGGTAGCCGTGTGACGTTGGGCGAATATTTTAAGCAGGAGTGGGATATTACTGTCTGTAATTTTCTTAAAATAACTCAAAGGTGAAACTGGTTGGGAATTGTGGTAAAACTGCTTTTGGTATATACTTTGCACGGGTTTTGGTGTGTACTACAGAGAACTTGAATCACTTAGCTCCCTTGGAAGTCATTATTAGAAAAAGTGAAGGATGACGACACATCAAGTTGTTGCCTCTGTAGCCACATGCTTTTGAACTTGTTGTTGGGGCAGATAGAATATGACAGAGAAACCTATGAACGTCTCAGGTACGTTTAGAAACAATTTACGAGGAATCTTCTTCTTTGAGTGGAGCTCTATCAGAATTAATCTTTTTGAGCAAGTTAATTATGTTTTCAAATGTGAACGATTTCATTCATTCTCTCCTTCGTTTTGCAAATGTCTGCTATTCGAATGTAATCTTTTGAAGACATTTCAAACTTCCTTAAAATATCGTTATCCTCGAAAGGGTCACTGGATATGGCATGAGGCCTGTGGTAAGCCGAAGAGAAATTGTCAGTCACTATTCCTAACAGTCTTGATTTATGATTACTTTGAATTATAATTATCGTCAGTTTATTAATGTACCTACATTTCAGAAAAAAAGGCATTCATTATTTCTGAGCTGTGCGTACCCATGCTTCCTTGAGTTCGTGGTGACTTGATTACAAGTTCAGTCCTGCATTTTTTCTCGAAGCAAAAGCCTTGAATTTTGAGGCTTTCCTATCTGGATCATCGGTATGTATGCACTTCATGGTCAGTTTTCACGGCAAATTGCTCATTCTTTTAGAAGCTGGCGCAAAATTAATCATCCAATTTTGAATTATTTTTAACTAAATAAAGAGAATATTTTGCGTGATGGACATTTTTATTTGTTCATTTATAATTTTTTCTGTTAAGTGGAAAAGATAATATCTGTTCAGTAGCTGCCGCCAGTGTTCATATGCATTTGTGTCAGTTTTGTCGCATTTCTATGACATTCTGCAAGGTTTGCGTTTATAATTGTTCGTATTCCTGTCGAATATTCTCTCCCCATCTTGTTTCGCTAACCGGAAACTCGGCGCTCATGATGATTTTCTGCATCATCCTTTTCGTTGTTGGATTGAGAAATTTCACCATTTAAAATGATGTGGAGTATGCGAGTTCTGCTTCACTGACTTTCTCGGCAGACAAAACCATCCATCCAGTAGCTGTAAATTTAAACCATATATCATTCACAACCATATCATCAATTCTTTTTGGTTTCCTTTTTTTTCGTAAATGTTGATGATAATGCCGTCTTTGTGGAAAAAAGAGAAAATCTGACTGATTATGCCGCCGGACTACGTGTGTCATACATCGCCTGATGTCATATTCCACAAGCAAGCCCTTTCTATCACTGCAGACTCATATATTTTGCCTCTTCTATCTGTTGTTCACACTATAATTCGTAGCAATTATAATCACATGGTTTCCTCTGGAAAAAATATACAAAATTACCTTTACCAAACGAGGTTACACATCGCTCGTTTTATTAAATCCAACCGTAATCTGTCGTTGTGTCTTTATTTGTGGTCAAAACGGAAATATTCCAACTTCTCCTTTAGTGATGAGACGCTGTTCTACATCTAATTGGGAGGACTGGTTTGCTGAATACATCTATGATTTGATTGCTAAGAATGGCTTTTAATATGTTGATCATTACAGATTTCGTATTTATTGTGGTCATTATGTTTTTAAATCTGCTATCTCTGATCCCAAACGTTCGTACTACTCTAGTACTGCACACTCGATCGATTTTCAGTTTTTTTCAATAATTTCATATTTGTGATACGATACACGCAATTAATAGGAGAACGGTGGCCGGTTTGCGTGTAGCAGACATGAGTAGTCCAGGCACGCCTGGCTGAGGAGGATTCAGCAATGAGCTGAGGTTAGATAAGGTAAGCGGGCTGATGTGCCGGAGGCCCGTCACACTTAGGTCATTGTAGTCCTATTGTGTTTCTCTTCTTCCCTTTCACGTGTCAAGTCCTTCGTGTTGTACTTTCTGTGTTATCCTTCTCCAAACAGCCGAATGCCTTTATATATCTGCAAAGAGAAATAAGTGGCACCTCTGCTAGATCAAAAATATCATGGAAGAAATGGTCTCCCGGAAATAAGTAAGTAAATTAAAATAACAAACAAAAATTGCGCGAAAGGCAAAATAGACATATTTTTAGTCAGTGCATTCGAAATTTGTCTTGGCGTTGATGGTTTCTGGAGATGAAGATTGAACCGCGAACTGTACGGATTGTACAGGACAAGAGTCTGGCCAAGCGTCTACGAATTCAATATTGCCCAGCCCGAAGAGGCTTCAAAGGCAAACTATTGGAAAACACAATGGAGAACGCCTACGAAACCGATGACGCATGTAAGTGGTGACCACAACCAATTTAGCGTGCGAAATTGGAGCCAGCTGGTTAAGGATCCTGTCAGTTGGAGAGGTTTGTTGGCTGAGGCACAATTCCTCGATGCACTGTAGCGCCATTTGAAGTAGAAGACGAAGATTAGTAGGGGTGGCAGCAGGAGGTACGCGAGTTTACCAACTGATGTAATTTGTGTGTTTCTGTTTTCAAATTTTTTTCGCGCATCTAGAAAAGTGAGAAGAAACTAGTCTAGAAGCACTATTTTGTTTTTAGTGAATGCGTTCGGTATTATTTACTGTAGATAAAGTTTAGTAGTCGATATTTCATAATTGTATGCTTTTATCAATAGACATTGAGACTAAAAAAGCCGAATGCTAATAAAAAAAACCTGTCCTTGACAAATTCAATTCATAAGACCACAAATATGCCAGCAACTGGCGACATTGTATTCTTCGTAAGAAAGAATGAAAATTGTCTTCTTCCGCCGACCACCCCTAAACATATCAACAATGAAACGTAACAAGTAAGCTACCGAAAAATAAATGCAAACAATAAACAACCCACCACGTGAGTTCTCATGCGTTAGCGCATGTCCGGACTGCACGCGTCAATGTATTATGAATTAAGTATCGATTTTTCGTTGCCATTAACATTCTCCCTCAAAAGAGTGACATCTTGTTTTTCTTCTTCGGTTCGGATGCATCCGTAGGCAGTGCTTGAAGTTAGTGCTTAAAAAAGACGGGGCTTTTCTCGTCTTAAATTACTTGTGACTTGCTGAATTTATTGCGATAAACATCAAGCTGCCTTCCTCGAGGTTCGGCTTCAAGATTTTTCCGGTAACAATGATTAAAATGCGACCATATGTTCCGTCGGATAGAATTGCGATTCGGGACAGCATCGAAGAGGACATCAGCGACGAGGTGGAAGACGATGTATTCATCAAAGATGCTCACTCTGCTAAGGTATAAGTAGTAGAGATTGTTGTTGAAAGAAAAAAAAAATATTTAACCGGAAATCGATTGCAGGTCAGTGAAGAGAAAGGTCTTAAGCGACCACTCATGGCACCACGTCGCAAAAATGGTGGCAAATCACAGAGTTCCATTCCGCCGATTATGAAGAAACATCGCCGATGCTGGAAGTGCTGCGAGCCATTCTGCTATGGGCTGGCAGCTTTGACGATACTAATCGCTTTGATAATGCTGGCGGCGTTGATTCTCACCCTGTTCCCGATTCCGCTGCAGAAAATAAAGTTGTGGTTGAAGAAGGAGCCCAGCCTTGGGCTGGCGTCGCCCATCTCGTATGGCGACAGTATGGGTAAGGAGTTTGTGCCGTGCACTCAGATAAGTGTGCAGAAGGTGTGGAGTCGAACCTTCCCACGCATAAACAGCGAGAGTCCCATCCGAAAGGCGGATCTCAACGGTGACCACGTCAACGATATTATATTCGGTTACGGAGTGGGTAAGTAGTCTCTCCTCGTCCTTTGTTATCATCCGACAGCATATCAAGTGATGATATGGCGCCTAGTTTTGTCTAGAGAACAGCTGGATGCAACAAGGTGACGACAGTGACATTGATAGAAGATTTTTCTTTTGCAGATGACAACATCCAGTACGATGAGATCTCGCTGCCCAAGTGCAAGTCCCTTCAGCAGGGCACAAACGAAGAGGTCCCTTGTGAGGGTGGCGTCATCGCTCTCGATGGGGCCAATGGAAAGCTGCTGTGGCAGACATGGAGTTTGGGCAACGTGTTCTCCCTCTACTGCACAGTCGACATTGACAAGGACGGCTACCCCGACTGTGTGGCTTCCGGGCGTCTGGGAGTGAGTCCATCAACTGTTGCAACCTCTTGTCTCTATTCCTGTGTTTTTAGATGATCTTTGCAATAAATGGAAGAAACGGAAACAAGATTTGGGACTACAAGGAACTGGAAATTGAGACAAATTCCCCGATTGTCATCGATCTGTACACAATCAACTCAGTCCGGGACTTGGATGGCGACGAGATTCCAGAGATTCTTGCTGTCCACGTTGAGGAGCGAGAGTCCTCCAGATCGGGTCACATTAAGCTGATTTCCGGCAGGACCGGTAAAACTATTCGCGTCATTCCAACACCGTTTAGGGAGGAGGCTTTCGTGCCGATTCAAATTGTCACTCAGCAGGACGGTACCGAGATGCTGCTGATCATCACTGGTGGACAGAACACAGCGGGAGGCATCTATTCCATACGACTACTCAATCTGATGCAGTTCCGAAGTGAGAAGCAATTCACACCGTTATACAGGAAGATCTCATCAGGATTCATGGTGCCGGCAATTCTGACAGATGTCACCGGTGACACCATCGACGACATCATTGTCTCGTCATTCAACTCCACCATCTACGCATTTGACGGTGGAAACTTCTCGATGCTCTGGAACTATTCATTTCCGGCGAGTGAAAGTGTCAGCGCCATCGTTCCCGGACACTTTAATCATGACAATGTTACCGACTTCATGGTCAAGTACAACACTGGACCAGGATTCCCGGTCTACTACTACTCGCAGACGACAATTATCGATGGTGTGACTGGGAAGCCCTTGCTTGACGCCATGATGACCGACTCAGGAGGTGCCAGCAGCTTGTTGGGTGGTATGTCGATATCCCAGACATTTGGTGGGGATTTCTTTCTCCATTGGCAGGTACAGTGCAGGAATAAATACGACGCCAAGGACGCCTATGAATTCATACCAGGTTTGTTAAGTCATGTGCGCACTTGCAAGTTATTCGAATGGTTTTCTACTCCAGGCAGTGACATTATCCTTCAAGCTCGAGCGGACACATGTGTCCTGCGTTACAACGAATCGACCGTAGTGAAACTGTATGCTATTGCCCGTCATATCGAACCACCAGGAGCTGTCATTTTCAGCACAGGTATGTGAGCATCCTTTATACCGAATCAATTGATGGCATGAATTAAAATTTTAGATGACTTGGACGTACACTTGAATCGAACACAGACACCGCAGATTGTTAAGGATAAATCAAAGTCTCCCTTGAGACATCCAAAGATGCTGAACAAACTCATGAAGAACAGGGACCAGCCGGCCATTGAGCAGACGACAAAAGGAACAGATGTTGCCGCCGCCGATGATGTCAAAGTGAAGACGCACAAGACCAAGCAGTACACGAAGGTTAAGAGTACTTTCGATGAGAAGGCGGAGACTGGCTTTACTAACAGCAGAAACTTTCAATACTTACCGTATCCCAGCAATCAAGCACGAGATTTTGTGAGTAATAAAAACACTCCTCTGTTTCGCAGCGCCGACTAAATTTGGGTGTATTTCCAGAAAGAATACGATACAGATGCATCACATAGCCAGGAGGAGTATCAAGAACTATACAACGATAATGAAGCAATGCCAAACGAGCGTCCAATTCGATTGAGGACTAAATATCCCGGCAACAGAGATGTACGTAGTGATTTCATCAGCTTCGAAGACAACACAAATGACACCGTTCCGAATGTTGCACAAAATAACCTCGAGAAAGTTGAACCCCTAAGCCTATGGGATTTGGAAGTCGAAAAGGAAGAGAAAGATGTCCTCGAAGAGAGACAAAAGTACAAATACATTCCAGATGGGTCACCACAGCAGCGACGACAACGAGACGACGGCAACGAAGACAAGGACGAAACTCTCTACCTGGCATCAATATCATCCAGTGGAGCGCTCTTGAAACCCCTAAACAACACCCGAAGCTCCATCGACTACGCTTTTCTACTGAATATCAGAGAGTCAGAGACTTATCCGCCCCTCTTTCTGCCACAAGACTGGAACTGCATGGAGGAAAAAATCAGCGCCTATCGAAGTGAGTGGTAGAGGTTGCACATTTTAACAAGGTTCTCATTTTCGTTCATTCCAGGTTACACAGCGGAAAATTTAAGCGTGCTGGAGAAACAGTTTCTCAAGCAGTGCCTGAGCAGCAGGAGCATCAGCAGCCTAACACCAACAGTTCCCCGATACGAATCTCAGATTGTCATAACCAGGATTACGCTGACGTGCTCATGTCGCTCACTGGAGAAGGGTGAAGTATGCTCAGAACTGGACGATATAACGAAGCAACGATGGACTGAGTACATGGGCAATACTGGCGACGGGGCGTACAAGAACTAAAACCAGCACAAATAACTCTTCAGGATCATGCACAAATCAACATACGGACTATACACTGTACATATGATGAATCTGAATTAAAATGAACGTTTATTTTCGTAACAGAACTATACATTATGGAACGCTAATGTACAAATGTGAGACGTAAATAAAAATTATTTTTATTCTAGACGAAAATTTGGTTTTCAATTCGATATTTCTCCAAACTGGAGTTTAACTCGATTTCTTACATTGGTTTCCGTATATCGTAAAAATCCTCTGTCATAAATTTAAAAATAAACTGTCCATCCGCTCCACACAAAAAAGTGATTAAAATTAATTAATTTCAACAAGTGAAACACCCAAGTGAAGTGAATTTGACCACACCCTGTTGCAACTCAGGACTTTCTAATTTTTCCCTGAACGCAACCCACACAATCGACTTTGACATTCCTTGCTAAAAAAAATATCGTGCCAACTGTCAATTTATGTGCTGTCAGCCTTTCGGCGTTTTTTCATCTTGCAATCCTCCAGACCGAAATAACATTTGTTACAATATTTTATTCATGCATTTTAGTCTCAAGAGGAGAAATTAAAATCCAATAGCATATCTGCGACATGGGTATTCTGGAGAAAATCTCTGAAATCGAAAAGGAAATCGCACGAACACAAAAAAACAAAGGCAAGTCTTTCTCCCCAGTTGACGTCTGTTTAGGTTATCTCTGAACGAAATGCTGATTTCCATTTCAATTCTGCAGCAACTGAATATCATTTGGGTTTACTAAAAGCGAAATTAGCGAAATATCGCTCGCAGCTGTTAGAGCCCTCCAAAAAGGGTGAGAAAGGCGATGGTTTTGATGTGCTGAAGAGTGGTGATGCTCGCGTGGCTCTTATCGGCTTTCCGTCAGTTGGTAAGTCAACACTTCTCTCAACGTTGACCAAAACCGAATCGGAAGCTGCCAATTATGAATTTACAACACTCACGTGCATCCCCGGTGTCATTGAGTACAAGGGTGCGAATATACAACTTCTCGATTTGCCTGGTATCATTGAAGGCGCTGCTCAGGTAAACTTTGCATAAATTAACTTTCGCAAATTGCAAATCCTTATCCTTATGCTGCGTTTGATTTGTAGGGTAAAGGTCGTGGTAGGCAAGTCATAGCTGTCGCCCGTACCGCAGATCTGGTGGTGATGATGTTGGACGCAACGAAGCCAAATGTTCATCGGGATCTGTTAGAGCGAGAATTGGAGTCTGTGGGGATTCGATTGAACAAACGCAAACCGAATATCTACTACAAAGTGAAGAAAGGCGGTGGTTTGAGCTTCAACGCAACGTGCGCCTTGACTAGATGCAACGAGAAAATGGTGCAAACTATCTTGCATTCGTTCAAGATTTTCAATGCCGAAGTGCTCTTCCGTGAGGACTGCACCGAGGACGAGTTCATCGATGTGGTCACTGCGAATCGTGTTTATTTGCCTTGTTTGTATGTCTACAATAAGATCGATCAGATTTCAATCGAGGAAGTCGATCGATTAGCCCGTGAACCGAATTCGATTGTTGTCAGTTGTAATATGAAGTTAAACTTGGATTACTTGTTAGAGGCACTCTGGGAGGCCTTGCAGCTGATCAGAGTGTACACAAAGAAGCCTGGTGCGCCTCCAGACTTCGATGATGGTCTTATCTTACGAAAGGTGATACAAATCGGATCTTTTTGACAGTTTGTCATATAAAAATTCTTCTTCAATTTTCCAGGGAGTCAGTGTTGAGCATGTTTGTCACTCGATTCATCGGACGCTGGCAGCTCAATTCAAGTATGCCCTTGTATGGGGAACATCAACGAAATACTCCCCGCAGCGAGTGGGAATCAGTCACATCATGCACGATGAGGATGTCATTCAAGTCGTTAAGAAATAAACTCAACATTTCACGCGACTGCCGTTCCAGGGAATTTCAACACATTTTATTTCACGATTTCCTTTTTTAAAATGAATCCGCTACAGTGACTTCAAGCCTGGGGTGTGCCTAGCAATAAGCTGTTATTAAGTTTATATCGCCGCAGAAAATAAAAAAAACTAGTTACTGAAAAAAACCTTTTATTTCTGGAAAAGTGTTTGCATTCGATTTTAGGATTTTCCCGACTGACCGGTTGTAGAGACTCCGATGCTGGAGAACGCTTTGCCAAGGCTACTGATGCCGCCCATGTTGGAGAACGGCGTGGGGCCGCATGTGATCTTGGATGTGTTCAGGTTGGGTTCAACGGTGTCCAGGCTGGCGAAGACGTTCATGTTGTCACGCAGACGGTACTTGCGCATGTTGAGGAATTGCTCCTTCTGGATCTCGACCTTTTGGTGCAGCTCGTTGAGGCGGCCGGCGAGGGAGACAAAGCTTTCGTTGATTTGCTTGAAACCACGCTTGAGGTCGTCGGGGGTAACTGCTTGCGGAGTGGTCAGCGAGCGCATGTGGTTCTCGGTGAGGACGATCTGGTTGCGGAAATTGATCAGATCCGTTTCGTACTTCTGCACAAGATTCTGAAAGAATTGAAAGGGAGCGGAGTTTTCGAATTGGAGACCTGCTGGTGTGTCCTGGGTGCGTTGCGCCATCTCTACACTTTGCATCACGCGAGAGGTTTCTTTGCGGAGCAGCTTGATTTGGTTATAGTTGGACTCGACGTTGTTTGCGATGTCTTGCAGGGACCACTGAAGCGATACAATTTCACTGGATACGTTGGACAACTTGCTGGTTGAAGCACGCCCAATGTCCGAACTCATACTCTTCTGATTTTTGATGTGTGTCTTGAGGAGTTCGACGGTTTTTCCAATCTCTTCTGGCACTTGGGTCTCTTTAACCTTGACATTATCCTGCTTACTTTCACCCGGTTTTGGCTGCGATGCAGTCACGTCTATTCCTCCGAGACCTGCAAATGGTGCGGGAGCTGCTGCTGCTGAAGTTGCTGGCAACGCGGTATTGAGGGTGTTGAATGTGGGCTTCGCCGCGAACAAACCACCACTGGCACCTCCGGTTGGGTTGAATCCTGTGAACGACGTGGCCGCAGTTGTTGTTGTACCGAAATTTAAGCTGGCTGATGTTGTAGCCGCCGGCTTCGCAAACGCAAATGAGCTGCCAAGAGCAGGCGCGGCACTTGTGATCGCAGTTGTAGCACCGAAAGATAGCGCCGGAGTTGTTGTAGCAGGATTAGTGGTGGTGCTACCAAAACTAAATGAAGGTGCTGCTGCTGGTGCTGGGGCTGATGTTGCCGCTGGCGCTCCGAAACCACCAAAACCTGTTGCTGCTGGTGCTGCTTGAGCAGCTGGTGCTCCGAATGAGAATGACGTTGTTCCTGCGGCTGGAGCTGCAGATGCTGCGGGTGCTCCAAAACTGAAACCTCCTGTTGCTGGTTGTCCTAGTGTGGCTGTTCCGAATGCGGGGGCCTCTGCTGTGGCCGGCTTGGCCGCTCCAAAACCGAATCCTGTTTGTGTTTGATTAGCAGCTGCACCCGCAGTCTGCTGAAGGGAGGGAGCACCGAAGCTGAATCCGCCTGCAGTTGTTGTGGGTTGCAGTCCAAAACCAGACATGTTACTTGTAAATTGTTAAATTGTTCCTAGAATTTTAGAATTTCGTGGGAAAGTGTAATCCCGCCAGTAAATTGGAGTGTGCGATTTGTTTGAGTACTTGACAATTTCTTAAGTTTTTAAGTGACAGCGACAGAATGTGCTCAGATGCTTTCAAACTGTCAACACATGGAATTGCCATGTAAGGGAAATTTGATTTCGGTGGACATTTTTTCCGATGACATATGAAGTTTTTGTAGGCGTCTTGAACTCTATTCAATATGACACTATAGACAAAACTGTGAACAATTTGACGTTGACGCATATCTTTATTTATATATATTTTTTTCAATAATCCAAAATATGTCCAATTCTGTGTTTTATCATATTCCGCACAGCAACATCGCATTTCGAAAGTAATTCAGCATTTCGAGTACATCAACCATGGACATATTAGCTAAGGCAACAACCACAACAAAGGAGCTAACATTTCGTAAATGCAGAATGTTGTTTTTATTTTCTTATGTGCCTACTTACTCAAATTAAGGAAATGAAGATCAACAGAATGATACAGAAGTGGACCATCAGTGAAGATTTCATCAGAAATCTAGGACTCCGCTGAGATTTGTGGGTATTGAAAAATTGTTGATGTGCGTACCCAAGTTACATACTTCACACAACCTTGTGATTAGATCCTTGACCGGGCTCATGTCGCCATACATGTTGAGTATTTTGTTCGAGAGTTAATACTATTCACTGTGAAGCCGAGGTAGAAGTCCCTGACGACGTCGAAGTTATAGCTGTCCATTAATGCGACCCCAACGAGAATCGCTATGCTGAACATTGAACAGCGGTCAGAGAAGGAGTGATCAGATGATACCCTCCAATTGCTGATTCTATCCGCTATATGGTCAGACACGAGTGTAAGGTCTAGGACTTTCTGTCTACGAAGGAAGGTGTATTACTTTGGTTACACAAATCTAACCTACTACTTACAAGGTAGTTGAAAAGGTGCTCACCTCATTCGTTGATGTCCGTGCTTCCCCATATTGTGTGATGGGCATTTGCATCACAGCCCAGGATTAGCGCGGTTCCGGTTCTTTCCGCCTCAGCAATCGTCCTTTTCAGCGTTTCTGACGGACATTCCACATGGTCATGGGCCATTTAGGAGGAGACTAGCCATAATTTGGTTTTGCCTGCCTCCAGGCATACAGTGACTGAGTCTCGATTGCTAAAGTGGCAGAGAATATGGGTATTAAAAGAAATCTTTGTAAGTATGCAGGCTCTTGGAGGTAGTCTGCACCCGAAATTCAGTGAATGGGGTGATGATGTGGTAGCCAATTCAGCTCGTTGTGAAGCGTCAATGGGAAGATCTTCTCTCTTAGTACAATAGTTTTAGCGATATTGTGTTACTCAGGTTCCTGATTGCAGTGTCTATGAACTGCTACTAGTGGATGATGCGTGCTTCGTCGTAGAGCTTATTGTTACTGTGGTGCTTTCGAAGGTCCTTGTCGAAGGTGATATGTATCAGATATTCGTAGTATTTTTCTTCTGAAAATCCCGAGCTTCTCTTGGCTGCTCGTAGAGATTTTTTGCCATATTGGGAAGCCGAACCTTAAAATCTGCCGTATTAGCCGCTTGTTGAGTAGCAGCTTTGCCCTCTGGCTTAATCCATTTTGCTTACAAATCAAAGGTTGATCTTCTTCAGGATCAGTTTTGAATGGCTGTTGAACTTTAACCTTTCCGTGTAGCTGCTTCGCCTGTTTCTCGGTTAATCACTGTACCGTTTGCGAGCATGCTTTGTGCTCCGGCATTAAGCTGCTGACCGGTATCCACCTCGGGATGGTCTCCTCACATAAGTACCCATCTTCCAGCATTTATGAATACCCCATTTGGTGTAGTAGTGCAATTTCATCGCTGTTCCAATTTCGACTCCTTGCGATTTATTAACTTTGAACAAGTATATGTTGTGAATCATCTGCGAATAGATAACAGTTCACAGTGTTGGTTGGAGGCAGCTGGTCTGCCGGAAAGATGTTTAAGAGCTTTTGTTCCATTCGGACGTAGAACCTTCTGGAATGCAGAAAGCTGTAAGGGTGATGTAGACTTCTACATCACAAAAGTGCCTACTCGCATTCCTCCAGAAGACCATGCAATTTCATGTAAGTTGCTGCCTGGTAGTGAATCAGTTCTTGAGTCTGAGTGTTCGAGTGTAGCGTTATAAACCTATAAAAAATAAATTAAACACTATTATGATTATTTTCTCTTAGCTTCTTCGTACAGCACATGCTGTACGGGCCCGAGGCTCTGTGACATTCCAGAAAACTCTGACTGCAGGTTGTCGCGAGTCACTCTAATCTAACCTTCCTCCTACGTTCACACTTTTTAATGTTATTTGGTCTTTTGGGACTATTAAATGCCGATTATTCTATCCATTTGACAAGCGAAG
The DNA here is from genome assembly GCA_916610145.1 of Eristalis arbustorum. Lineage (NCBI taxonomy): Eukaryota > Metazoa > Arthropoda > Insecta > Diptera > Syrphidae > Eristalis > Eristalis arbustorum. The sequence continues at coordinate 104,960,234 of OU744316.1, read as the reverse complement.
TTAAAATTTTTAATTGATTTTGACTTCCCTTTTGGAGACAAGATTACATGAATTCACATCTTAAGCAAGTTACCTAGATCAGGTTAACTAGTTCTTAGAAATACTCCTTTTTACAAGTAAAGTATGTATGTAATATGTTTATGTTTAGACTATAATTATAATTAATCATCACTAAAATGCAGGTAAAAGCATGTTTCTTTAATAGTGAACTTCGTGGATATTCACTGCTGAACAGTCTGACAATGTGCGTACGTTGGGGTACTGGTACCCCGTACGTTGGGGTACCAGTAATTAGCGTGATTCCACGAAGACCTCATTAAGATAAGCAGAGCTTTGCTCATATAGTGTGTACGGGATAATGTTTAATCATCTAGAAAAATTACTCTTCAGCACCAATTTAGCCAAAGCCTCGTATGTATGTGCGAAAACCAGATTGCACTGGTGTACCTTTCAGGCATGATCCGCTTAAACCAAAGGGATTCAAGCACCCATCACAAATTGTCGTTTAATGACCCGAAAGCGTAAATCCATTTGTGTGTCCTAGGCGAACATGCACGGTTTTCTCTTACAACATTAACCTTCAAAAACTCGCTACACACATATGGATGAATACACCAACGACAACAAAAGGAAGCAAAAACAAAAAACAAAAATCTGCAAATAGGAATATACGTTTTCAATGACGAACGAGGATGAGGCATTGTTTCTCGCATCAGAGTTGCCGAATCGAAAGCGGAGCCTTTATGCAGGGAATACCAGCGCGCGAGAGGAGGAAGAATGCTGTGTAATGTGTAAATCGCATCCCGCGGAAACGCAATGAATCGAACCCCTCCGCAAGACCACACAATAAACCCTTCTCTCTGGCATTATTATAATATTTAATGGCCTGTTATTTTCATCCCCCAATGAAGGAGCAGCTCTATTTACGTACGCACTGGGACAAAAATATGATGCGATTACGAATTTCGTTATAATTCGACTTCGTCCCGTACCCGTTCCGTACCAACCGCCAACGCAACGTCGGGCAACACAAGCGCAACCATGTATCCTCCGTCCATAGCTGCTGCTGGTGGAATGAAAACTTCAACACCCACCTCCCACCGGTAGTGGGAATGCAAAAGGGAAATCAACGAACCGAAAACGAAAGATAAAAAAAGAAGAAGACGAAAAGTCCCAAACCGAATGTATAAATTGAAAAAAAATAAGAAAATGGGGGAAAAATGAAAGAAGACCAAATAGCGAATATCCTTGAGAGTATTGAAGCTGAATTCCTGTTCCTACCCAGCGCGTCACATTTTAGAAGAGACGACCAATAAGGTGGTAAGCTCACCTCGCCTAGCCCGCCTCACCGCTGTACGCCTCGACTTCTGTCCGACTTAAGCGCAACTGTTTAGCACATGGCCTGAACTCGTACCCTCATGCCGTTTGTTATGGAGACCTACTGTTGTAACTGGACGGTTTCTTTCCCTTCTGTTTGTTAAAAAAGAGAGTAAAAAATTGAACATTTTTCACAAAGACCAAATATCCGTCTGCACGAGGAGGCCAGTCAACCAACACGAACCCGGCAATGCAGCATACCCAGAGCCCGGCCGCCCGTCTCCCCCGCTCACAGTTCCACAAACAGTATAAATTGTTTATTTGCTCAACATCCATGGACATGTGTGTCTGACGGAGTACGATGGCTCTATGGTGGCGATGGCGGTGATGATGGTGGTAGATTCCTTGCCGGCGAATTTCGGGATCAAGTCCAAATTCGTGGATATACATATCTCATATGGGCTAGCAGGTTCACAGTTCGTTCGTTAAAATTGCCAAATTGTTTTATTGTACTTTTGTATCTCGTAGAATCCACCATTCTGGTCCCTTGGTTGAGTGCGAGGACCGAGGACGAGAACGAAAACGTATGCGAGCATGGGTGGCTTTGAATGTTTCATCCCGCATCCTGGATGCTACGGCTACGCAATACCCTGAGCCCTGGTGAAATACAAAAAAAAAAAAACCAGCCAAGGCTCCAACTCAGGTTCGAAAACTACTTCTGTGATATTTGGTTTGTGATAGATACTCACAGTATCTGCTACTGGATTGTTTACGCTTGAAAGGAAGGTAATCTCCATGAGAGAATGCGAAACCGAAAGTCGAGCCAAATTGGCTGGGGTTTCGCCCGTCGATTGGGGAATGTGCCACTAAATTTTAACTACTCGCATTTGAGTACAGTTCGATACAACACATGACATCCTTCTCATGGAACGGTACTCTTGTAAGATATGCGAATGGGTTATGAGCAAGTTAATGGACGCCTTTATGGGATTCGCTTTACAGTTTAACATTATGCAACCTTCCAGATGCTGAAACTGTTTGTCGTTCGAATGCCATTGAATTTAATTCTAAAATGACATCCACACGTTCCGACGTTTATAGTTGCCACGCATTCAGAGGCGTAACTTATGGATTTATGTAGGGCGCTTACGTCCATTTGATGGAGTCGTGAATTTTTCAAAAATGTACACTCTCAGGGATTACACGTGATGTCCTAAATAGGGTCGACAAGCAATTTTAATAAAAAAAAAATCACGGTTTATGGTTATGGATGTTAATAAATCGTATCCATGTAATATGCACAAATGTGGGCATAAAAGCGACACGAGGGACCCTCGGTACTTCGCGATTCGAGTGGTATGTAAAGGTGACCAGTTGCGCCAACTTACTCACCCTCGATGGGGAAGGACATTTGTCGTTTTGGTTTTCATGTCTCTTGAGCCTGTGGTGCTTGCTTTTGCTGGACAAGCGGGCTTTTGATATGCATCGACAAATTTGTTTGAATGGTCTGCTACAAACAAGGGATGTGCAATCGTCGTGCCACGCGTACAAATGAACAAGGCATTCAAATTTAAAGACCATAAGTCAGGGATGAAGCGTTTTTTTTTAGTTATTTCTAACGACGATTCAGTTTGCAACTGCTTACATTCTCATGCTTATCATCAGCATTCCTCTCTAACTACGGTCTTGGGCTAAGCGCCTCTAATTTCGTACACGCAGCTCATCAGAGTCTCTTTCCAGCCAGTTACGGCATCGAAGGCGAGGTCTTCCTCTACCGTGTTGTTCCTCAGGCTTGGACTCGAAGATTTTCCAAGCTGGAGCGTTAATGTCCATTATTTCTACATGACGTAGCATGACCTAGTCTGGACAATCGATTTCATTTGACTAGACCAATGTCGTTGTACAGCTCGTAGAGATCGTCGTTCAGTCTTCTGCTCCAAACTCCTTCTTCGCGAACGGGACCGAATATAATTCGAAATATTTTCTTCTTGAAGTGACCAAGAATCCCTTGATCCTAGGGATAAATTGACATAACAGATCGTGCCTCGGGTGTTAACTTCTGAGTTACGCATGATCTTCTCGAGAATTATTTTAAAAATAAAAAAAAAAAGACAGTGCGTGGCCTTGCCTAAAGGCTTTTTTGGCATACAAAATCTTTACCAACCTTGAGCAGCAGCGATCGTTCTCCGTTCTAGACAAAGCGCTGTATCGTCGTCTCGCTGCCTTAAAGGCGATGAATAGTTTGATCTGCCGTGATGTGAATATTGGTGGACTTCGCTCGCCTGAACCCGGACTGATATTGACCAATCAGGCTGTTGACATGTAGTTCCAGACTGCACAAGACGGCAGGAGAAGATCTTATATGCTATATTCAGGAGATTTAGACATCTGTAATTGTCAAAGGTTAGAGGTATCCTTTCTATAGGATTGGCAAACGATGCTCAGGCCCTATACGTCGGGCATACATTCATCCGACCAGATTTTGCAGAGGAATTGTTGTAAGTGCATTACCAAATGGTCATCTGCCTTGAGTCAGTCCATCGGCATCAGAACCCTTGTTGGAATTTAGTTTTGCAATTGCGGCCGCAATTTCACTCAGGTCGGAGGCCGGAATTTTTGTCCATCATTGTCTATATTGGATGGATTAAGATGGAAGAAGTCGCCAGACGTTGAAAATACACAGTCTTTATTCTTCTTTATATGTCGCAACCTTCCGAAATATCTGACCGCAACCAAAAGTCTTCTCAAGCAAAGCTTCCAACCTCCATGCCCTAGTGGGTGCCTATGTCTATGTGCGTCCTCTTCAATGCTGGCTGGTTAGGCTCGCTCGTCTCCACCTAATTCTAGTCTAGTACACCACTCTATAAAAGAGACATTTTAATTTTTTGAACTGGACATAAAATTGTATGCCACCTGCACTCGTGAATAAACATTAATCACTGTATGAACTATACTCAAGTTTACTGTACCACCAACCATATATTAGCTTCAGAATTTCTACCACCACTGGTGTGAGTTCCTTAAAAGTGAGTGTCCTTTGCCTCGCTCTTAATCAAACATTCTTAAAGCCTTATCTGAGCTGTCAATAATACCTCCATTGATCCAGATCGCAACTCAGCACACGTTTTCTTATAATTGTTGTGACTGCAAACAATATTTATGAAAGCAAATTAAAACAAAGACAAAACGACCACGGGATTCTTAACCACATTTCCATATCGTCAATCCCTCGAATAGGTACGATTTTGTCTAAACCTGGTCTTTTATGTATACTAAGTTGCCCCTTTAGTCCAATGGAACATCGAACGGCAAGTAAGATTCTCCGTTTCATTTCTAACCTGATGCTGTTATTGCCACAAGGCAACCTTGAAGTTGCTCATCCGGTCAAAACTTCATTTGGGTGCGCCCTTTGTTGCTTAAATTACCAAAAAAATTTATGTGCCCTTTTATAGGTTTTAGCATACACAGGTTGAATTGACTCTTGACTTTACATGGGTGTTTTTATGTTGATGTTTTATATTCAAATGTTTAGTGTCCGAGTTTACTGTATTCTAGCCATGTCACTTAAGTTACGTCTCAAATTTTAAGATCTATGAAAGTCACGTATAATATTGAGTAATGATGAACAATTTATTATAAATTGGAAAGTTTGAAACCACATCAATTTGCGGATTGGGCAGGAATAAAAGCAAACTTCTGATTGAACACATCAAGGCTGTATGTTACCTATGCTTTTACAACATTTTTAAAACTAGGCTTGCTATGGGAATAAGGCTGGATAGCATAGTTGTTTAGTGGGGTCTCCGGTACGAATGCCAGTGAAAGCAAGGTAAAAAACGCTTTTATTAGGTTTCCAAATATAGTCTGACTATGGATATAACAATGAACCAACATGGTCTAGGAGTGCTTGCATTTTCTAAATTACATTTTCAAAGAAAAATATCCACCTACTACAAATAAAATCGTGATAAAATATTAATTACGTGAATAGTCGCCTCAGTCTGACAAATCTTCTTACATACTTATCAGGCCAGTGAGCCTTTGAGTTTCCGATATTAAGTAATATGCTGCGAAAAATGCTTCCAATCATTAAGACCAAGCTGCCTTCTGTAATATTGTTTTTTCTGCTTACATATGAATGCCAGTTTCAACTAGCAATAATATTCGCACATCGGTAGGACCTCATTGGTTACGATATCGCCTCTGCGCAAAGCTGCAGACCGTGGCGTTGTGGGTATGTGCGTCGACCCCAACCTCGACGTCGTAGGTTCGATTCCTTCTCTGTACGATGAAAACAATTTTGACAACCCCACCTCTTTCGAGTCACTGCTCAAAGAGTATTTTCTGTCTAGAGAAAGCTTCTCAACAAAGCCGTTCGGATCCGGCATAAAACTGTAGGTCCCTTTCAATCGTGAGAGAAAAATAGCACGCACGACACGAATGGTTGCTAAGAAGCTAGGCCCTGGTCCCCTAGGGGCTGTAGCGCCACCCATATTATTATATATATGACTGCCAGAAAAATGTCACATTCATTTGGTACGGATGGCAAAGCATTATCTCCTTGCCTATCGCCTTTCTAATTGCATTTTGAGTACTTTTGGGCCACTCCGTTTGACTCTCGGTTCAAAAGAGGTAAGTGAGAATAACTTCGACAAAAAAACTTCTCGAACTCATTCGAACTGTACTGCGTCCCATTATCTAACACTGTCGTCTCAAGTTTTAACAGTACCACATTAAATTAAATGTATGATTGCGTAGCTAGAAAAGCACCCGAAAACTTCACAAGTCCTTAAGCATTTCGCGCTGTAGGAGTTCGTGTCCGCACTAAAGCATACAAAAAGCTAAAAGGAAGGAGTCAGACAGTTCACAACATAAAGCACACCAAGAAACCATTTAGTCTATAATAACCGGAATAGGTTTGAGGCATGTATCTGAGTGTGAATGAGTAAAAAGAACCTCCGTATCCGCTTCCTAGGTGGACACTGATGATTTTGTGAGGCACTTTGTAAGACCTTTGTATCAGGGCAAAAGTCTATTATCGGAGGAAGAAATCGAGTCGCTAGAACCACCTTTGACTTTCATGCCCGATTTTACAGTACGATCTTAAGTATCGATCCAATACTAAACTCAGAATCAATAGAAATTTCATTTTTCATTAACTTTAACTTAACATACCACGGGCTTAAAAGCCCAAGCCCACCGGATTCTAGGTGCGTGCATTGCAGATGAAATCCACAAAAATCGTATTCGCCAACTTCATCCATTCTGATGCATTCCACACATAGCCCACATTCTTTGTCTCGTTCTCTCTTAAGGCCCAATCTAATGAGGACGCTACTGCGAATTTTGCAAACTCTGACAATTCATTCATATGCAGTTATCAAATTCACGGAGAACTACAGGTGCAAACTGACACTTCACTGTAAATATTTTGGTCGTGGAGGTTTTGAATTGCGTTTGCCTCATTGTGTATTACGAGCTCAGCTTGACTGTTCACAAAGAGAATGATAGATTCGAAGAGAAAAGCGCATAAACCATTAAAATAATATAATAATATAACTATATATATAAACTAATATAACTGATGTTGTGCGTGCTATTGTTCTCTCACTAGTGGAAGGGACCTACAGTTTTATGCCGACTCCGAACGGCAAGGTTTGAGAAGCTTTTTTCTAGACAGGAAATACTCTTTGAGCATTGTCAGTGACTCGAAAGTGATGGGGCCGTAAACAATTTTTATGTCACACGGTGCAGGAATCGAACTTACGACATCGAGATTGGGGTCGACGCACATACCCACAACGCCACGGGCCACCACGAACCATTAAAAAAGACACTTAAATTAACTTTTGTTGAGATTTTTTTCGATAATAAAAATCGATAATTGAATTCCTATCTTTTTGCATACCATGTAGTACAACTTTTTGTCCATATTTGCTAAAATAGGGTTGTTTCCGAATGTTCTTAGTGTTAATCCTTAGAGTACATAATTGCCATTAGTGTATTAAAATTATTTCAAAGCCAAAATGCATGGAGAAAACTCACACACAAAATCAATTATTTGATCTGGCAGTGCTTCTGCGAGAACAGTGAGCACCCAAATTTCTAAAGCACACATTTTAACAATATCCTCACATGGATGAACATTCGCTTGTTGTGTTAGTGTGTTCTCATTTCCTCTCTTCAGTTGAGTGCTGTTTGTCTTCAAGCACAATACCCATTTTGATCTAGTTTCTCTCTAAACCACCCACAGCCACATCTTTTTGAGCGAAGTTTAAATTCAAACTAACACTTATCTGAACCAGCAGATATTGTTGCACTGTGAAATCCGGCATCAAAGTCCTTAAGAAACTGGCTTAGAGAGCATGTTCTAGAACAAACTTCTTCCATCTTCGAACAACAGGAATGGATATCCCCAAATACAATTCTGTGAAGAAATGTATGTGACAAGTACATGTCAGGCGCCACAACAGACCAGAGAGGATCGTCTTTGCATCTCAAAACGTTGACTTGCTCGTAGTCGAAATTTGCTATATATAATAATCACGATAATTTCAATATTCTCGAAAATCACCCTTCGCAATTAGCCTGCAGAGCGGAGGTCTATTAAAACCCTTAGTACGAATTGTCTCCCAAACGAATACCAACTATGTATATGCCTAAGCACAATTTACGCAGCATATTCCAAATATGTAGGTATAATGCATTGGATTGATGTTTAAGTATGCACTATGAGCTGAAAGATTTAATAGCACTGCGCCACTTGAATTTCATTTGGGGTCACCAGGCAATGCTAGGGTGCAAATCCTAGCTCCTCATTCGCAGTGAACCACTCCGCAATGAAAATTCTGTCCGAATGTGTGACAACTGTCACATTCAATCAAATCGAAGTAAAATGATTCACCAACATCACTGAATTCAAATGCTCCTCTCGAAATTACTGGCGAGCATCGCTGCTGTCATCATTCGAAAATATTGGCCCTAAACAAAAGTCATCACAAGCAGTCCGTTCGTCCATCGAAAATCCACAGCTTTGAAGTGTCCAGCGATGAACAAAGGATATGGTCGAAAGCTTATCGCTCAAATACTCTGTAAACTATGTATGACAGGACGTGTGAGTGGGAATATGACAGAGAGTGCAGGAATTATTAATGACATCAGATGTCACGAGCAAACCTTTGAACGCCTAATCAACTGGATAAGTCTGCACAATAAAATTTCACAGCCCCAAGGCACACATCCGTGCACGAGAACCAATCCGGGATTACACTGGACTGGTGCATATAATTGTCAAGTTGCCGCTCAGTGGAGCGGGAATTTTGTCGAAATAAATAATAGAAGAAGAGATGAAGAGATGGACGACGAAAGAAGTACAGCACAACATCAAATCTCTATTAATCATTGGATAGCCATTTATCAAAGTTCTCTTCCTGACAGGACATTGCTTGAGGAACCGATTCGTTTGTATGGGAATTCTCATAACATTGGTTTTAAAGTCGTGGCGAAGATAAATATTCAATGAAGTTTGCAGTTTGACAGAATTTTTACTTTTTTTTTATTTTCCCACCAAAGGGATAGTACTGGGTGTTAGGGTAAGTTATGTTTTGTGTGCTGAAAAATGTCAAATGGAATGCTGTTTTATCGCGTACTGCAGAGACTACATTGGCGTTTTGAGCAAGTTTACGGAATCAGATGTGTTTAACTAAAGGAAAAAAATGTAAAATTTATTTTGTTAATCATACTTGAATATTGGCATGAAAAAACGCAGGTACCATAATAATAATAATATGGGTGGCTCTACAGCCGTAGAGGGCCAGGGCTTAGCTTCTCAGCAACCACTCGTGTTGTGCGCGCTATTGTTCTCTCACGAGTGGAAGGGACCTACGGTCTTACGCCAACTCCGAACGGCCAAGTTTGAGAAGCTTTTTCTAGACAGGAAATACTCTTTGAGCATCAGTGACTCGAAAGAGGTGGGGCGTGAAAATTATTTCTGTCGCTCAGAGCTGGAATCGAACCTACGACGTCGAGGTTGGGGTCGACGCACATACCCACAACGCCACGGGCCACCACCACGTAGGTACTATACTCTGTACAAATTGAATGTTTACTTATGAAACTATTGACTTTGATGAACTATTTACTTATAATACTATTGAAACCATTGAGCCTTGGACCATAACCAATAATTAGTTCCCATCGTTGACGAGCCAGAGCATGCTGCTTCTTAAACAAGCGTTCATACGCCCGCAATACCTACCTACCTCTACTACTTGAACCTGAGGACTTGGGAATAGTCCCCAAGCAGTCGATCCAGTGCGATTGATAATTTTTGACTTCCGGGTCTTATCCACAAGTTGGTAGTTGGTTCGCGGTTGTGACCATACATTATCCTTGCCTTGGAGTAAAGGCAGAAAATTAGCTCTGATCCAGCTTTTGTTTTGATCTGGTAGAACTGGAAAAATACCAGGTTTGTTGAGCACGGGTTTATTGCTTAGAACAAGGAGATATTACTCCCATTGTTTCGTCAAACCAAAGCAGAAAGTGTTGCCAACTCTGCAAATAAGGAATACTGGGAGAGAACTTCTTCCGAGATTTATATGAACTAACCAATGTCACCCTACATTACCTGAGCAGGTTTATCAGGACCTCGGGTTAGTTGAATGCTGAATAATAACGACATGATCTCCCCCTGGGCACGGAAAAGTACCACATTGGGTATCACAAGCAGTGTTGGGACTTTAGCACAATTATGGAAGATCTACTTCTTTTTTACGAAATTTTCAAATCTACCACATCTACTACCCAAACTGCCAGATCTACCACATATTTTAATTGTTCCTTTTTATGCCATTTTTGCTTCTTAACCTCTTCCACAACTCAATTTCTAAGGAAGAAATGTACAATTTCAAATAAGTGTAATAATGGACGACTTTTGTTTATGAAACAGCCTTAATGTGGTAGGTGAGATTTCATAGGAATTGTATAGATAAACCCGATCTAAAACGCTTTTTCTAAATCGACATTTTCTTCAAGATCTACCACGGTGTCAAAGTTTCCCAATGAGTGTACAAAGACCTAAGTGTTACCGGCTTCGGCACGTCAACCATAGACCTAAGTGTTGCCAAGGGCACTTCCACATCGTACAATTGATTCGGAATTAAAAAATCCCAAACAGAGCAGAATGTCAAATGTCAAAATTAGAGCATGACATCTACACTGGGAAAAAGCAATTCATTGACAATACCATTTCTTTTCGTTTTGAAGGGCGTTCTGTTAGAGATTTCAATTTCAACTTGGCTGCATGGTTCATGGCGACATACAATCTGTTAACCGAAAGAAACTGAACGGTTTTATTGTATGCATGTTTTGTCAATTACCCATGAATAAATATTGGTCATCATAATCACGATTATCATGCATTTAGTTGATATAAGTCTCGAGTGCATGTTCCTCATCTTTTTTCTCATTGGGAACTCATTTGCATTTATTTAAAACAACATAAAATAATGCGCTTCAACTAAAATGTCTTTGTTCTTCAAAGAAATTAATGTGAAGGGCAATTAGCAATTTGAATCATACTTGCGCAATGCAATACAAGTAACAATTAGACAATTAATTTTGAAAAAAGCAAACATTTACAATTAGTGATCATTGACCAATAGTGACCCCGATATTATTTAATGCTTGGAAAACTATCTAATTGACTGATTTAGATCACGGTGTCACAATTTCATGACATTACTATATCTCTGTTTTTACATATTCCACGTGTCGCACATTAGATGACACATGTAAATTACACAGTCGCATGTCTAGCATTCCTATTCTATCTATGATTATTGAATTTAATTCATACTAACAGAATAGTACAAACAATTTGTTGACTCGCTCATATACCCTGCAGTCATGAAGAGATACTCAAGTTTTCTTCGTCCTCTTTGTTTGTGCATCACGGTAACACTCTTGTCTTGTCTAATCCTCCAGGAGCAAAAATCATGCATGGAAACTGAATGCAAAATTTGTCGCTGTATCAAGAACCCGTACAATCATTAAAAATGTTAAATTATAATTCATATAAATATGTCAGCGTCGATATGCTGACGCGATATGATTGTTCATCTCCAATCGGTGAATTGGTTGACGCCGGAAACGGAGCTCATCGTCTGCTCGAAACTAAGCCAAAGGAATAATAGTTGTTGCCAGTAGGATCTCATTTAACACAGGAAAGTTTAGGGCGCTTGTATGGCAAGAGTTTCCAAAATTCAATTTATTTTACCGTTATTACATACCCTTTCACTTTATTTAGTAAGTACATTTTAGTACCGACTACCGTGTGCAATCAGTGTGTTCAATGTTGTTAACTTCGGTACGATTGAGAAAAGTGGTGTTCTATTAAATTTATTGTAATGCTATTATTGAGCGTATCTTTTTATTGATGATTTGATTTTATTGATTCGCATTGCATCAAGGTAAGAGATTTTTTCACACAACTTTTTTTAGTGGCAGTAACTAGCTTGTAAGAATTTTTTGCTTAATGCACGACAGGCTTTTGAAGCCGTTTATCCAAATTGGTGCACAAATATATCCGATACACTGGGCAAGTCAAAAGCAAAGGCAATCGTTTTGCATGTGCATGTTTATCATGAATTTTCAGATATTATTCCAGAAAACGATGCGATTTTAAATCTACCTTCCGATTGGTACGTTCGATGGGCGATTAAATATAACACAACATATTACGGCCTTTAAGGATGTTTACCTTGAGTATGACCCAGTGTACATTTTAATGGTTTATTCAGATATCACAATCTTTTGACGTTCATAATTTTTTAGTCACACAAGCTAAGAGTTTCTCTTTTAAAAAATATGCATTCACTCACCTCCATCCTTATATTCACTACAAAGTAATCTTCACTTGTCTACACTTCTTTAAAATCAATAAAAGATATTAAATTTTGTTGTTACATCAACAAGGTACTACGTGATCTAAGAGAAGGTGTAGTTTTAAGTAAAAAAAATTATGATATATTTTATGTAATCTAAAGTATCCCCTGTAGATTAGTTTTAGATAGATAGAAAAAATATCAATATAGACTTTTAGAACGTTCGGGCGTCGAGGATATTGGAAAAGTGTCTGACGTCGATTGCAATGTGATAAATCTGGTTGACGGTTGATTAATCAGGGGACCACCCGTCATCTAGGCTGTTTTTTCCAAAGACTCTACCAAAGACGTCTTTTTTTAAACATGGTGGGGAACTGAACCCCAGGCGCGAAACCCTGGAGGACTACGTCCTGGATTAAGCCCCTAGACAAGGGCCCACTGCATACATTGGTTGATCTCTATGCGGTTGTAGTAAGGGTTATCGAGGATGCTATATGTCAATTTGAGCTGCGCATTTACAGGGATCATTGCTGGCATCTTGCCAAGTTGAGAGCAATCAACAATTTTGCCCTGGTTGCACAGGTCCATGCCCTTACGCATTTATATATTACACAGAAAAATGTGAAATATTTACATGTTCAGACAAAAAAAAACCTTTCCTGTAATATGTTAATTTTATCGCTTACTGGTCAGGGCGGGGGTATAATTTTATGAACTAATGAATTGTGGATCTTAAAATGACGTCTTTAGCTGGAAGACTCAAGAGAATGGCAAATTAATCTGACCATACATAATTTGTCTGCCGCCATCCATAGGAATCATCACAATTGATTGTTCCAATCATCGGCATGTACGTCAACAAAAGTTTTTAATATATTTGGTAAAGTTGCGCAACAACTCATCAGGAATACATAAAACTGTGATCACCCATCAAAAGATTTCAAGTGAACCTCAGATGTTGTGGAACATTGCTAAAATTTATCCAGTTTTGAGATAGTTTTGTATTTCCCCCGATTTGTATCGCCCACCACAAGCCACCGAGCAATTTGCAAGACCCCCTTCACCGGCATCAATGCCAACTGCATACGTGTGCACCACCACAACCGAGGTGTCAAGTTGCTATTTCCAAGAACTTTCAAAACAAATCAGTATCGTATTCCTACCAACAAATTGAAATCCAATTGAAACCGATTCGGTAGCCATTTGTACGAGTATCTCAACTGACTCCAAATTTCTAAGCAATGTGTATCGCCTCAGATTACACTGAGAACACCGCTGCTGCTTTGAATTTCATTAAAGTTACTTGGATTTCCCGCAAAATTCAAGCACACGACTCTCTGAATTTCCCCAGAAAACTCACATGGCCGGACCAAGGCGTGTGGTGTTTTATCGCTGCATCCACATCTTTCGGTCTATTCATGTGGCTATTTGCCATAAAAGCACATTAAATAGTATCTAGCTCTAAATCGCAACTGGCATAGGGTGTACACTGAAATTCCCGCCACCTCATCGCTCACTTGCATTGTTTCTATCGAGAATCACTTACTTTCAGCTCGTCCGCCCATCTCGGGGGCATCTGGGAAGGCGGGGTTGAAATGTCTTTTCGATGGTTTTAGCCAAGACCCACCCCCAGAGGATACTGGAGTCTTCCTGGTCCTATCCACCCCTGGTGTGGTTTGTGTTACATTTTATGGTCATATTTGGGTTCAGCGGCGGCAATAGCTGGCCCATTCGATGCGTTATATTTTTGTATATCTGCTGGTCCCCTCTCCTTTGCATCTTTGGGAGGACCATTAAGAATACCAACTTCATTGGTGGCTGAAATCATCACCACCACACCGCCAGCGTCGACACTAGCACCATCAACACCAACAGAAGCAATGCCGCCGGTACCAGTCAAGAGCGATTACGTATTCGAAAGATAAAAGTAAACGATTGCTTCGCTTCTGATGATGTTGATGACGACAACAACGACAACGACGACGACGTCAACATAGACGGAGACAGAGACAATGACGATGATGACGATAAAGTGAACAGTGTACACCGCATAAGGGTAACATTCACGTATGCTGACATATCTTTGAGCTCTGTACCCTGTTACTGGCTGCCTAGTTGGATCTCTTTTCCCACACAACTGAGCGCTGAAGGCGTTCAACGAAGTGAAAGAAATAGTGGGAAGAAGAAGAAGGTGGAATTTAGTACACACTAAGCGAACTGTCTCATATATCCATGGGAATTTTATTCATCATGACTGCTGCATATTTGCCCCTGTGGAGGTACATTGTATGTCCTTTTGTGCAGTCTTTCACTGACCCATCCTCAATAAATGCCCAAGTCATTAGATTGCACTGATTTCCTTGACATTATTCTGACGTTGGTTTCTTGGGAAGTTATGTCAAAGGGGGAAAAAACTAGTCCACATAAATTCTGAAAGTTCCTGATCTGATCCAGTAAGGTTTTCAGAAAAGAAACTTACCCATTAAAACCATTCCCCGTCATTGACTTATCAATTATCCGCAATAAGCGGAGAATCATTGATAAGATTTTTTTCAAAGAATAAATCGTCATTCCACGCGACTTCTATAAATGTAACGGATTACATTGACATTAGCGTACACATTAACGTTTCGCGTCTTATCGTGAAAACTCAAAGTTCCATCAAAGCCGCTTCTTCTAATGAGAAGTAAGGAAGCCCAACCGCGATGATTTCCAAGCAAAATCTTGTAACTTTTCCCCTGACGATGTTTCTTTGGTATGGCAAGACTAGGGGAAACCACATACGAGTGCGAATATAAATTTTCCTCACACTCATGAATATTTCTAAAATTAATTACACGGCAGTTAATCACATCGGCTCTCTGAATTAGTTGTGATTACATTCAGTGATTTGAATTTCAATGTAATGACATTTGAGTTTTCGTTTCCAAATGAGCGCATGCACGTAGTTGTAATGACGTTAATTGAGTTGAAATATTATTGAAATTGAAAAACGGGCACAGAAGCAAATGTGATGGCGAGGATGAGATCGCAGCAATTAATGTAGAAGTGGCCGGCCACTAAAACTGTAACTAAAATAACAGTCAGACGTATTGGTAATGTGAACAAGCACTCGCCACGAACAAATGATCAAGTAAAATACAAATTTGATGCAATTAAGCATTTATGTACGGAAAAAGTATTTAACATAATTATTATTTGAAATAGTCTTTTATGGTAGACTGAATAGTGGTCTCTTGGAGCTTCCACTTGCACAACAACCTGTACACTGTACTTCCCGGTACACCATACTTCACAGCCACATCTTCCTTTTTCCCCCGATTTTTCACCTTTTTTATAAGATCAAGTTTTTTTTATCAAGAGTGACCGTTTGCAACGTACGTTTTGCAGACATATCAATTTTAAAAATCATCGAACATTTAACTTGACAATTCGCAATGGAGTGTTCGTACGTGCCAATACTGTATTTGGTCTTTCTATTTGTACTTTATTAGGCGCATACAATTTATTAAATAAAAGCTCAGCTTTGAGTTCGTCTAGACAAATCGACTACAGACCAAATCTTCACACTAAGGCAGATCTTAGAGAAGACCAGCGAGTTTCAAATCGATACTCACCCATCTGTTCATCAATTTTAAAGCCGCATACGACAGCATTCATCGCAAGGAGTTAGTCGAAGCGATGGCCGAATTCGGGATCCCGGGAAAACTGATCCGGTTGTGTCGCACCACGCTAACACATACGCAATGCACCGTGCAGTTCGGTTCAAAAAGCTCTGAACCGTTCGAAACCTGCACCGGATTTCGGCAAGGAGATGAGCTGTCGTGTGATTTCTTCAATCTGGTACTGGAGAAGATAGTGCGACGGGGAAAAGTCAACACGGAAGGCACTATCTTCTACAAGTCAGTCCATCTGTTGGGATACGCGGATGACATCGACATTGTCGCGCGGTCCCAACGTGCCATCGTGGAAGCTTTCACGGCAATTGAGGAACAGGCGAAACGAGCTGGTCTTAAGGTCAACGAGGACAAAACAAAATATATGCTGTCGAGCAAACAACGATCCGCCGCACACCACCTAGGCCATAACGTCACAATCGACAGCTATAATTTCGAGGTAGTAAAGGAGTTTGTCTACCTCGGGGCAAATGTAAACTCCACGAATGACATCGTAGTGGAGATCCGTCGTAGAATCGCCCTTGGCAACCGATGCTACTTCGGTCTGTCAAAACAACTGGGCTCGAAACTCCTGACTCGAAGGACCAAATTCATGCTCTACAAAACCCTTATCCTGCCAGTCCTACTTTATGGAGCCGAAAGCTGGACATTAAGTAAGGCTGCAGAGCTGATTCTTGGTGCCTTCGAAAGAAAAATTCTACGTCGGATATATGGTCCCGTCTGCGAGGAAGGCGAATGGAGGAGAAGACACAACCGCGAACTCTACGAGCTGTACAAGGATGTGGATGTAGTCCGGAAGGCAAAAATCCGTCGACTACACTGGCTCGGCCACATCGAGCGAATGGACAACAACGCTCCAGCAAAGGTCTTCGAATCCGAGCCTCCTGGTTCGAGAAGGAGAGGAAGACCGAACCTCCGGTACAAAGACCAACTCATTGCGGATGCAAGACAGCTTAGCCTTGATGACTGGAAGCAGCGTGCCCAGGACCGACACCGATGGAAGGCAGCAATTGCTCAGGCTCAGACCCTTCATGGTTCGTCTGCTGATAAGTAAGTAAGTAAGTAGATTAATGTGCTAACCAACATGTTTTGTAACTGTTACTACCCACACATAACGAAATCACGTTCCTTGTTCATGTTGCATACTAGGAACCCAAAGGAGAATATGATATGTGCACAAACACAGTGCCCTAGAAAGCAATCCATTGACACGCAGAGTTTTGTCTAGCCAAACAGCTTCAACCCTATAGAATCGACATATCTTAGTTGACGCCAAATAATCTCTTCGAGTTACCAAGATTTTAGAGTTTTCGAAGAAAAATGACATGCACATTTCAGCGCTGATGCCATAAATATTCAAATATTCGAGTTATTGAAGTTCGACTCAGTTTGATTGTTATTGTTTTTTTCTTAATATATATTTCGGAGAAGCACACAGAAAGTGTTATATGTCAAAATCAAACAATTGTGGTCGTCATAGTTGACAGACGATTGCATAAAACTACAGCTGACTAAGATTTTACACGTGAAGCAACTTTTTTTTATAATTTGCGCGTGCTCAAGGGGTTATTAATATAAATAAGCAAGAGCAAGAGCCGAAGGTGTAGAGGTAGAGAGTGAGAGGAGGGACCTGTACACATTAGTCTTAAATATCTGCGGATTGTAGTTTATGGGAAATATTCATGTGGTGCGAATGAAAAACGAGTCTCTAAATTTCACTGTGCATCCGAGAGCAGACTTAAGGGTAAACTGATGTGCATTCCTGGCATGACGTGTATTGCGGGTGAAATCTAGGAGAGGAGGATTGCAGGTTACTAGCTCATACCACCATCGTTTGTTTAAATAGCGATAAAACACGGACAAAGAAACACGGTACGTCGATGTTCGAGCGTGTCTAATAAACCCGCGATAATGTTGTCTCCTATAAGCTTTATCGCTCGCTTTTGGATTCTATCTAGTATGTGCTTACGGAGTAAAAAATACCCAGTAAGATTTCACTGATATTACTGACTAAACGACTGACGAATTGAAGTGTGTGTTAGTAAGTGTTTACTTCTAATTTTTGTGTAATTTGTGCAAATTTATAAGATATCAAATCATTCAAATTACTCGTCCATTGTTGTGTATTTTCTTTGATTTTGAGAATTAAATTTCACTTATTTTTGACATCCAATGCAATACTTTACAGACCGAATATCTTTAGCCAGAGTACAAAGTTCTAGGTGGAGATACTCTCTACTGGCTTTGTAGGGATATGGCATTAGAGAAAGAATATTCATTGTTCAATTTTGATATGGAAATCTAAATGTACTGCGATTTGACATGCATTCTCCTAAACTCGATAAAACGCGAACAAACACCCATAAAAATCCGAGCGACCATACACGCAATTACGATTTGACCTTAAACCACACACTATCAAATAATCAAATCATAATCACAACAATCAAAACGTAAATTTAAACAAAAAATGCTGTTTATATATTATATATACACGCTCCTGTGACAAATGTCCATCGATCTAATAGTTCGATCTTTAAATCTTGGGTATTTGCTTCCTTTGCCAGACAATTAGTCGTCAGTCTCCATTGAATTGCTTCTCTGATAACGACTAATTCTGACAAATGTTTCGCCGGAGCAGTTGCAACGACTTGGAGACGCGAATATCGCGAATCAAATCTACAAGTTCAGATTTTAATGGGAGCTTCCCACTTGATTCAGAATATTATTCACGATTCCGATGATCATCTTCATTGAAACCTTGCGATAGACGTCAGATGAAAAACATGAAGAGTGCTTCATCGAGCATCATATATACCGGTGATCATGAGAAATCGCAGGAAATAATGAACTCATCTTTCACAACGAAATGAATCACTTCGTTTGTGCTCTTGTATGGACGGGTGCACTGAAATAATACGCGACATTTGCATATTTGAGAAATGAGAAACAATGTCAGTGGCGTTAATAGAAGGCTGGTGCATCATCAAATAATAGAAGTTGTTGATGCGCAAAAAATATATCGTTATGCATCAATTCACGGGAATAATTCCGTAAAAGCGACGGAAATGGGTACAGATACAACAGTGTTTTGAAAGGAAATCCGATGCTACACGATGTCTAAGTTTTGTTCGGATGATGTGTAAGTAATTGCGCTATACCGCTCGTTTTGCTTTCACTAAAAAATGCACTATTTTGTTAAAATTGCAACCAGAAATTTGACTGATTTCGTACTATAATGTACGGGTGTTTGTGGTCTGGTCTGGACATGTGCCATTGATTTTAAACACGCCCATAAAATACTTCTCTAATGGTGTTAAACCATATCAACTAGCAAGTCAAATATGATTTGTCCTAAGCAGTAATCGAATTGGGCCTGCATGTCATGCGGATGTGTTACAATTTAATAATTTTGAATTATCAACAACTTGCTTTTCGCTGTTAATTAAGGCAATATAAAGTCTTTTTAGCCACCCTTTATAAAAGGCTGATCTATAGGTATGAATCATGTATGGAACTTAATGCATTCCTCTCAATCGTTCTGTTGATATTAATGCTGTTATTTTCGAAGACACTAAATTCTGTGCCTAATTTACGAATATACATGAAAAACTCTGTATACCTATGAAATCGTCCCTCGCTGTTAACATATCTTATGGGTCTCAAAACGAAGTCATTGTCCACGTCATTTTCTCTCGTTGCTCTTTGCAAAGCCCACCAGTCAGTGCTGCTCAACCTTCCTACCACCATTCAGCTGTGCGGTGGTACGGCTGCTAGTGTCATGCCACTGCCTTTGGCTGCGCCTTCTACCTTCTTCTTCACCTTCATTCCACTCCACCTCTTCGTTTCGTCTGTGTGCTTCTATTCTTTAACTCTGTCACAGCACACAGTGTATTTAACAGGCAATACACAAAAAGGCAGCATTTCTCTCATTTGTCTTGTTATTGTATCTCTCCTGTATTTTGACATCGTCGAACCGGCATCCAGCGCGCCACATACCTTAACATTAGTGGATACAGTATTTTTTCTTTCCTTTTTTTTGGGATACATTTCGTAGCCGTGGATTATTTATCTCTCTTTTGCGCTTTTATGAGCTCCACAAAACCCGACCAGCAGCAGTAGCAGCCACCAACGGCGGCACAGTCAACTCTTTCTTAAGCGAGCACAGATGCTAACAGACCGTGCGTCGTGTGCGGAGAAGAGTTTCTGTTTCTGGCTCTGATTTGAAAAAGGTGCCGCGTGTAAATACCGGGAGAATCCAACAAAAAAATAACAAAAAAACTTCTACCTTGCTGCCGAACAATCAAAATTAAATTCACACCTCTCCAGTGACGTTTATCATCTGTCACAGTGTGTAGACACTCGACTCAAGTCTCTCTCTATCACGCTTGATAGTGTCTACCGTCTGGGCAGCAGGCGTTAAATTGGCGCACTTGCATATCGTTTCCCGTACAGCAGGCAACCAACCACTCGCTCGCACTCACCGCGTGCACATTAAGCAGCAGCACTCGTTCAATTCAATATCGAGGGCGACGAAATCGGGTGGAAGCAAGGCACACCAAAAGCCGAGAAACACAAGACACAAAAAAAAAACAACAAACAAAAAACGCCAAAGCCAACAAAACAAAAACAAAATAGATTTTTGTCGTTTGTCCAACATACCACTTTCCCCCTCAGCAGCCACAGACCGCCCCACTGTCACAAGGCCCGTCGCAAGCCCCGTCGCCGTCATATCCATCCACACCATACGTCGCCCGCCGCGTCGTCGTCGCCCGGATAGTGTGTGCAAATATCAACTGCTGCGGTGTAGTCGTCGCCTCAAATACGAAACGAACGTGAAGGGAGTTGGACGGTTTCTTATGCTCTGTGTGTGGGATTTATGACAGCAGCCAGTACTCATAGCGAATCGGGATTTTCACTTTGTCCAACCGCTTGACCGTTAGATTAATAAAATAATTAAAAATTTACTAATTTCTCGTCACAATCGGCTGGTCGGGCCGTCAGTAAAGTCAAGCAAAAGAAGCCGGTCTTTGAATTTTTTTTTAGTTATTTTTAATTTTTTGTTCTCCTTTTTTGAAAATTCGTTGAGTTTTCGGTATTTGGCCGGAGATCGAAGAGTGGCAGCGCGAGTTCGGTACGACATCATCGGTACTCTTGTGATTAATTGTGATATATTCAGCGATACTTAGGGCTTAACTAGATATTTAAGATCTACATAACATAGTGTGTTCGTAAGCATTTTCTTTCCACCTACATCGCGTGTGTGCCAGTGTGTAAAGTGTTTTTTTTTTGGTTTCGTATTATTTTCTGTTGTGGAATTCCGAAGAGAGTTTTGCGCGAGCAAAAGTGATCGCAAAGAGCACGGGAGATATCTTAAGAGTGTTCTTTTTTTCTTTCGTGGCGTGTATCTTTCCCGAAGGTGTACCCAATCCCCTCGCGATCTATACATCCTTACCTTCGCGCAAACACAAAGATATTTTGTGTGTTCAAACAAGCACGTGTTCGCATTGCCATTGGTTGAGGCAGATCGGATGTTTAATCGTGAATGATATATCACCCCGCTTACCTGGTTTAATCTAGAAGTTTGGGAAAATCTCTTGCCTTTGCTTCGCAAAAAGCGTGTTCAAAAGGTGTTGGTGAATTGCCAAAATATAAAGCTTAAAAAAAAAGAAGAAAGAGAAGAAGAAGAAACGAAGAAGGGCAAACTTTAGTATCTCCAATTCATCATCCAATATCAGTTATCATGGCAACAGTTTCCGAACCGCCGAAAATTAGCAAATTCTTTAGCAGTAGTACAAATTACCAAAGCAAAGTGCAGCAGTTGATAAGCTTTAGTTTTACCTCATCAAACTTCTTGTACATCACATTTATTTTGAGCATCAGTAAGCTATGCACTGCCGATTCAGCATCGTCTACAGCGAGTCCATCGGCAACAACCGCTGGCCCACCGGGGCAGTCTTTAGTTAGTAATGTTAATTTGTTGTTAAGTTTTAATGGATCGTCATTGATGGAGAAACTGAATGCTTTTCGGGGTTCCACTGGAACGGACGGACCGCCGTCGGCAACGCAGCGAACTGCCACGGGCTTAGCCAAGTCAAGTGTAGTGCCATTGGGGGCTGGGAAAGGATTTATGGAAATGAAATTTTTGAATATATCCGGAAAAGTCGGTACAGCTCTCGGAATTGGTGAGTAAAAATATTTATGTTTTGTTTTTTTTTTTTCGTTTTTATAGAAGCAATTAAATTGTTGGCTTTTATGGTTATTCTGACTGGTTTTCGTGTCGAATTCGAGTCCCTTCAAGTAGCTGAAACCGATGTGATCGCTTGTGAGTTTGTGATATTTTGGAAATTTAATTACGCATGGGAGTCTTCCGATCGCGGACTCCAGGTACAGCAGTTTGAGAGAATGAGGATCTTGTAAAAAATTAAGAACGAGTGTGTTTCTACCACACACATGAAAACGACGCAGTAATTTAACGGTATGGAGGCAAATTCCGAGTTTGTACACTTGAATTGAAAGAACTAGTTGAACGGTGATTTGTTCTTACCAATTAGCTGGTGTTGTTTCTAATCGGTGTACATTTTATGGAAAATAACTTCGGAATCCGGTCCAGTTGCTTTGGACCAGTTTATCAACATTTGCCAACCTCGTTTGTAGCAAAACAAAAAGCTAATTTTTCATTAGCATCGGAAGAGCTCCAGTGAACAGAACTATTGTAAAGACCCTAGGGCGGGGACATTTTCGAAGACTTGGTAGGTTTGATTTATTATTTCGTAGTTCATGTATATTGGAAATCGGGCAACTAATTAAGACATGTAATCGCGAAGGCCGCCCGGCTGTTGTGTCGTCTTGGTTATGTAATCGAACAACTTTCATAAGCCACGAACCTCTCGAGCAACTAAAAATGTTCAGGGAGCACAACTTTCCAGAAAAAGCGTTTCAAACTTTCTCGTTCGTAGTTGGCGTTGGTCCACTACACTAAAACAAGAAAATACGATTTCCCAAAAACTATAGACACAGGGACCCATAAACCAAAATACACGCGAAATTTACATCATTAACCTAGCCCAGGACTAATCCCTTCAAGCTTTGCATCCACGCGGGTTACGTTTGGGGTTGTAAAAGTTATCAAACCCATAATTTTTTTGACCAGTAGACACTAAGCTGACCATCCTAGATGCTACTATAAATTCAAATTTGTCCTTCATTTTTCGTTTACCATCCCTGTGGCTTTTTTTATTTTATATCTATTTTCCTGTTTTAAGTACATTTTTAATTTATGTAGTAAACTACATTCGAGATTTTTTTCTTGTAGCCGTGCTTTGATTCAATTTTTGTTGAGACTCAGACATTTAATGCTGCCTATCGTTGGCCCTCGAACTGCTACCTTAGCAAAATCTGACATTTTATTCACACGTAATCGGTGATGGTACTTATCGCGCTGCTTCCAGTCATCAAGATCGATCAAGCGATCATCAGATCCGCGATGAATTGATCTCTATACCGGATCTTCGGTCTCGTAGAGTTCGGTCGTGTCTTCTCCTCCTGGCAGACGGGAACATACATATATCCAACGAAGAAGAGCACCAAGATCAGCTTTGCAGTTTTGCTTACCGTAACTTTCAGCTCCATAAAGCAGGTCTGGCAGAATAAGAGTTTTGTAGATCATGATTTTTGTAATTCAAGTCTGGAGTTGCCAGCCCAGTTGTGTTGGGATGATTTGATTATTTCTGAAAATTAGTTGTCGTAGTTTTCGGCTTGTGTGCAACGAAAGGGACACAAGAGGAATGATTAATTCGAATTTTTAAACAGCGTTAAGACTACAGGGCCCTGCGCTGTCAGATGCATTTATAAATAATTTTATGAAGACATTTATGTATTTGCAGATCTGGTGCCCGCAAGACTTGCCTGCGCCTACTAGATATAATCCAAAAAGCAAGCGATCACACTTATAGGAGACATCGCGGGTTCATTAGACTCGCTAAATCATTGACGTACTGTGTTCTCATTGCCCATCATGAGCTGACTGCGTTTCTCCTCTCCATGAATGCACCCGCAATACACATATTGCCAGGAATGCCCATCAGTTTGCCCTTAAGACTGCTTACAGTTTAACTTAAGAGACCCTTTTTTAGCCGCTCTACACGAATATGAAATGGCCGCGCTGTGTCTTGACCTAGAACAATTAAGGGTATACTTAACCCCTTCAGCACGCGCATATTATAAAAAAAACATATTCTTAAAGCACAATAGCTTGCTGTGTGTAGTCTGACCATTGGGTATTATATGCAATAACCTGGTGTCATTATGCACTGGTCTATATTGATTCTGCAACGTATGCCAACAAATTTCAAAAAAACTGGGATGAAGTAGAACTAATAGAAAATAACCTAACTTTCGTGAGGCATCTTATTTCTACAATTAATAGGGAGTGCTTGCTATGACTGCCCTCTGCAAATGCCTGATCCTTATCAATCATCAGGCCTCTAGTAAGTCATCAATTCTGGGATCAGATGAAATCCAGCCCAATGTTGAGCATTCGACTTTTCTAAGGTATCTACGATCAGAAGAGTAACTGTTACTAAGGTCTAAGTAAGGAACGTCTTTCCTCTGAGCTTTGTGTTCTTGACGATCGTGACACTGATCTCTTGCACTTAGAATAAAGAACGAACTGTCTTGCGTACAAAATTATTTGGCCCTGAACTCGGAGTTCACAATGAACTAGTGTTGCGATAAAATATTTTACCCAGAGCTACCAATCGGGCCCAACGGGATCTAAGTGCGACGTGGACATTAGCTGTGTTTCTCGAAACTTTCTGCTGTGGAAATATGCGAAAAGGATAGTAGTTCCCTCTAATGATTACTGCTTGGGAGCTAGGTGTAGAGAAAGAAGACACCAGTATGAGAAAATCAACAGTGAGAACATGCTTGTAGAAAATCGTGATTATCTGTCGAACAACTTACCGGCAAAACCAAATAATCATAGAATTTCGCATCGAACAAACTACTGTGCAGCTTCTGCGACAAGACAAGGCGATGTGATGTATTTTTCCAATTACAACCAGAACACTTAAGCTTACATTAAAAATGCTTTTATTACATCCATTTTTCTTCTGAAATATGATGAAAATTGAGTACTATCAGGTCGCCAATATCTGAATTCATCCATTGACAACAAGTAAACAGTCCATGTGTACATACGTCTTGCAGTTTAACACTAATTACTGCAGATAGTTTCAGCATGTGTGAACACATAGTCAACCAGTTCTCACACATATAGTTTTACGAAGCCAACAATGTATGACGGTTTCCGGGTCATGGCTGTTCTTTGGCTTGGAAATCCGCTTGCCTACGCTCGGAGTTGCATTGAATTTCAGCTCTGCTGCTGGGATATGTATGTGCGGTTTTTCATTTAACTCAGAATGACACGTTGATGAGGAGAATTCTATGGATGTCGGATATAAAACAAAACAAAACAGAAAAAAACGGAAACGGAAAATTTACTTGTTGAAAGGATATGTGGGGAATTAGGTCTTGTGTAAATTACATAGATGGCCAATCCGAATGTTTTCTAATTTAGAAACAATCTTTGCTTCATTAACTGCAACTTTGTTTCATTAGGAAAACTGATTTTGACTTTGATAGGTTGGGTGAGCAAGCAAATTTTCAGATGCAATGTGGTTGGGGAGGGGGTTTTTGTGGCAGTTTACTTCTGGTTTACAACTGTCTGTAGCAAAAATCCACACGACTATATAGAGACTTCGTTGCAGCCGAAGAGGACCTTGTGGACTAAACTAATGATTGGTCCATACATGTTAAGAGTGAGTAGTGTGACTGCCAGAGTGTGGTCTTTTTAGACCATCATAATGAACTGAAGAACTGTGATTTCAATAATGTGGCACTGCATGTCTTATAAATTGGGATATAATAAATACATATACAGGGTGACAAGTTTGACATAAACAGAGCTATCAAACTACTTTCCTTAATTTCGAGATATGTTGACCATTTTTTCATGTTGCCAAAATTCTCTGCTGATCTGGCGGCAAATTAAAATATTGAGTTCATTTTGGAACACCCTATGCTCAAGAAAAGTCTATATAAATGCGTAACTTTGCCAAATAAAACACGATATATGACGCATCTAGATGCAGGTCCATTGCCAACTAATGAAGCTAAAGAAAAATATCATCATCTGTCAGCTAAAATCTGTCAATCAAACTTCATACCAAGGAAAAACAACAAACATTTCTAGTTCGATTTAATGTGATTCACAACGAATTATAAACACGAATTTAGTTTATGTCAATTGATTACCAAAAGTGATCAAGCACGGGTTTATTTGATTTGTTTTCTTCTGAATAAGATTTATAAATTAAATGGAGCGCCGCCTCTGATCGTGGGTTTTTCTCTGGATGCGATTTCTGAAGACCTATGTCTCATTTTTCCTCGAACAAGTGACAGATCTCTTTGATTTGTTTCATTATCAATGTGAACGAATGAATTTCTTGCTAATGCAATTCCGAAGTGCGAGCGCGTGGCATGTCTGTCTGGCTTACTGCAAATTAAGTCATTAACAATTTAAAATTGCTTGTTCTTCGTTATTCATTAATGTCATGGATCAGCGATAGATCGGTTTGCCGTCAGTTAAATTTATAATTAACAGTTGTCAGTTGGGAGTTGCTATTGACTGTGAACTTGGTCAATCAATTGATTATCAAGAATATTAAATGTCGACGCGTCGTTGATATGTGTGAGGGTTTTGACGTAAGAAAGAACAAGAATTCTGAGGAATCATTGTGAAGTGAGCTTTTTTAATTAAAATTAGGTTAAGTCACATTTAGCTAGCATTAATGAATTAGCATGCAATAATGAGCTCCTGATCGGCTCTACCTTTGTGGAGTTCGATGACCACACTTTCACTTTCTACTGATCCTGGACAAAGGTCAGGAAGTCACACTCAATGGCGAAACTTTTTGTCGATTTTATGCCATTTTGCAGCACAATGGGCATACGCTGGCCTAAGTGTGGCTGCTATCCTCTTGCACAGCAGTAAGCCATTTCAACCTATGCCATGTTGGTGCTCAACAAACTGGTCTTATACACCATTCCACTAAGTCGCTAAATGTAAAACTATTGTTGCAGCAGTGTTATGTATTTCCATTTTTAATGGTTTTTTGGCATGCGGGATTGTACTTGGAAAGCAAGTACATACTTCATAACCAAACTACCGATAAATCTGGTAGACCGTTGACGCAAACGATTACAGCCATAGGCGCCGACATTTTCTTTTAATACCACTTAAACTACTCAATTAGGGGATCATTAAAAAATGTCGGTCCACGCTATATAATTAAAAGTGTTTGTTTTGAAGCATTTGATAAGTTCACACTGTCACAGGGATATGTAATTATCGACGAACTTGTCAAGTTGTGGGCCCCCATTGTCTCGTTCCTGGAAATTCAATTTACCACTATTTCCAGAAGTAACTGTGTATGTGGAGTCCACAACTTCAGTCGAAGAGTTAGCGAATAGAAAGCAGTCTTACGACGGTCTGACGCTTTGGTCAAGTTGTTATGACTGACAAGGCTTCTTGACTGCGTCAAGTTGCCAACGATCACCTGACCTGAAAGATCATACTTGATCAACTTGATCATTGGCACATAGAAGGAGGATGCAATTGTTTACAAATGAAGTTACGGCTGGATGGGGCAGTTGATCGAGTGTCTGCCCTAGGTTATAGGGGTCCCAGGTTCGAATCACAGTGAAAACAAAAGTTGGGATCAAATTAACAGCAGTGAGTATCACAATGGAGCAACTATGGTTTAGTGTGCGACCAATTTCACTGGCAGCCCAATAACCTAACCTAATCTAACTGGAGAAGTCCGTTGCTTGATGACCAGGTTCACAATTTTTTGAAAATAAACTTTGCTAAACTGATAGCTAGGAGCCGCTGTTTAATGTTCATGTTTCACTATGTCAGAATGTAACATAATATTTTTAGGTATATAACACAATTCGAGAGTAAGTCAGAGCAGAATATCAAAAATTGTCTTGATCCATTCTTGGCTGCCAGGTCTATTGGGAAAAAGTCATAGCTTCAGATGGGCAATACTTTGAGTAATACTATTTTACATATTCTTCTTAAATAAACGTTCGAAAACCACACGTTATAGACCCAATATTTGTACATATGCGAGTGAACATAAGAAGTTTTCAGTCGTCTTTGCCACATGAATTGCGCAATTGTACTCGGAATTGGAAAGTTGCATACTTCATGCGACCCCAAAGGCGTCTCATTTATACTTACTTATCAGACCTTCGATACATGAAGTGTCCTAGCTTGACGATTTAGCTGCCTCACATTGTTGACGGTGCTGTTATGGTCTTCGGCGTATAGTTTCTTGCTCGACAGCATATAGTTCTTCTCATCCTTTCGACATTGAGACCAGCTCGTTTCACATGTTCTTCGGTCGGCTTGAAAATTCCACTACCTTAATGAGGCGATCACATTATAAGACACTCATGCTCCTTGTCCTCAACTCCACACGTCAAACCATCAAGATAAGCCGACAATAAAGACCTTGCCTGGAAGATGCAAAGAGACAACGGAAGTGTAGGTGCATTCTGTCCATGTCTTGAAGGTGTGTAGTCCATGATCTTCCATGTAGCTTACTTCAACAAAATTATTTAATTTAGAAATTATTCAGCTATATGTTCGGTTATAAAGAGATTCCAGCGGACTCACAGGACCGTTTTAATGTACTTTTTTCCTAAAATGCAATCTTTGTCGAGAGCTTCCACGGTTCTGATGTCTCTGAAGATCAAATGGTTCATCAATTAATTATCCTTAATCACACGGTTGTTATCCTAACAGAGTCTTTTAATGTGCATTCCCATTCGTCGCGCACTAAATCATCCATCAAAATTGCAACACTGTAGCAACATTATTTAAGCACAGCGGGAAGCATACGCGTTTCTATTCCTGACTGCATCGGAATGCCCAACATTATCGCAGATCGCAAAAAAGTCTCCTCAACCACGTTTTCAGCATAAAAACCAGCCAACAACTGGTTGTCGTGAGCACATCGCTTTGTGTCTTCGAAGCTATGAAATACGAAGAGTAGTGGAGATGTCTGAAGGCAATTTATTTTCTTTCCCGATTTCCTTAAAAGTTGTGTGACGGGTCTTCATGATGTGGTCTGACCTTGGAGACGGCTCAAAAAGGAAACTGGGCGCTCGCGCCTGTGTGGTATGAAAAGCACAAAGCAACTGTGTGATCATCATCGGTTTCACTTTCAGCCAACGAGAGGGAAGGTTGTGGCCGCTCACTTCACCGGCATGTACGTGACGAACATGCACGGAATTTGCCCTTGCAGTGGCGAACTTCTTGTAGCGAGGAGTGGCATTTAAGGCCCAACGACCACACCCACTTGGTGACAATTGGCCTTGGAGGTATTTGCCACCACCAAGACTCCGTCAATCAACTGTGACCCTTCAGGGACATTTGCCCTTTTCACAGTCACAACACGCGTGCGGATCACTGGTGGTTAAGTACTGTCTGACCGCAAGATTGCAGACCAGTCACCCCAGACAGACCGCCCACGTCCACTGGCATTCGATTCGTGACTGGGGAAGTGTGCGGAATAATTGGCATATTTACCGTGTCAATCCGACAACTTCCACATCCCCCTGGTGGGACGTCATAAGCCACCCTTCGTAATTTATTATCGCTGTTTCGAATTACCGTCCGCTGCATGGATGTGCCCGGAGGGCGCATCACGGCTCCCTGCCATCCCGTCGTCACAGCTCGTACACCTTTCAAGAACACTTCCGTAAGCACTTCGAGTTAAGCTACTGCCACTGGATTTCCACCGCTTATGAGCGAGCACCCAGCGAGGAGCACTCAACATCTATCGGCGCGACAACTTTCACCCGCTCGTCAGCGCCAGGGCGACAGTTGTAGTGCATTTGTGGGATTTTTCATGTCCCCCGGGGGTTTGCCTTTACCGAAATTCTACTTGGCATTCTGTTTACTGTTTTTTTTTTATGTTGCCACTGCTTCCTCCTTTCCGTGTGTAAGTTGCCGTCGCATCCTTAATGAAGTGCGGCTGTGTGTGCGGATATTCAATGAAGGGTGTACCCGTGTCGGGGTGGAATAATTTTTCTGTTACCCTCTGATCATCCGTAGGCTGTCGTCGACGACGCCGCACGATGGCGCGAAAAGCGAGTGCGTGTGGGAAACAAATTGCTACAAACGAGACCTGAAAAGGAACTATACGTGTACGTGTGCCACGATTATCATCACTTTGATATATTCACCGGCGATAGCAGCAAATCGGATTGTTTACACAAAAAAGTACATAGACTAGGATCAGATGTACATTAGCGAGAGCTTGTTTAGGGATTACAACCTTTCCGGGCGCACGTTTGTTGTTTGTCTTCCCCGCCGTGTGGGCGAGGGCTGAGAGGACAGGATATACATAATTAAATTATGTCTTCTACACCGGAATGCGTTACGAATTTGGGTGAATCCGGCGCCGGTAGGTGACATGGGACGGATTTTGGAAAATGCCGGTTACTGCCAGCTTAGGTTGCAGGCTGTATCCAAACACACACGCACGCAACCATGCGCGTATCCATGCATTTCATCAGAACTTCGGGGAATTTTGGAAAGGTGCTTACAGCAAAAACTTTTCCGAGAAGTGAATTAAGGCTCTGGAGCAGAAACCGAAGGAGAGAAAAGTAAAAGTTTCACCAGATGCTGGGGATTTTCCTTTGCTTCAGAACTCACTTCAGGTGCGTTTATCTTGAGGCGGTGAAGCAGTGCTGCAGTAAACTACTGTCCTCGTGCTAGTAATGACATTACAGTGTAATGCACTTACACAAGATCTAACGATTAAGCAGTGCGACTGATTTTGTATAAGCGAAATTCGGATGCAAGAGCGGGCATGTAAACCAAGCGTACGAATCCGAGGAACACTTGAACATGTCAACTGCATTAGGGTGACAAAAAAGTATTCCATGGAAATTGGAAGGGATTACGCGACTCATGAGCTGCGATAAGCTGGTTGGCACTGACTGAATTGGATGCTTTAAATCGCTTTAGATTCCTTTTGAAATGTTCCCTTAATGGCAGCTGTCAATTGTAAGTGAATCAGACCGGCATGCCGTGCTGCAGTTCAATTGAGATCATTGGCTTGCTTCCATTTAGGAAAGCAGATTAGAGAAGCGGTCCGCTTTCCAAAGACTTGGGATAAATGCATTTGTCTCCTTTGGGGACGACAATCAAAGTTGTGGATCTTGAGATAGGTGTCACTCGTGACGTTGATCCTTTGACGGCAATTTGGGGATAGTCCTTTTTTGGATCTAAATTGATTGAGGGGTGTATAAAAGGATATGTTTGAGGGCTTAGTTGACACTTTTTGCTAAGTTCTGTAGGCTTTGATTGCCAAACTCCCTAAGACTTACCTTTTCACTTTTATGTGATTACGTGATGTACGCAATTTATTACAAATGGTCGTTTATTTGTATTGCATGCATACTTTCGCAGAATTTTTTAAATTGTCATCACATCAATTGTACATCAAAGTCAATTCAAATTTCAAATTGAAAAATAAGAAGTAGTTGTTTGAATAAGGAACCTTGTGGAGTGCTTCGGCCTATGTTTATTGCCCCACTGAAAGTCTTATGTCACGCACGCCATGTTTTTGTTTAGGTCTCATTCCTCCTCTACTGCAGTGTTGGATTCGAAGATTTTAAGGGCCGGAGTGTTGGATTACTTTTTTACTTAATCTAGCCATCTCAATCATTGCGTATTTACTATTCCGGATAATTCGATGTCGATGAACAGTGCGGTAACTTTCGTCGTTATATCTCCTCCTTCACTAAACATCTATGAAGCCAAGACCGATAATCACCATACGACTTTTACTGTCAAAGCAACCAAGATCACCTTCGTCCGCTTTTGACAGAGTTCATGCTTTTGCGCCGTATAGCAGAACAGGGACGATTAAGGTCGTATAAAGGATCACTTTGGTTGTACGAGAGAGGGTTGTGCTCATTAATTTCTTTCTTAGCTCAAAGAAGCAGCGATTGGCAAGAGGTATTCTCCGATCGATTTCAGCGCTGGTGTCATTGTCCGAATTGATAGCATTCCCTGGGTAGATATTCCCAGTTCAAAGCTATACATGCCTATCGTGACGCTATGTCCGAGACGTCGGTGTTGGGAGTCCTTTCTCCTTGATAGCATAAACTTTCCTTCATTTATCCATAAACCTATCTTCAGCTCACAGAGGGCATATGCGAGACATTAGACGGACCTCTGAAATATTGTTCCACTGGCGTTGGCGTGTGAATTTTGAACAATTCCTTCAAGAATGATGTTGAGGAAGTCGCATGACAACGCGTCGCCTTGTCTAAATTTTTTTTAAATCTTTATATAAAACCTTGGTCGGACCCTTTCTTGAATACGTTAGCCAAGTATGGTTACAATTGATGATTCGGTTCATATTCGTCGAACTGAAGCTGTCCAGCGTAAGTTTTTACGCTTCACTCTTTAGCAGTCTTGCCTGGATTGAACGAACCAATTTGCCACCTTACTCTGATCGCCTTAAACTTATTCAGCTCGGGTCTCTCGAAAAACGATCGATCTGCTATTTCTCTACCAGCTTAATACTGGGAACAAAGACTGCCCCGCACTCTCTTTCCGCATCAGACCACATCGGACCAACTACGGCTTCGTAACCACCTTCCGACCCGTTCCTTTCTACTGTAGTTCTGCTTTTGCCTCTCTACTATAACTTCGTCGCTTGTATTAAGCTTAATAAACAGGAGGTTGCCCCACTAAAAATGGACAAGTTTAGTAAAGAACCCAAAGCCAAACCTTTCTCTGTACAGCTCGTCTCTGCTGTCATACGCGGCCTAAGTGATGTGGTGAGTATTGATCTTCAGCTTCTGGATTTTCTCCAAAATTGACCTTAGCGGGTGTATTTGATCGAAGGTGGATTTTCCTGGCCTAAAGCCGTACTGGGATTAACAGACAGGGATGTTGACGAAAGGCTTTGGACGTTCACACAATACGGCTGATAATATCTTGCAGGATCTCATTTTTTGTTGATCGGACAAACAATGCTGAGGGCAAGATCGTGCATTCCTCCGACCATATTTCCCGGTAGGGTAGACGTAATTTTGGTTCGTCCCTTTCACTCGTTCATTCTTTATCCATTATGCAGTCTGCAGAAATGGTTCTTCTATATCCCCTGCAATTAGGGAAAAAATTAGATAAAGCAAATTAGCCGAAAAATTGTCAAAAACATCAGTTGACGATAACTTTTGGTGATGTGGGCCTTTTTAAAAAGAAATAAAATGCCTACACATCATAGTTTTACTGATGACATTGACTTTAAGTGATATATATCTGTTTGAATTGCTTAACATGGTTCTTAACATCTAACAACAGACGCATAAACTTCCTCCCAAGAAGTCCGAAGATTCTGATCTCCATTTCAGTGTCGTCTTGTTCAAACCAGAACTCATTGCTGCACGTCAATATAGGGTTTTTTAGCTGGTGCACTAAGAAATAAGTTATGCCTCAGCTTAAGAACTGATCAGCAACGCTGTGTGGGGGCAATTGAGGAATTTTCACTGCAAAATTATCAAATTTACTGCCACTACTAACAGCGCTGTCAAATCATCACACCTTCACCTGGATAACCCAATAATCATGGTCAATACCCCCACATTAGTTACAACAGATATCATCTTTATACATGTGGGAAAAAAGAACGACAAAAAAAGAATTAAAACAATCATCTTTCGCTGGTCATCACTTACGCCACAACAAAGTTTCCCACTGCGATTAGATCCGGATAATACAGATAAGGACAAAAGGTAGCTAATCGATAATTAGTCGCTCTTATTGTCCCTTATGCCGATTGTTTGTCGTTTTACTTCTTCGAACAAAACGGCTTCCAGCTCCGGATACCAATTATAATTTTTTTTTTCAGCCCCGTCTGTGAGGTAAGGGGTTTTTGCGTTCTGGATTTGGATTTGGCTTTATCTAGAGCACGTGAAAGGGATTTCTTCAATGTCTCTGCGAAATTGGGTGATAAGATTACAACTAGTCTGGTTTTTATTATGACATAAGAGATTTCCATATCAAATTGCGAGGTGAAATAATTGTTTGATTAATCAGAACATTTCCTCGTTTATTTGGACCGACTGGAAGGTCATAACGGGGTGTCCGTTATTGATTGTGGATAAAAATTCATTGAAAAATTCGGAGTTTTTTTTTCGTAGCAGTAATTAATTTTATCTTAGCTTATCATGGTCACTCGAAAGTTTAGTGGTGCCAGCCAGAAGTTAAATTTGACTGAAGAATTTGGAGAATCCGATAATTTATTGAGATTTTATTGTCAAACTGGCACGATCCTTAGCCTTGACATTTAGGAAATTCAACAAATCAGATACCACACACATAAGATTCAAGCCATATAAAACTGATTTTCAGGGAATAAGACTGGTAACTACTTCCAGTTGTTGGAAGACAACACATTTAGCCTGTTAGCTCATTGAAATTACGCAATTAAGGTACTATACCTCATATCGACCTCTCACTTGGCACCAGTTTACAATTCTCAAATAAGGCAAAATATCTTGTCCTTATACTAGATAGCAAATTAAACTGGAAGCTCTTTGCAACTGAAAGAGCAGGCAAAGCCACTACTTATTAATAAGCAAAAAAGCTATCCGGCACAAATTAGATCTTCAACCCCATATGACACACTGCCTTTTCACGGCTGTGCTCTGACCCATCATCTCACACCGCGCAGCAGTATTGCAGCCCATACTCAACTTCGGCACACATCTAAACATTCTAAGAAATGTACAAAGGCAAGCCTGCACCTCTATAAGTGCATGTGCTTGAAACCGTAATAACCCTTTCCCCCCGAGATATTCTCGGAAAGTAATTGGGGACCCACTGTGCAATCCGAGGAAGGCATGCTGTCAGTAGCAAGACTGCACATTCAGACATGCCAAAATCGTATTAATCTGGATTTCCATCTCACCTGTATACTTATTCGAGACAAATCTCGAAACCCTGATTCTGGAAAGTGAACTGTAGTAGTATACCATTCGGTAACGCCATACATTTCTACAAAGGGGAATCTTAAACGGGAGACGGAGACGGTGTTCCTGATTTTCTGAACATATTAACCTTAACAAAACAATCCTAATGACTGTGTCTTTCAAGCAGAAAGCTAAGAAAGCTTGTACTATGAACCACTCCTGTTTGGTTTTGCCTTTGTGCACTGGAGCATTTTTGTTTGGTGGAAACTTCTTTGACGGTAAACATTTTATCATCAGTAAACAGAATTTTTTCGTAGACAACGTCCGCGTACCGCTACAAAGGTTCCTTTGCATCGTTCCAGCCTATTATTAAGTTGAGGACTTAGAAAATGATCAGTGGACCGACGATAGGCTTTCATATGCAGATCATCCCCAAAGAGCCTATAATTTTCTTCTGTGGTTTATTCATCCCGATGTGGTAATTTCGCCAGTGTGGTCATTTCCAAATTAGACTAAGACTATTTTCTAATAACTTCTGCAGAAGCTATCGAGATGAAGAAGACGAGGAAATTGTGAAATACCTTCTATGCATCTAGTCTCCATTTGCTCTAGCTAGGAAAGTCACTCCAGGCTCCTACTTCGTTCATTAACTAAGAGATCTGAGAGAAAAACCAATCAAATCGCTAATAGATTTCACTGATAAGTCTGGCTGACTGTAGTAATAATCACGCCGTCCAAACTCTTTTTTTGTGTAAACCCACGGGGCAGTACAACGGGCCTAGTTGCATCCAAGCCACTTTTTACCTACCCACCTACCTACTAAACTTATGTTCTAAACGATGTTCCCAAACAGAACTCCAAAAATGCATATCTATAAGAAAGCTGCTGATCAGATCAGTACGAATGACTTTCACAGAAATGTGCTAAGAGCGACATTCAAATAAATGCAAAACCGATTTACACAATTCCCCATTTCGGCAAAAGTGAACTAAAATTGGCTGACGAGGCTTTTGGCAGTGATTACAGGAAGAATATATTTAAGGTCGTATCTTTCGTTCTAAAATAAATTAAAATATATTTTCTATTTCTGCCACGCAATTCTAGTGATGTTCTATTGAATAGATTAAAAGTGTGTCCCCAACTATTTTCCCTTGAGAAAGTCGAGTAGAGTGAAACCAACTCATAGAGAACCCTGGCACACAGTGAAGTTATGTGAGACAATTTAGTGAGATGTGGTGTCGTGAAAATGAAGAGATTACACTTACAAGACAATAGGAACCATAAATGTTACATACATAACAACAACAATTCCTACAACTAAATCAAAAATTCGACATTCTCCTACACGAACCTAAAAGTCTGCACCTTCCCTAAAAACAATTGATGTCAATTAAAGTGAAATACACAAATCGACAACAACGGAAGCACGGAAACCCGGAAACGATTATGACAGCCGAATGAATTCAACTTCGAAAACAGCTGACGACCACTTCCCAAGTGATTTACATTGCGAACACTTCCTTTTTTGTGGCCACCAAGCACTTTTCAATGCGCCACATAAAATCACAGCGCCACAATCAACCCACCGCCAGAGACAGTTGCTGGCGCGAATGAAAGCACAAAGTGCCGAAATAGAACACAAACAAAAAAAGGAAACAGTGTCAAAAACCACATAATTAGTATAAAGCTATGTAAAGCTAAATATCCCAACGTCAAGTGTAAAGTTTTGTTAAACGATTTTATATTTAAATCACCACCCACAATTCTCATCGTCGTCGTTCCCATGATCAGCCCAGAAGGGTGAGCACAGACAAATAAACGTCAAGCAAATATGCCAACACATTTATACAAGGCAGGACAACCCCCCTGTGTTCCTAAACAATGGCATAAAATCATCCGCAGCCGAGTCAAGAACTAACCCATTTGGAATGAAGATGATACTCGAAGCCGTCTGAAGGGTAAGGAGACCAGTCACTGGAGAGACTGTAGGCAGAGGGTAAGTCAAGTCATGACAAACCAGTCGATATCGTCAATCATCCATTTATTTGGATTTCACAAGGGTCTCTCCACTCCGGTCGACGACAACAACGTGGTGGTTTTGACAGCCGTAGCAACCCTTGTACCGGGACAACGACGACACAAAGGAGTGTGCGATGCGATGATAATGGCCATTAATATGTCATAGCGATTTAACTTTTATTCCCTTTGAAGTGCTAAAACATTAGCCAAAGATACAAATAGAATCAATTTGCATTATTCCGGGCCCGGGTGTGGACCGGGAAAAAACCAACCAGAGTTATGGATTGTTTTTCAATGGTAGCAGCAAGAAAAAAAAAAACAACCAACAAAAGCAAATAGAAGATATAAAAATGAATGACACTTCTCCAGAGATTTAATGGGAGGAGATGTAGATACAGGTCCAGATACCATTTCATTATTTAAAGATGACAGAAACTTTTTGTTCTGTCAGTTGCGTCGAAATGGAAATTGTAAACGGAATCAAGGGGAAACAGAAGCAGGAGCTGGCTGTCAATTGATCCGTTTCAAAGCGATACATCGACGAACCCGTTTGAAATGAAATTGAAATTAATTAAACAGGAAAAGGTAAACGCGACTGTCGGATCTATTTTCGTGATTTACCCGGCATAGTGTGTGATTCTGACGCGGCGTAACAGAATAAATAAGAAGAGCATGTATTTCAAATTCAATCGATTAACATATTTTTTTTTGTGTGGATTTTGGTTTTAATCGTTTGCTTTTGATTAACAGGTGAGACCTCAGGGTGGCGACATACATTTGGTTGTGAGCAAAAATCTCAAAATTAATCCCATTGACGAGTGTACGTACGTCAGCGAGTTGATACGCGGGGAATTAACCTTTTTGAAACGATGTCAAGTGTGAGGGCAGTCTTAACGATTGGCAATTGAGAATGTTATCATGTTTGATCATACGATGTGTTAAAGCACTTGACTTTATAAGTGCCTTCGTTGAGTTTCGAGTTACGAGTCAACGATGGGTTGAGGTTTAATTATGAAAATAGGCGCGTGTTAGCTGAACTTTTTGTTAAAAGATGTTTGCGTTGGAAGGTAATTGGTGAACTAAGGGAAAGGTGGAAGCAATTTGCAGGAACGTAAGGATCTAAACTATTTCAGCTGCGTCAGACAACAAGTTACACTACGGAATGGGCTTAAACAATGAAGCTAATGCAGCAGTCATTCGTGATTCTCCTGTAAAGGGAGAAGGGTGTATTGGCAAGAAGCTATAGATACAGCTTTCACTTCCCTTGTTCCTTGATAATTTTCAGTAAACAAGTTTGGGTGCAAATAAGGCAATGTGTGTGGATTCATCATTATTTTTGAAATGGGTCCTCATTAGGACACAAATTTATAGGTGGAGCACGGATGCTAACAATCGAACAACGAGTTTCGAATATACGTACGTATGTACTTCCGTGACAATTACATGCATCCTTTGAGCATTGTTAGTGAACCGAGAGAGTTGGTTCCCACTTACCGTATGTAGGAGCAACTGCAGGTTTGGGTCGATTTTCAACAATTGTTGAAGGAAGTAAGGTATCAAACCCACAGCTAATGCAAATTTGAAAGATGTAGGTTTTAATTACATTTAGGGTAAGTGCAGTCCAGTACCCGCCAGTTTCTAGTCTCATGCTGCTTCTAAACGTCCGATATAACGGAAATTCAAAATTTCTTCGTGGTAAAAAACGTTCAATATTTTCATAAAGTTTGACGGATCTGCTTTATTCTGCGAAGTTAAGGCGTTTTCTCAGACCAGGGAGGGGGATTCGTATTGTAAACGTTAATAAAAACACGGTGATAGACAATTACGTTTGACAAGCAGTGTCTGTTAGTTTGCCGACCCGACGACCACGCCGACACGATTTTCAGATTGTCTGCATTGTTTGCTGCGAAGGGTTGTTTACAACGACTTAAGGCTTGCAGCGACGTGTCTTTGCGCCAATAATGTCGCGCAACTAGAGTCACCTGATGGTCCCAATAGCCCCCTGGTCCCGCACAACTCAGCTGGGGTGTGTCCCCAAAACCAAACCGACAGAAGTGCCCGCCACGTCGTCTTTCTCAGGAACGAGGAAACCCTGAAGAATCTATATAAATATGAACTTATCAAAAATTCAAACATTTTTCACAATCACCTGAATGCCAGAGCGAGTAGAGAGAAGCTATGCCTTGGGAATTTGTGTTTGTGCCTGCAAAATTACGCTTTGTGAAATATCAACACGCGACTGTCCCTTTTTGATCTGTAAAGGTATCCTACGCCAAAAGTCAAAGCCAGAAAGCGCCGTTGCGATATAGCCATTCAATAGCCTTGACTTCAAAACATTTTAAATATTGAAGTGTTTTTTTCCAGATTTGAGGTTTGACTATAAACGCACTTTTGGTCATCGGTTTGACCAACCTGCCAGTATTTATACATATAATTATATCTGAGGGGTCTTCCTTCTTTATGATTTAATAAAACACAAATAGTTAGTTGTAATAGTTCAGCTTAGGGTTTTTATGATTTTATAATTCACGCGATGTCTTCGACGCGCTGTTTGTGAGCAGTGAGACATTTAGTTCTAAGATTTGGAAACAACTACTCATAAAACTGAAGTCCGCCACACGCATCACAAAAGGCTGTACAGGCTTTGGTGAAACAGCCTCTTTCAAA
This sequence comes from Eristalis arbustorum, assembly GCA_916610145.1. Taxonomy (NCBI): domain Eukaryota; kingdom Metazoa; phylum Arthropoda; class Insecta; order Diptera; family Syrphidae; genus Eristalis; species Eristalis arbustorum. The sequence goes on along the minus strand of OU744316.1, from coordinate 104,920,600 downwards.
AATTGCTCTCTCGTTTCTTCTTCACATAAGATGATACGAGATAGGGTGTTGGAAGTTTCTTCTTTAGTTACCGCAAGGTGGCTATTGTGTGCACAAAGGTTATGTGTGGTGAATAACTCGTTATTATGAACTTTAATGGCGATTACACGTTATTATATAACAATGTATAATTCCCTACCTCTTTCGAGTCACTGACAATGCTCAAAAAGTATTCCCTGTCTAGAAAAAGCTTCTCAAACTTGCCCGTTTGGAGTCGGCCTAAAACTGTATGTCCCTTCCGCTAGTGAAAGAACATTAGCACGCACAACTGCAACACAAGCTGACAAGCAAGGCCCTGGCCCTCTATGAGCTTTAGCGACACATTATTATAGAATGATAGTATGGGCGGCACCAGAACACGAAGAGATTCTATGGCGACTCCAAACGGCCAGGTTTGAGAAGCCCTTTCTACGCAGGAATACTCTGTGAGCATTGTCTGTGACTCGAGGTGGATCCGAAATTAAAATTAATTTGTCGTAATTGTCAATTTGTCTATAAACTGTTTGTCGGTTCTAATTGATTTGTTCAATAACAACTTCCTTAATTTGTCTTCTATTTAAGCTTGGATCTGGTTGCGTCTGAATTGGAAAAATAACACATAACACATCTATCATGTTGGTTTTGAAGCTGTTTTACTCACTGATGTACGTCAGCCGGTTAAAACCGCCAATCCACGCAACCTCTTCCCAGTTTTCTTAAGTGAACCACATTAAATCGGTTCTCCTATATAATTTGCACGCACAAGTTATTATATCATTTTTGTTCTCTGCTGGAAGGTAGACAACCTCTATAAACATAATCCTCGCACAAAAAAAAAACCATAAACAATTGTAGGCAATTAAAACATGCGAAGTTCAATCAAAAAGGGGGGAAACCGGCGCTTTGATTTCTTAATTGCACATAATCAAGCTCAAATTTAAATGTATTATCATTCGTTATCTGTCAAGCTGATGACATAATGTTTCGAATAATTGGGCGGTCAACTAAATACGTAATTCCCGATGCGTGGTTTGGTCGAAAATTGTTAGCAAATTCTGCGCCTATTTGCGGCTAATTAAACTCTGGGGGTATTTAAAAATTACCCATCCTCTAGCTGATTAAAGCTGCAGAAAATTGTGTGATGGAATTGTTGTTTTTTGGAATCCACCAAAGCACATATTGAATCATAACCCCCCAAAGTGAACAAGTCGTGTGTACAATGCCTGCAGTATATCCACAATGTAGAATTTCATAAAGTTCTCCACCCACTAACCGATGATTCAGTGCCCCGCTCCTTAACTGGGAGTAATCTACAAATTTCGTATAATCCCACGCCATGTAGTGAACATCCTCTCCGGGGCAACCAACCAGTGTACCAGAAGAAGAGAGCAGTTGATTGTAAATAAATGTTATCTGGGTCATTGCTACAGCTTTGCGAAGAGCTCAAGTTCAGGTGTAACCTACGTTTTCCATAGAATCCCCTTCACGTGCTTGTTAAAATGCCGTAAGCAGTTCCAAGTAGGGAACAGAGCGGCCGCAATCCCTTGGCTGGTTGAGGCCCAATTAAACGACTATCTGCACAAACAATTGAAGCATGTGTGCTCAAAGTAAATTGCAAATGTAAGCCCTCCTGGACTTGAGTGCTTGACTTGTAGAAGCAACCTCCGTCAAATCGTATTATTCGACCACCTGGTCGTTGGGCAGCGCAGCGGCCATGTAAACACCGTGTATACAGAACACTCCCGCGGGAGCGATAAAACAATTTGCTCTGACATGCTTTTCACCAAGACCGGTCAGAGGAAGTATCCAAAGCATTTAAGGCAAGGCTCTGTTTGAAATGCATTCAGTTAATAAATCAATACTTTTATTAGCTTTTAAAGGTTTCTGCATGCCAAAAAGCCCCGCAAGAGTACAAAAGAAACCGCATAGCAGAGCTGGTCGGGGCAGCCCCAGTGCCGCCGCCGGCAACTCTTGACCAGAACACGGTCTGAGGGCGGCCGGTCCAGCACCAGTATCCCCCTAGGATTGCTGTTACTACTGCTGGTGCTCGTACTGGTGCATATCACTTAATCATGTTCCCTGTCGGTTATTGTTTACGAGGTTCGTGTTATGCTGCTACCCTTGGCGGTGGTGATGATGGCTGGTATTATGCTTAGTGGAGCATCCCTTTTTTCCTGCTGAAGCCCAGCCGGCGTCTCTACATCACTTCAGACGGTATGTACACGGGGCATAGATGAATGATTTGCTATTACAATGGATACATGGGTATTGAATCGAAATCCTATTTACCACATTGTGAGATGGCCGAGGGAACTCGTTGACCAGACAGAGAGGGATAGAGTGGGAGCAGAGGGACCAGCAAAAAAGAAGGAGTCACCCATTTAATGGATACGGACGACTGAACTGTGTTTGCGGTATTTTCAAGCGTTTAAAGGGGGGGGACTTGAGTGGCATCAGCCCTACTGATCCCTTTGGCAGAGTGCCAGTTGCGTTGAATTTGCCTCCAATCGAGACTCATTTATTGTCAAAACATCCATGACATGTGGTGGCTGTTGAATAGATTTTGCCATCATTGGATGATCCGAGGATGGAATTGAATGGGTTTAGTAATTGAAACGTGCATTTCTTTAGGCGGCAATGGCATGTGGATGTGTTTGGGAACTGAGTGCGTCATGGGCCGCGAATGTGAGAATTTTGTCACAGTAGTAAATCTGTCGTATTATCTAGTTTGTCGTATAAACTCTGCATAATTTGGTAGAGGGATTTGTTTTTGATTTTTTGTCGAAAATCACGTTTCTTATCACCAGTTTGACGATGTTGTTGTTCTTTACATTTGAGATTATGGCTTAACGTCCATAATGGGAGAAAAACAGTGTTGCACAGCACATTGTACTTTTTCAAAATACTCCCACTTGACAAGTGTCAGTCTCAGTCAGTAGCCTTTAGTTCTTGCTCCGTTTGTCATTTTTGATGACTCTCATGACATCCCTCGACCTGCCTTTGAAGAATTTGTTAAAATTCGTCTAATGCTTCTCCTCGGACGTTTAAACCACTCTCTTTTCAGACCTTTTCAGACCCGAAATTCAAGTCAATATTCCTTCCATATTTCGTTCAAATTGAGCTCTGTAGTTGCCAAACCAGCAGAAACAGTTTCAATAACCTTAACTTACTGGAGCCCGTGGTTGTGGTTGAGGCTCGTTTTTCGGTACGCCCTACGAAAACGGCTTAGAACTAAACGTCCCCAAAATTTAGGCCCTGGCTCTCTATGCGAAGTGTCTTATATTCTGACTAAGTTCCACAACTCAAAAGAGGAAGCTTTCATGTAAGGTGGGGTAGAAACGGCTAGATTGCAGTCCCAGGTAGAGATGGATCAACTCGAGTTGAAAACCGAGTTGACCCGAGTTAAGTCCAAATCGAGTTTCTGAAACTAAAACTAAACAAATAAATAGACATCAAATCTACGAACCATTCGGTTGACTCGCGTTGGCTATCTCTAAATTGAACATCATAACTGCAAGCCTTTTAACTCCGTGTGATGTGAAGGCACAAAATACACTTTGGTTGGTTAAGGCAAAGAGACAGCCTTACATTCTATACCTAGTTGGAGTTCGGCTTATGAGACGCGTAGGTACGGGTCATGTGGAAAGTTGTCCTGTTGTACATGCTCTTCTCTCGTTATTACTTTTAGCATGTACTTGTGTGTCTATTTTGTTTAAGGGTTGTTTTTTCCACGGTATCTCAAACAGTGTTACCATAGTGGCTCTAAATAGTCAAAAGAAACTCATTTCTTTTAGCTGATTCAGTCACCATTTGCCGTTGCTTCGCTGGCAGCATAATAATCTAATCTAAATTAAAGGAGGGTATGGAAGAAACTTTGACAAATTGGTTGTTCGCTAATGGAGACAAGTAGCGAGAAATCCTTCACCCAAGTCCATTTCAGATTGTAGCTCTATACAAAGAAAAATTATTTTTTTTTATTTTTAACTGTCAACTTCGGTGTCATGGACTGCATGTCACTAATGTGACATATAATATTCAAATCTCTTTGGGGATAATTACTCTCATCAAATTCAATATAAATTATTTAACAATTTGTTCACTCCTTGTGTTTGACAGTAGAGATAAAATAACACTTTTAAGTTTCTCCAAAATTGTAAAACTATTGTCAGACGATGTGGTGTAAATATAAGCTAGGCGAACACTCTGAGTAACAATTGTATATGAAGTGTTTTTCGTTTAACTTAACGAAATTTATTTTTATTCACACCAGATGGAGTATTCCCTCAAAAATGCTGAGGGACTACCCGTACTCAATTTGTATTCAAACCACTCAATACTCTCCGTCTATACAGAAATTCAAAATGAAAAGAACAATGCAAACAAAAAAGTAAATATCCACCAACCTCCAGAGTCAATAAACGAAGACAAACATTTCCCATCAGTTCTAACAAACCAGCTTTATCGTAATAATTGTTGCTTCACCTACCCCGAATTCAATTTCCTTAAAATTTCTGTTTGGTACACAAAAATAATACAAGATCCCAGCCATGATGAATAAACATTGACCAAACATCCATGTGCTGAAGCACCGAAAAACTAATATCCGGTAAAATGAAATGAGCTTTTCCAGAACGGGCCCAATGGCCCGGGCCCCACTTGTGTGTTGTTGTCGGATATTGAAAATTGCTGTTATGACTTAATCAAGTTCTGTTGCATGTGACACGTCACAAGAGGCGGCAACACTCATCATAAATACACGACGCACCTTTTTGGCACAATCAAGCTCTTAACACAACCAAACGAAATAAAAACGAGTGTCAATAGTTTTATCGCACACAATCAACACACATATGAAAGAGTGTCTTACTAGAGAGATACATCATCGACCAACAGCGCGCACAATTAAACTTATCTTTCCGTTTGTTTTTGTGCAAAAATTATACGTTTCTCTTTAGTCGCATTGAAAGACTAAGACACAGATACAAACGTTTAGTTTGTCGTATCTACAAGTGTGTTTTGGTATCTCGACATTTGTCAATGTCAAAAAGCAACTAAAACAACGCACACCTTACGTAACGCCTAGGAAGGGAACGTGCTGGATGTCTTTTTATCTAAGGAACTGTAAAAGCCGCATAAAATAATCGATGATAAATAAAACTCCGTGATAAAACTCCGATGGCCTATAGCGGTATCTCTTAACAAGCTCTTAGTCATAAAAAGGTACCCAGATACGAGCGAATGTAATTAACTGTCAAATTAGGCAGCAAATTACCCCGGATCAGCGTGCATTAATTGACATCCACATCCATATCGGAAGTTTCTAGAATGTTTACATTTCGAAAAATGAAGCAAAAACAAAGCAGGGGTGAAAAAAAACCGCCACTGAAAACGAGTCCAATCTGTTAGAACGTAAATATCGTAATTGGTGATCAATTGTGGAATTATACTACATCGCAAAAAACGTACACCATGAATTTATTGATACAACCGCGAATATGTCTATAGATAGATACACATTACAACACGCATAAGTGTGAGCTGATGATGTGTGCGCCGGGGATACCATGCGATGACGGTGACGCGACGTATCGAAGTTGGAAATTGAAGAAGTCAACGTGCAACCGAAAGAGACGGCAATATTTAATGGGGCAAAAAAAAAATACTAAAATGTCTGCTTTAATGATTGCTGATGGACAAATTGATTGGCACATTTGGTAGTCTCATCCAGTGTAGTACTCGGACGAGTAGTTTGCCAATAACGCACTTTTAACGAAGCATCATTGAGAATGAAATTGATTCAATTAATGTGTTATTTATTAATTAAATATAGGCTAGAAGTTCATGACATTATTGTGAATCGCGTGAAGTTTTGTCGATTTCGCACGTTTTTGTAAACACTCCGCCTGAAGAAGACGATTGAGGGCACAGGTATGATAATGAGTTGTATAAATTGACACGTAGCTGAATTGGCAAATTGGCAGCACTGTCACTAATCGGGGTTGCTTTAAAATTTCACCGAATTTTAAACAGATGCCAAGGTTCAAATGTCATCTTTTTATCGTCTGACTCCTCTTTGGATGTGATGTGAAGCAATGACCTTATGAAATCATGTGGCACCAAAATGCAAACGGGGGCTATGGCAAATGCAAAGATTCAGTGGGTCAACCAGGAGTTTTTAAAACTAGCATGAAATGGAGGTGGCATGTTTGATTGAGGTTAATTTTTCATTTATTTTGTGTTGGTTTGTATGACAGTTTCAGTCAATAACCTTGCGTACAAATCATTATATTCTCGTGGCCACTGCATGCACTAGAAACTGGTTTTGGTCTGCCTGTATTCGGCATGGCATTGTATTTATTCTCTATTTCGGCCGCGTTCGAAAGTGATTTCCACTTCACTTGTGTTTGGAAACATTATGGCAGCCTCATCTTACATCAATATATACCGTGCTGTCCATTTCTGAAGCATTTTAGATTGTGTATCCAAGGCAAAACAGAAGTCCAGAACACTTGTCTAATTCGTATGTACATCGTATGCCTTCTTCCAAAAAACAATGTAGAACTTTTGGACACACAAGGGGAAGAAAAATGATTGAATAAAATGATTGTTATATCACTCAGACCAGGAATCGAACCCACGACGTCGTGGTTCAAGCGCGTTGTATTGCAAAGAAAGGTATAGTTTATGGCAGGTACGATTGGGTGACTACCGTAGATCGTGGTTACACATAGGCTATAGTAAACCCGACGGGAACTAGTAGAACCATTTAGAGCTTTTAATAAAGTGACGTAGCTGACTGATACTGACATTCTTCAGTTCCGTCAAGTTGTTAAAGTACAGCATCTAAGTGACTGCGAGAGGACAGGGCTCTCAGCTACGACACAGCTTCCTTAATCGCTATGGTTTCTGCCAATGACCTGTTGCACCAGTAGTAGCAGTTAAAAACCGGCCACTCTTGGCCATTCTGAAGGAAGGCGCATCAAAGTGTGTAAACAGATGGATCAAGAACCGATGAAGGAAATAGACCATGGGTATTTGTACTTTGGACAAAGTATGACAAATCCATCCTTTCAAACTGAAATATATCCCACTGATGATAACAATAATTTCGGACAGTCAAGTTGCATTAGAGTCCTACTAAGATCCAAGCTCGTGTGGGAATGCCCACGAAACTGAAAAGGAGACACAAAATACAATTCAGTTTGATACCGACTCCCTAACTGGGAAACGAGCAACAGAACCCTTCACAGACCGAGAACTATTTTATGCTGTAGGAGATATGGTCGAGAAGTAACTAAACAGAAATGTTAAACAAAGCTCATGACATGAAGCAGACGAAGACAAAAAGATGTACGAGGCATGTATGAAAATGAGTAAAACAACCTCTGTAGCCTAACTACATACTACAGGCTGAGGGACTACTTAAGGAAACTAGGCGTATCAGAAGAAGATCTTTGCAGATTCTGTCTTTGAAAATGAAATGAAATTCCAAAACGCATACATACTGGCACTTGCCTACAATTGGGAAAGATATGTGGGCAAGCACCCACTATCAGAGGAAGAAATAAAGTTACTAGAACCATCTTTCACTCTCAGACTCTAGATTTATACATTTACTCAACAGCTGTAGATCACCCTCTATACAACTTTGTGAAGAAATGTATGTGTGAGGATCTTGACTGGAGCTGAAAAATGATAAAAACCCTCGTTTTGCAGAATCGGTGTCACTTCTTTCTGCCTCTTTATTTGCATTTTATTCTAAGTATGTAACCAAAAAAGTAAACACAACTATGTTACATATGGGTTAAGACAGTGCATCCATTCAGACAGTAACAATATCTCTAGAAAGGTGAGATCTCAAAGCTACAAAATAGGTTTTCTTTGGCATTAAGTACCATAATGAAACAGAATCATTCAGAATTTGACTCCGGGCAATGTCACTGAAAATAGTAAATGAAGGAAACTCAAAAATATAATATACTCAAAAATATCTTTAATAGAGTACTAGTAAAACTAAACGGATCCCACTGAATCACATCTAATAGATTCGACACACTACAAACCCCCCACTGAATTCCCTTCTACCATTCCATCAAAATAATATTAAAAAAAAAAGTCTCTGTCGCCCAGCCGGTGCCATTAGCTCTCATAATGACTTTATTGAAGTCTAAACAAATTAACGCCAGAGTCAAGCACTTTCACCATTAGAGGTCACAGCAAACAGAGCGGTGTCGTCAAACACCGCACCCCAAGTAAAACTAATGACGACATCCATGAATGCAGAAGAGGGATCGGAATTTTCTTCTTTATTTATTTAATTGCTTAGGGCACCTTTTATGACGTGTTTATATGCAATTTGTTAATGAACGTTCTTGTGCTGATGACACTTTGGAGGCCAACAATGAAATTACATCTGTTGACCATGTACTTGATGTAATCACACCTCGTAAGTAGCATGAGATTTAATTTACACAAAACAATGTCTGCCATGAAAAGTACATAATTGGATTGTTAATGGCTCCTGACTTTGGTGGTGTATGGCAGTTGTAAGTTTTGAGTTGAGTGTTGTTTGAAGAAAGAGGTGAAGAAGCATATCTCTTCTGCACTTCGACATCTTTCATATAAAGACCTCTTGATCTTGTCCTTCGTCACGACATTAATGCGGCACGAGATGCTATAAAAGAGAATTTAATTACTCTCTAGAAAACTGATACGTAAACATACAATATATGCGCACACAAAGAGAAAACAGAATTTGTTTACATAATATTTATTTTTTTGCTGTGCAGAGAAGATTTTTCATCAATTCTATGTGCGATATTTCCGCGATATGCTTTGCGAATTCTTTAAATTTATTTTTAGTAGCACAAGCAAAGCAAAAAAATCAGCGAGGATTCTCTTCAATGTTTCTTATTTCTTGTCATTGTCGTGTCGTGAGTGTGTGTTTTCGGTGACAGTGTTGTCGAGTGATTTTGTTTTGTTTTTATTCGACGGAAATAACCATGTTTTCTGTTTATTTGGTTGCGGATTTGTAAACAAATTTCAGCATTTTGCGCTGCCTTTTTAGAGAGTACACAATTTATACTGTCAACAGCAGTGACATTGAACTTGAGAAATCAAATATGTTGTCAACTGTCGTCAAGAGTAGAAGTGGTAACTGGCAGCCATATGTCTAAAGATAAGCCTATATTTTCGTCTGGATTTTTTTGAATCAGTCTAAAATGTCAGCGACCGCCATGAGACAAGCCACTGACTCCTCGGGTCTGGAATTGTAATTTCAACACACCATTGACATTATTGTGAGTTTTCAGATTTTTACCATCGCGTGAGGCAGTAAATTTCTGTAAATATCCACGGTTTGATGCCGGATCAATACATACATTTTTTATTTCCACATAACATCTCAAGAATCACTGACAAGATTCATCTAGGATTTAGATACTCGTGAAGCTGCATGATGCCAAAAGATGGCCCTTCTGAAGCTATATATATCTTTTATGTTGATTCTTTCTTAAATCATGAACATTTTTCAAAAGAATTTGGAAGTACTTTCATCAAGTGTCATATTTTCAATTGTGACTGATTACGACTGTATGATGTGTATGAGGAAATTTAACCGGAAAGTGTTCGACATAAGTACTTAAGTTGACAATCGTAATTAATTTTCAATAGTCACTTAAGCACTCACTTGACCTTTGTCTTGATTTCCTTAGGATTTCGTCAATGCACAGAGTTCGGTAATCAAGTCGGTGTAGGGTGTAGTCACTGTTGCATCGTCTTAACTTAATTTTTATGGGAATGAGAACTTTTTAAGCTGGTTTCATTGGGTTTTAATTGGTAGATACCTGTTTCTCCTACAAAAATGGCGCCCAACGTGGAATGATCAACGAGTTGAGCACATAATCTCTTTTCTGTTCCAGTCAGAGATAATAGAAGCTCAGAAAGAAGCAAAATATCAAAGCTCGTTGCGTTCTCCATGATGTGAGAGACGCCATATGTCAAGAGTTACAGCAAAACTTGTAAATAAATTGGAACTTCATTTGGTTATTTCTCTTACGAAGTATGAATTCAAGAAACAAAGAAAAACTAAACTAATTCAAATCTTTTCAAGAATCGCCAACACTTAATTTTGCTATTTTGACACATAAATTGAACCAACCAACAAACTATCCACAGAAAGTTCTTGCGTTAAAATGGACAGAGTGGGAACATTGTTTACTTTCTCGAGAGAGCGCTCGTTTGACATAAAACCCATCTTTTAGTCGTACGGTAACAGACATTCGAAGATTTTCGTTGTTTTGCACTGCTTATTGAGGGTACGGGAACAGACGTAATCATAGTTCTCTTTCGGTTTTCAATTCTGTAGTTTACTTACAATTTTACCTCGGAAGGGATATTTTTTATCTCAACTCCATATCAACAACTGAGAACTGAGAACAACTGAAGCGGTCACCGAAAACTAATCCAGCACCCTTAAAATCAGCATATCACTTAAAGGTTTACCTATTCGATATGAATCCACATACCTACTTTATGTAAGATCAATAAGTCTCATTATCAACACCATCCCAAAAGCCACCAGACGCTCAAAAGACGTGGCAAAAAATCGATGGCATGTGCTAACACAATTTAAAAGCTAAGAGTGGAATGGTTTTCTTTTAGACAGCATCAGTGCGTTTTTGATGTACTTGGTATTTTTGAAATTAAATTAGATCGACAGAAAAAAAAGAACAAAAAATTATTCATGCAAATAAAATAATTGGCAAACAATTAATAACCTCCAAATGAATCATAATTCATGCCCGCGCACGCACACTCGCATATCATACTTACGTATGCATAAAATCCACTTTGTTACTGGGTCAACATTTTAAATGCTTTTCATAAGCAATTCGCGCTACCAAATACACTCTCCCGTGGAAGAGAACGTAAAATCTATTCACCGTGATTGCGGAAGAAGCTATCTTATTTGACAGCAAATCCAACGCCGTTACTCAAAGCTCCTTCGATTCGTTATGAAACATCTCACGACACTCAATTATGAATTCACACATTTGATCAGTTTCAAATTAGCAGTGAATAGATTGTTTTTCCCCAAATCAGGCATTACGTGAACACTGAGTTTTTTTGACAGCTAATTGTAGTAGAATCACGAGTTCATGTCAATTAAGCTAATTCTCGTCTTTCACGCTGCAATTGGCGTGGAAACTTTCAAAGTAGAAGCTAAAACATTCGCAATGTATCCCCATATGCAAAAACAAATATCTGACGAATGCGAGTTCCCCTGAATTAGCAGCATGTCTACAACGGAATAGTATTTCGCGGTGTGGTTGTTTTGTTTTTATTTTATCCATTGATTGAAACGAAAACAGCCAGATACATTCATCAAGAGATTGGTAAACAAATGTCACGTCATCATACGTGGAACAAGTATCTTGACCACGTAATTTCACCGAATATGGCATGTATGATTCACGAACGCAATTGAACCTGAGAGTATTCTGTGTCGTCTCTCTCGGATTTCTCTTTACGAAGAGAACTGGTTTAAGAGAGTTTCGAGAGTTGGATGGGTGCCCCAGTGGGGGACCGCAACGTCATACGGATATCGTATGATCGTCGTGCTACTAATAGAAGCGTTTTGCATATACATATTATCGTGAATTTCGAAAATTTCTGTGGAAAAACGTCAACAGTTTTTATCTAGCTGACATAACTGCTGTACCTGAGGAACACAATTCACAAGTCGGATAGTACATGCGTTCGGCAGTGAGTCACAAGACACTTAACGTTGTTTATCTTGTCTTAATGACTTTATGGCGGTAGTCATGCGAAAACAATCATCTCTGTCACCGGTAAAAGTGGATTGTTCGGTGAATCGATGAACGAAAGTGGTCAAAATAGAGGGAGAGCACGAGCATAAGAGAAAGAGAGAGAGAGAGAGAGAGAGAGAGAGAGAGAGAGAGAGAGAGAGAGAGAGTGAGCGAGATACAGGGAAGTTAACGAAAATTTGATAAAAAAAAATATGTACGAAACATGGGCCAAAACCTGTTTTTACGAGCGACGAGATAAACTTCATCTTCAGACGTCTGTCTACGATAAAGAGTCACAAAAACAATGTGTATTGTGGCAGTTTTTGTGTAAATTGTAAATAACACGCCGATGATTACAGGTGTCTGGCTGCTGGCGGGGAGATACGAACATGAATAATAACGGGGGGGCGTGAACGGTTGACGGGGAGTGCATAAGAGATGCACAAGCCGATAACAACCTGTTGTTGACCTTCGAGTGTATACGATCTCGTGAACAAAAAAAAAACTGGTTCAACCAACGAACGTGCCCCCATTGGGAAATGGAGGCCCGCCAAGTACAGTAGAGCCGCATTCTGTGCTACGGAGTACTTTCAGATTGTGATGGGAACTTAGGGGTTTAATGGGATGTTAAGTTTGATAAAAAGTCAAGTAGAGTTCACTTATTAATGTTTATGATTTTAGTGGCTGTTTGTCGCATGAAGTAATTTTTCAGTCGAAGGTACGTCATCTCCTTCATGTGGCGCTATAATCTGAGTTTAAGCTGAGTGTAGCTTCCGGTCGGTGCTACGCTTTGAGTGTGGTATTGTTTATAGCGAAGGAAGGGGATCTACAGTTACATAGATGGAAACTCTGAACGATGATGTGTACGAGGTTTGCCTTGACAGCATGTACAGAGGTACCCTGGAATCAATCAAATGAAAAAATCTATTCGGGATTGTTGGCTCATCTCCACTCTATCAGTAATTTTTCGGCGGACGTTAAACATTTGTAAACATTGTTGCTTCACCCTGAACCTATTCACGATTAATTGTCAAACCAAACTAATCTCAAAACAACCGACAAGTGTCCAATCAGCTGTCACAGAAAACGGCCAATTTAAGTACTCCATTTCTAAAACGAAGGCACTGAAATTGTGTGCAATACAAGGGAATGCTGAACCCTCAACTAATAATAATAATAATAGAGTCAATTGTCATTTGTCTGCTTCATAGTCAAACAATTAGACTTAGCTTTCATTTTTGACATAATTACCAAGAGCATAATCATAAACATGACATATTTTTCACAACTGCCTTCACTTCTCATTGCCTACTGCACAATGAAATCGTAAAATTTTTACTTTTGACAGATGACACTTTGACGCGTCCCATTGATTTGACAAATTTACCCGCTCTATCAATAGTCCAAACAAATTTGTTGACTTACTCGCATCGGTCCTGCAATTCATAAGAATCACCCAATAAATAAACTACTGTATACGTCATTCTCGTCGTTGGTACGCCAGTGCACGATGCGCATCTAAGGGTAAGCCCCCGTGCTCAAGCATTTTACTTCAAAGTTATGAGCGGCGAAAAAAGAGACGACAAAATAAAACAATCTGTACCAGATTTTTTGTCTGTAAAATTTATGACAGAAATTTATTGCCAGAATACCATGCTCCAGTCGTGGTCAGTCATTTCCACCCTCCCTGTATGTGGCTCCAACTGCCGGGCTGTGCTAACGCAGACAGAAGATGTTCAGTGAACTTTCTTATTATTTCATTAGTGCACGTTGAACGAACGAAGGGCATGTAAGCATCGGGTCACGTTAGGTACCGTTGGATAGCATGCCATGGCGTGGGATAGCATTCATTGATTCCTCCCAATTAATTTGTGCTAAATGGCGCGAGAAGAATTCGACATCATCGTCTCGACGCCAAATCAAATGAATACATTGAGGTCACTGCAGAACACATATTGAATATGGGAACTCGAATCTCAGCCGACCGTCCGACACTCGCACAGATAGTCTATCATCAACGGATGGAGGGAATGTGCTGTGTGTGAATCGATAAAAGCGAAACGAAACCTTTCGAGATGTTGAATTGATATATCTTGCGCACACACCCTGTATGCGTGTAGTTTTGTGGTTTTGTTTAAGTTTCGCTTCGAATGCTGAAATAATGGAAATCCGATCGATCCGGTGGTGTATGTTTTTAGTTTTGCAATCAGAAGTCGTTCGTGTCTACTGTCTACTCGATACTGGACTGTTACAAGAAGGTTATTAATTTTTGACAATTGGTTTGACATCGTGAGCGGTTGGTTAATTGGTGGATTTAGATATTTGAAATTAGATGTGCTAGGCATGTGTAATTGGGGATGATAAGGGTGATGTCAAGCATGTTTGAGTGGCTAAGGAATTCTGTAATGTTATGATGAAAGATGCATGCTTGGATTCGGTTGACAGCAGTTGATATTCTAACAACTTGTCAGCAATTAAGTATCAATGACGTGAATTTTGACGCGAGCGTTTATTGTCTAGTGCAAAGCGTTAAAACATACACAAGTGCGAAGAGTAGTGACATCTAAGCCAACAAGGAAGTTGTACTAGACGCTCTAGAGCTCATAAATAAAGTTTTCGCTTATTATGGCCATAAACCGCTCAAAATTAAACTGAAAGTTCATCTATCGAACAGAATTGCTTCCTTTAAAAATAAAATCTTCAAGCAAACACAAATCCAGATTAGTTCATTCATTGAGCAGAACATCAAGAAACCTCCGCTGTGACAGATGTCAGAGCAACAAAGTTAACTAATCTCTATTGCCCACAAGCCACCCGGCTGATGTTACCTGTTGCGATGTACACACCAGAACACACCTTCACTGCGGGAAAACGAGCAAGTTGAACGTTCTTCTAATGCCAATCCTGTGGCAAGAAAAGGGAATTCTTTCAATTTCTAAGTGAATACAAATCCCTTCAAGCACACAGCCAATTAACTCGTCCATCAGATTGTTCATTAGTCAACAACCGCTCCGAAGAACTTCTTTGCCATACAAAGGCTTACACGAGTCCTGCGGCAGGCAGTCGGTTTATTTGCTAAATAACTGAATTATATGAAATTAATGTTGAGATTTCTATTGTCTGCAGCTTTCGATTATTTCAATCCAATGTACCTCGGTTCGACTAGAGTCGGAAACAACAAAGTTGGTTGCCGTTGGAGAAAAAATTTAATTCCATACCGGAAGACAGGATTTCAATCAATACTGCCGGAAGTTATCGAAGGTAATCTGATGTTTATCCTTGAAAAATTATCATTCTACCCAGTTCCCGGACGTTTTTTCCGTATCCTTGATGGGCCCTGGTTTTTGGTGGGGACGGGGGAATTGCTTAAATCCTTAATGGGAGTGGAACAATGGGAACCTTTTCATTGCTCAAAGGGGAGCACTTTCTAAGATGTTCGTCGAAGTCTATGGTGCTTCTTTTTTTTTGGGTACTACAGACCGGTGTAAAGCGGGAAATGATGTGTTTGCGGCACAATAAGGGGCTTAAAGCAACAAGATTTGTTGAAATTGGATATTTGAGCCGTAGGGACTTATTCTTGTTAGTAAAAGGATTTTTTTCTTGAGGAGAATGAATGTCGGAGGGATTGTGGGGACTTTCTTAGGGTTTTGATTCGCAAGTGGGAGTGTTGAGGATGTATGCCGGTTTTTGTACAATAAATATGAATGGTGTTAAGCCTTAAACGATTTACATACAGGTGTCAGAGGGAGCAGTCGAAAAAGAACGACACTGGGTACCGGCTGTGGTTTATCCTTGTATTTGGCAAAGAATAACGAAAACACTTAACATTTCTTGTTGTTTTGTTAAGTGAGAAATTTATGATTTTTTTTAAACTAATTATGCCATCGACAACGATTCGTAGGTTGGAGTGACTGAATAGAAAACTTCAACAAACCAGGAAAGGTCTGCTACGATGACAATGAATACTGAATAAATCAGTATTTAGGCAACTATTTGAAGTTTTCTATAAATAGTACTACATTCTAGACTAGACAGTAGCACAAACAGGTGTAGTACATTTTCTATTGCCCAGTATTCGGCACAGTGTTACTATTTCCTCTAGAGATGATATATATTTTTCTACCAGAGTCTACCAGTTAAGAGTGTGGACATTAAGGAAGAAGGTGATGACGTCTCAGAGAAGTCCAGTCGAAAAGGTGCCAATAGTTAACCTATACACGGTTGTCCAGAAGAATGTAGCAGAAGTAAAATAACCTTCAAAAGTGTTGGCTGTTACAACATTCACCCAAGTTCTATTCACTGTTTGTGACTGTTGCAAAGCACATAAACTTTTAGAAATGAAAATGGTTCGTGACTGCTTACATTTCAGGGTTATTAAAATTTCGTGTCTCGAAAGGGAACTGCACGTTATCAATAAAAATCAATATACAGTACACACCCCCTAAGTCGAATTTTCACGGAATATCAAAGTTAGTTCGAGTTAGAGGGTGTTCGGTTCAGAGGAAGGTTTTTTGTATGCACAATTTAAGGAGAATGCTAAAATATGGCTTACAAAAAACTCGAGTAAGGAACATTCAAACTGTATTATATATAATTAAGTTGCATTACATACTTCGAAGGGACTATTTAAGCATTCGAACATCAGATGCTCTTCATTCGCCGCTTTGAAACTGTTCATTGTAGAGTAGTGTGTCTTCAAGAAGTGGGGATTTTGGGAAGATCTCCACTGCATCTTCCAACGAGCTTAGCACAGTAAACAGAAATATGTAACACCACAGAGTGAGATTACGCAACAAATGGTATGAGGTTTGATGATCGTTTCCTTTCGTTCTTCAAAACGAATGTAACAACGGTGGTTAAGTAATGTGGAATATACACTGCCGCAAATGCTGCAATCCTCCCATGGGGGTAACAATTGGATTTAAAGAACTTGGGAGGTCTGAATACATTCCTAGAGACCAACGTGGACGTTACGCACAATCTCTGATTGTTCGGTAGTCACTTAAAACGGAGTAATCAAGTTGGATTGCTGAAAAAAGGCCATTCGAAAGCCCACTCAACCCTTTGGTCTACAAAGTGTGGTTCGTTTTACAGGCAATGGCATGTTCTGGACCATATAAGCTTACTTGTTCGTTAAATGATTTGCGTTGACTTGAACCAGACGTCTAGGTTCGATCCGGTCCGTACTATAAAACATTTTCACGGCCCCACATCTATCGTCTCACTGAAATGGTCAAATAGTTTAATTGGCTACAAAAAGCTTCTCAAACTTGCAGTCTTATTTCCTGGAGCATATTTTGTAGTTATTCCCCCCCAACAACTACAGACCGGCTACACAAAAATTGTTTTTGGATTATGGAACAACGCCAAATGTTTTCTCCTTATCGCTTAATCAAGTCGCCAAATTGCAAGTCCAAGAATGATATATTTAAACCTCCGTCATCAGAATGTAACATACGTAAATCGTTATTTTTTCCTTGGAAATATATCCGGTAAGGCAGTAACATTTAGAACTGCTCGTTATCACGAGATGGACATCCCCTTTTTGTGGAAATACGTAGGCGACTTGTGGTTCGGAACAAGGCGATGACACATGTCAAAAGTCGAAGAAACAAAGTAAGTACTGCATGAATCAATTCCTAGTCGCCTAATCTGTATTGGTGATCAGAATTATGCGTTTGAATCGATTTAACGTCGCATTAGAAGTTGAATTTTTTAATTTTCTTAAATGCAGCAAGTGTAAGGCCACCAGGGCATAGAATGAGTGCAGTAGTCAGCCTTTAAAAAAACATAAAAAAAAAATTAAGCATTCACATGGGTACACTTGTGTATTGGTGTGTATGCTAATGTACATATTTTAACTCCATGGGCATATACATGGGTATATTTTTATATATACATGTATATATGTATGTATGTTTAGTTTAATGTTTATATAATATAGTTTTTACCTAAAAAAGTTCTGTTATTAAGTTTTTTCTTCCACATTTTTATTAATTTTAATTTGTACTGTTTAATTAAATTATTTAATCACTAATCATATGCATTTTAGGTTAAGTCGAAAGACATAGGGTAAGATTAAGTTTAGCTTAGAGTGCCCGCCGGGGGCCAGTAAGGTAGAAATAAGGTCCAACTAGTTTTAAGCATTTTTGTCTAGTACGTAAGTTTATTATGACTAAAAAAATGAATAAAATGCAAATGAATGTCAAATAGTCAGCCTTTAAGTTACGTTTTTCCGCAGGCTCGGAGTTGTCGTTTCGTTCCATTGCTAAGTTGTCCTAATACTGTACATGTCGTAGCCACTTTAGTGGTTGAATCAGTAGACACGAGTAGAAACACAGCCGAGGAGTTGGTGATTAGAATCTTATCGTCCGGAAGCCGTCAAAGAAAATTAGGGTTGAAGATCGGACACAAACGGCGATGGAGAATTTCATCTTTGTTTTCCCTGCATTCATCGGCAAACCCATCCCAGCCGCATCTATATATGTCTATAGCATTGACTTGATAAGCCTCATGGTCAACTCGCCGCGCTTACCCAAAAAAATATGAATGTCATCTGTGTATGCTAACTTAGGTAATCGGTCATGAATTATTTTGGACAAAGTATGCGTTCGTCAGTGTAATAAAAGACACGCTCAAAATTCTGTCAAATATTTCATTGAACGAATCCTCTGATATAATGAGCATATCTCCGATTAAACAAGAGTCATACATAAATGCCGAGTGCTACAACTCTGTTTTAATTCAGATTCCTTTACCAGTCAATTCTTCGTTCCCTTTCTCTTAATACTCTTTTGTGACTTTCCCACAGGAAGATTGAGTACATATTGTCTTCTTTGATCTCGTCTTCCTCTTATTGTCGCATCAGTGCAAGCCTTTATCAAATCGATCAAAAATGATGCTGGCATGACAGCAACAAAGCTGAGTCTGAAATACCTATTACATCCATGATCCAGGATTGCGTGCGAGTCCATCCATCAATTGATTTGCAGCAAAAAGAAACCTTAGCAAAATACAATGACACCCACATGATAGTCGATGTCCGAAATAAATTACAAGTCCTCTATCAACGAACACATTTGCAAAGCAATTTACGTCAAGTATAAACCTAAACCGCAATATTTTCCTCTCATCATCCGTGCAAAAGCAATTCCATCGCCCACACATTTTGCCGACTAGTATAGGGGCTCGACAATCCAAGGAACTACAACCGACGCATCCAAGCACTTTCATAAATTAATCAGCAGATCCATTAAAGAAACGTCAAGGGAAAATATGTGTCATTTCTGTTCGTGAAAACAAAACATCGACAGTAGGTCAGAGCGCACTTAAAAGCGAGAGAAGACGACTTCCTTTTGAAAACTAGTCGCTGGGGTGAGATTTAGTTCTTTTGTGTCGTCTTTTGAGACCAAGCAATGCGGTTTAATTACCGTGAGAGATACTGTCTGGTATGTCTCAACCCTCCGGCACCGCGGACGGTCGTCGAATGGAACTTTCCGCACATCAACCTGATTAACTCGTCGTACATGCCATTGGCTTGTTTGCCAAAATTGAAATCGATAACAGTTTATTTATTTGTTTCTTTTGCGCTAACTAAACATAGTCTATCGGCGATTTGTTGGTAATTGGACATTGCACCTCGTAAGACCTCTATTTGCGTTGCCCACGAAGGTCAGTCAATTCATTTTTGCGATTTAATCTATGCCCCCTCCATAATCAGGTGTAAATTATTTTCTTGGCCACCTAATTAGCACGGTGACAGGGGTTCTTTCATTTCCCCCTCCGACGGGCTGTTTGCCGAACGCACAGATAAGCGACAATTTTGCACTGTCATAGTTTTGAAAACCTTTTTTTTCAATTTGTGATTCAGATTCACAAAGCGAGTGCGAACACCCGTGGAATGACAATCTATTTTTCGGGACGTCGAGAAGGTGTGAAACTCATCGAAAAGCGGATGGATTTAATGTTTCTCTTAAAGCGCCAACGTCACCGGATGAGACCTACATACATTTACGTGACACCATCATCACAACCAATCGAGGGTGTCCTTTGAAAGCGATTTAATTAAATGCAACGTCCCTGTCATATTGAATATCCAACTAAACCCCACCCCCCGCCCATACTTTCTAACCACCACCACCCCAACCCACATGCGGTTCAATACATTCACTTGTGCACTGCGCCATCGTGGGTGGCATCGATTGAATTCCATTTGCTTTGACAAGCGGAATGTGCTTGATTTTCAATTCGTTGCAGTTTTAGTTCCAAGCCATGTGTGCATATGACGAGATCAATCGCCTTTTTTTCCCAGTTGAGCTGAACTTAAAGATGCGGAAGCACTGAAGTACTGTTGTCGATCAATCGGCTGTCATTCAAATGAATTTAGCCCTGATGGGCTGTGAAATCATTTGTTGAATTTATTCCCTGTTAAATAAACAGAATCAGCAATTAATAGTAATTGATCTGTGTAAACAAGAACTGTGTGCAGGGTTCAGAATGTTTGGTAAACAATGACAAACGATTCGCTGTAACTGAATGGCGCATATTGACTGTAACGGGGAGGCATGCAACTGCAAATTGTGTATATAATTTCTGTTAAGTAATTAAGTGCAGCAAGCGTGACAAGTAACGTGCAGTTCATGCAGGGACTGTAATTCCGCTTAGCAATGTTTTTTTTACTTATTACATCGTTTCACCTGCTATTCGATGGGCTTGAAATTCAATTTGTTAAAGCGTAATTTCTATTTGGTCGTCAATAGTTGGTTGGCCACATGACATTCATTCTTAACGGAGTTATGACAGTTTAGTTTAAGTTTTACACGATGACTGCTGATATATACTGACTCCACGTATGTGTAGAAAGCGATGTAATTGACGAATAAGGAATAACTCTAATAATTGGCTTTACTTTGTTGACACTGTAAACAAACACTGTAAAAAAAAATTAAACTGGCAAAAAGCCTCACCATATGGAATAATGAATTCAAAATAACATGAGAATCGGTGAATGGGGAACAGTCTGAATAAGAACACAGCTTAAGTCTTTCTTCGATTCTCGCTTTTTAGGCATTAATGGGTGCACTAGAATATTTAAAAAATGGACTATACGCATTACGCAATAATAATCTCATATTTTATTTCGATCCACGTCAGATAATAAGAACAGTTGTTGGCTAGGTACGTACTTCAATAATTTATTACTCTTCGAACGGGTATTGCAAATTAAATGTTTATGGGTGTTTGCATTTATGACTCTTGTTTAATCGGAGACATGTTGTATCCAGGGATTCGTTCAATGAAATATAGCCGACAATAATTTGAGTGTGTTCTCTTCTATTGTTGAATTGAATTCTGGATCTTTTTACCAAATTCATAATTTTTTTTTAAATTAAAAACGAATTGGCAGCACGATTCTGTACAAATGAATTTTTGTTGTTCTATTGCCGCGTCTCTGTAGCTGGCACGATCTTTAGCCAGTTGCCTCCAATTTCGCACACTAAGTTGTTTGAAGTCCTTCTTCACTTGTGCGGTTCCGTGGGCTACCTCAGTTTGTTGCTACACTGATCTGCAGTGTGTTCTCATGCCCTCTACATGCAATAGCCACCTAAGGCATTGAATCGGAGGACGCTGTACAGCCCGTACAGTTCATGGTTAAATCTTCTCCAAAAAGGACTGTGCGCGGAACTTGTCCTAGCAATCGATGTCGATGACAGCATTTGCCTCGTTTTGCGCAATTAGGCGTGTTTTTTAACTAAGCTTTTTTGCTGAGTAAAATTTTTCTTCCGAATGTTTGTACGTGTGCTTACGTCCATTGCATTGGATATTAAAATATTCTAATTTCGAAATACTCTAAAGTCAAAAATAAGTGAATTTTAATGTTGAAAAGTAAAGAAAATACACAAATAATGGATAGCTAAACAAGTAATATGAATGATTTGATATTTTATAAATTTGCACACATACCATCAAAAAGTTAACACTTACAAGTGTCAAATAATGGAGTGATACCAACCTTCAATAAACAAAAAGTTTATGAATGATATTGTTCAACGCGTCCTAGCCAGTAGTTTTAACTCACTAAGTGGTTTTGTTGTTGCTTCCCGTGTAATATCTTACTAAGCTGAGTTACTGACCAGTCAAAAAACACGCCTATCGTAAAGACTTTTCGAAGATCGTTGCCCTTGTGTTGGCGAAGGAATTTTGGTTTCTCAAAAAAGTCGATAAAGTCACACGACAGCGTGTCTCCTTACCTAAAACCTTGTTTGACATTGAAAGTCTCGGTCCTTGTCCATAGTCATCCTGCACAATCTGACGAGTTTGGCGGGAATGTCAACCTAGACATGGTGTTGTAAAGCTCGTCTCTATGCACGTTTAAATAGGTAACCTTGAATCTTGAAATCGTTCTTTTGGGCTTTTTTCCCCATAAATTGCCCTGGGGAGGAGATTTGGTCGATGGTGAACTACAATCGCACTCCTAAGACCCTCTCAGGTTATTCACGTTTCAGTCCTTCATACAAAACGGCAGAGGAGATCATAATATGAATGTTTAGACTTATCTCTTGGTACTTGGCGTAATAGTATCCTTTTTTGTCGATCGATACTATACTAAGATGCCACTCGTCGGACATGCTCTTCCGACCATACCTTAGAGATGAGTTGGTGTATATACCTACCCTACTAGCTTATCTCCAGCTGTCTTAAAGATTTCATATGTGAATACCCTAAACTGTCTCCACAAATTCTTTTTCATAATTACTAAAGAAAATCATTATATTTTGGAAATGAAGATCAATTGGAAGCCAAGAGTTACTACTCCAATATCTCTTGGCTTCCAACTGATCTAGGTAGGTAGAAATGTATGTAGTCGCATTTATACACTAAGGTAATCTAGGAGGAATAATTATAACAAGTTTTGCCAAAAAATGTTTAGTCATAGAAATATGAGCCTTTCCAGCAGCATGCTTTTATCCCCATCTTCATCTAAGCAGCTTCTACAGAAGTCGTTTGTTATAAGGCCTAGCATTTTTGCATTGATTTATGGTCTTCTTAGGAAGATCGGGCTACCATTAAGATGAGGTCAGCTTAACAATTTCACTGACTGTCTCTATGACCTGGCACTCATCATAGGCGAATTGCAAAACTGCTTATGAACTGAGCATCTTTTTAAGAGATGGTCTGCAGTCGCAATATTAGAGTAAGGGAGGAAAAAGATGTGGAATCTGTTTAAGAAAAGTATCTGTAGGTTACCCTTGTTTTTGTTATCTTGTGCTTTTCAATCGTAGCTTGTACTTGATAATCTTTAGTACCTGATATCTCTAAATTCCCTCCATGCTCGTTTGCCCTAGCAAACTAGCAAACTATTTCTCATCTGTATTTTCACATAGAAATTATTGGACAACAGTATTGCAAATTATTTATATTCTTAGGGAAATCATTCAAAATCACATCACAGATGAAAACCTACACTCTCCATTTTACAGCGGACCAGATTACTTGGTCTTCATATTTGCATCTTTACGGACATTCACTCAACAATAAAATCGCAAGAATTAAATTTCAGTAAATTATTAAATGCTAATAGATTGATATCTTGACAGTGTAACAGAACAATTCGCCTGAGTTGTGTGCTGAATTGTAGGGACATTGAGGTATCATTGAGACGTACAGCTCCCTGGAGACTATTCTTCTCGATTGATGAGAATAAGAGCACCCTTCACCCTTCCGCACTTATGTGCCTCATACTTGGCAGTTCATAAATTATACATAATGTATATTTTTATCTCTCTTAAATAATAACCAAACGTTTTTTTCACTTCTCTCGAACCGGTTTGGTGCAATTCAAAGAAATGAGCATACCTCAGATCTTTCCGACTACTCTGCATCCAAATGCAATCAATTCAATTATTTCAGAAGAATGGAATTCAAAAATTTCTATCTTTGAAGAAATCATTCGATTGCGGCTCGTTGTGAAGATACAAACATTTTAAGTTATGACGTCAGAAAAACATGTTATTTTCAGCACTGGATCAAGTGGGATATGTAGATCAACGATTTTATTGCCGCATGTCTCATCAAAAGTACATTTAGATGTCACCGTACCGTGGACCGCTGTTATTATTGAACGTTTGGCAGGAAAACCAGTTCCTTTTTATTAAATAAATGACAAGGAAGACTCCACCCAAAAATATTTTTGTTCTCAAAACAGGTTTGCACTGCAGACGGACGTTGGATGGTGTTGAACTTTGAGTTGATTTTGTAGGCGATGGATGTCATTTAATCCGTCATAAGCATGATGGGTGGGGATGGTCATAAGGTGGATGACTCTGATTGGTGATTAGTTAGTAGCATTTGTGCCATTATTACGGCACACAATTCAGGATGGACTTTTTTAATTTGTTTCTTCAGTTCATTGACTTCATTTCCGTATTTCTTGTGAAGTTTAAGCGAATTCTTCTTAAACGGCTTCCAGTGCTTTTTTTATTGAGTCAATCAAATTATGTGTTTGATTGATGGTTTTTTATGCCTGTGGTTTTGCATATACGATTGGGTTGAAAAAACTGCGGAAGCGGTGGAAGCTGATCGCACAGTATTTTCCAATGTCCGACAGTATTGTTGATATCGATAAACTTTCCACATGCAAATTTCATGGGTTGCCTTGATGCTCTTAGCTGAGTTTTCTTCGGGTGGTAAGGTCACTGTACGAATAAGTGACGCACAGTCTCCAAGTTGGACCTAGTAACTCTGTAGACTGTTGTCCATTGCAATGGAGTATGGTGCTGCGTTGGAGTCAGTGTAGCCGGTGACTTGATTACTACCATATTTCGACTTGAAACTTTTGTCATGCCTTAAGCGCTTTAAACCAGACAGCTTTCTCTCTAGTTAATTGCTTGATGATGATGATGATGAGTGATGTAGATCACAAAGCCTTTTTTAATGTGCTTTGGGTCTGCAAAGCCTTCTAGGCTACTTAGGCTAATATTAAGATCTTTACAATTTGCTATTTATTTCTAAACAAAATATCTCTTTTCTCATTTCAGCTCAAAATCTTTTGAACAACAAATGCGTTGACAAACAGTTTGAATGCTCAGATGGAACATGCATCCCTATACGATTCGTGTGTGATGGGGAACCCGATTGCAGTGACCATGGCGATGAACTGCTGCCGGAGTGCAAATTTAGAGGTAAGTCTATTTGAATGCATTTTTACGTTTTTGATGCAAAAAGGATTGTCATTCTATGGGACCATTGAGAAAGTCGTTAGGCTGAACATCTGTATACAAATACGTGCTGCCCCTTTTTGGCGTACGTTTATACAGCATTCTACTCAACTGAGTGGACAGAAAAATAAGCTATTTTCAAGTCTGCTCACTTTTATCACCTCAATAGTAAAGAAAGGAAAGATGTGATAAACGTATAGTTGAATGGGTTTTTGTGCATGTAGTTCTATACTGGAGAGCGTAGTAATTAATTAAATTCGTCATTACTTCATTTAACTATCGTTTGCAATTGCTTTCTCTCTGTTTGGTTGGTATTTCAACGAGCTATGCTCGAGTGAGTTACTTGTTTCCACAAGAATGTTTATCACTTCACACTTCAACATGTTTACAGACGCACAGTTAAGTTCACAGACTCCGTAGACTGTATCTACCCCATTAATATGGAACCCTACTTCCCTCAGTCACTACAATCCTCAGGCATTTAAGACCAACGTAAAAGGTGGCATCTTCCTTTTTCTCCATCTATAAATTTGACTCAGGATGTGCTTTGATTCAGAAGCCATTTTGGGCACACAAATTATAAAACCAAAATAATTTGCGTAGGTGCTAACATAAGCGTCTATGATCTAACGTAGTCCGGAACGGCCTTTCAAAAAATGCAAAAATATGTGTTTATTGCCATTCCACTACAGTTTCTAAGTTGGGATAGATCCGCCGAGCGATGCGTCTGAAACTGGACAGAAAGTGTTCTCATGTTGGGATGCTGGAGTGTCAATTTATTGAATCCAACAAGCGAAAACCCCCAAAAAACCCAAAAACTTCCTTCAGATCAAATTTTGGTTTGTTTACTTAAATCTTGAAAATTTAATTCCAGGACCTGCTTTCTCCACTTTAATTATAAATCATTCCTCACTCATACTCACCCAGTAGCATCATCCTTCAACTCCGATAGCCTAGGCAAATCTCTCTCCAAGGACACTACAGCAATTCGGGCAAAGTCGCTTGCAAATTAAACAGTTTCCAAGCAAATCACTGCTGGCTAAAGCGAAGGAAATTCACTCTTAAACCGTGTTTTTCTTTCATTTACACGCCATTCTTCGCCCACTTCCCGTAGCAGGAAATAAAAGAAGAAGTATGAATAACTATGCGCTGCTTCCCCATTTGCAAACCGAAAGTCACTCGACAACCAGGTGCAACCAACTATGCATGCAGCCCATAAATGTTGAATGCTGCACGGAATGACGGTCGTCCAGAAGGTGTCAAGAAGTTGCCTTCAAGGACAATCAGTTGTTGGGGTGTTGAGGTGTGTGGTAAAGAAGCGGGAGGGACGAAACTGCTGGCACTCTTACACCTCTGAATGCAAAAATGTGCACAGAGATTGCATTTACATAATTTTTTTTTCTTAGCAAAAAATGGAGAAAAAAGGAGCTCTTAATGGCATTTGGAACGTGAGATTTGTATCGATTGAGGGCTTCGCGTTGATTCACCGGAAACCAATGTGATTGGAGAATTGTTCGCTGCTGAGTGCACAAATTTATTTTCTTCAACATATTTTCACCAACTCCAGCAATCGGCTGTAATCATTAGAAAAGGGAGGGTTTCTGTAAATTTATTCATCCCTGTGTGGCGTTTGTTTTCTGTTAGGATTTCGTGGGAGCTGGGCATAAAGAGGGGTTGGTGTTCCCATTCTGGTGGCCTTGCCGAACCGCATAATTGGACAAGATAGAGGAGACCCTTGCTCAGGCTCCTGCACTCCTACTCCATCATGTCGTCTAAGAGTCCACTTGAGTACTTATCAGCTTGTCACTGGTGCAACACATGACGCATTTGTTCACCTATAACCGGAACCACAAAAATAGGTCTATCGGTCTATCTATCATTGAAGAGCATACAACTTGCCCGCGTAACTCACAATGGCTGAAAACCGCTATATACTATCTCTCGCGTGATCAACATGATTTAATTAACCTCCCTTATAAGGTTCGACAACTATTCTCAAATTTTATTCAAACCTTTTGTCAAGAGTGGCGAGAGTTTTAATTGTAGCTTAAGGCAAATTCAAAATTCAAAGCAAAAGTTCGTGAAATTGGAATATTTTTACATAACAATTGCCGTCGATGTAGTTAAGGCATAAGAAGTGAGAATAACTAATGTTGCCAAAATTATGCACAAAAGCCCAAGTACTTTAAGTCGTCACAGTCTCGGCAAGCATTTCATTTGCGTCGATTCTAAAGTCCAATCGACTGAAGAGTGACAACAAGAGCTTTGCTATGGAGGTCAAATTAGGCGCTGAACTACTTCAGTTTTGTCTGAGAATAATTCTTTTCTGGTTTTCTATGAAATCGTTCTTTTGTAAAGAAATAAATCCTTCTTGAAAAGGGACTCGTATTCATATCACTGCTACACTATGGCGAAGAATTATGAAGAGGCACTAACAAGATTACTAATGGTTTTGAGATGATTATTCTTGTTCCCAGGGGTAGATAGGATCGTAGAAGAGATGGTGCAGTGAAGAACTACATAGCACTATGTGCTGTTTTGATGCCACTGATTTGATGTGAGTGAAGTGACTTTTAAATAAATGTTGAAAATAACTTAGCAATCTTTATTCAACGATCATGTTTTATTTGCTGAGTGCTTATCAAATTTTTCATATTTTTTCTTATGCGCATAATAAACTTTGTATCGAGCAGACGTGCGTAATTGTTGCCGTAGTATACATTTTTTCAGAGATATGCCCGAATTCAACTTGACCTGATTTTAGGAAAGACATTATCTCCTAATCTCCTAAGACCTTTTCCAATTTCGAAATTTTCATTGATACCAAATTTTGTGATCTGGCAGTGTTTACATTTTTATTGTTTGTAGACAATTAATTAAATAATCCGAGTGGTTAGAAAAAAGTTTCTCCACAACAACCAATAGAATCAATCCAATAAGTGTGGCGAAACCTACTTATTGATAGAAGGATTACTATTCTTTGCAGAAATCGCATTGAGCTGATGGTCTGGTCTAGCTGTCTGTCTAGCTCTGGCAAGAGCCGGGGATCTCCAAACGAAATGCGGCAAGCGACAGTGAGTGTCGTGTTGGATATCTAGTTTTGCGACATGATTCCCTACGAGCTAATGTCTGTACAAGAAGCAGTCAATCTAGCGATATCATGACGAGTTTGGCGAATTATCTCGGTTGTTTTGGATCAATCATATTCAAACCATAGTCTTCTTGGTGTAGCACAGTTTGTCAGTTTGGCCCATCTGAGAATAACGATTTTAAGGAAGTGCGTTGATATCAGCCTTGGCTGCGTGCACGTCCTCTGCAAGCGAGCACTGCATAGCCAGTTTGTCAGGCTTCTGATTTTCTTACCTGGAACGCAGATGAACGATTTGACACTTGAGCTGGCCTTCTAATGACGCTGGGTCAGACCGGCAAGTTCGACGAGATAACTTTAAGTTTTGAGAAAGCAGTAACTTTGATGGCTACTTTTCTATCGATGCATATGAAAACCTTCTGTATTGGCAGGACATTTGGATTGCAAAATCCTCTTGAAAAGCAAAATCCAGTCGAAAAGCTACTCGAACCCAATTCTGCTACAGGGCATCTTCGCGGCCGGCTGAAAAAACTGACATTCAGATGGAGGGATAGATTCACCTTGAAATGTATTGCCATTCAATGTTCAATTTAAGTTCATGATTACCCAAGGTGACAATGCTTCGGAGTATGACAAACTAATCTAAAACAGATTTGTAAATTCATAAAAGGCATATAACCGAGTTCCTAGAAGTAAAATGTGCACTGGATAAACGACACTGCAGGAATGTGAGATTGATGGTTCGTTTTTGAGGGCCCAGCCACTATACATATGTGCTATGTGTTAGTATTAACAGTGCTATATCAACATCTTTCACCATGGCCGTTGGACTTCGACAAGGGTGCGTCTTGTCACCTGTTCTTTTTTATTGTATGTTGCAGCGTAGTCCGTGGTCTAATCGCGTAATGCGACAGTCGTCTCCAAGTTAGTTCTACGTAAGTATGAAAAACAGTAGCGACTAAAATATTTCGTTATACTTGCATCAAGTAAATTGAAAAGTGTCATTAACTATCGCCTCGACGACTGATTTTCAACGAGAGCTATTTCAGTATCGTTTTCATTTTAAATGAGAATAATTACGTGTATATATGCTGCTGCACCCTTTTCTGGTGATATCAGAGTCATAGGTTGCATTTGGATTAGTTTTGGTAGCAAACTGTACTGAGAATCAGTTCGTAAAATTTGAGAGGAATGAGAGCAAAGAAGTCATTTTTACGTGAGAGAGTTCCAAAACTCTGTATAAAATAAATCATAGATAAGACGATAGTGATGGTTTTACATGAATCATCGACGAAATAACTGAAAAGAATCGAATGAATGATAGCCAGCGCGATAGTTATGCGATTAGGCTCCTCGGATAAGAATGTTTCACATTGGTTTGGAATCTTCTTTTTTACAGGTGACCTAGTTGTCGTCACATCCTCCTAGACCCTTGCTGCGATGATGTTTAACGTGAACAAAGCAGAGGCTATAGAATGCCTGTTGAATACATTCTACATGTGGAGTCCCATTGAAGTCGGTTGTGTTCAAATATACCAGGGTCTTCTTTACGAGTGATGGGAGGAGTCCCCAACATGAAGTGTCATTTCAATCAATTGAACCACATCACACTTAAAAAAAGTGGTGTGCACAAGCTCTGTCTCTGAATTGAAACTCAATTTCAAATCGTATAAACAAAGTGACATTGTTTTAGCAGATGTGTTGTATGTGACATCGCTCTGCCTAATATTGTGTCAAAAACAGCCGCAAACTTTTTTATTTACACCGTTTGGTTCCCAAATCTATTCACAAAAGCTGTTGCCAGTCGCAATTTTATTTTAAATTTTTGGCGGAAACTGCGCCAAATGTGTCATGCATTTTGGATGGTTGTAAATTTATTTGAGGGACCAGAGTCCTTAAAGTCCCTCCAGATGTGGAATATTTAAAAATGATTTGCTTATAAATTTTCCAGGTAAGCAATTCGTTCGTTTCTATCTGGCTATCTTCTTGAAAACCTGTGGAGTCTAAGCAGTCTTCTACGTCAACTCTAAGAGCTTCAATCGATTTCCGTCTCCTTCAGAGCCTTTGAGAGTGTGTTAACAGATTCAAGCCAATTTAACCAATGTGTCAACATGCAATTTTACGCTTCTGCCCCTTCGTTCCCAAT
Source organism: Eristalis arbustorum (assembly GCA_916610145.1). NCBI lineage: Eukaryota > Metazoa > Arthropoda > Insecta > Diptera > Syrphidae > Eristalis > Eristalis arbustorum. The sequence goes on along the minus strand of OU744316.1, from coordinate 104,890,321 downwards.
TCATTCTTCGACGCAATTTCAAAGCAGAACCAAACTTTCCATTGAGAATCCTTTCAAGTGGCTGATGTTGAAGTGTTTGACTCAAAGAAGTTCCCAGCAAACCTCATTTCTACGACTTCCAACGCAGCGACATCGGTTAGATCCTTGATGAATGCAACACAAAGTCGATTCTGACAGACACATGCACAGATCCACATTTAATCCACTGTCACGTCATTGGCGGGACTTCAAAGTAACAAGCACACACACACATACTGACAAAAGGTTTCATTTTTTGCTCCTACTCCTGCCACCCTATTGTCCTGACAATCTTCTTGCGGGTTCTCCCAGTGTCTCTGTTCAGTCGCACCCCTAGCACGAGGACAGACAGAGGAAGAGAGAGTAATTTAAAAATTTCATAAAAAAAGAAAGATTTCCTGTAAACATTTGCGATGGAACTCAATAGTTCCACTTTTGTCGATGGGCCATGGAGACCGAGTGAGGTCATGAGCCAGTTCCATTCAATGGCCATCGGGTATTGGTGGCGGAGGGCTGGCGGTAGGTCACAGCATCAGCAGCAGAAGCCGCAGCAGTGCATTGTGTGTTGATGTCTGTGTCCATGGTTGTGTGTCCATTGGCGTTAATAGTCCAGACTCGAGGCGAAGAAAACAGACAAAAAAAAACACACAGAAGATAAACATAGAAAGGGGGTTGTACACAGCCTTGGAGTGGCATTGGTGCGGCGGTGCTCGAGTGTGGGCTGATGAGGTTGCCAACAACAAGGACTTTTCGATAAAATTGTTTCTCCTTGTTATATTGGTATATTGGGGTCAATTGGAAAGTTTGTTCTCTTTGTTTCTCAAGTAATTGTGTGAGAGAACGAATGGGGTGTGCTCCCCGACTGTGTGTAGTCTGTTCTGGATTTCTAATCTGCTTAACAAGTTTGCGGTTTTTCCTTGCATTTGCCATTGCGATGGGTTACACGCGGATTGGGCGGAAGGAGGAGGAGGAGGAGTGTATCTTGCAGGAATCAAATATAGGGAAAAAGTATAGAGGAAAAATCGTGTGGATTGAACTAATGCGGTTTGTGTTCGGAATTTGATGCGGAACTCGGTTTTATATTCCCACTGGGAGTGCGCAGCACGAAGTTGGTCGTCGGAGCTGGGTTCCGCTCGCCGCGCCGCTCATTTGCGGGCAAGGATGAGTCTGGCCACGATGCAGTGTGTGCATATATCCGGATTACGAGCTATCGAACTATGAAAATTGGCCCCATCCATTATGGTAGTCTGGTTGCCGTGGATATTTGAGTGGATGTTGTTGCTGGGCAAACAAGGTGAATCCCATGTACCCATTCATCATCATCATCAAACATCGTTGTCTTCGCGGCGCTGAGGAAAATGAGGTTTTTGCATATCGGACGTATGGGTGAACACCGTCGAACTGTCGCACGACATCCTGAATGTCTCATGAATTTTCCATGACTTGTAACGAGCTTCGAGCGTTATTTTGCCATAAATCAACGGCAGACTACACGGTTTTTTTTCCCGGTTTTATTGCCTTCGGCACACTTTGCCGGATTGATTAGGCCATTAGTCATTTTTTCTGAATTTGTGTTTCGATGCTTGCCGTCATCGTTTTGATCTGACGATGGATTCTTAAATAACATTCAATTGGGTTTTCGAAAGGTTAATCTTTTGTATTCAAATTCAGTCGGCGAACGTAAGCGACGGGGTTGAACAACTGCTGAAGGGGAGAATTCCGAAGAATAGAATGTTTCAACGGCATTCGTCTTTTTTTTTGTGCAGTCCTTGCCTGTGTAGTGATTACTTGAAATCAAATGTCGACATTATTTCAAGGGCTTCTGGTTCACTTAGGCAACGAAGGACTCTTTCCCTTGAGCGTCCTTAGACGTCTGGAGAATGCAAGAAGGACCATTATTTGTAGCTTAGGGTTATTAAATTCAAGAAGTCGCAGAATGAGCAATCCATTGAAGTCTGTCAGAATTCAAGGTTATCAATGGCAAAGAATTCACTTGGATGTAAGTTGTACTGAAGAAAATGAGTGCTGGATGATGGGGGACACTTCCAACATGAATGTTTGACCATTAGTTGAGATTGTGTAACGCGGTGAATGTTGAATGACACGTGGGCTGAAAGGCGTTCTTCATTAAATGTACTGTGTCGCACTCAGTTTAGTACATTTAATTGGGGAACAATCAAAAAAAAGTCTAACAGCCAAAATTAGTACTGCTGTGGTTTTTAGGTTTTCATGTGACATCAGCAGAAGCCGTCTAAATAGATGAGGAAGAGGCGGAGAACAACTCCTGTTTAGTTGCCTGCACTCGAGGAAAGCCTCACTGGGCTAATACTTTTTCGACCATCTAAGCGACCTCAGCAACACAATAGTACACATGAGGCAAATATTATAGTGCAGTTCATCGACAAAACTGGCAGGTTGTCATACAAAACAAGCCAACCCTAATATCTTCTATTTCCAACCCAACATGATGATACTGCGGAATGAATAAAAGCCAAAGAGATAATCAAAAAGTGAATGGCCAATTTATTATTTAAAGACATCGTCTACTTTTGTCTGGATTCTACATATGATCCTCAACGATCATTGATCTTGACCAATTTATGATTTCACGAAATTATTAAAATTGGGTACACACATTTTATACCCTTGAGCTTCATGTTTTAAAAATCTACCTCGATGTCATATTACCAACTCTTAAACTTGCAAGAGTGTAGAGGAAAAGATTCAACCAGGAACTGTAGGGGCTGTACAGCAACATGAGCCTAGAGCGGCGTCTACAGATCGAACGCCTACACTTACTGGGCTATGTAGAGCGTCCGGCCCGAAAAATCTGCAAAACCGAACCTGAGGGCCAACGCAACAGAGAACCCCCGCGTTTAAGGTGCTACACCCAAGTGGAGAAGGATCTCAACCAAGTTGGTGCTTGTTGGTTTAGGCCAAGGTCCACCTCGGACTTTAGTGCCATAGAATAAAAAAAAACAAAATTGCAAATTCTTCAATACATAAGGCAAAATCATAGCCAACAACTTCCCGGGGCTTCCACGGCTTCTCAACAACCGCTCGAACTGTGTGTGCTTTTGTTTTGAAAAGGACCTACAGTTTTATGGCGACTCCGAACGGTTTAGTTTGGGAGGCTTACTCTAGATCGAAGCATTGTCAGTGACTCAAAGAGGTGCTATAGACCAGAGATCGAACCTAGACGTCGAGGTTCAAATGCGTTGAGGTCGGTGCATGACGCACATACCCACGGGTCACGGCGTAAAAATTTAAAAAGTCAATATTGACAGACTCTTGGCGAACTGCTGAGTCATTGCTGTCATATTTGAGTTTTTTGGAATTTTATGTAATATTGGATAATGCTAGACCTCACTGCTTAGTTTTTAGAGTGTTGGAGTCTGAGCTAAAAATGCTTACCAAACTGCATGATCAGTTGACATCTGTGCAAGAGATCATGGACGCAGTCTTTAGCGTGGAGATTTCATCTTTTTCTCCTAATCGAGCCAGCCTAACGCACTACATCCACATATTTCTAGAGTCCATAGGAGTATTATAAATGCATCCGACGTAGAATTCTTCACACCAAGACAAATTCTGAAGAAGACAATCGTGCTTTGAATTGATACGCACCACCGTGCAGTTCGGTTCCAGGACCTGCGAACCAAAAATCTGAGTCTCTATATAAAGAACGGCAAAGAGATGTGCTGTCGTGTGACTTCTTCAATATTGTACAGCTGTTAGCTCGGTTGGGTTACGCAGATGACATCAACATCGTTCCCAACGTGACGTAGTAGAACATCTTACGGCGGTTGAGAAGAGACAAAACGAAGCTGGAGAAATATATGCTGTCAACCACACATCATCTAGGGAAATATATCACAGATAGCTTCAATTTTGATAAACTTAAAAGTTTGTCTACTGCGGTCTTGGGAGCAAACTTGATATAGATAGAAGGGTTTGGATGGGTGGTCATAGATGGAAGGGCTCAGATGGGTGGTCGGCCTGGGAAGTAAATAAGTAGATATTAAGCAAAAAAATAGAAATAACCCTCTGTCGTGAAGAGGAAAGAATAAGGAAGCCCTGAAATATGGATATTTTTGTAAACGCCATTCGGGGCAAATGCGTTGACTCCTTACTTAGTTTTTTGCTAATATCTCGAAAACATGTAACAACAATATGGAAACAAGAAAGCATATTCTGCTCTCTCTCTCTCCTGAACCACTACAAAATTCTGAGCACTGAAAAAAGCAAATAAATCGGAAGCGTAGTGAGGAAACAAATTCCTGGACAGTGGACGAAGCTTGTGCCATAATCAAGAACAGTCAAATCAGGTATGAGACGTGTGTTGATTCTTGTCTGAAGAAACGATTGCACAAGGCAGGCAAATACTTTATTTTTCGGTTGTGTGTTCTCCTACACTATTTCCCACAGCACACATCATCAAAGTGATTATTTGAGGTCTAAGATAAGTCAAGCAACTAGTTTATGACCAGTATTTGGCGTCGTAAACTTTGGGTCAACGAGATGGTATGCAAATACGTGTGTTTACCTGATCACACTAGAATTTAATGTTCGATTAACAAAAACAACCGAGAAGGTCATCGTTGTGAATTTTTGGTGATTGATTGACTTTAGATTGTCTTGTGGAAACAGGGAAAACTGAGGATGCTGAGAATAATGGGCATCTGTTGGCAGTAAAGTACGCCACAATGAATAGATGCTATCTTGCAACTGTAAAAAAAATCACGTCCGCCTTTAAATCACGACGAAACAGCGTCTTATAGCAATTCATATGACGTTCCCTTGAACTCTGACTAGTCGCGTGAACAGATGTATCCATAATCAATTGGCAACACGTCCAATGACTGACGACCAAATCATATTCAACTTAAAAACAACACAGCATCGCCTTATGTCAGCAGTTCAAAGAAATCGATTGTTTTTTTTTCGTTCTCATTGAATATGCATTGGATAATATGATACCGGCTCTCCTTGCACTGCCAAGTGTTTCGCTGCACAGCTTGAAGTTGGTTCAGTATCAGCTGCATGGAGTAGGGAGGTGCGTCCCTTATGCAAAAATCCATACAATAGAGCACACGATAAATTGTTATCTGTAAGACAGGCAAACAGGTGAATCTTTTATTCATTTCTGAATCTTTAATCAATTTTTTCCGAACGCATCACCAGTCTTTACGTCAGTTTTGTGAAAGTTAGTAATGAGCTCTGTCGTGGTGATGTGTTTTTGTTTTGGTGATGTATACTTTTAGGGGCATTATTATTCCTCAATGCCTTTTTTAATTGCATATGTTAGGTTGTGAGCATGAAATCCACTCAAAAATTGGGAGAGCACATAAATTGATTGAGCACATATTGACCAAGAACACAAGAGGACAACTGACCAAGAAAATAATGGGTTCAGTTATGTGACATCACAGCTAGAGCTAAATGCAGACCTCTCTTCGGAAGGATGCTTCAATTGCGGCAAAGCGCCAGCTCTGATAAGATTCTTATTTTTCAGCACTTAGTTGGATTAGAGTAAACTCCACCACCCTCCACCAACGACAAGCTCCCTTCTATTCGCTTCCATTTAATATCACAGACAATTGGAGAGGAGAATTTAAAATTATAACATCTCCAACCAAGCAAAATTCAACGACCAATGTCTGAATTCCAGTTAAAGCGGAATCATCGTTTGTTTCCATTTCGTTTTGGCCAACGGCTGAAGGACATTCGGGAGCGCACAAAGGAATCACAAATTGTGCATTCACTCGTTCACATCATTCAGAACAGCCATCGGTGCAGAAACTCGTCAAAACTTAAGAATGTATTGAAACAAGAGTTTTTGCGTCTCTTCACTCCACACCCTGATAGTTTTCCAAGAAACACCCAGGTCGACTGGCAACGGATCCCACTTCAATGTGACCCGAGACAGGAATTCGATGCATTACCGACTGCCATCGCTTTCCTTCGATAATCCTCAATGGAACCGAAAATGGTTTCCACCATCGTCGCCACAGAACCCATCAGTGAGCTCCACAGTCTTCAAACCCTCTTCCTCCTCCTCCTCATCTGCACCCTGACTTGCAGTCGTTGGTGTTTGAAAAATAAAAATAAAATCGCTTTCTCCTTAAATCTAATCCTGGATCTGTGTCGTCCTTGTCTACCACCTCCGAACACCCATTCGGGTTATTGTCTAGGGACGGAGCCATAACGCAAGGAGATTCCATAGGTGATGTGATCCTGGTGGTTCGTTCGCAAATAGTTCGCATTAGATAAACTTTATCAGTCAACAGAGCAAGTGGGCCGAACGGGCGACACCGGAATGGGCACAGAAAGCACGTCTCTCCACAATCCCTGTGTACATATACACCGGGCTGTGTGGGTACACCCTCGACGATATTGACCATGACTTGACTTCGAACACACAAGCGCAGCTAGAGATAGTTTTGAAGAGAGTAATCTTTAGTGTGATGACTTGATTTAGTTCTGCCCCACATTTTACGCTGCTTCTGCCACCTCGGCAGGGGGTAGCATCGTGCTACTACACATGTTCTACAGACTGTCGCTCAAGGAGCACAAAATGGATTTATCATCCTGCAAAATAATTTGATAAAAGGAACACGTAAAGGGGGATGATATTTTGACATTGACAAAGGGCTCATACGTAAGTTGGAGTGTACGCCAATGAATGGCGTGTGGGAGAGATCCTTAAGCATTTCGGTTGAGGAACAGGGCGGCGAATGGGTATGGAGCACATTTTTCTTGGGCTCCTTGGCATTCCTTTGTTTGGAGTGAGAACAATTGCTTTCGAGAGCGAATGCCTTCGTTCTTCACGCTGCTGCCAGTGGCTAGCCGCTCGGCTCGGGCTTACGGAGCACAGTCCTTGTGATGGGTGTGCTCTTAGGGGTTTAGTTGCTTTTTTGCAAGAAAGATGCTTCCCTGCTGGCAGTTGTTTTGTGTATTTATTGCTGAGATTAAACTAGTTCCTTTGTTGCAATCCATATTGACGACGAGGGCGGCACCAGCATCGTTGGAGCCGTGCAGTGATGGCGGGACAGGACAGGAACAGGAAGTCCCGGCAGTACGCTGGAATCAAGTTCTACAACTGTGTTGAGTTTATTTAAAAAGTTAAGAACCAGCGCAGAGACACACAAACACACACAGCGAGGTGAAGAAACACTGTTGTAGTCCTTTTGCCCTGTATTTGTTGAGCGATGAACGAGGGAAGAGGCTACATTCAGGGTAAACACTTGGCGAGTAACAACAAGAATTCGCTTTCTCTTTCTGCAGAGGGAAAAGCATTCCAAACGTGGTTTAAATTTGCAATTGGCCAAGAAGGCGGGCTTAAGCTGTTTGCGATGTGATAAATCCCTTTTTCCCAAAAGATTCATTTCTCATAGCGGAATGGGTTACGCTCGCAAACCGCCGAGGCGAGGGAGGTGCTACTGATGGAAGAGATGGAATTCTCTATATTGCTGGAATTTTGCTGAGTATTTTATAGCTTCTTTGGTATTCAGATAGATGCTCCCGCTTGTCTGACATCTTAAGAGATTTCACGGGAATACAGCAGCGCAGATGAAGGTCAACGAAAGAGTTTTGTTGGATTTGTGGTAATTGCTGATAAATTCCTTTTGTGTACTTCGGGGACTTCGGAGAGTCAGTCGTTGTTTTGGAATTTTTGGCTAATGAATGACTGAACATGTTCGGGAGGAGAACGGCTGGAGGTGGCAAATGACTTTTAGATTGCTTCGTGGTGGAAGTTATAAGAATTTCTCACAAAAGTTGTTCTACTTGAGGTGGTATTTATTTTAATTTCGCGTCAACATTCAACTACATTAATATTTATAAAGTAAAGATTAGAATGTAAATAATGCTTCAATGCACACTCCCAATGCATTTCGAATGAATCCAAAATTAGCACGGAGAGATTGACCATGGTAAGAAAATTGTTCTGCAAGTAATGCTTTTCCTACTGACAGGAGACCCTTTAAGTTGTTCCAATTACAGTGCCGTTCTGTGCAAATACCTGAAACCCTACGTTAACAGCCTGATTCGTCAATATAAGTTTCGGTTCAGGCCAGCGAAATCGACTATTGACCAAATATTCACTTAACGGCAGATCTTGGTAAAGACCCAGGAGTTTCAAGTTGATACCCACTACCAATTCATCGACTTTGAGGCCGCGTATGATAGTATTTATAGAAACGACTTGTCTAGTTTTGGCATCCCTGCAAAACTCGTCCGACTTTGCAGAATGACGATGGAGAATGTCCGATTCTCTGTTAAGGTCGGTAAAGATTGTACCGAGACCTTTGATGTCAGAAAAGGATGTAGACAAGGCGACGCACTTTCAGGTGACTTTTTTAATACATATACGACATAAATCAGAGGATCATGGTGGCCGATATTCTTGGCCGCTTCGAGAAAAGTCCTTCAAATTATCTACGGTCCCGTATGTACGGATGGTGTACAGCGAACTGCACAGCAACATCGATCTGGTCAAATGGGTTCGAATCTCTCGTCTCAGATGTCTAGGTCACGTAGAGCTAATGGAAACCAATACTCCAAAGCCCGGAAAGTCTTCGACTCCAATCCCGAGGGAAAACGCGGTTAAGAAATACTACGTATCTTGTGGCGCACGCAGCTAGAAGGGGATCTGAATAAGTTGAACGTGCGTGGCTGGAAGCAGCTAGCACAAGACCGGGCTGAATTGAGAGGGATGTTGGCTGAGGCCCAGGACTATAGCGCCAACTAAAGAAGAAGAAGAGGTACTGCTTTTTGGCGCCATCATTTTTCTCACACAGTTGAATTTCTTGAACAGTGTAGTGAATGGACGACTTCAACTCGTGTACATCCGCCTAGCTTAGCTCAAGAACAGCGGCAATGTCCACTTCAGCGTACGCACTTTACAAGTACACGCACCGATTGTGCATCTGCTCGTGCGAAAGTCAACTGCATTCTCCTTCTTGTCCACATAAGTACATAGGTTCAATTGAAATCAAACAACACATTTTACAATTGACTTTAATTTTGTAACATTCTCGAGTGCGAATTGAATTGTGCAACGTTTTGAAAGTCTCAAGATTTTGTATGGTTTCCAATTGCGCTTGATATGTTCTTTGTGATAGAATGATTGTGTCGTTTGTTGTGTAAACATTTTTCTTTATTGTCCCCTTCTAGACTAAGCACATTTTTTTCTTCTAGTTACTGATAAGGTTGACTTACTGAACTTTAGTCATGATTTATAGAACTTAATCACTAGCTAATCAGATTTGTTTGATGTTTTGCGAAATGAACACCCAGAAACGATGAATTGTCACTTTTGAGGTAAAACCCAGTCGCAGTGTAATTCACTCAGAACATGTGTTTAATGATTAAATTAAGTTCTATTAGCAAATGATGACAGTTGAGGTGAAAAGTTGTTGTTGAGTTGATAATACGATTTTTTGTGTTGATTTGGATGGGAAGATTTTATCATGATCATCATCATCTTCTCATCCGCATGATCCACGAAAGTGGTCGTGGGGGTAAACCACAGACTTGTTAGGACTTATGAAACCAGACAAGCTTGGTCTGCTCAGCTGTCGCCTATATAATGGAATCGCACTTAAGGCACCCATCGAAAGTCACATTAGTGCCACCAGCTTCCGAAGAAGCAGCTTCTCAAAATTGAGTTCTTAGCCTCCTGCCGTGCTCCTTACTTGATCCCGTCGAGTAATACACGCAACAGCACAAAGAAATCTGATTGGCAGCTTGCATTCGAGATCTTATTTTTTGGTCACTACCAAAAATTCATAACTATAGGCGAGAGTTTGAACAAATGCTTCCTTGACACAAAGGTAGGCCTTGATTGATTCAGCGTTAATTGATCGCTCGTCAAACAAACCGAAAACGAAAACGGCGGCTTTTAATGTGAATAATGTTTATGAGCCCAATACTAGAAACGTAAATTATGTGCAGTTCTATGTTCGGGTAATTTTGTTGCCTAACGGCCCGGACTCAATTTGTCGAATCTAACCAGAATACCATAACTTGTGTTCATTTCACAAGATAATCTGCAACTTCTTTACCTGCTTCAGTGGGATTCCACTTACACGTTCAATAGTGCTGTAGCAAAATCTGTGTATTCGTTACTCAGTAACTAGTATTGAATACCATTCAGCACCATGCACCTGTACCACTACATTACTACGTGTACTAGTTATCGACTCCCACTACGATAAAATGTATAACTGTCCAGAAAAAGCTTTATAAACTTAGCCGTTCGGATTCGGCTTAAAGCTGTTGGTCCCTTCCACACGTGAGAGAACCGAAACGCACAACATGAGGCTTTTTGAGAAGCTACGCCGTGGCCCTCTGCGGAATGTAGTGCCACCTACTTATATTATATATACGTAGACTGGACCTGCCGTACAACGAAAGATATAATGTTCAGACAAGTCGTTATAAAGAAATGTGTTTTTTATATCTTGCAGCAATCTTATTTGTTTTTTGTTTACCCATTTGATATATATGTTTTGGTGCAATGATTGGAGTCAGTGTTTGATAATTTGAAGTTGCTCATGAATACCTCAGTCTTCATCTTCGTTTTAGCTGATGTTAAAAACTGGACAGTATTCAACATTCAGTCAGCATATTGAGTAGTCAAATTGATCATTTCATTTTCGTTATTCAGACATGATTCGTTATATCGACATTCGTTAAACCGGGCGTCCAGTGTATAATGAAAACTCGCAATCGTATACGACCGACTACGGTTTAAGCAGCGATTGCGATCTAAACAGCTACGTTGCTACTTTTTCACAATTACAATCGTAGTTTCAAATCACACCACTGCTATGCGGGCTATTGCAGATGTGAACGAAGCCTAGTGTTGCTTAAAAATTTGTTGTTGTAGTTTTACTGTTTTATAAAATGCGCATTGTGGCAGCAGTCGGTAATCAGGATAGTGGATTTATTGACATTTCACTATTACATTATGACTATGTACATTAATATATTTCAGATTTTTGGCAGGGGGAAATCGCACAACATAATGTAGAAAGTTGGAATTTAACACCTAAAATCGCAGTTTAAAAACGCAGCGATTAGAAAATCATAATTGAAGTTATAGCAATGAATATAAACTTAGCTACTCTACTAAATTCATTGACAGAAATAAAATCGTTGGAACAGGAAGTATAAAATCTCAAACAGGAGCATAATTGCACTGAAAGTGAGCTCAAAGCAGTTTGAAACAAAAGCCATTGTCAAAGAATTTAAACAAAAAAATCACCACCAAAAATAAGGGGCCACCCATAGTAATTTATTTCCCAGATGCCTTCCTAGAAAAAAATCAACAATCGCCAAAGAATGATTCCGAAACCGTCCAAACAATCTCCTATTCAATCTCTTAACAGCCCCCTCATTTCCAAAGAATGGTTTATTTATATACCCACACATCAGAAATGAATTGCGAGGTCAAAGTTTTTCATTTTCTGAAAATCTGTTTATGTATTTAAAGGCTATGCTTGGATGCTACCCCTTTCGGAGTCAAAAAAATATTCGATTCAAACGGATGAATGGAAACATTTTCAATGATAAATACTCATGTTTATGGTTTTCTCAAAATTCGAGCAGCATCCGTCGAATAATGAATGGGAATCGTCGACGAGTCATACCTTGTTCTGTTAACAAGCTACTTAGGTGCTTTAAATGTTTCATGAGCTTAAGTGCTTTAAGGGAATCGGCCACGCTGTGTATGTGGTTAACCCGCTGACGAATAAGTAATCTTTTGATTTGCAATTATGTCGAAACTTGGTGTGCAATTTGAAAGGTGCTTTGAAGGGGACTTTCTGTAGGATTGTCAATTATTACAGATGAGTCTTGTGGTGTCGCCAATCTAGTGCAAGTAGCTTCGGACATGGTAAGCGGTATTTCCTATCACTTGCAACACACTGCCTAAAGCTACTAGCAACATCAATTATGATGGTTCTACATTTCGTGAAGAATAGATGCAACTAGCGGTTTTTGTACGTTGATGAGTGGAAGTCAAGTGCTACTGGGAACGATTGTGCCCATCACAGATCGTGAGTACGGAAATCAAATATTTCCGATGAAGCAGACAAGTCAGATGAAGCTCTTGCTCTCTGGGAATGACATTAATGTTCAGGAAGTGTCTTATTTTGTCAGCTCTTACCGAAACCGAAACGGCCCTTGAAGCTGGATAATTTGGTAGACTCTACGGACGTGACCAGAGATAAGGCGGGGACGTGGGCATTTATTGGCAAGACTTTCCAGAAGTAAATGCCTTGAAGTAGTTCAAAAGGAGTATGCGCTAGGTACCTGCTAGTACTAACTGGAACTAGGTCTTACGTTGTCACCGTCATAGGGAGTTGTGCTCTTAGTATAGACTCACTTCATAGACTCTCTCATTTGCTGTCGCTATCGATATCCACATTTAACCTCGTGTAGGCTGAGTATATGTATATGCTGGTATTTTCGAAATTAATGTTTAATGTTTAAGGGTAACACACAGATTCTTCAAAAAAATTTAAAATACATTGATATGCAGTGCTTTAAAACTACAAGTTATACTCAACAAAGCTGCCCTGACGAAAGCTAATGCGCCATATCTTATCAAGTCGATTTGACGCTATTACTCCAGCATCAAGCAACGCAATACTATCACCGGAATGCTACGTAATAGCCGTTGTGTCTTTGTTTGTCACAAAGCACTGCCGCATTATCATAATTTTTGCTGATTTTCGAAGAAATTAGGTTACGAGACGCAACAATCACTTAGTCTTGACAACTTCATGGCGATAAACAGAAATTAAAAATTGCAACTAGCGCTCTAATCATAAAAATAGAAAAAACACAATTTAATGACTTTATTTAACCCCCCTGCTAAGGTTAGGTTTGATAAGAGAATCACATCCTATCCGATGCCTAATCAAGGCGACGGATCAGATTCAGTCTGGGAGACTTTTGTGCGGCTGTGGAAAACTACGTTCACGTTTTTTTTTGGCGGAAAGGGGGAATTGATATTGATGAGTGTATGCATTTTACGCATTTGTTTATTTGTTTACTCTTCTCAGAAGTTAGATGGTTCCATACGGAAAGATAACCTGTTGTGCCTTGAAAGTTAATCTGTACAAAGCTGTACAAAATCGTTTAGCAAGCAGGGAATTTCTTCAACTGATGGAATTTCCCGTCAGTTAGTCAAGACTTTGTTAATTCATGATGCATGATTAAATTTATCAAGCAATTGAGACAGACAATCATATCAGCCATCATCAAAGATGACACCACGGCGAAGTGCCTTCCAGCTGATTGCTACTTCAAGCACAGTCTCAACAGAATATGTACCCATAAAGGACATTCTCCGTTTTAACGCAGTCCCGCACAGCTCATTATCAGACGATTAAGGATCCGATGGTGTTGAGTTGATTACTTGACTACACTTCCTGCATCATCATCAATCTTCCGCATCTGCCATCCGGCTGCTCGTTGACAGCTTCATCGCATGGCCATCTCGTGTGTAAAAGGTCTTCATCTTCAGATGTCTGCTTAGTTTTCATCTCGCCCTAAAGTAGCCCTTAAGTGAGCACACAACAGTTCCCCGCTGCATCGTAAATTTTAAAAGCATCACCAGTAAAATCTCCCTTTCATGGCCAACGATCCTCGGATTCCAATAGAGTGTAGTAAGAGTAACCCTCCCCCCCCTGACTGACTTCAACCGTGTCAGTTTATGACTTCGAATTTATTTTCATTTCAAAAACGAAATGACATTAGGAAACTTTTAACTGAAGCACAAGAAAAGAAAGAATGTCCCTCCCCCAAAACAACAACTCAAAACATCAGTCCAGCTGATGGTCTCTAAAACCGGAAATCATTTTCGAAATCACATTCATTCGCGCGGTTCCAATTTCCAATAACGATCCGGCCCACACGCCCTGTACCCCGCCGGGCGTATCAAGTAAACGAGTAAACGACGGACTAAATAAAATATCGTCCCTCCATCCGTCGTATTCCCAGAAGATAAACACACCACCGTCGACCACTGACGGGCTTATCCCAGTTCTATTTCAAAAAATGAGATTTCATTTAAAATAAAAGAAAGAACAAAAAAACAAAACGAAAGCTCTCCCCTCTCACCCACCCACCGTGAACCCAATTTAATGACGGTGCGTGACACAGACACCACATAACTCGTGCATATCCTTAATTTCATTTCGGCGCGGCGCTCTGGATGCTCCTGCTACTGCTGCTGCTCTTCTGTCGCTCCTTCCAGGATCCAGCGAATCATGGGGAAGGACGCGAGATGTTGGCGGGGGAGTTTTGGGCTTTTTATGGGACTGGAAGGGCACATCGAGAGGATGGAATTGCGCAGTTCGCCCTCAGTGCTCAATGTTACCCCAACGTGCATACATTTGATGAAAGTTTTCGCACCACACTATGCGCAATAAGGCAGAGATAAGACAGACCAGAAATGCTCTCGTGGTCCATTGAGGCAAAGAGAAAGAGAGCGATGCCGAGAGAAATTGTGTGTCGGGGCAGATTTTGAGATACATTACGACGAAGCTCAGATGCTGTGCAGCTTCAGTTATCTGCTAGCTTTAAATTAAATCGGACGTAAACACACAGCACCAGTCGTGTTAAGGCTCGGTGCATACTCCTCTTTTCCCAAACACCAAAGTGTTTGTGTTAAATTCCCCCTTTTAATCAACAATCACGAATTTTCGTCCTTCGAACCATCTAACGAGTGAGATTATGTGACAGTTTTCTGCAACAAAAAAAAAAAAAAAAAACTCCAAACAGATTGTATTTTGCAAAGAGTCTCCTTCGGCAATTCTATTTTTCGTTCAATTTGAGAGTTTTTTTTTCGTGTGGCCCTTCATCTTCCTGTCAGATTTCTTTTTTCCTCACTCCCTCTCAGAGCTTTTTGTTTTGATTGTTGCTGTTTTTTTCCCGTGAGTGCTCCTTCTGTGTGTTCGGTTTCATCTCAGTTACACATCCCTTCGCGAAGCTTTTCCGTTTATAGTAAGTCGCGGTCGCTGTTGTCGTCGGGTTCGTAGTGTGGTGGCATCCTCGAGTTACAACAAAAAAAAGGTTCCTTCTGTTTGCTGGCCAGTAGCAAAAAAAGTGAGAGATGTTTTGGATGAAGAAAAATCCTGCGCCACTTCGTGTGTAGGCGAGTGAAGAGGAAAATATTTATGTTTCCCAATTGGTTGTGCCATAAGTAATCAGTGCGTGGGTCCTGTGAAAGGATATATATTTGCTCGAACGAATTAAAACCACATGTGGCTGATTGTGGTCTTCAACATTTAACGGTACAGACTCCGTCCTAGCCCTATTTCTCTATTGTTTTCGCCTTATTTCAATGTCAAGTGAATGCGGACCGCAGAGAAAGAAGATCCCTCAGTAGTTTGCTAAAACTCGCACACTTCCACGCATCCATACGTGAAAATAGATTCAATTGATACTTGTTAGTGCGAAGCCCCGCGTTCTTGTTGTTCTTGTTATTGTTTATTATTTTATTTTTGCGCGCGTGTGTGAGTGTTCTTGTGTACAAAAAAATGGAAGGAGTTCAGCATTTTATGTGGTGGATGTTGCTTCTGAATGGAATATTCTTCGCGAGGACAGCTGCACGACTAAAGCTTCCCGTACAAGCTTCATTAGGTAAAGTATACTCCTTGACTCCCAAAAATATACCAAAATTCCTTTCGATCCCAATACACGCGCATCCACCCACATTTGTAGTCGTACGGGTATCTAGAGACTAGACATTGTTGTTGTTTGTTTAAGGGAATGTTTGCAGTTCCTGTTTTCTTGGGGAGGCGTCACATCAGGTGAATTATTTACAACACCAAAGGGAGGGGGTGTGTTGTGTTTGTGATTTTCAACTTTTAATTTTCGATTGTATATCATGAATCAGATTTGAATATTTTATGGAAATTGTCGGCGTCTAAGAGACAAGCCAGTCATGTGTGTGCGCCACTGTGTGTGGGGGCTAAAATCAATATATCCGTTAGTCCTTGAATTGAGTTGACACATTTCGGTGGAGCCAAGCTCATTCCATATGGACGATGTCTGCGTGGTGAATTTACAGATAGCCACGTGACGTAAATTCGTAAGATATTTATTATTTGTAAAGATTTTTCTTGTTCATCTCTTGTTTAACGTCGTTGTTTGCTTTGTAAATAGCTTAACGTTCACTACGGTGTGATGTTAAGGCTATTTCCAATCCAATTTACCTTGATATTTGCTTGTCAGTATGCAAATTAGGAGTAGCCAGTTTTGAGCATATTTTGATACAAAAACAAAAGGTTTTGCAATAAAATAGAGTTTTCGATTTCATAGCATCGTGTTTAAGAGACCGTACTACTGTTTTCCTTCGTTCCATCCAAAGGGGGAATTTTCTGGTACACTCTAAACCTGATGCCAACAAGTCCTCATTACTTCACCCAGCCATAGCTTTGTTTTCGAGAGCTCTTTAGTCTCCTGTTGCCATGTCGACAGTTTGTAGGTTTCGGCACAAGTACAACAGCCATCATGTTTCCAAATTTTCCGTGCTGTTCTATGTCAGCTTAATTGGGGAGAATTCGTATGAAGCTGGTCTGCTGTCAAACTATTGATATTGATCGTGTTTTATGTAGTGTATTTTGGAGACAGTTTTCATTGTTTTTAATGGCACCTGATTTTTTGATTGAGAGTTAATTTGCTGCCCGAAAATGTTGAATGTACTTTTTTAAGGATTCTTTGAATTTACTTGCTTACCCACCAGACCCACTCCTCCTACGTTTGTAAATAAGACTAGCGGAGAGGCACAAAAGAATGGACACAATAGTGTTCTACCGAAGTTGGCCTGGGAAGCAGGCGCGTTAGTGCGTTTAGTGCAGAGACTTTAGTTAGCTGTCGTCATGCCCTTAATTAATGAACGACCTTAACGTGCAAGAGCTATAGTTCCAACAAGACAATACACACTTCATTGTACAAGGACGCTACCTAATTATATACCAAAATCAATTATCTTATGGGCAAATGTTATCAATTTTGCAAATGGCGACGAACGTCAATCATATTCGATATTTGTGAACTAATTGCAGTACACCAACAGACAAACAATGGAGCGCGTGAGAATTACTGTCGAGCCATCTTCAATCTCAATAAGGAAGAGAATGCCAAAAATCATAATGAGCGACGAGCCATTCCACTTAAGCGATTACGACAATGCGCAAAATCGTCGTTTCTAGGACTGAAAATCCACGTGTGGTGCTCGAAGAGTTATTACTCAAAGCAATTGTGTGGTTGGCATTCCCCCGGAGGAAAGTGATTTGGCCGCATTTTTTGGAGGACGCCATCGACAATACAATCAGTGTTTCTGACAAACGCTATAGGGTCATGATAAACGACTTCGCACTGCCGGAATCTGACGGACAGGGCTTAGTGAACATGTGGCAACAAAATGGCGCGCCGCTGCGAAACCATACACACTGCATTATCAAAAATGGATTGTAAAGGAAGCGTTACTTGACATGGCCAGTAAGATCGTCAGATTTCAACAATCCTCAGACAATCGCATCCCTTTAGGTGATTATTTGACAGGAATGTGAGTGTCTAGTTAATACGAACAAGCCACAGACATTTACAGGCATTAAAAAGAATATTCGACCGAAATGCGAGTAGTTATCACCTGAAGTCTTGCGAAATGAAATGGAAAATGCAATAAAACGGACACAAATGGTTATCGACACTAACGACAGCCACTTTGTAAATATCATCTTTTTCACTTAACAGAAACATTTGCTTAAATTAGATTTTCATCGCTCATTTCTTTTGTACCAAATTGGTTGATTTGTGCCACCTTCTATCTACAATACGCTACCTTAGTACTTATGTGCTTAAAGAACTTGTGTCTTGAATGATGATGTCCTTGTCATTGATGTCCTGAATGACTCCACACAGAAATGCATTGTCTTTCAAGTAAAGTCAATACCATGCTTATATTTGTTATCCTTGTTGTTTTTCATTTTGAAATTGCACAGCTCTGTAAGGATACCCTATACATTCTCTCATTGTGGAGTAAGTTTTGCAGAGTACTTTGAGAAAGGATTATTTGTGCTAAGTTAATAGTTGCAGTTTCTAAAGGTGTTAAGATTCTCTTAGAGTACTTACTTTGTTGCCAATTAGTCCAATGGGGATTAAAATGTGAAGAGGAACTTTTAAGATGATGATGTTTCGAACTGGTGTTAATCCACCAGTTGATTTATGATGTAAATATGTATACATAAGCAGTTACTTATTGTGTTGAAGTTTCTATCAGTCTTTGAATGTTCCTATACTGTTCCTATAGACTACGGGGCATGTCTGAAAAGAACGTGTAGCTTACCAGTCGGCTCGAACTGAATCTTCTAACCAATCTGATCAGAGCTACATTCACATCTACCCAGAAGTTCAGTTGTCCATAGTTGATGTTGACGGCGTAAAAAACAGGAGGAAAGAAATTATGGAGTACAAACGAAGTTGTGTTCGTTGCTCTTTATAAATTTAGCCCACAGATTCATTTATTGATCCAACTTGGTTAATTCTACGTTTGGGAGAATGTAAGGATAACCAAGTCAACTATTCCAATGTGAAACATACCTCACTCGGCTGCGCAGCAACGTCTAATCCATATATAAAATAAAAAGGAAAGGTGAGGAGACACAGAAATCCAATGACCACTGTGAAGGGTATTGATTTAACACCGCTAATCCGAACACGCCTTCAAAAGAGGACCATAAGGCTCATACCTGCACGAATGTGTATTTCTATGTTGTCTTGCAAGGAATTGGATCACTTCTAAGCATTGACTTCCAAGATGTATGTTTTTCTTTCTTTTCCAAGTTGGTTATGAATTGAAGTATGGAGATCACAAGAAAGAATTAATTTTGAAATGAGTCTGAATGCCTCTTTATGCGAAAACAGGGAACTAGTATTTTAAAGAAAATAACTTTTTAAATGGAAGCTTAGTTCGCCCTTTGCATAATTATGAAAATGAAATCATTGGATAAATTTACAATAGGTGTTTGGGTATATTTGTTCTTAAAATGAGTGAAATCTAAAAAGTAAGAAGTCCCCGAGTAAAAGTAAAAAATGAGTCCTTTTGACTCTATAGAGTTCCTCTGGCAACACACACCACTTTACATCATCCCTACTGGTTCCCCTGAAGGTTTCGCATTTTGGACTGATGCCCTGAGACTGATCGTATGTCGATGGTTTCTTTCATTTGTGTGATACTCAGTGCTTAGGACTATCTTTCGCGCTTGCATTGGGACGTTTATTTATACAGTTTAAATAAAAAACGGTTATAACGATCTTCAAGTGACTGATGCGTTTGGTCGTTATAACCGAAATGTTGTTTTAACCAATATGAAGACATGTGAAGAAATTTGTTTTCAATCAGACATCTTAGATCATGTGCAGCTTTATGAAAAAAAAAAATGCCGTCGCACCAGAAGCGATCGGTTTCTAGCGGTGTGTCATTGTCAGCGATATGTTTTTTAATGGGATTATAATGGATAAAGGAAAACCAACTGTTTGCCCAGTCGAAGCTATTTGGTTCAGTGTCGCTGACTTCCTTTGCAGCGCCGTCTCTCGCGGATTGATTTGAAGACTTTGCTGGCCGGAGCATTGGTTTCCATCTGCTCTGTATTTCATCCCGCTGTATTCTTCCGATAACGTCAATATCGCCGGCATATGGCAAACTTCTGAAACTACACCTGACACCACTCTAAATATTTATGGCCTGAATACAACAATTTTATACAGCAAAATTACTGAACTTTTATCCAATTTCTCGAAATCTACTCGATTTTGCCAAATATAAACCTAAACCAAATCCGTTGAAATCTAGTTGAAATTTCATACCCTTCAACTCGGTGGAAACCGCCTATTAGATCGGTGTTTTTCGTACGAATATGTCTGAACGTGTTGACTCGTGGCGTTGTGGATATGTGAATCGACCCCAACCTAGACGTCGTAGGTTCGGTTCCTGCTCTGTGCGACAAAAAGAACTTTCACGGCCCCACCTCTTTCGCGTCACTGACAATGCTCAACCCGTATTTCCTGTCTAGAACAAGCTTCTCAAACTTGGCCGTTCGGAGTCGACATAAAACTTTAGTTCCCTTCTACTCGTGAGAGAACAATAGCACGCACAACACGGGTGTTTGCTGAGAAGCCTGACCCTCTACGGAACGCATAGATATTACATAATTATGAATTTAAGACGTGCCGCACATTGAGACACTAAGCCAATTCTCAATTGCTGGAGGCTGGCTGAAAAGTCGCAAACTTTCTCAATTGACTTTCCCAAGGTGTTGTCTCAACGCGTATGCCTTAATAAGTAATTTTTCCTGAAACTTTTTGATGTAAAGATTGTGTGCACTCTCCGTGTACACCTTCTCGTCCTAGCAAACAGTCGAAGTGGTAATAGAATTGCCATACGCCTCCACAATTATACTAGAATTTGTTTACCACTTCAAATTGATGACCTTAACACACTGCCCATGTGCCATTTATAAGCACACTTCATTTCTCTGAATTCGAATGTCTGTCGCTTTCGCCTCCTTCAGCTTCATCGCCCATCATTCTTTTTTCGAGTATTCATAGAGCATCACTAAATGGAGTGGAATTTTGTTTTTTTTTAAGGACTCCCTTCTTTTTTTTCGGTAGCTAATCAGAAAACGGCTCTGTTCTTTGACAGGCTCTTGCGTCACTGTGACGTACAGTCGAACGAAATCCAATTCATCCCACTTTCACTCACTTGTAATGGGACGCACGCATTTCGACGCATAACTGTCAGAGGATAATGCTCCCCAGTCACCGAGTCATTCTTTGGAGGTACTGTCCCGGCCAATTCCAAGATGTCCTTTGTTGCGAGGGGAGAAGCAATCATCGACTCTATTCACAAACTCAATCGGCACTAGAAGTTCTTCCTATTGTTCGCTTGTATCATTACGAGCGTGGAGAGCGGGCGGATACATTGGGTCGATTGTGGGCGCTACACAATGAAAAAAAATAAAACGAAGCAGATGATTTGTCCCCATCCAGCCATCGTCGCTCGCCTCAACGCCCATTACTCTGATGCGTTTCAGGTGGGGTTGGCATGGACTCTCGAGGAAATCATGTCCGCTGAGACCGATTGATGGTTGCCAATTCAGCAGTAGAAACAGCAGACCAGCAGTAGCGGCAGTGCCATCAGCTTCGGCATAAATTTCTGACTACTAGATACGTTTTCACGTTTAGATTGCTCAATTCGAATTGGACGGATGTTGCTATCGTGTACACACAACTACAGAACAGCGATGGGATTCCCTTTGTCTACACTCTGAGTGAGGATTCATTTTGAGCAGATTATGGTGAAGGTAATCGATATTGGGGTACGTGAACATTTGGCACACATGGGTCTTAATTGAAACGAACTCAGAGACGGTACCTAAGATCGGGAAGTCATGGACTGAGCAGACGTTGGCAAATGAGAAGGATTGACCTCTTGACTTCTGTTGATAATGGACACTTATTTGAGAAAAGGACTTGTTAACGTTCCTCTTTCTTTTGGCTCTCTTTGTTGGGCACTTGAATGGTCGCCCATTTCATTGAATTGCAGACGGTTACAGCTTCTTTGTTTGGCCCCGAATAGTGATTACGTCGATGAGCGAACCTTCTGCATCCAAGGCGACCCAATTACATTGGTGGTTGTAAGTGAAGTCCTTTTGGGACGGATTTTTGAAATGACCTTTGGGCGGAGCACCGGCTTTTTGGAGATGACTTTTGACTCTGACCTCTGAAGTGGGTGTATTGTTGTCGATGGTACAGAAAGCTGGGATGGACTCTCTCATGAGTTGGGGGATGTGGTACGAGCGGCTCTGCAAGACCGCTGCGTACTGCATTGCCGTGCACTATATTTGCTTCGGCTATCTCTGCGCTTGTAAAAGTTGGCAAATTCGTTTTTCCCCGATGATGTAAAGCATTCGGATTCAAAAAACACTTGCTTACCGCACCTCGGACTTAGGTGAACACAAAATCACCGACAAAAGATTAAAGGCAGCATATGCTCAACCTTAAGATGCAAAAGCAATCCGCACTAACCGTCCCGCGAACACATTGCCCCCATAACCCAATGAAACGAATTACTTTCCACGCACATAAAGAGGCGCATATGAAATCGAGTAAGCGAAGGATCATATCTTGCCTTCCGCTTGCGATATATTCATTTTATTCCCGCGTGTTTTCTTCATTCATCACGACGCGGCTTTTATTACTCCCCAGGGGTACATTCTAAATTGAAGTAAATAACATTTTACGAGAACAGTCACCCGTGCAAGGCGGCCCACTCACGAGTACTACGGTTTGTTCAAGCTAAACACTATTGTGCAGCATACATGATGCCACAGGACCAGAAATTGCCATGAATAACACAGGACATGCTGTAGTGTGTCCAGCACAAGGATACACATCTGACTAACATGCCATCTTTTGATTTCGCCCACCCTGTCGGCCAACATTGCAATGACAACATGACGTCTTATATTCTGGTCGGGTAAAGCAAGACGGACGCATGTCCTGTGCAAAGCGATTTTCAATTTCGATTCGTGTTCTCTTGGCCAGGAATGCATGTCTAGAACTGACCACAGTATTTGCTGGCGGCTTTTATTATGTGATGTTTTTGTCCTTTGTTGCGAGGTATTGGCTGGTGTTTAGTGATTTGCCACAACATTTTCGAGGGATTTTAAAGTTTGCCATGAAATGGAATTTTTAATGTCATGCTAGAGAACGGACCTCTGTTACACTTGATGCACATTGAGGCTCCTTTCACAACATTTTTGCTAGCTCTTCCGGGTGTTATCTTTTTATGTTAACACAACATTTGGCGAGGAAGCAGGTATTCTGGCATAATTGCAAATTGATTCCGAACCATCGTTTCTAGGACAGTCAAAAATTTAAGGCAGTTTAAGGTTCGTGAGAGAGTCTTCATGGCCTCTACCCTGAGAAGTAATTAAGTAAAGTCTGTGGGAATACCCGCGACTTCGTAAGCCAATATATGTTTTATGATATCGCACAAAAGGCACATATGTACTCGGTCCTATATGTGCGCGGTTATTCAGGCATTTGCGTCTCAAAGCATGTGCAAAGTGTTGATTTTAGTTGGAGTAGAAGATCTTGTCGCAGGCTCTTACTGATCGCTGCCAAATTGACATTTTCTAGGTATTCTACGAAACAGATCAATCTATCTCTGGTAGTGTACTCACTCTTTTCCACGGTACAACGTATTGTGCAGACGCGCTATGATGATGACCAATGTCATCGACTGTCAAACGAAAATATCAACGCGGCCAGAGCTTAATATCGCCAAAACAAAGAAGCTTCTGGCTTTAGGCCGAAACTCGATCTGTATGCTCGTCGGAGTGATGACAGGACCCTGTCCTATCAGAAGAATGCTCCGAAAATGGAATCAAGAATTCAGCGATGTCTGTAAGACGTGCGGCGGCGAGAAAGAAACAGAGATGATCCAATAGCAGACGCTTTGACCCTGCCCCGTTCTCCAAAATTGAAGCTTAACTTCGCTGGGCCGAGTGGAAGTGACAATCAAACTTCCCCTAAAAAACCTTACATAACCACCACCAATCTTAAGAAATTCGATAATTTTCAAACAAGCGTTTCCTGATCAACTTGAAGAAAACTTATCATAAATCTCTCATCGACGCCTCTAGTGTAGACCTTTCCTGCAACGACTTTTGTAAGAGCTTGATGATGAGGAAGAGACCATTGTACACACTTCTTCCTTCTTCGAGTCGGCCATTTTTTTTTTATTGAAAGCACAATTCTCTTTAGCTCTTCAGAAAAGAAAAACGTATGCAGAGTATGCTAGCAGTCTTACGCTCTTACTTACTTTTAAGAACATGTGTTAGGCCAAACACCTGCAGCAGTAGTGCATGAACGCAAACTCTAGAGAGCTGCGGTAGTGGCCTATAGCCGCTGCCTTCTACTACAGCAGTCACCCACTTCAACCTAACCTAACCTAATCTAAACAGGCTTGATACGATGCGTGTTGGAATTGCAACAATTGCTGAATATTTTGACAACTTGATGTCATTGGTGGCCGTGGCGTTGTGGGTATGTGGGTCGATCACAACTTACACGTCATAGGTTGGATTCCTGCTCTGTGCGACAAAAATAATGTTCACGGCCCCACCTCTTTCGAGTCACTGACAAAAGCACACTCGAAAAAGCTTCTCAAACTTTGCCGTTCGGAGTCGACATAAAACTGTAGGTCCCTTTCACTCGTGTTGCAAGCACACTCGTGTTGTGCGGTTGCTGAGAAGCTAGGCCTTGTGGCCTCCACGGGCTGTAGCGCCGCCCATATTATTAATATATATGTAGATGTCATTGGTAACTTTGACAGCTACTGAAAAATAACAATTGGATCGCTTATCGTTTCTGCTTATTTCGATTTTGTGTTTGGTAATGCAGCTTTATTTTGCTCTCTGCTCGATAATGGCTATGGTTTCGGAGGAAGAGAACAAGCCCTATTGCAAATCTGTTCTGGTCTGTGAGCGATATAATCCCAAGCCCAGAGCAGCAACAACGGAAATGCGCTCCACCGCTTCGTTGATACCAACTCCACAACTATCAAACAAAGCCTGCTCGGTGGATAATGGGAAATAGGCGGAATTTTAAAATTCTGCGCCGTTCATTATTCATGGCTAATGCTATGAGCTTAAAAGAGAAATCCTTGGATTTTTCGGCAGCAGCATTTAGCATGATATTGACTTACTCCCCAACCACTTAATTCTTTGATGACAGTGGACATTTTGGATAGTCTGTAGTTCATCTTCATTAGGGTGATGCTGCAGTTCGATGTAGACGCTGAGTGGCATCTATATGAAATTTATTCTAATTTAGAATTTTCCCTTTAAATTCATCAATTTTTTCAGTCTGCACAAGCATTTCCTAATTCAATACGTTTTATTTTTATTTTCAGGTAAGCGAGATTGAACATGATGATGAGGCGCAATAAAAGATTGTCCTGAAAAGGTATGCGTTGTAAAATGGTTAACAGAGTTAAACGAGTTGCAGGCACCCGAATATATAAACCAGATGAATCAGAATCTTCATGTCTGGTCTTGTTTTCCCCCAGAGGAAGCAAGACTTCAATGAACTGAACTTCCACAGATTATTGTTATCACATTACTCAGCAAGCTCAAACATTATCGACAGCAAGTCATCTTGTTGCCGACCAAGGGCCATTGACGTTTGATTGCTTGAAATAAACTCGTAACATCCACTAATCGTCAATTGTTTACAGATGAAAATGACATTAATGTAAGCATCCAGCGCATTGCCACAGAAGATCACGATGACTTCGCATGTGGTCGGGTGGTCGTTGATGATGGAAAGATTATCTGTCACAGTTCTTGAATGGAATATGATTGTTCATTATTAGCCTTTAAAACTCCCTGCGAGCGGTCCCTGAAGGTCTCCCCCTGTATTCAAATGCAAATATGAAGTCATTACTCCTGGAGGGTGCGGTACACCCATCCTGCTATCGCTTATGTAACTTCTGTTTCATCAACTCCGGAGAATATTCCTCGACATGTGTCAAGCCAACGAACACAGAGTCACATGTGTTGGGAGGAACAAAAAAAAGTTATACCACAATGCGCACTTTTTTGCCTTTTAAAATTGAATTTTATTCAAGCCTGACAGGTGGCCATTTGCATTCCAACAACAAAGTCAGCCTGTGTTGGACGCTGCTGATGTTGCTGTAGGGGCACCTATGCAGTACAAGTCTGCTTTCGGGGGAGAGGGAGAAAAAAGCAAAAAAAAAAAAATAAAAATAGAAAAGAAAGAAAAACCGAACTAATCTGCTTTATGAAAGTTTCACTGACCATGTTCGCTGAACAAAACTTCGCGCAATCATCCAATGGACTATCTGGCTCTGGGATTCGTAATGGTGAAAGCTGGAATGCATACTTCCGCATATTTGCTGCATCGTCCCTCTGTAAAACTCAAAGGATGCGAGTTGTCTCTAAAAAGCGCTTTATTTTTTGTTCATTATTCTTTTTGCATCATCCTTTGAACCGAACCATGGTTGAATGCGAAAACATTAAGAGTTTGTCAAACTGTGTCTGGCTGTCTGTTCTTGTGTGTGGGTGGGTTTTTTTCTTGTCATCTATTGATTTTTGTTTCTGTCACCATGTGTGTGCTTATAGATGGCGGATGAAATCTATCCGTATGTGAAGCACATCAATCTTAACAGTTTTAAGGATGTTTTTCTTCTGTTGTTGAGTTTTCTTTTTTGCACAGAAAGCGCTGACAGAGTGTTTTAAGTTCCATATGTGGCTCATTCGTCGTCTTTGACAGATACGCAAACAGGATAATGGAATGTCAGACGGGTATCCTTTGGCTGGATACGCATACGAAACAATTTCTTCTTCCTTTTAGAGTGAAATTGATATGGCGTCGAACTTCTTTTTGTCATTTATTATTTTCAAGTGTTTCATTTATTTCTGACTTGTTTCTGGAATCTCTTTGTTTTTAAGAAACCGTCCTTGGCATGTTATCAACGAACGAGCAAGTAAAGCAGGCAAATAGTAGAAATATGGTCGTATGACGACGAGTACTACAAGGCAAGGCACCAAAGGAAAAAAAATAGTCCAAAGGCGTGATATCGCATTTAGGTGACCAATTTATCTTAGCAAAACGTGAAATTCAGTGCTCACCAAGTGATCTTTCACCAAGTCTATTGTTTCGCAGGCTGTATGGCTCCTAGCGGTGCCGTCTTGTGAAAAATGACTCAACGAGACCATGAGTGCTTGGATTTCATGAAGTAAATAGTCGAATATGTCAATCGAATCTGCGGAGAACGACGACTTATCCATTAGACATGGTCTTGGTGTAGACTCTTAGCTACAGCTTCTATAGGCTCAGCACAAAGTGCTGGATATGGTCCAACCGATCGAGCATCATCCACTAATGTAAGCTAGGACTCAAATTTGTGAATCTTAATGGGAGTAGTGGTTTCAGTATGTCGCACCCGAAGTTCCGCTGACTTTATACAGATGAACAATTTGGAGTGGTCCATGACAACTTACCAAACGATACTGACAAAGCTGAGATTCTGAGAAAGATTATTGAAAATCAACTCTCACTATGAATTACCCTTTACATCAGATACCAAGTTCTGATATAAGTTTATGAACCTATTTCTCCACCATGGTAAAGGGGTGAGACCAATCCAAAACATCTGGTGGGTAATAGCACCCGATTGTTTCATTTCCAACTAAGATCTTTCACATGTCCGAGTCGCACAAGCCCTTCTCCACACTAGATAAGATTAACTCTCAGACATGTAGGTACATCACTGCCTCTCCCCGCAGCTTTGGGTCTTACATCACGGCTACCACGATTCTTCTTCTCATTATAATGCAACATCATATGTGCTAAATCTATAATTAACATAGGGCACATTCCTTCTATTCCTTTGCTTGTAACCATGAAACCATTATTCTTAACTAGCACTAGAATAGGTTGGCTTTCCTAAAATCAGTATCTTATAGTTCAGGATTTTAGCCGCATGCATGCCTTATCTCGAGTATATTCTAAGACCCTTAGTGTATCTACAGTAGCAGCAGACATGTGTCCATGGAATTGTTTGATTAATTTTTCCTTCAGGAAACTATGCATTCTGAGCCAAGTCGCCGTTGGTGCTTTTGTACAGGGTCTCCTTTGCGTATTTATTGTACTCTCGCTCAAGAGTGCACACTCCTCGCAAGTACGAACACTATACCAGATGAGATTTTCAACACTCCGTCAGTCTCCGTCTTAGCTCCGCAACCGCTCGTGATGTGAGTGCTATTGTTCTCTCACGAGTGGAACCTACAGTTTAATGCCAACTTCGAACGGACAAGTTTAAGAAGCCTTTTCTAGACTAGAAGAGTACTATTTGATCATTTGTAAGTGGCTCGAAAGAGGTGGGGACGTGGAAATTATTGTATTCGTCGTAGCAGGAATCGAACCTAGATACGTAATTACAAGTGCGTATGAGAGAGTCGACGCACATTTTCACAATGTTACGGGCCACTACACATTCCGCCAATGCAAAGCTCAAAATTTGTTCCACGTTCATTTCAGTACAAAATCAGCCAATGTTCGGAAATGTTACATGGTCAGCAACTGGAACTCGTAAGATATTAGGTAAGAAATCTGCGTAAAGGTGAACATCCTCCCTCGACTACATCACCACCAAAAAGACGAAGGGTGCATCGCAAGACTAATTGCCATAACCAACACATTTTCTTAAACAAATTGCCAAGCTTCATTCGAGAATAGTGTTGGTGCAACCAGCTGGCCCTGTTGAAAGAAAAACAAAAAAACCCAAAAAATCCCCCACCTCAGAGACCTCTACCATGGCTTGTATCTAACTCCATCCTTCGAATCGAATTCATTAGATGACCTCGCTCGCCTAGATAAATGACATTTTCCCTCCCACGCTCCACAGCGGAGGAGCATGTGTGGCGCAGAGTACGAGTAGAGGGCAGCTGGTGGCGTTCAAATTGATTGCCTATCATCCATTACGGTGACACATATACAAGCTGGGCACACACATAGTGCAGAATCGAGGAGACCAGCATCAGCGGGAGCATTTGGCATTCGGGGACGTTCAATATTTAACCACGTAAACCTAAAATACCTACTCTCGAACAATGGGTTTTCGAAAGCTAAATACACGCAACGTTTTTGACGTGATTGCGGTCACGTGTTAATCAATGCTCTCTCCCTCGGTCTGTTGCAACGAAATGCAATTGCCAATGGTTGCCTGGTTATACGCGGCTGTTTATTATTTTGCTGTGTCGTTTTGTTTTTTGTGCAGTCCTTTGTCCGTCGACCTCGATTTGGGGCGACATCAACGTGTGCATCACGTAAAACCACATTTTTACGATCGCGCAGAGCTGAACAATCGAAATTGTGGTCTCTCCGGCTATCCATCGCGATTGGCGCGCACATTTTTTGAATGGCTAATTAATAGACGCTGGCAGAAAAAGGACAACCGAAAAGCTCCCACCCCAGTTGGAGCGCGCCAATGGGGGGCGCAAACAAAACAGAGCGGAATTCCTCGTTCTAGCTTTAAATTTTAAATACGTTTATCTCGGGGAATATTAACGAACACACTGAAAAGACTGAAACAACCGGGCGAGAGTGTAATTAAGTTTTAGGATTTACACAGACCTTGGTCCCTAGGAACACACTCGCACAACACATGGTGGATGGTGCGGGGTGGATAGAGATTGTGTAGCGAATGTGAATTAGGATAAAATACGCCACTCCACAACGCCAGCAAAAACGATACGGAAAAAAAAAAAAACTTCAAGACAAAACATGGGGAAAAAGGACAAAAGATTTCCAATTAAAATTCTTCCACTACACCCAATGGTAATCTGCAAGCAGATTTGAAGTCCTTATCTAACAAGCGATAGCAACAAATAATTCCCAAGGATTCTGCGGTTACAGCACTGGCGTGGCGAACAATAACAAATTGTATTCCTTGAATGTGCGCTTGGTTTTTATTTTTGTTGGCAGAGCATTTCGAGACTGACGTCGACGACGACGACGACAATTCATGAGTCCTTCACGAATGCGAAGAAAAAAGGGAAACAGAATGAAAAGTATTAAATGAATCACAAATACCGAAATGAAATACAAACTGTATCGCTTCGCAAGGCGAATCGGAAGGAGATGGAGATACATTTGTGAATGCCACCTTATTGCTTCAAAGCTGTGGACGGTATGCATACACACGAACGGGGTTGTTACTCCCCATCAGCTGTTGTGTGTCGACTGTCGACTGTCGGGATACACAATGCTATCTAAAGTTTTGAAATAGCTGCGCTAAGTGTATCAGTGGGTCGGTTGAGTGCTTATGGAGAAGTTGTTATCGCTCGGTTGCGATGAAAGGATATTGCTTGCTGGTGTGTACTGCATACATTTGTATTCCTGCAACAACAAAGGCTGGCGTTTGTTGTTGCGAAAGTCCCTGTCATTCGGTGTAATTAAATAACTGGCTAGTTAGGGAGTTAATGGAGCTTAAGTGGTTCGTTAGGGATTCTCATACAATTTTTTACCCTCTTTTCTCTCCTTTCCATCATTCAGTAGCCATAGATAATTTGATGAAAGTGTAAGAGAGGCCAGTTCTTACACCACCGCGAGTCGGTTAGGAAGTGCAAGGTCTTCGAGGAATATGGCCAGAAGGTTCGGTTTTTTCCCTCAAATTTGCATAATGCTCTGGAATTAGTTTTCAGTTGCCTCAGTGTGATGCTGGTGCATGGTTGGTTGAGCTGTGGAACCATGTCTGCTGGCAGCTGATTCCATCCAGATGAAAGACCTCGAACCGGATGGAACTCATTGAAAACTTTAACGACCAGCCGCAGAGAAAGATACACCCGAGTTTATTTTTCCAAGAATTGCTATTGGAACTCCGTGGCAATCGAATCCACATGCTCGTTCAGTTATCGAAGAATTTCATTTCTACCGCATGACCGCTTCCTGTCGAATTACAAATTCACATGATTCGATCGTTTGTGCTGGGTAATGGGTGTCTTGGTATCGAAAAACCCTCGCAAGCAACTGTTTAGTTTCCAGCAGATTCGATTAATTGAGTTTCAGAGTTTTCGCCTTGCTGCCACATTCAGTGGTGCCAAACAAGAAAGTGCACTCCCTATCCTGTGGCAATGTAAGAGGGCGTAAAAGGGAAGTCCGTCTCCCTCCGTCTTACCAACTATCGTTTGGTGGTTTCGTTTGAGGAACTGCTTGGTATCTTAGAGTGCTCATCCATTTATTACATAAACTCTGCCCAAAAGGGGTTGTTTCTATTTCTTCTTTGGGCTGTCGGATGATGGTCGCGTGTTAGAAGTTTCTTGCGGATCTACTTTTACCCATACAAACATAAGCAGTTTCTGTGTCACCCATAGCTTGGAAACTACTTCTTTTAAAGACACAATTCTTTTCTTAGCCCCAATATTTGTTATTTTTAACTGAAGTTGTTCAGAAATTGAAGATTGTTGTTATTTTTCTCATTTTTGCACCTCATGGAGTGGTTAAGTCAGTGACTTTTATTATTTCTTTTGCTTTAAACAATAAACTAACTTTTTTCATTATCTAATCATGTTATACATTTTTGAAGTCAACGAACTTAACATTAATTTAACTTCAATTTTGTTCTTGGTTATGATTTTTTAATGAAATGAAAGCATTCAGAAGTGGGTCATCAACATTATTACGTTTGGTAAATCATTAATATGCAGAGTTCATAGTATTGCACCTAATATTGAGCCTTGAGATACACCTATGTCTATTTCACTTGCGTCGGAAACACTTTTATTACCTTTTTTTCTTTGTGTTCTGTTTGCAAATAAAATCTGAACTGACTTCTTTCGTTGTCCTTAAGTCCAGACAAGTCCGAAGACCCTATCTCTCGAACAACCTCATATTTGACGTCTGGGAAAGACTTACATTGAACCACAGTGGACAGCCGTACGCCATAATTGCCCGGATGAGAGCAATTTAGCAGATAACCTTAATTCTGGTATCATGTTGGCTGCTGTCAAATAACCCCCTTGCTACAACAAAGACAATTTTAACTTTCGTCAAAGCAATATCTATATGTTTGTGAAAATATATTTATTGATCCAACCAAATGCTAACTAACTATTTTACAATTTTCACATCTAACAGTCGTCCTTGTGGGCCCACAATGCCAAACTTTTGCCAGCTTATGCGCGTATCCCATGGTGCCATATGCAGCAGGGACCCAAATAGTATAGTTCCACACTTCAGGAAGTTGATCATCAACTCGTCAGCGTATACTACGTAACAACTTATTTCTGCTTCGTTTAGCTTACGTAATTCCATTTAAGTTACATTGTACACATTCTCACATGAAATTTGCCACATTCTGTAACATCTATTCTGTAGCCAAGCGAATAAGGCCACTTGTGCTATAGACCACCCTGGCTTGATGAATGATTGGTGGTTGATGCAATGATGGTCCGCTGCCACTGAATCCAACCAAACCAAATAAACAATCGTAGGTGACAATTTTGTTCCCTTGTTGACCACTGTTATAAAAGCGAATGTCGCCACTGTACACATTTTTTTTGTGAAGTTTTTTAAGCCATGAGCCATAATTTTCGAATAAAATATATTCTATATCTAAATTTCATCAATTTTTGCGAATTGGAGAAAGCGTACAAGAAAAGCACGCAGCACAAGTCACTGTCAAGTCTAGACACCACAAATGACAAATGGCAGCTACCACTTTATGGTAAATGACAAAGCGTGGCTAGGAAATCAACTGGCACTTGCCAAAGTAGTCGTTGCGGAGCGATTAAGAGTGGCCAGTACAGCACCATAAGGAATTTTGTACAATGTTTCGTATAAGCATTTCGCTTAGACATGTGGTGGCCCGTGGCGTTGTGGGTATGTGCGTTGACCCCAACCTCGACGTCGTAGGTTCGATTCGTGCTCTGTGCGACGAAAACAATTTTCACGACCCTACCTCTTTCGAGTCACTGACAATGCTCAAAGAGTATTTCCTGTCTAGAAAAAGCTTCTCAAACTTGGCCGTTCGGATTCGGCATTAAAACTGTAGGCCCCTTCCACTCGTGAGAGAACAATAGCACGCACAACACGAGTGGTTGCTGAGAAGCTAGGCCCTGGCTCCTACGGGCTGTAGCGCCACCCATATTATATACATAATTCGCTTAGACATAGACGCTAAAGTCTTCGACAATACATCATCATCATCAAAAGCTGGTCAAGAATAAATACTATTTACATTTACTCTTCGGTGCCACAAAAGAAATCATTAAAGACCACCAGCCACACTTAAGGACAGTATCGGAGCAAGATTATTTGCACAACATTTGCTCTTATTTATGTTGCAAAGTATTTTCATTTTTCGAGGAATTTCCGAATTAACTTGGAGGGCATGCGGACGAACAAATAGGATTTATTTATGATGTACATTTGATACTTGCCCACAGTTCGTATCAGTTCTGTGAGAAGGCAGTTGGAAATGAGATAGGAAATAGACGAAAGCACGAGGATATGGAAATTAATTTGAAATCTGACACCCAGACGAATAATATCATGATTAGCTTCACAATAACAAAGCCCGGGAGAGACTATTTGATATGTGTTTAGAAGTAAATTAGTCCAACTGATAAGCCTTGACCCGTCGCCAATCGGCTACTGACAACAAATCAATACTCAATTATCGAATTGCCTGACTCTGTGAACACTCGCAAAGACTTCCCTTTTCTCCACACGATTGGACATTCTACACCGTTTTAAATTCAATTCGTCAATTACTTCTGATCCCTTTCCATTCCAAGTGAACGAGGAAAAACAAAAACTAACACATGTAACCGAATAAATATTTTCATTGCAAAAAGAAGTGTTGCTCTTAAGTGAAATTGACATCGCTTCCATCGACATCGACACGACTGACCATCCTCTGAAACTCTCCGACGACACGGAGATTGTGTTTGCCATTTGAAGGGCATCGCCCGATCCCATTAAGACATATACATTCCATTGTCCTGTCACTTCATATCTCTTGTACTTCCGCTCGACGTGTCCATAACAATTTTTACGAACATTCCAGCGGAGATTGAATACATTTCTTTTGATTTAGATAACTTAACGATGTCGTGAATATTTTATGATCAACTGTCAGACCACACAACTGTCAGATAGAGCCTGCGTCGGCCATTAATGGGAGGATTGTGCAAAAAAGAACGAAAAAAAGTGAAGAAGAGAACGTCCATTAAACCAATCTCCTTGTCGGACGTCCTCCACATGCAGGGGAAGTCTAAACAAATTACAACTACTATCCACTAAATCCCACCCCAAACTAGGAACCGTTCTCCTCTATCACATGGTCCGGCTTTAAGCGATGTCACTTTAAATGACTGACTGACCGTTTCGATGAGGGGTGGGCGCCCAGGTCTGGGAGAAGTAACAAATTTCAAATGGCAATCGGAAAACCGTCACCGTGGTGCGAGAGGACATAACAAGCGTGTTGGATAGAGGGAGACACTGGGGGGAAAAAAAAGAACGGCAACAATTGCTAATCAGACCACAAAACGAAGAGTCGTATCCAATTGCTACCCGTGAGCGTTCTTCGGCCTGGTTGCGTTTGGCAGAGTACAACAAGGACAGAATTCCAGGAACAGTAAACACATTTACGAGTAGGGCCGCCTTTATAAATATTTAACAAAGTTATTGCTTTCATCTTTTTGTTTCATAAATAAACTTTTGGCCTTTTCTCTCAATTATGTGAGTCTCCGTGTGTGCTCCGGTTCCTATTGGTGATGATCATCAATCTGGAATTGACGGTGACGTGAGGATACTTCTGTGCCACGTGTCAGGTACACACACGTAGGTACATTTTGGTTGGGCGGAAAGCAAATTTGATCCAAATATGCCTCGTTACTGAGTCAATAAATATTTAATAGTTTAATTTACTTTCGGGATCAGGTCTATTGGCGTCGTTGGCCAGTATTTCCGTCGTTGTCCCCATTCATAGGCGTAGAATTTGTTGTTTCCTCTTTGTGTCACAAGTGGGGAAATCGGTCATGGCGAGAGGATATACCGTGAAGCTTAAGCTTAGATGTGGCCGTGCACTGTGCAGAGTGGATATGGTCCGCTCCGCTGGACAAATGATTTATTGTCAACTAAAGTATTCAGAGTTTGATTGATGGAACTGCGGGTCTACTCTCTCATAAAAGAGGTTTTTTTTTCGTTGTTTTTCCTCCACCCGGAAATGGGTTCGGTTTGAAAATTTCGAACGAAGGAAGCAGTTAATGGAGTACTTCGTGCGTCAATTTAGGGTTCACTTAATTTGGTTCAATGGGACATGCCGTCACGTCTGTCACGTTGCCTGACACTCTTCAAAGTAGCTGACACGATGTCACGTGGATGGATGTGAAAATTGATTTTTTTCGCTCTCATCTTTTTTGTTTGTGAATCCTTTTGACGTATTCCATGTCCGATCATTTGTCGAATTGTCTGAAAAGACAGATTTGAATGACGGTCATTGTCTTTCAATAAATTTTCGCGTGAGCGTGTGTTTTGTTTAGTTAGAGCTAGGATATGTTACTTTTCAGTGCTGAGTCAGTGCTGGATTTACTAATTTTGGTTCCTTCATTGTAGGTTGTGTGTTTCAGGCTAATGTGTTGTTGATTACATTAACCTATACGTGATGTAATGAATTCAGAAAAATATATTTACATTGAAATATGCTCTGTGCGAGACAGTATGATTGATCCAGTACAATCCAGCCATTGTTTTGTGGCACGTTCCTAGAATAGTGTGAATATGACAACCGTAATTGGTTCCGCGAAATTAAATAATGAAGCGGATTTTTGAAGCATGCTGGAAATGTGTCATTTGAAGTAACGTCAAATGAATGTTACACTATTTTAATCAGTCTTATTAAAGTGTAATGAGATTTAAAGTGGAAAAGAGCAAACAAAACAATATGCAACTAGTCAACGACACCCTCCTTACTGCTCGTTGGTGAACGTTGGTGGTGCCCGAATAGGCACCACAATAGTGGTTTGTTACCGTATTGTAGTAACAAAGATTTTAATTAGTAATGGAGTATTTATGTCAAATTCCTACTGACATATGACGTTTTAAAATAGTAGCCAAACCAAATTGACATGGGAAAGGAGAAGAAGAATTTTCTCGTGTTCTTCATTTCAAGAAAATGTCAGAGGTGCAGTCCAAGAATTCACCTTAAGAGTCCAAACAACGACGAGCGTTCGTTTCCCGACCGTGTACTGAAATCTTTGAAATCAGTTAACTAATAAACAAGTTCGGGAGAGGGCTCCTAAAACCCTTTTTTGACATTAAAGGTATCGGTGATTTCGTTATCGACCTTGATTTAGCATCGAGAGTTCTCCATTGTAATCTTCACGAGTTTAGACGGAATGTCAAAACTAGACATGCCATTATAGTCTCTATGCACGCCGTCATATGCGGACTTACAGTCGACAAATAGGGGGTGGCTGTCGATCTGCATCTCTTGGGTTTTTTAGAGGATCTGTCGTAATGTGAAGATTTTATCAATGGTGGCCTATCAGGTAGTTGGTTTCCGCTCAAAGCGGCAGAGAAGATCCTATGCTATGTAATAACGTTAAATTAATTTTATTTTGCCCTTGGTAAAGCTAATCCCACTTCATTTGATTAAAATGTTTACCCTGTAAATATTTCATGATTATTCTGAAATAAACAGCAATGGTCAAGTTCCCTGATCTGTTCTCACATTTCTGCTAGTTCCAGCGGAAAAGTATTGAATCCCTTATCATGTTTCGTGTTATGAATTCATCATTACAACACATATTTTGTTTATGATTTATTCTAAGCGCAGATTTGTGAGACTATGCCCAACCATTAAAGAATTCAAAATTAAGCTAAGCACACAGACCTCTTATCAGCACCAAACGGCACAGTAAGTATGGTGCCAACATGCCCCGATTCACGCCATGCGATAGAGTACCAATCGATCGGAACGATTAGAATATTAAACACAGAAATACAGTCACAGCCGACCGGAAGGAGGTTTTCTAGATAATCGTTTGAGTTTCTGTGATTAATGAAACTGGCTACACAGTGCTATATCAAGTTTTGACATTCCTGCTAGACTCGTAAGGTTGTGCAGGATGACGATAGAGATCTCTCGCTACTCCATCAAGGTCGGTAATGAACTCACACATACCTTCAATGTGAAAAAAGGAGAAAAGTTCTGCGTTAAATCTTTGCTCCTGTTTCCGTTGATGGTTTCTGCAGAAGAAGATTCAATCACGAATTGTACTGGCTGTACAGCGACATGCGTCTAGCCATGCGTCTACAGATTCAACGCCCCAAGATGGCTAGGCTATGCAGAGCGCATGGTATAACACTGCTCCAGGACGATGAATCTTCGACTCCGAACCAGTGGACAACGCAATAGAGGACGACCACGAAGCCGTAGCGCATACAGTAAAAAAGGACCTGAACCAAGCTATCGCGCTGAAATTGGAGGCAGCTGGCTAAGAATCGTGCCTTTTGGTGCTTTTTGGCTGAGGCCAATGTTCACCCCTGACTGTAGCACCATAAGAAAAGGAAGAAGGAGATTATATGGTAGGTATATGACCTAATCCAGGACATAAGTATTCTCGATTCCAAGTTACGTTTGAATCCAAACAGCCGTTTTGGAACTAGAGCTCCCTAAACATTAAAACCTTCTTATTGTGGGTATGTTCTTGCACCCCAACCTAGAAGTCGTAGGTTCGATTCCTGCTCTGTGCGCCAAAAATAATTTTCAAGGCCCCACCTTTTTCGATTCACTGAAACAGCAGCTCTGTCTAGAGAAAGCTTCTCAAACATGACTGTTCTAAGTGGGAGTCACCAACAACACGAGCGGTTGCTGAGAACCTATCCCTGGCCCTCTGAGGGCAATAGCGCCAACCATATCATGTATTATAATTATTTAAATTCACAAATCGTACTTAGAGCTTGAGAACGTTAATAGATGTTCTTCAAAGCTTTTTTGGTGATATTACATCTCTCGATGAAAATTAAAGCACTACACGCGCTAATTGAACATTGAGATAAGGTGAATCCTGGCGAAGGCGGTACACGGACATTTCATTAATTCAAAAGTATATCCTCCGTGTGAATTGATTATAACAATAACCTGTATTTGTCAGCTTCAGTTGAGCTTCAAAGTTGACAGTGAAATTATAAAATGTTCACTAGCACATTTATGTTCATCAGAAGCAAGACACATAATTAATTCAGAACTAGTTGCCACATTGCAATAATTGAACAGAAATTTGTAAGAAGCTTCAACAGGGAAGTAGACACAGACTGAAGCTGTACCCCTTTCAGATCTTCCGGCCCATTCAGACGCATTCTTCTTCGTTTCAAATCATCAGAATAGTAAATACATGTCAGAGATTCTGTTCCGTTAATATTCAAAAACTTCGTCACCGACCATCATTCAAACATCGAGTCACTGGGACAGTTCACTAATCTCCCTCACATTCAGCAGCACCTAGTTGCAAAAGCGCACTCAGTACGTGTTTTGAAGATTCTTCCAAAGTAAAACGTCCTTCAAAGGAACGTTCGCTGGCTCCTTTGTTCCCTCGTCACCCCCGCTCCGCCCCGTAATGAGTTATTCGCTGAAATATCCTTTGTTCACTGCCACACGTATTCCTTTCACATCACACTCCGCGTGCATCTACTGTACTATGTGACGGCTCGTATCACTTGCAGCATTCACTTAGGGGAGGAAGAATGCATCCTCCACTGGCATTATCTGTTTCATTCACTTCGTATCCTTTGTGTGACAGGAGAAAAGGGCGGTGTTTTCGCGCCATTGTCATCGGTTCACCTGGCTTCGTTCACTTCTCCGCTCTAGACAAACAGATTCGTAAGTGTGTATCCTTTCGCCGTGGCGTAGCGCTGTTTTTTGGTGCACAAAACGGTGACACAAATCCCGCGAGGTTCTTCTTCTACTGCCAACAAACACCTCCCATCAAAAGATGACCCAAAAAGAAAATCTCATCGCGGGCACTTGGGTGACGGTGATGCTGGTGGTGGTGGTTGTGGTCGGTGAAATGAGATTCGAGACTCCGGCGTTAAAGTTCACAAGGACAACGTCTTGTTTGGATACGTTTATTATTTATCTACAAGGAGAACGAATTCAAAGGACTAGCTCTCTTCCTATGCCGTGGCAACTATGAGTCAGTCCATCACTTCGGGCTGAAGGCGTTTCTCCACTTCAGCAAATATTTAATGTTGCCCACGGGCCCTGCGGTCAGTGGTGCTGCAACAAGATCAGCGTTGACTCTTTTTTTTGTCCGTAGAATATTATTTTACTTATATTCATAAGACTCACTTGATGTGAGCGGACGAGGACCCTCGCAAGTGCTGGAGAACATGACAAGAATCAATGTCAACAGGCGGACAAAGGATGGCCACCAAGAGCAGCGTGTATGTGTGCATAGGGGGGGGGGGGTATAGTTATTAAATTTTGCCACCCAAATCCGCCCACTCGCACATATGAAAAGATGCCATTTTATATTGCATCACGGCATGAAGTTCACAGTTTATCCTTGGAAGCGCATGCATAGTTTGCATTCGGTGGTGGAAAATGTAATTTTCTCGCAACCCTGCAACGTAAATCGGGGTAAAAAGTTTTGCGTCCTAAATTACATTTTAAAGGACGCACCAATACCGAGTGCCCTAGCTGGGGGGATGCTCAAGGCGATGCACAGATATTCGTATAAATTTGAGTTAATTAATCTCTTCAGCCCTCGCAAGCATGTCCTTCTGGGTATAGCAGTCAAGCTGTTAGATCTTTTCTCCTT
This sequence comes from Eristalis arbustorum, assembly GCA_916610145.1. NCBI lineage: Eukaryota > Metazoa > Arthropoda > Insecta > Diptera > Syrphidae > Eristalis > Eristalis arbustorum. Next base: position 104,850,860 of record OU744316.1, on the reverse strand, counting down.
GAGTCCAAGTGCACCATTCCGAGGAGAGTACCTATGCCCTGGCCACTTGTCATGCCCAGTTGAAGGTGAGCTGTGAAAGATAATACCACACCCTGTAGGTCCAGCGATGAGAGAATGAATATGCTAATTTCTGTTATAGATTGTAAACTGTCGTCCCCATCTCGGATAATCGATGACACCATGAATCCTGGCCCAGAGCAGTCCGCTCTGTTGGTGGTACTTTGTTGTGAAACACGAAATGGTTTTGTGGGACGTGAATGTATCTAGATATCGATTCATAAACGATCCCTATTAGTGGCTAATCATGAGCGAGTGACGTGTGCATACAGTTACAGTATGTGTGAAGGTTTCATGTAATGAGGCACCGTGTATACAACGCCACAGATTGCGTCAAAAGTGGGTGTGGCTAATTAAACTCAACCAATTGTTGGTTGGCGCTGGCCGAGAACCAAGGACTGGAGATACAACAGAAGGGGTGCATGATATGCGGTGCAGAACAATGCAATCAGGGGCTTATGTCAAGACTGAGGCATGCGGTTTCTGGGATATGAGCACACAAATGCCTATAATCGTTCGCTCCGACTGTTCGGGCGCATGGAAACCAGTTAAATTTTGCCAATTTGATAGCTGTTTGCTATCAGATATTCATGGGATAAGAGTAATTTACATTGCTGATAATGGGCTTTTGGAGTTGGACGCTCTCAGGACGTGTGTGAAGACCATAAATGCAGACCGACACACATACGAGTGGCATAAGTAAGGACTTTCGCTAAGCGATTAGAATCCCTTTGTGTATTGCTAGTAAGCAGGAGATTCTATCTCAACGAGTCATCCGTTTGATACATTAATCGTGGAGACATTAGGGCTATCCCTCAGTCATTGCTCCCATGAAAGACGACGACGAGGCTTTGGAGATATGCTGATGTGCAGTTCAGAAGGGCGTAAATCATTATTGTGAATCGGGAATTGAACTGCAATGTAATTTTGTGTGTCTCTTCTAAACTATAATTCAATTTAGGGGTTTTTGGAAGGGAAGAAGAAAGCAGACACGTATTGCCAATACATTTTGAACAGTGGAATCTTGAAAATCGAGAAACAAGACTTTGTGTGTTTGTCCAACACAGCAGAATTGATCGAATATTGTTATTATTTAAATGAAAAAAAAAGCACGCCTAGTGATTGGTCATTTTCCTTCAATGCTCGAATCAATTATATCAGTTGTTGACGGCAGGGATTCCCAACAATCGCGGCTGATAATACATCATTCCATTGTGGTTCCACCAAAATACACAGCTTAACGGAGTTTTTTTTGCGTGGAAATTTCGCACTGGTTGCGAGGTTGGGATTGTTGAAATAAATTCTTTTTAATCGCCGTTCGATAAAAAGAAATGCAATAAAACTGCCCACAAATGATCGAATGTTTTTTTTATACAATCACATGCTACACAGTATGCATGCCGCATTTTTTGACCGTCTGAAATGCTCAATCCTGACAAAGCCATTCCGTTTTCGAAACTAACCGCCTTCCCTATACAATTCCCCGTTGTGTCAAACTTAACACAACCACAATTGAATGTGTTACCTTACCTTAAAGATATAATGTGAACTGACGTGGACTGACCGCATTGATATCACAGCTTCCAAGGTATATAAATTCATTAGAACCTTGTCATCAACAAATATAAACGTTCTCCTGATCAATAAAGAGCCGGAACACTTTCAGTTTTTTCTAGAGAGATGAGACCAGTTGCCAGAGGCGTTTCTACGTCGGAAAAAATTGTGGTTGTCTATCGTGAAGTTTTTTACCTAGTTGGTGTGTGGAGCAACGATTCTTTCCCGAAGACTTGTATTTTATTTTATCTTCAATGATATGCTACCAGTTGACTTGTAACTGTTAAAAACCTCAAAGGTAAAAAATCGCAAGCGAACATTTTCAGCAAGTACACTGTTCCTTCAAGGTTTTCAAAAATATTTCATAAAATGTGCCAAGACTCTAAAACTAAATCTGCTTACACCAACGAGTTCTACGATATTCAACGTTGATGTCGCATTTTTATCCAAAAATTGTAATTGGTTGAGTGCGTGCCCTCGGTTATAGGGGTCCCAGGTTCGAATCCCAGTCAAAGCAAAAGTGAATGTGCTCTCATGTGGTTTAAAAATCTGGTCCAGTCACCATTTGCCGTTGGTCGTATCACAATGGAACAACACAGATTTATGTAAATGTGTTAGCAATTTCGCTAGCAGCCCAACAACCTAACCAAACATACCTGATGTGCTATGACCAAAATGAAAACATATCAACGAAATCTTTTGTGAAATTGGTTGAAATGATTCGATTTTTGAATTCCTCGAAAAGTTTATTTCAGAGCATTTTTCCCCCGAACCCACAGTTCTCTTCACTCGTTCAACAACGCCTTTTGTTTCGAAATGAATTCTCTTGACTTTTCGCTGCCTTTCATTTTCCATTTCATTACACGTGAACTATGATTTCCAATCACAACTTGAAGTGATTCCCTCATGCATCTCCGCCCGGTGAAATGCAATTGACTCCTTTATACTTTCACAAATCCCCCACTCGAAAGGCACAACAATTGTATGTGTGCATACACAAGAACGCAATCAATTGAATCCGTTTTCCAGGGACTAAAAATCAAGTGTATCCCGGACAAAAGAGTACCAAGAACCATGGCAACGTTGAAAGAAATCTCAAAAACAAAAAAGGAACAAAAATCTCGAAATACAAGACCCTAGATATCTCTAGAGATCAACAAGGACACAGTCAAGTGTACGTACATATGCCGTCATGTTTGCGGCTAACGTAATCAACTCTTGTGGTCGAAGTTTGTGTCGAATAAACGAATAAAGTGGAGAACAAATGAAAATAGATGACTGACAGGATATACAAATCGATAAATGAAACTAAATACGGAAAGCAGGATGCGTCCACAAATGGAAACAAATGTTGTTTTTTTTTGTCCCTTGGAAACGGCAAAACCACAAAGCCAAAGACGGATTAGTTGGGATACTGTGTGCTGTCGTCCCCTAAATGAAAGCAGCGCCAGTGGGCGAGGCGCTGCATGTGGTCAGCTATACCCTCCGCCTCCAAAGCCCTCGTAGATATTCATTTCAGACTTTTCGGATTTGCATGAGAAATTTTCGCCGTGCCACGAGAAGAGGCCAAGGAGGAGGAGCGGGGTTGGTGTAACTGTGGATACACTGACAGATCGATGTGGTGATTGGTAGCAATCGTGTGTATAGTTTTGACAAAACCGTCAAGTCGAAAGACCGTACTCGGAAAGATGATGAACGATGGGCAGGCGTGTGTGTCGATACTAATATCCTGGGACCGTGATGGGAAATTACGACGCGCTTCGGTGAGCGTTGAACGTATGAGTTTATTAAGTATTTGCTGATTGGTATGGATGTGAAATGAGGGGCGAAATGAAACTGCACAAATGCGAGGAAATATTTTATGAACCAAAAGGCAGGAGGTTCGACTTGAGGCGGTTCGAAGGTAGATGTGAGAAATTATGTTCCAACAGAACTTGATAATAATGTCTGCGAGTTGTGCTACGTCTTTTGAAGGGATGGTGTTTGGACTGATGAACTTTCGAAGTTAGGCGCCTCTTTAGGGTTTTTACTCGGAGGGCAACCAGAATTATTTGAAAGATTAGAGGTATGCCTAGCATTAGCTGAACGTGATGTCGGAGCCCGATATCTGAAGCTTTACGGATAGCCAGATAGCAATTTAATGCGACATCATTCCCTGTAAACTCAAAAATAATAAGCGATTTTCGTCGATATTAAATATTCGCCCACGCTGTGAAACTAGAGAGCATACAACGAAACTAGTGACTGACGAACTCGCTACAGCTTTAAGTTACAGCTCAATAACTCTTGTGCTCGGAAAATAAATGGCAGAAGGTTGACAAGCAACACATGACAAACAGCAAAACAAATCTGGCCTCATCTTGATCCAAAAAGTGTAAGTTGCCTGATTTCTCCAGAAAGATAAAAAATTAGGGCTGTAGTGGAAATAATCACCGGACACTGCTTACTAGAAATTCACGCAAAAATACTAGGCTTTTATCCAATAACTTTTTTAGAAGCTGCCTAGATGAGGAGGAAAGTATTCACTATCTTTTCTGCGACTGTCTACTCTCGCCTCAACTAGGGAAGCCGCAAGCCAAGTCATACTTCTTTGACAGCCTAAATGATCTCAGCAATAAACCGGCAACACACTGGTGCTGACAAAAGTGGCTGGCTGTCATAGTCATCCCTTCTAATTTGAATTAGCGACGTGGCGGTACAATGGGCTTATTTTGGCCGAAGTGCATAAATGCCTACTAAAACCTAACCTACTAAAAGTCTTTAAAGCAACCTTATGTATGATATCCTATGCGGAAGTGTGAAAACTTGTGGGCTTCCGTGACCTATGTAAGTCCAGACCTATTAATTGCGGACAAGGTGATTCAAAGGTATGCATAAAAATGCTGACTATTTAAGATGTAATTTTAAAGAGAGCTCATTAATTGTGGCTTCCTTCAACTATACCTGCTCCACGCCAGGATCTCATTGCCAGCTTAGTTTGTCTTTAGTCTTTCTTTGCCCTTCTGCACTTTGCCCCATGCATTAACAGGGGAAATGAATTCTTTATAATCGTCCAGAATGGGGGGAAACATTGGGACTGACAGCGGAAATTGCTTTACCTCCTGGTTCATTGTTGTTCCTCTGGCATTTCTCCACTTCATTTATCGCACGCTGTTTATTTTTAAGAAGCCTGTGGCCTTGTCTTCTTTTCTGAACAAATTCGTCGCTCCAGACTGTTAGCTTTCACGTCGTGAGTCGTGACCCTCTATCGAACACGATGTCTGGTCGAAACAAATTCAAAGTGCAATTCGTGAGTTTCCATCACGAAATGTGAGTAAGGTCGATAGCTGGCCTTCGGCTTTGCTTTCTCAAATGAAAAACCACCTGCGCCCAAGGAGACCAAAGGAACACCACTTAATTAAGTCCCCTATGCGGCGTTGCGGCATGGCAGGAATCCCATCTTGAGTTCACAATGAACCGAATGAAAATTGAAAGTGACAACCATTAGTGGTGCGGTTACACTCATCAACCGTGACCGCGAGAACCGCAGAGTGAGCCAGACGTAATTAATATAATCCATTGAGATGCGTGAATGGGAAACCCCTAATTTCCTTGCAATGCCACCGGCTGTATCCCCCTCTCTGAACGAAACATTTAACTCGAGCCGCCACCACCCCCTTTATGCTCATCACGGCACGCCGCAAAAGAGAAAAGCTGAACAAAATCAAATTACACCCAATGGGACCCCAAAAATTAATATCATCCGTCTGCCGTCGCTCAAAAAACCGAAAGTCTACACGAGTCGCTGTATGTATCTGCCACCGGGGTGATATTCATATTTCTCCTCCCCACCCTCTGTGGAGTATCTGAATGGCTGATTAAAACTCAAGATGCTGGGTTTCTCATCTTTTTAAGATTCCCTTCATGCTTGTCCTTCTTCTCCTCATCACCGGGGCCCTGTAGCGTGAAAATATCATCCACCTATACTCCTGGCTGCACACCCAATTACTCCACTTTACACTTCACACTCACCTTCAAATGACTTCACACCGAAACTAGAACTTCGTGTCGCTGTCGGCAGCGGGAGAGTGATAGTCGTTCGGATAGAGGAGTGCCACAGCAACCCTTTGAAGTGGTGCCACTAGGCAACCTGATTTATTACCAGCATTAAAATTCTCCTCGCAGAAGGCATCCTTTCTTCTTCGTTCGCCTTCACCAGTTTATCATCGGCACGTTGATGGCACGCAGGCTACCTGTACACTTGCTCCGACTACTAGAACCTCCAACTACATGTTACATCTTGTCGGGGTCCTTTGTGTGTGTATGGTACTTGTCAAAATCTCCTAGAATTCTTGTCTCTGATGTGATTTACATGCAACCAGAGAGATACCACCCCAGCAGCCGCCCAACAGGCTCGCTCGACAACTTAAGACCGGATTCTCCCAGTCCTCGTGTATATTCCGCACGCTCATCGTAACTTCCATTTTAAATATTTCGTTCGAGTATGACGTGTCAGGCATGAATAAGATACACGGATACTCCCTAAAGCGAGTGCTCTCAATATATTCTCACAAAAGCCACTCTCTGCCTGTGCTACTGTCTGCCGTCTGGCGAGGGCTCACAAGCTGAGGTGTCGTCGCCCCATCCGCCCCTCCCCGTCCACCGGCGGCACGGTTGGTGGCTGTTCATAACTTTATTATGGAGGATTTCCCGAGAACACATAAACTTTGTGGAATTCGTTTGTCGATAAACAGTGCAGAAAAGTGAATTTTGATGGCAGGCATTCCGTTCTTTTGTCATCCGAATCGAGGGCAGATTCAATTCAATAGGAGCACCCACCAATACCTCCTATATTTTGGTCCTCCATCGTCGGTCGTTCAATGCGGTCGTTGAATGTGCGAAGTAGAGCGAGGGAAGTGGTTTGTTTTTTATTTCATTTTTTGAAGTTCACGACAATGAAAGTTTAGACGTGGGAGCGTAGGCGACGACGACGGCGTTGTCGAATGCGGTGGAGCCTTGTTGGTCTCTGACATTCATTGAAACAAATGAAAAGGGATTAAACGCCTACAATTGCAGACTCTCCTGGGGCCTGGCCAAATGGATAATGAATCCTAAACGAAATGTTTTTTTCTTGTTTTTGATGTTGTTACCACGCCCAGTCTTGAAGAGATGAAACTTTGTGATGTTAAATAATCATAATCGCGGGCAAACACGGAGAAGGCGGTGCTCGTTTCGCGTGCTTCGGCATTTAATTAACGAAAAGAGTTTCTGCGAAATGACCGGAAAGTAGTCATATTTGACGGTTGCTGATATTTGGTAATTAGGGGTCTGAGTGGTTCAAAAGGTGTGCTTTGGCAGATTAGCTCGGAAAAGAAAACAATTTTTCTCTGAAATTCATTCTTCTGTCAAGGTGGACGGAGATGTGAGAGTTAGAAGGTAATGTCAGAAAAGTTAGAGGAAATTCGAATGAAGAGGATCTAGTGACTATTGTTGGTCGCACGACGCTGGTGGGTCAACTTAAATAATCAGCAAAAGTGGATTATTGTTGGTTGGAGTGGACTTTTTGCAGGTTGCCATTGACATTTTTGATTTCATCAGAATGGATTAAGGTTATTTTATTTGAACGACGACGTTCGACTAATTAGAGCAGCGTATATATACTTAACCGCTGTAACCTTGACCGACGACGGACACTGCTCGTTGCTCCGTCCAGGTCGAGATTTTACTGATATGTAATCCAGATTTTACTGCTACCAGTGTTGGTATTAAGATTAGTGGTAAATTTGAAAAAGGCGTGGTAGATCAGGCTTATCTGTTCAATTTCTAAGAAATTTCACCCACTACGTTAAAGTTGTTCGCATAAATGAAATAAACAACTCCTCAATTTCCCTCCTTTTCACGTTTTCGTAACGCAGTCGTCAGTTATAACATTGCTTCGTGATTTTGTGTACATATTATCCTTAGAACTTGAGTCTTAAGATGTAAGTTAAGTTCGATAAGAGGAAGAATCACAATGTGGGGAGATTTTGCATTTTGGGTAGTTGATGAAGTAGATTGTGAATGGGATCTACCACAATTGTGGTAAGGTCCCAACGTTGACTGAGACCTTTAATAAAGGAGACTCCCTGTCATGCGATTTCTTCAACATCATTCTCGAGAAGATCGCTGAATACAAACGTCAACACCAGAGGTACGGTCATCCATAAATCTATGCAAATGCTCGCAAATGCCAATGACGTTGACATCACCGTAAGAACACAACGGGCTGTCACTGAAGGTTTTGTGAGCATCGAGAGACAAAGTGGTCAATGAGGGTAAGACAAAATATATGCTGTCCGACGTCTTGGACAAAACGTCACTATAGACAGCTTTAACTTCCAAGAAGTGAAAGACTGTGTCTACCTAGGCCCCGAAGTTAATGCAAGCAATGATACTGGTTTGTAAGTCCAAAGTCCTCTCAAGATATCTCTATACTCTATACTAAAAGTCCTTCGAATTATCTTTGGTCCCATGTGTTCCTACTGATGGTATTGCTCCGCCAATGCTCCGGCCCGGAAAGTTTTTGACTCCAACCACGAGGAACAACGCTGTAAATAAAGATCATGCGGTGGTGGTGGCGCCGGTGGCGCCTGCAACTCAAAAGGGACCTCAATAAGTTGAACGTTGCCAAGGAAGACGAAGTTATAATTAGCCACTGTCATGAGATCGATTTCTGTTTTTGGTAGATGTTCCAATTTCACACACAAATCTGGTTAAGGTCTAGGTCGTTTTGCATGTCCATCTGTAAATGGAGGAAAAGAGACCACCACGCAGTAGTCGCTTTGATCCGAAGCCACCATTGATCTGAAGCCACCACTGATCTGAAGCCTGTCTGTTTGTGAGACATAGCGGTGTTATAGCATTTGAAGTGGCTAGAGATCCCTTCTTGGCCCTATCCGGTGCGTAAGTACCTTGGTATTCACTGTATACGAGCCTACTGCTCCGAACTCCGCCGATGGCCTTCATTGCCCATAACAATCACCTGGTCGTCTATTCATTTTCCAGTTATCCTTTTGCGACCCTGCAAGGGAGAATGGTCATGATGGGAAGCAACAAACTTATCGTGGGGTGTTCATTGCAGAACATGTATGAAATTGTTGCCTTAGAATGTATGTAGCTCCCTCCAAGAAGAAGTTTCAAAAGTTTACGCACCGCTATTGTCTAAATCATTGGTGACTGAGGTGTACCTGGGAATACAGGCGTGAGCTTGGGTACAGGAAGTTACTTTTCGAACGAAAAATTCCTTTCATCTAAATTCCGCAGACCCGATGATTTAATTAAGAAGAACAGGAAAATTCTACCCCAACATACAAAGAAATACTCCGTAGTCATTGTTGGTTGCTTTCACTTACCTCAAGTGGCTGTGACCATTACCAAAACAGACGTCTTGTCCGAGTGTCACCGACAAACCAATCTCAAAGCGTCCCTTGTCAATGATTTCTTGTGAACAAAGTTGGAAGTTCCCTATGTGGGTGTGTATTTTTTTTAAATCAATTAGAAATCACGTTGTCACCGTCATCCATTTACCAGCCACTCTCTCTTTCCCTCAATCTCACCGTGACAACGTAGACATTACGCAAAGTTAATATTATACCGCACCTAATGTTCCATGAAATTAGATACACGGTTCGGTATTCTCTTCTATTTCGTGAAAGAGATTCCCCATTCGATTTGAACTTTGAAATCACAGCCAATCCCGCAGAACTGCGCTGTCTTTCACATTGTCGTTGAAAAGTTTAATGAAATATTTTCCATTTTGGCCCCTCGGATGAATATCGATCCTCCCTTTTGCTGCATACTCTCTCGCGCGCATACAAACAAAACCAAACACCGCACACAAACGCACAAATCCGAATACAGCGAAAGTAATTATAATTGCAAATTCTGGGGAAGTAAAGTGTCTGGCTTATTTCTTTAATTGAATTCTAATTGAAAGCGTACGTTCACGGAGTAAGTTCTTCACTGGCTTATGCATTTAAAATTCTCCATCGCCTTCATCGTTGTTGTCCTTGAGAGACGCAGAAGTGAAAAGTATAATTCCCATTCCGCTGGCGCTCGCCCAACCTGAAGTAATCCTTAGCACCTGCGGGCGGTTACGATGGCGGCTCAGATGACTCCCTTCTCTCTTATTTTTAATTACATCTATAAATTTGCGTTATAAACGTAATCGATATAAATTGTGAGAGAAATTTAATTTGTCTTTCGAGTGTAATTGAAATTAGAAACTTGTTTGACTAGAGGAACGTCCATTAAGGGGCGAAATTCTAGGATTTCGTACGGAACTGGCCAAATGATAGGCGGATGGGGGTGGAGGATGTGATTTATGACAGAGCTTTGTATGGTGCGTGTTGAAGACTGATGAAAATTGATGGGCAGGCGCCTCATAAATCACGCTGAGCGGAGTATTTTCGTTCGTGATCAAATTTGACTTTCGGACGGCTGCCGGGAGGGAGAGTCTTCAAGGTCATTGATCATTGCACGCAGTGAGTGGGGACGATGTCGTGGTGCGTGACATGACAGGAAAACAAGATTTTCCTAATTCTTAGGCGAAGAAGGCAGTGGCATTTGTCCAGATTCTGTTTAGATGGTCAGACCATTTTGCAGTGACTTCTATGTGATCTCTACTTGATCGATCAGTAAACTGCACACGAATTCTAGACCGAGATGGAATACTCTTATACCAAAGCTACACAAATTAACACGATAGTCTCCTGGTAAAAAAAAAAACATCCTCCTCCTCGAAATATTCAGTTCTCTAGATTGCCATTGAATTTGTTTAGCGAAACTATAATTTATCCTTAATGAGTCCCTTGTTGATTTTCATTTAGCACACGTACGCACACACACACCCCCATTCACATAGCATCACATTGAAGTATTCAAAATTTTAAGACGCCTGCCGCGATGGTGGTGGTTCGCCCACACATCCGCGTCACAAAGGATCATCGTTCGCTCTTAACATTCCAACTTTGCGCATAGTTTGCGAGGCATGATGAAAATTTAATCTCACATCCGCCTCACCGTCCGACCTTAATGGTTTCCACATTTTCACGAAAACGCTTCTAGGATATTCATTACACCTAATCCGGGGAGCAGTCGTTATTCCTTTTTTCTCTTATTTTTCGGTTTGTTTGTTTTTTTTTTTCGTTTTGTCGCAACCCACCTGCGGGCTTCGTGCGAGACCATTTTTCGCAAACTATGCATTATAATAAGCATTCGGATTTACATGCATAATTAAATACCGTTTTTTTTTTTTGCCGGAAGTAGACAAAAGTACACACTCACCCGGAAGTTGTTTCGCGTTTTGTTTTTGTTACTGTGCAGCAGGATTCAACAAAAATTCAACCAACGAACAAATAAGTCAGAAAACGCTTCCAGCCATTTTGGAAAATGTTTTTGTACACACTCTTTCCTCGCCTCTGGCTGTGTGTGGGTGTGCACAGCGGCAGACGAGGGAAGTTTGACACTAAAAGGGAACCTTTGCATTTTTTTGAAACTACTGCAGAAGAATGCTGCAAATAAAATTTGATTTCAGAAAAGGAAATGCGAAAAGGCCACGCCAAGATGTGCACCCAGTACCGCTGTGGTGCTTTGACTTCAGTAATGGGTTTTGATTTTTTACGTAAGTTCGTAGATAATCTTCTCCTTACATAATATGGATGCAACTAATTTAACCTGCAACAATTTTTAATCGCAAAAATAAATACAAAATGATTCAATTAGGCGGCTCATCAGGGCCTGCGACTAACAATCTACATAGATACGTATTATTTCCATTTGTATTTGTATGGCCTGTGGGTGAATCACGGCGTTAAAGTTCGCGGTCGAGCGAACTGACAATGCTCAAAGAGGACTTCTGTCTACAAAAAGCTTCTCAAACATATCCGTTCGGAGTTGGCATAAAACTGTAGGTCCCTTCCACTAGTGAGAGAACAATGGCACACACAGCACGAGTGCTTACTGATAAGTCCGGGCTGTAGTGTATTTGGCATTCTCCTCAATTTTCCCTACACAAAACTACCCTCTAAATCTAACGAACACTCTTATTCTCGTTGTAATGTAGTCACAACTGTTAGTCTCTTAACTCAACAATGTCTGTGATCCAAAAATTGTGATGACTACCTTGTGAGATTGCAGCTATTTGGAATTCTATAAAAATTCTCGAAATTACATTCACCATGGTGTGGTGAATCATTTTTATGTCATTCGCGCGCTCAAAAGAGACTAAACACATTGATAGGACAATGCGAAAAAATTCGCTCATCGCAATTTTGACATTAGCTGTGAAGCTCACAAGCTGTAAGGTTTTGCTCAGAATCAGGGTTGTCAACTTTCAATCGCCAAATCAATTAAGTCAGCAACCAGTCCTACGTGTACCTACTATCTTCGTATGCAACAACCTTGTTTACTTGTAACTAGCTGCAAGCGTTGGGCGACAATTCAGAACAAAGTTGCCAAAGTCATCAGTACCCTATCTCTTACCATTTAAGAGACTATAAAGGTCAAACAAAAATTTATTTTTATTTACAGAGGATCTCAAAAAAAATTAGCTTTCAAGTATATTTCCCTAGTCAGTGTGGGCAAGTTGTGCAAAAAGACACTTCGGCAAAAGAAATTTAAATGTTCATGCTAAATTCAGTTTTCAATTTACCTCGAAACGTAAATTTACCACGAACTGGTGGAAATGTTCGGTCGAAAGTTCACTATGATCGGAGTGAGCAACTCCTACCATCGAACCTGGAAATGTCTTAACCAGGAGTTGGCTGGATCATAAATGCCATTCAACTTAAGTCCCAGCTAAGCATGATTTAAGTATCTTTAGTTCCACAAAAACCCATACCTTTCATACGCTCTTGATCTCTAAGGCGACTGCAAGAAGTCATTTCCTTCGAAATGCCTCGTCCCAGAATATGCATAAAAAAAGTGATTAAAGAATCTCATCTCTCTTCAATCTGATTTGAGAGAAGTTAAAAGAAATCTTAGATAAACCGCTAAAAGGGCCCACGAAGTTTGTGCTGATTAATTGCGAAGTTGTTTCTGAACAAATAAATTATGCACGCTCAACAAACGCTCCCCGGCTTCGGTCTGTGTTACACGCACTCTCTGCTGCCCACAATTAAGCAAGGCAACCGCAGTGTACTTTGATAAATCGTCCCTTAAAATCTGTGAAGTTAATTGCAGCCTAGAGGCTCAAGTCATTGCATTGGACAGAGTTACAAATGAAAGCGGTCTTTTATGAATCGTAGAAGTGCTTAAATTGCTTTTATTATTACATCTTTTTTGTTCTGAATCGTAATTTCTTGGCTGTACATTGAGGTGCATAAAGGGTTTTTTTTTTAAAAAATAGGCCAAGGACGTACACATGTCCAAGGATACGTATGTAATGGAAGGACTTAAAGTAATAGCAGCTTTGTTCTTACAAATTGTGATGGCAGCTTATTGTTTCAAATGATTTGTGCTAAATTCGTTGTGCGATGGAAATGGGATTTTTCGTTCTGCGTTGAGAAAGGCTAAATGTCATGATTGTAGATCAAGTGGAAATTTCACAGTGCCTTTGCAAGATGGAAATGCAGGCCTTTCAAGCTTAACAGACTCTCTAAACCGCAACGTGTGTATTGCGACACTGTAACAAAAAGGCGTTATGAAACTTACTCACTTACTTACGGCCGGTGATCCATGAAGAGTTCGAGCTTGAGTAATTGCTCTTTCCGGTCCGTCTTGACGGTCCTGGACACGCTGTTCCCAATCACCAAGGCCAAGCTGTCTTACGTCCGTGATAACTTGGTCTCCATACCGAAGGTTTGGTCTTTGTCTCCTTCTCGAACCAGAAGGCTTAGATTCGAGCACCCTCTTTGCTGGACGTAGTTGTTCATGCTCTCGATGTGGCCGAACCAGTGTGGTCGGCGGATATTTGCCTTCCGGACTACATCCACATCCTGGTAGAAGATAAAGCTCGTTATGAAATTATGGCGATGAACTTCATTAAATGCCAATTTTTGTGACTTCCCTTCTTCAACAGGTCCTGTCGGTGTATGCACATGGACACATCGTCCATTTTGTACTCATAATAATTCACCACATTAATTAATTAAATGTCAACATTCAACAAACAGAGTACAATTTTAATGAAACCTCTTACAGCTTTGACTTGATGACATAATCCGCCAAAAAAGCACAACCATACTACATCCGGCAACAGTAATTTCAACTAAAAACCTCTCACCGCTCAGTTCCATCTTCCAAAAACATAATTCACATTTTGAAAACTATTTCCCTTAGTGGAACGATAAATTCACGCAAACATCTCCTGACAGCCCTCTCCAGTTTCATTTAATTTCCATGCCACAGCACAAATGTGTATCCAAAGGCAGGCGTACTAGAACAGATACAGATCCATCTGCACACACCTACTCCGCGCATTCGTATCTCGGGAAATCCCAACAAATTAAACTGAAAACGTACACATCCTGCCACTGACCCAAATTGAGTCCTAATTCAGTAGGTATCTTCCTCCAACAAAAAAAAGAGAAGAAATTAGATACCCACCCGCTGTCAACCTCTGGGCATTCAAAGAAATTCTAATTAAACACTTGTGACTCAATTAAGTTGTTGTCCGGTCACACCACAAATGTCCACCTTCCGCCCAACGCGCTGCCAGATAGCCCTACGTAAGTGTAGACAGTTTTCTATGAGAACTTCCCCTTTAATGTAATCTAAAGTAATAAAGTAGCATTTCATCGCCCGGCTCCCGTTGGAGCAATGCACAGATAAAACGTAGATACTCCCGCGATGTGACCAAAACTATTCATGAATACTTAACTTAGTTTTCTGCAAACACAGCAGCATTATCTCGCTGACATGGATTTGCTTTGGCTTTGGCTCTGTGCAGCTGGGAGCTGCGTATTTGTGTGCTTGTGTGCATGAATGGGGTGGATGACTGTACAAATGTGTACTTTAGTGGCGAAAGGATGTATTTATTTCGCTCGTGAAATCCGAAAGTAATGTGCTGCCACATTGGTCGAATTGTGTCGTTTTCCCCACTTTTTTTTCCGGAATGAATGTATGACTTTAAGTAGAGCTGAACGCAACTATTAGGTTGTTAACTTACTGGCAATCCGAGGAAGTGATTTAGGGTTGTGTAGATATCGTATCAGGCGTACGTTCTGGCGCACACCAGGTAGTAATCGATTTTGTGTGTGTTTAGACTTTGATTAAGCTTAATTATCAATGTACAGGTGCTTTGATTTGAATTTCTGAACTGATATACATTTGGTAAGGGTGCTGGAAGGTCTGAGGATGAATTTAATTGGAAAAGAGCACAGTTTTAATTTAGGCTTTTATTAAATTAGGCTATTTAATGTGGCTTTTGACTGGATTTCAATCTTATTTACTTGGGATGAAATTAAGAAAAGCTCCCTCAATTGGTGTCACTCAATCTTGAATAATGAGTAATTTCATCGAAAACTGCTGACGTTTTATCAGTTCGATTCGGAATAAGGAACATTTATTTCGAAGAAGGATATTAGGTCCACGCACTTGGATGGAGTTGCAAACCAACATTTCTCATCTGTATATGATAAGTAGCAAGTATTGCTACGATATAATGATGATGATGATGGAAGAGAAAAAAGTGCCAAGTTGTTAGGTATCATTCTTGACATGAAGTTAAGCTGGAAACGCAACGTCCAGGAACGCATCAGAAACGCATGCGTGGCTCAACGCTGACGTGAAAAAGCTATCGGGTGCAAATGGGGACTACAGCGCCGCATAGTCTTGTATGGCATCCTGATTGTGGGCCGCTTTTGATATTAATAAACATCATTAGCAAACTGCTCGACAGAGTGGAAGGGATGGTATGTGTATGTACCAGTAGAGCGCTAAGGACTTCTCTCTCCGAAGCACTGAACATACTCCTTAACTAGAGAGGCTGCAGCGGTTGTGGAACGAAGTCTGCTAATTTCATAATTCTCCTTATAAGCAGGCTTCTTCCTGGCAAAAACTATATCGATTATAAAAGCTCTGACCTGGGTTGAGTTATTGGGCAGCGAAATTGCCGGCACACTTAGATCATTATTGGTCCATTGTGATACCCATAGTCAGACTACTACCACCGATCAACAACTCCAGCGATAGTATCCTTAATTTGGTCCCAACGGCAAATAGTGACTGAACTAGATATAAGCGTTTAAATCTTGCTTTCACTGGATTTCGAATTGGAGATCACATTAACCAAGGGCGGGCAGGCACTCAACCAGCTGCGCCATCCAGCCGTTATCGAGCAGAAATATCGCCATTTGATCTGAAAGCCAGCCAGCGTTGGCGCAGTTGCCAACCATGCCTATCGCTGCTGCCTACCATCTACTAAAGCTTGAAAAGATTACTCGCACAAGTAGAGATGCTCTGGCTTACCATTGATCTCAAAATATCACGTAGTCTGATCAGATTGGGTAGACCCTCACCTTGGAACCATTATAGGCGTCATAACCGGGCACTGTGCCATTGATACACATGCCCCTCTATTACCATCATAATTTTCTTGCCCCCATGGTCCACTAAAGGGGTAGTAAAGCATGTACTAGAGAACTCCATGACACGATCCTCCACCATCGACTCTGACTTATCAAGATTTATGTCTAGGCGCAACCAAACGTGATCTGGGATTTGGTATAACTACCTCGACTATCACGGGTAGCTTGCCTGATGGAGTCGAATTTAAGGCACGCCTCGGAAGGCGTGATAATGGTGA
The DNA here is from genome assembly GCA_916610145.1 of Eristalis arbustorum. Lineage (NCBI taxonomy): Eukaryota > Metazoa > Arthropoda > Insecta > Diptera > Syrphidae > Eristalis > Eristalis arbustorum. Next base: position 104,834,485 of record OU744316.1, on the reverse strand, counting down.
CATTCGTACTATGTGTCCAAACCATCGAAGCATAGCCCTTTCCGTTGGCAGAAGTAGCTGCTCAACATTGAGTTCCTTGCGTACTGCAGTGTTTTCCACTGTAACTCCAGCAACACCACGAAGAAATCTCATCTCGACACCTTGTATTCCACAATATGTCATGATCATATGTGATTTCTAAAAAATATATTAAAACCTTTAACTTGGCTTTGACACTGTTCCGAATAAATCGTGTGTATTTTTTTTTTTATTTTACTTAATTAACTTTTTACAAGGTTTCTGTTTGATTTAAGCACAGCGCCAGCGATTTAGACACAAAAAAGAGAAAAAAGAAGACATTTTTTCTGTCAACATGTCAAAGGCTAGGGAAAGAACTGAAAATGTACTATCAATTTTACGTAAGTCTTAGACCGAATGCACATTCTTGTACTTGGTTAAAAGTAATCTCAAACAGACACCAAGCTCGCCTCCAGCCTTTAGATTAGTTGTAGAATACAAGAGTCATGTGCTTAAGCCTATTGATTCATAGTGCTACCACTATACAGGGTGGATATATTTTCCATTCTGAGATTATGTGGTTTCTCCACAGGTACCTAGATTTAAAAATGGTTGACCTGTAATTTTCTATGAAGTTTTGGCGAAGGACGGTTTAAAACCATGGAGATTCTCCAGAACTGCAGTGCATACTTTTTCGGTTAAAACCCCGCTTGGTTAATTCGTCGGCATGCGCTTATTTTTGCAATACTATTTCGTAACAATCCCCGCCAAGAACTCGCACTAAGCCTCCACTAATCCCTTCGAAATGCGCTCGTTCCATGGAAAAAGTGTACAATTTGTTGGTCACTTTTTTTCATGGAATACTTTTTAAGGGCTATTCTCACGCCAACGAGTCTATTCAACACCGATGGACTCGAATGAAGTATTCATCAAACAACAAGTGAGATAGATTAACGAGCCAAAAGCACAGTACTCCAAAATTGGGTCGACAAGATGTACCACTATCCAGCTCTCCACGAGGGGTATTTAAACGAAATAATTTTCGCAAAAAATGTTCTGCTTTTTTCAACGAGCATTTACTCTGGAACACACATCGACATGGTTTTAAAAATGTATTCAAAAAAATTACAGAGCACTGGTTAACTACGGCAGCAGTAGATATTCGAAGAGTGCATAGCGAAATTACTGCCGAGCATTGAAGAATGTCAAGCATTTCAAGGGGACAAGGCCGCAGTCCTTCACCTCTAGACTCTCGTGAAATCAGCAGATTTAAAATAAAACATCTCCTTGAAACCTTCCGCAGGCGATCAATGCCCCGAAATGGAGTGCAGTTCAATCACTGACACCTACATACGTCTGCCTTGGTTTGGCAGGCAGGTATGTATGTCTACATTCAACTCCATCGATTTTCGACAAAGAGTCCTTGAATTGAACGAAAAGAAAAAGGATGAGAATGCCCGTCGGCGAGGGAATAATGAACAGAAGAAAAAGAAGAGAAGAGAACCCAAACAAAAGTGCCATCATCGATTTCCCCTGTCCTCTTGGTCCATCGCGATCCATAATCACGTTCGGATTTGTTGAACAAGAAAACTTCTTTCATGTTCATCAAAATTGAGTGTGTGAGGAGGGGAGGAGGGTCGCAACACTTGCACACAACACATTTCTGCAAGAAGTTGCTGCCACTGCCTCTGCATCTGCCTAATGGCAGCATCTAGCGCGAAACATTTTGCAAAATGTTCTACAAGCGACCGGGTGTGCGTATGTGTTTCAAATTTAAATCGAGCAAAACGAGGCTGACAAGAGAACGAGCACAAAAAAGAAAGGAATTGGCTTCAGTACTGCAACCACTCGTTCAGTAACTTCACAAATTCATGCACAATATTCCATGGTACACACCTCTTGGAGATGAGCTTCGTGTTCTCCCTTCGCTCGCCCACTAGCACCGCTGGCTGCGGCAGTGTGCACCTTCATGTCGTGTATCTGTGCGAATAAATGGGAAACATGTATGCGCTAGGTAAATACCCATCGACCGACGTGATGGGAATCCTCTAGTTGCCAGGATACAGGATTCCGGCCTTCTATCGACCAAAAGGCAAGAGGGCACGGTAGGAAAGTCCAAATCGGGAGTCATCACACATCTGCTTTCAGCTGCGTTAACACGTATAACTGGGAATGTGTGTCTGTGTGCCTGCTCGAACCTAAACGATTCTACATAGTTGAAGGATCCTCTCGTCCAGATATGAGACTGGAATTAAATTTGCTTTAATGACTGTTCGATTCTGTTTATTTCTCCGACTCTCTCTCTCTCTGTTTGAATAGCTGCACAGTGCGTGTATGTTTTTGCGATAGCGGTGGGCCGGCGGGTGTGTCCAACGAGTGAGTGTCTATCTGAGAGGCGCACAAAAAGAAAATAAAAAAAAGAGAAAACAGTCGGAAGATTAAAATGAAAGGAATCATTCTTATTTATGTGAAGAAGATACGATATCTACCGATGTGCTTGTATGTATTTGCGAAGACGTGCGTGCTGGGGATGGCAGATATTATACGTGTTTTTGTGGGCGGAATGGGGATGAGCGAGGCAGTTTTCATTATTTCTGCGTGATGTAGTCATTAGGCGATACATTCAGTGCAACTCCTCCTCTCTGGGGTTCTATTTTGAAGGAATGCCAGAGCCCCAGAGTAATGAGATTACGTGAAGTAAGACTGAAGAGATGGGTCCTTTTTGTGCAATCACGCAACACGAGCCATCCGAGTTTTCATTGTAATAAAAATAATAAAAATGAAAGGAAAAGAAATAGGTACCCAGGATATGTTGGAGAGCATTTAACGCGTACGCCACCAATGGAAGGAACAATAAATTATAATTTGCTCCTTGCTCAAGACAGACAAACACCCAGTGGCACACGCAGCACACCGACCATCCAGCGCTGGGGTATGATGATGATGATGGACGAGGAGCAGATGCTTGACGATGAGGCGCTGCTGGTGTGGCGGTGGGCGAATGGGCGACTGGGTGAAGATGTTGAAAATGACGTTCACGCGGGCGGAAATAAAAAGTACCTTTATGTGAAGGCCCATCCTCGTTAGATGATGAGGAGGCAGAGGAGGAGGGGAAAGGAGATCATCTTCAGCAATTGTATACGTGACCGAGTATTGCCTCATGCATGTGTCACCCTGTTGAGCCGTTTCCCAATGTAGTTGACAGCGCGTTCAGCTTATGCTCAGCTCACTCTCAACGCAGTTGACTGACGACAGGATATCCTGGACAGTTTTATATGTGCATGGTACGTCTGCCTGTCCCGTGTAATGCGGTGGCGCTTTCCTTAATTGAGACAGAATATCACTAGCCGCGACAACGGATGGGAAGATGGCACAATTGTGCGCCCAGTGGCTGCTGGTATGGTGGTTTGTTTTATGTTGATTATATTTTGTCGTTATATTTGTGTCATGTTTCAGGGATACGAATATCGGTGGGTGGCAAGCGGTCGTCAGAGTGATATGGCCTTACAAATTGTGTCGTCGCCAGAGAATGAGACGAGCAACGAAGACCGAACGAAGACCGAACGAAGAACGTGTTGATTTCTCGTAGATACTTTCCTCATGCTTTGTTGTTCATTGTTTTTCTGGGTCAAATATGGTGTGAGTCATAATTGCGTGGAGCCGGGGGTAAACGGTCGCGCGGGCAAAACGACGACGAACGACATTAATGGCAGTTTATAATATTCTGTCGTTCTGGTGAACAGTTTTTATTTTGCTGTAGGTCCTTTTAATTATGTAGATTGCTTTCAAGGATACTTCTGTTTTGCCGGTTCTTCTGTCGCTGTTGTGACTTTTGGTTTTGACGGCGGTGTCGGCTGTGTATTGTCGTAGGATAAGTTGTTCTCAGTTCCTTAGTTCATTACTGAGTAAGAGAGCGTAATGGAATTTCATGTGAATGGCTGTGTGTGTGTGCATTTGTTTTAGTTTCTGGCGGAGAAGTGTGAGAAAAGGGAGCGGGTCAGCAGCGCGGAATATTCTTGTTAGCACAAGAGTCTCTTGTTTGTAGGTCCATTTGAGGGAATTGTGAGTGATTTTCTGATTCATTTGTACATGAAATCCATTTTTATTATTTTTCTTATTGCTCCACATTTATAAGGGACACTTTGTTAGCAGAATTTGTTAACACAAATCACGGTTAGGCCAGATTTAATTGGAAAGGATCATTCAGTTGACTTTGACTACATATCTTACTTTCTTGAATTTATTCCTTATTCGATATCTATACGGGATCCGCGTAATCATGTCTGAACACCCCCAACCGTGTCACTGAGTTGCTAGGGTGGGAGTCTCTTTTGGTGGAGAATGTGAGACAAATTATGGTTTCACGGATTTGTCTTCTTTATCCTCGAAATTTCAAATTTTGCAACCAGTAGGCACAAACCCAGTCAAAGACCTTCATGGAGGAACTACGATCTTCTAGTTCGGCTGTCCAGATTCATGCGACTTAATGTGGATGTGTACCAGAAGGGTATTCCAAAAATCGTATGGTCTATTCGCATAGACTTGTGATTTCAGAACTGTCTGTATGCATCACCTCCACATGAGATGACCACGTTCTCGAAATTCGTATATAGCTTCGTCACGTCTTCCTGTTGTGTGTTTGATGTCCATGTCACGCAAATCGGTCGCCATTCAGGGTGATGTATGACCTGGGCAACGTCGAAAAAAAAACGAATAAGGACCGATGACTCCCCTAAAGCAAAATCCACACCAAACACTGAACAGTGAAGTAAAATAAGCTTTCTCCAATTGGCGAAGCCAGCGAAACGTTGTCCAAAAAGGACACCAATTTTGATAAAGAAAATTTTATATTTGCAAATATTGTTGATCGCTTTGTACGTTCGTTGTGATTTGACAACAGACTAACTAAGTAGAAACTATTTTGACGAATGAAGTTAAAGCAATATCTATGGTCGCTATAAACTGACAAAGTTCGAAAGTCTCTACTAGAAGACCTAACTAACTTATTTGACTTAAGTTTAAGTTTGGTGGACCTCGACGCTACGATTTTTACTTGAGAATTATTTGCAAATACTTTACTTGACTTACTGAATTATCGTAGAAACAGAAGCTTGTGTGTGAACACAACACATTTATAGATAATGTTGACTAAGAGTGACGTAAATATCACAAAGGCTTACGGAAACTCTTAACTCATGTAACGCTTTAACCTATTGTGCCACAGATGCCCCAGTTTGCATCTAAAAACATGTGAATTACGTCTTTTTTTGACGTAAGTTCACTGACTGCATTCCGAGTCGAAAGTGTTACGTAAGCATGAATTCCTACATAACACCTAAAACTCGCAAAAATCGCCACCAAACTGCCAAATGATGAAACCTCTTGTGACATATGTAGGTACTCCCTTAGCTACCTTCAAGTTAAAACGAAACATTCTCAGTAAATAAAAAGTTAATGCCAGATGAAATCCGGCCTTGTCTTGGCCCATAACATCAAATAGCCTGATATCCTTTAACAGTTCCAGAGTCATCACTGCCTATAAGGTCTGCCACCAAAAAGGACTATTCTCAAGCGATTTCAGTAGTACCTGCCAAGATGAAGAACAGTTCAACACCCTATCTGCCCTGCACTGTCCTCAATCAGAAATGCCATAATGGACTCCTACTTTTCGATAATCTAAGCAAACTTAGTGAAACACCGGTCAAATCAGTACTGGATTTCACTGTCAAAACTAGCGGGCTTTCATAGTAATCACGCCGATCTAATGCCTTGTTTGTTAATTCATGTGGCAGTACAACGAGCCTTCTTTGGCCTAAGTGCATTATTTAAAGCCATCTACCTATCATTTTAAGGACGGACAGCTACTATCTGAAGACAATTTTGTTCGAATGCAGTCAATGCGAAAATTGTTGGCAAATTTTGAACATTTTAGAATTTTGCGAAAATTGCTGGCAAATTTTGAACATTTTATAATTATTTGCAAAGCAGCATCCACGCACTGTGCGGCATGATACTGCTTATCCTTAATCATGATCGGTTAGAGCTATAGTTAGTGTTAAAAAGAAAGAACGGCCATTAATAATGACACTAAATTATTTCAAGATGGCCTACACGTTTGGCATATTGTACCCTTCGCGGTACGTGTTCAGTTGGTCGTATTTCTTGAGTCAATTTCACGTACATACAATTGCAAATTGATAAATAAAATTTGTTATTTTATCAGATGTTTAATTTTAACAGCCATAAACTGTCACTCCCTTACATTACTTATTTTTCGTTGCCAACTAAAATGTCACCGCTCAAAATTCAATCGTCCACTGCTGCTTCTTCAAACCCCAATGAGCAGAAAAATCCTCTAGATAAATTTAAATGTGTTCTTCTTCACAATTTACATCTTTATAAAAAAAAAAACCCTCAACCGCATCTCTAATCATCTACATTTCCTTACTCTTTTGCAGAACAAACATGTGGACGTGATGAATTTAGGTGCACGAATGGGCTCTGTATACCCCAGCAGTGGAGATGTGATCAAGAAAATGACTGCAGCGATGGATCCGATGAGAATCCACAATTTTGTAGTAAGTATCAAAAAGCACTTCATTCTTCAAAAAAAAAAAAAACAAAAAAAAAACTGAAAAATGAAAAAAGTATCTAAAAGTGTATCATAATTTAATTCAAAAGAGAAAAAATGCGATGAGCATGAATTTAAATGCAAATTCTCTGGACTTTGCATACCCTTACCATGGAGATGTGACGGTGATCCCGATTGCCTGGACAATAGCGATGAAGAACAATGCGGTAAGACATGAGGAATACGATATTTCTTTGTGGACATTTTCTTTTGACATTCATCAGTGCCATGGAATGTGTTGTCCCCCCGCCCCAGCCTGCTAAAATTATTAACAACCATCTCTTTTCTTACATCATTCCATTGGGTATCATAATAAAACAAAAAAAAACTAAAGATCTCATCTGTCATGGATATCTACTATGTGCCCGTGCCATGTCTAGATGGAATGGGTGCCCTCATCTTAAGGGCCTATTGTTTTGGGATTTCGCAAAAAAAAAACACTGTATTTTTAAGACAAATTTTAAATTAGAAAATCAATCAATTTCAGCTCTTTTCGGTTTGGTTCTGCCTTTCTCTCCGTGAAGTCAGCCATTCAGCAGCTGTCACATTGTGTATTGTCGCATTATATGAAACAAGCTGCCATCGCATTAGCTTCAATCAAAATTCAATTTTCTTAAAATTCCATTAAACCTTTTTTGCCTGACCTTTGGAGGTTGTTTATCATATTTTCTTCAATACGTCTTGACTCACTTTGTTTTCCCCTTTTATTGCCCCATTATCAAATTCACCTTAAGGGAACAACGCAATGTGTTGCTCTCTGCAGCTCAAGCAATTCTTTTGAAACAACATGTCAAATTGTTGCTGACAGTGAACCCAATTGTGTATCTCACGTTCATTGAATGGCGTTTACTAAGATTCGATATTAAAATTTTGCACAATGTAACCATGTCTGTTTGTTGGAATTTATTAAATTTCCTTCATATTATCGTCTATTTTCTTATATTTCTTTTCTTGGCAATAGTCACATTGACAGAGACTATTGATACTAAGTTGGAGAATACGATTTCAGAAATTGCACAGAATTTAGAATTTGTTTAAAGGCATTTAGAAGACATTATGATTGTTTAGCATTATCCGTCAAAAAAGCGAATGGAAAAAGTCGAAATGCTTCAGAAGTTCACTTGGAAACTTGATACCTAGTCACACGGTTAGTTTGACATCAGCTAGTCGTACGAGTGACAGTGTGTTCTTTGCGTTACTATACAACACCGTTAACTTCCAAATGGTATGTCAAACTAACCCTTTTCCATTAGGTCCCTTCCCAAGCAGATTCAATTTTTAATAAAATAATAAAACACCACAGCGTCATCCACTGACACTGACATTGAATTAATTTCGAACTAATCTTTCAGAACTTTTCCCTTCGTCTGAATAAACCTGTCAAATGCTACGGACAATCTTTATCCTTCCGCAAAATGAACTTATCCCCCCCCCCCCCCCCCCTCCCCCGCACCGAGTAGGCACACAAGAACATGTACACATTGTAAGGTGTGCCCCCTTCCCAGAAGCCCGTCCCTTTCGTTTCATATCGACAGGCTCATGCTGTCAACCTTATTATGTTGTATTGCGTCAATCATGACAGTCAATTACGTACAGCGATTTCTGTGAGCCAATTAATCGCTTTATTTGTGAGTGAGTGCAGAGTACGACTTCCCTCTCGGTTGAGGTGAAATGCGAATAGACAAGGATAGACCTGTATAATGGATGATTTTATGGAACGCGGCGATGAGGAGAAGTAGGCTTAATTTTGATATCAATTTTCCAAGGAGCTTATTCGTGAAGACTTCCATGGATCAAGTGTAATCATTGTGAAATAAATTTCGGTTTGTCATTTGTGATGCTATTCACGTGGAATTCATGATGAAATCGATTCGATAAAAAGGGCTTTCAAAAGATCTTTCTTTCAATTGCTCTGTTTGTGCTGTCTGAGCATGAGGAGTTGATTCTTAAGAGTGATTTGTGGGAGAAATTTCGTGTGACTCATGGACATGTGTACATGCATGGGAAGCCGTTGTTTTGGAAATTGGCATTACGGATGCTGGGAATAGAATGTTTACGAAACAATTGCTAAAATACATGTGTCGAAGCCTTTGACAAGTGTGGCAATAAATTTACTTCAGTCCAATGTCGGGCGCCATTTCAATGAGGCGACCTTGCAGTAAAAAGGAAATGCTTGAATGGCTTGTAAGTTTTTCTTATTGAGAATTTTATTAATTGAAGTGCCTTAAATAGATGAATCGAAATCCTTGGGAAAATACTGTAAATATTATAAGGAACCTACAGTTTTGGGTCGAAGTTTGAGAAGCTTTTTACTAGATAGTCATACTTTTTGGGCACTGTAATTGATTCGAAAGAAGCCATTTATCGTTCTGGCATTCGAACCTAGATGCCGATATTCAAGTGCGTGTTCAAAGTCGACGCAGCAGCACTTAACGCCACAATCGCAAATTATAACTTTAGTGCCAGTTATTCGAAAGAGTGCGTGGTGGAATTCAACGCCACTACCCCAACTTATAATTTTAGAAAAAACTAGCTGCACCCTGTACATTTAAAACAAATCAAAGAAAAACTGTTTAAACAAATTATTGAGGAGCGCGTACAAAATTCAAAAAGTCGGTTTCCGCGCTCTTTTTATGCAAGTTTGGGCAAACAGTCAATGAAATTGATTACATGTATGATACAAAACCATAAATAACCAAGACATATGACACGACAAGAATGAATTTCAAAGTATGATTTCTACGAAATACAATTTCCTTTTAGTGTTTCTCTAGAAATATATGAATCTCAATTTTATTTCAAAGTTAGGATAAGTAATTAAATTGAAAACATGCATACATATGTGAGGTTTTTTTAATCACTTAAAGTGATTCAAACGTCAGATTTCTGGAGAAATGTCCATGAGGTGAGAGGATTCAACAAAAAAGGTCACAACTGAGCATGGAATGCACAAGAGACCTGCTGTCTATTGCAATGTATGTGTAGAATAATGCTTTTGCATCTTGCCTACCATCGTATGTAGCTATTGTAATTTTGAGTTATCTGACTACGAAGAACTGTACAGCAAACATTTCTTCGAAGGACCAACACAGAGTTGCTTTCAAAATTGATGGATGGTACATCACATTGCAAGATAGACACAAACTTATTGTTGTTGTTCGTTGACTTCAATATTTCTACGACGACCTCATCATGCAAATGTGCTTAAATTACTTTTATTTTTAAAAACAAACCTTCTCGGTTCTTATTTGTCCTCTTCCTCTGTTGCATTGTCCTCTAGGTTCGGAGTCGAAAATTCTTCGGACCGATGCTAAGTTGGCATGGCATATCCATCTTTAACCTCCGACCCGGGTAGACTGGTGTACTTTTTACGGCAAATACTGTTCGTGAATCAACCTTGTTCTCCAAATGCCATCAACGCAATGTAACGAAAAATGGAGTTCAGAACGTTTCTCTCGAAAAGACCAAAGATCTCTGCATGCGCCTTGGATATAGTCCAGGCCTCTGCACTGTAGATCAAGACGGGGATGATAACGGTCTTATAAAAAGTTGAGTTGGTCTTCGGAGAGAGGGCTCTGTTTACTCATCTGCCTTTTGAGCCCGTAGAAACAACTGTTGGCAAGAGTTTCTTCTGTGTTTGATGTTGTTTTACTTAGGAGCTTAGAGGTTATAGCTACCTACGGTGACATTCTGTCGGAGCCGTCGACGTTGTACATCTGTTAGCGATGACAGCACATACTTTGTTTTGATCTCGTTTACTGCCAGACCCACTTAAGACGCTCCGGTTTCACTGCCAACAATCGCCTCATTGACGGGTAGGTGTTTTCGACGAATCGCATCAATGTCGTCCGTGTATGCTAGTAAATGAACAGACTATTGGAATATCGTGCCTCTTGTGTTGAACAATGAGATTTGCACTATCTGCTTCGCAATGCTATGCCTTGTCTAACATCTTTTTTAACATTGAATGTTGCGGTGTTATAAAAGTGATAAAAGAATCTATTCATGGTCTTATCATTTAAACACTCGAGCACGATTATGTGATTCACTGGAAATAATGCCATCAATTACGAGAATTGTCACAGTCAGCATTTCACAGCTTGAAACCTGTTTTATCGACTTCACTTCCTTTCTTGAGAAGAACGTCTCTCACCCTCCACATTTCTTTCCTAGAAAGGTCTTTCAATTCACCTTAGACCATCTGCCCAAAAGTCCCTTTTTCTTAAGTTATCCCATTGTGTCATGTGGGCGTGAATTTGTCTTCAGGAACTTAGTCAATTTTAATCAAAAAACTTCCCCGACGGCACGACAAATTGATTTCTTCCTCATCAAAAAATTCATTTGAAATCAAACAGCTCAAATGACAACAGAATTCCTAGAATCTGTTCAGAACACCTTGAGCCTATTCTCTAGCTAACACCCTCGCCGGGAGCCCTGTCGGCGGTAGTAGGTGAATGCCTTCATGTGGTGTCAGGACAAAGATAAGAGTATTCTCAGAAATCACAAGGTGCACAGGGTTCATTGTACTTTCATTGCCTTAAGAAACGTTTTCTATGAAATGACTTCCAAGAAATGTCTACGATTCGTAGATATTTTCAATAAGCAGTAAAAGTAGATTGTAAAAGTATCACAGAGAGGTGAACAAGAAAAATGAAACCTAGTTCAATGTTATGCCTTCCACTCTACAGCAATCCTCTTTTCCACCCTGGCATAAGCTTATAAATCAATCATTCATTCCTCTTTGAACTCTGCTACAAGCTTGAAATGTTTGCATCTAAAATTCAAAATTAAAAACACACGCATTGTTTGAATGCTGCATCATACGCGATGTAGACAGAAGACAGACAATTCAGTTCAGATAATTAAAATGGAGGAGTACATAAAAGAAACAGGCTTTGTTGGATAGGCTATCAATGAACATCATCTTCAGACTGAACTTCAATTTTTTTTTTTAATCAATCCATCATTGTGTATGGAATATGAGAACATTCACCTACTCGTCCACTGTAATACCTGAAGGAATCGATTCTGGCAAGGAGATGTTCGATGAGTTTTCGTGCAATAACCCTTTCATTGATGAGTATTGGATTTTCAAAGCATCGAACGTGAAAGGTGACGACAGCATCATCAAAACGTGAAATAACTCGTCCAGGAAAACGTTCTTTCAATAACTGTGTTACGAAGATGTTCAACCGTCTTGGTGAATTCATATGTCTTCCGTCTTCTATTTGAGGCCAAAGAAATTCTGTTTGGTTATGAGTGAGGGTGTGTAGCCGTGAATTATGAATGTTGGTACATTTTGTGAGTGAATTTGGCATCACCGGCGCATAAGACGCAGCACGGCCACCGTGAAAAAGACAGAACCTTCTGCAGTTTTGCCTAACCAGCAAGTTACGGTCGTAAATAAACGACTGTTCAATTTAAATTGATTCATATTTATTCCTTTTGTGGAAAGTACTCTCCAGTCGGTATTGGGTGTCCTTTCTCGTTGACCAAATATATGCTGCCAACGAGAAAGGACACCCAACACCGACGTCTCGGTCAGAACATCACGGCAGACAGATATAACTTTGAGGTAGTCAAAAACTTTGTCTACCTAGGAACCGCTATCAACTCAGACAATGACACCAGCGCTGAAATCAAACGAAGAATAACTCTTGCCAATTGTTGCTTTTTTGGGCTAAGAAAGCAATTGGTAAACAAAGCCCTCTCTCGAACAACCGAGGTAACGCTTTACAAGACCTTAATCTTCCCAGTCCTGCTATATGGCGCGGACTCTGTCAAAAGCGGATGAAGCAGCTCTTGGTTGCTTCGAGAGGAAAATTCTTCGGGTGATTTTCGGTCCCGTCTGCATACATGGTGAGTGGAGGAGGATATACAACGACGAACTATACGGGCTGTTCAGCGACATCGACATCGACAGCCAGAAGAGTGAAGATCCAACGATTGAGATGGCTAGGTCTTGTAGAGCGGATGGAAACCAATGCTACGGCCCGAAAAGTCTTCGAATCCACCCGAGGACGGCGCAGTAGAATAAGACCGCGACTCAGGTGGCGCACGCAAGTGGAAAGGGACCTCAACCAACTATGCGTGCGAAACTGGTGACAGCTAGCTAAAGATCGAGCTTGCTGGAGATGCTTGTTGGTTTAGGCCCAGGTCCACCCCGGACTGTAGCGCCACTTTAAGTAAGTAAGTACTCTCCGCTTCCACCTATCAATAACGAATGTCTACCCATCAGGGATATTTTTGGGAAATTCCTCCCGATGCTGCCAAATCTCCATATGTCGTCGTTACTATAGTACGACGAGTATGTCGATTAGTCAGTTTTCAGAGACGTACTTTATTTACTGTACAATTAAAAATTTATCTGTGTTCATAAGTTCCATGTGGTGTCAAGAATACCACCGAATTAACTTGATTGCGTATTAGAATCCCCCTTCATTTATGTGTTGTCTTAACGCCGATTGTAGATATTTGTCTAAAATGTCTCACCTAATAGTGTAAAGTTCAGATTACAAAGATCGCAGATAATTGGCAAGTCTGTTTGATGAGGAATTTAATTGAATTGCAATATTTCGCCTCTGGTTAAAAAGGGGTTTGGAAGTATGTACGTATTTTCTTGCAGATCATTTTTAGTTCTTGGACAGCTCTTAGATTTGGTTTTTCTGTATCCTTTCATAGATTCAGTAAAAAGAGAGAGCTTGTATACTTATATTATACCTATCTCACCTCCAATAGCTTCTACGGTTTCAACAAGATGTTCTCTCATAGCTAAAGTCTCTTATCGTCCATTTCGTCCACACTTTTAGTTTGTTATTGGAATGCAAACTAAGATTGTCTAACAATAAAGGAAGCACTTTTATTTCCCAATGAAACATTAATTCGGGGTACAGTTTGGCAAACAAAGAATTCGCTTCGAAAAGTATCTTAAGAATGTTTCCACCTCATTGAATTGCGGGTAACATTATATTTGAACACCGTAAGGGTGATAGCCCGTGGTGTTGTGGTTATATGCGTTGACCGCAACACACTTGGACCTACGTGTCTAGATTTGATACGCCAGATGTATACTTTTCAGGGCCCCACTTCTTTCGAGTCACCGTCAGTGACAATGTTCAAAGAGTACTTGTGTCTAGAAAAATCTTCTCAAACCTGTCTGTCTGGAATCGGAATAAAACGTTGCTTCTACATTTTTGCACACGGAATAATAATAAAAATTGGTTCAATTTCAATCAATGAGATGTGTCAAATATGGCCTACTGGGCAACACATGGAGACATGGAATAGGCCATATTAAACAGACTATATTTTTTCACTAATTTTAATTTTTAAGACACTTCATAAAGTTTTTTTTTAAACACCAAATAAAAAAGGTAGATCATATTACCCAAGTAGGCCACATTTGCTGCTCTTACTCTAAAATAAACAAGAGAGTACTCAAGACCCAACCTTAATAATAATATTATATAATAATATGGGTGGCGCTACAGCCCGTAGGGGGCCTGGGCCTAGCTTCTCAGCAATCACTCGTTTTGTGCGTGCTATTGTTCTCTCACGGGTGGACTTGGCACTTGTATGTTTTTGAGATGCTTGCATTATATTGACTATAATCAGTTCGCTAAATCGACCAGATTCAAACGTTTTATTTTGTAGATTGGTAAACCTTAAACTTAGCATATGCAGCCTGGATAAATCGTTGTGACAGGATATTTCTTTGTTTTATGCAGATCGGAAAATAAAACTCCATTCTGTTTGTTCACAAAACGTAATAGGCTTATTAAAGTGTAATTCGTTTGACGTTGTTGTTGGTTGATGAAGCTTGCTGCCCTATGCAGGGGTTCTGTTCAGTAGGTAACAGTTCGGTATGACAACAAGCGATGTCAAATCCGGCATACAAATAGGAACTAAGCCTAACCTTGTCCTAAGATGATCACTTAAAGGACTATTAATTCATAGTGAGAAGCTTTGAGAATTAACAATGAAAGTAAATCCTATAGAAGGAGAATTTTGAGATAATTAACATCTAAGGCAGTGCCACATACAAGACAATTGAACCATAACCGAACCAACTACACCTCTATCAAAATCCATTCACATGGCTAATACACTTTCCTCTGGCACACTGAATTGAATCAGCATCCTCCGCCTCCGTTAATGGCCTACCTACACACGTAGACGCAAACAAAGACATTATCCGAACCGTAGTGAGAACACAAATATTTAAGAAGCCTGTCACTATCATAAATCACCTTGAGTAATGCAAAAACTGATACCACACAACACATCACATCCGACACATAAGATTGAACTCTCCTCAGTGAAGCAGTAAACCATATGCCGATGGGATTATAACAAGACGTACTCCATTTAAATTCGGCACAGCAGGTATCACGTAGATTGTGCGAATTAATTCTCTCTCTCTCCTGATTCATGTGTGTGGCAGTCCCTTTTTATGTGTTCGGCTTCGCACGGGGCCATGTCACTGACAGCGGCAGCCACCACAGCACAGCCACACAGCACAGCCACACAGCACAAGGTAGTAAATATTTTTCTAATTAAGTCGCACACAGCTGCACACAACTCAGAACTTATCTAAACCCATTTACGGGGGCCTTATGTCGTTATCCTTCATCCTTATCGAGGTGTCTCCACCACCCACCGGTATCAGCCGCGCTGGGGTTGAAACTAAAAAGATCGACTTTATCACCGCATCATCATAAAAATAATTGCCCCTCACACGAGTGAGCGGCTCGGCGGTGGCGACGGTATCCTTTTCTCTCTTGTTTTCGAGAATATGATAATTTCTTAATTACAATTTTCCAACTCATTCCCTCGGATCTCATGCACATAACACGTAACACGCATATGCGGTTATCTCGGGAACAACTGAACTGCGAACGCCAGCGCTAATCCCCCTCTTTGTGTGGCGCAAATACAACACACACCCAGCCACCCGCAGTTGTGAGTGTAATTCGCCAACGGATGTCGTTCCGCAGCCGTCTAAAGCTCCCGAAAAATTTCCTCTGCGCTCATATCGCCGCGAGTTTATTGCTAATAATAAACACTCGAGATTGTTTCGAAAACAAAAGTGCTTCCCTGGAGCGGGGATCTGGTGCTGAAAGACGCCAGCCCAGTCGTACTGGAGGTTCTTAATTTGCTACTTAGGCTGTGTACTATCTTGCCCCCGTGCGAGGGCGCCTGTGTCTGCTCGGCAAGGAGACCATTAAAAATTAACCGCTCTTTGTACAAGGTGCACGAGGTGCCGCTGTTAAAGAGGCGCGTCGGTCGAAATAAAAACCACCGTGAGAGTGCTTACACAACATGCGAGCGGATGGCAAAGAGGGGACAATGGAAAAAACAAGAAAAAACTTCATTAAGGGCATAAATAAACCGTCAACGTCGCGGACGGAAGAAAATTCGTTTTATTGGTTTGCCAAACGAGTCGTCACCCACTCACCGCCCATCATCTCAGCCGCTCCACATTCCCAATCGGAGTTTAGCCCGATGCCCGAGTTGTGTTCAGCGGCTTCCGCCTTGGAATGGAATTAAAATTCTTTGAAAACTAATTAAATATTTATGAAAATATGTGCTTAGTTAATTGACATCTTATTCGAAGTAGGCTGCCGGCAGCGCCACTGAGGGTATGAGCGACGACACGACGCCATGGATGGTGTGGCGTGAATTTCTTAATCCCGAAGTGAGAGGATATTGAATTTTGGTGTGTACTTTTAAACACGCAAAAGCTTTCCGAACGATTAACCGTTTAGTCCAATCCTCCCCGAGCGAGGTGCCGCCATGGGAGGTGTGTATGTGTGACGGATGCGGGTGGCGTATGTGGAATGCGAGCAAGTCGCGTGTAATAAACCTGTTAGTTGTCATCTTATATTGTGCGACACCACGTATATCATTTATCGTACACAGACTCGTTAACTCGTTTACCTTCGCCCGCCCACCGTCTAGGCGGTGTTTGGCAAGCGGTATCACGGCATCAGGCAGTCAGACGAGTGGGATGCCTCCATGCAAACGCGGCTGAAAGGACGGCAAGCTCGCGTTTATTACAAAATTAACCGAAATTGTTTGTCCCCCTTCGGGTATAAATTAAATTTTTCCCTTACAAATTTCGGTTAATTTTATAATAAACACGAGTTCGGGGATACCCATCCCCGACGCCTTAAAGGGACGAACTGTAAAGGAATGTGTAATACCAAAAGCGCTTCAGTAGCAAAACCTTAATGTGTATGCTCGAGTGACCGATGAAGGGATGGGTGGTGGTGTTTTTAATTTAAATTTAATTTGAGTCGAAATGGTGAATTGCTTAGTTTTTGCTTCCGTCGTGTGGCCTGAGCGAGAGATGGTGTGTGGCACGAGTTCGCATACATGTGACAGCGGAATGGAAATGAAATGTTTCCTCTTTCACCTGTGAAGTGAGGTGATGACTGTCATCGCAAATGAGAGTTACGGAAAAGTACTCGTGTGTGCGTCCTTGGACAAAACTGACATTTAATGAGAATCATCATCATCATCATTGCTGTCCTTAGAAAAGGCGGAACGAGAGTTAGTTTTAATGTATTTACGAGCATTTCCGTCCTAGAAGTGCACACAACAAACAAACGCACACGCCACACGTATGAATGGACGACATTGAGAGCCGCGCACATATGCAGGTTGGAGGGGCCAAGTGAGGCAAGGCCGTCTAAATTGATACCAGAGGGCAGTGAAAGCAAGCAAAGTCAAGGGTGTGTTTCCTTATTAGAAACGTGAAATGTTTGCTCTCCTCGTGAGCGCAAGTATGCAAAGGCAAGGACAGAAAAGGGGTGCACTTGAAGTAGTTCATTTTAACTGCTTCTTTTCATGTGTTCTGGCAGGTTTTTCTTGCATTCAACTGGTCAACAGAGTACCTTGGCGAATGGCATGCTAATTTGCGTACGCAGGCTCGTGGTTTCTATTCATTGCTGATAGTATGCTTTCCCTTTGTACGTGCAGGAAGTCTCTGTTGAGATGGGCATCGAATTGTGATTACTTTTTTGAAGTGTCATTTTAGATTCTGAGTGCTCTCTTCTGTGTGACATTGGTGCTTTGCAAAAGAACAGCAATGGTCATGGGGCAATCAATATATTTCTTTAAAAGCCCAGCGAAGTAACTGTGAACAACAATAACGACAGAATGATACACTTCCAATTCGCTCCTGTGGTTATGTGTTCTCTTAGACGTATGTACATCATTGCGGTACCCAGAAAGTAAATGCATTATATTCAACGCCTATGTCTTCTTCGACTCAGTACAAATGTGGTTATGGACATGGTTGCGAATATCAATTGTCTAGTACAATTAACTGAAAGCCATATTGTGGTTAAAGTCATAATTTTTCTTCATCTTTATCAACCTACTAACAGGGAAGTTAGTATGAGAATCTGCGGGTTTTTTCATGAATTCTAATATTGGGGAACTTCTCAGAGTGGACGAGAAATTTTATTTCTAAGTTATCGTTATCGAAGATAATCTCGATTTTCGAAGCAAAAGGAACCGAGTGTTACAGTCAGTTACAGTCACACTTAGGGCAAAGCAGACGTATTTGAGGCAATACCTATGTTATATCACTCTGATTGACTTCTACTAAAACTAGAAGCAGTTTGTGCTTACAATGAAGCCATTAAACTGACCTAGGCTGGCGTTGAAATAGTGATCCCTAGGTGTGAGTGCCTACTACTTGCCAGAGGCTGATTTTGGCTGATTTGGTTTCTACTTCGTCTTCGTCCATGCATCCTCTGCATACATTATTTGATGGGACACTTATCCTGCTGAATTCTTTTTGGGATGAGAGCTCTTAGTAAGGGTCTAGTAAGTCTTAGCAGACTGATTGAACTTTTTGAAGCTGGTTGGATGATTTGTGACTTCACTGTCGGTAAATTGCACCATTTCACTCTTAAATCAAAGAGACTGACCACGACTGGGAAATCCCTGATGGTTGTTTGTCCCGACAAGCACATCACAATTTTCCTCTGATAGCTACTTTCAGCTTGCTTTTTAAGCGTGGCTATATGTGGTAGAAAACTTAGTTGATAATCAGTTTGCCGAAGAATAGTCCTCTGCTTTAGGAACAATATGTTCTTAAAGCCAGGCGGCGATTAAATCTCTGGATACACTTAAGAAGACTTCTCTTTACTTTCGCCACGTCGAGAAACAAAATAGGCGAGTATTTTAACATCTGTCTCTGTTAACAGTCGAGAAAATTGTGAGGCTGACTGTCCTCCAATGACGTCTGCAGAAGCTACAGAGGTAAGGAAGCTATTGTGTATCGCTACAACTACAGAGCCTCTCCTATCGACGGAAATGTCACCTAGGGAATTAGGTTAGGTTAGTGGGCTGGTAGCGAAATTGCCAGAACACTTATTCCATGTTGTATACTGTGGTCCACTGTAATATCGATAGCCAGACAACTACCACTGATCGACAAGTCCACTGATAGAGCCTTTAATTTGATGGCAGATGGTGACTGAACCTGGTTTGAAAGTCTTTCGGAACGGGGATCCCACTAATCAATGGTAGGCACTCCACCAACTGCCCCATCCAGCCAATTCATTCCATCCACCTAAAACTTCTTCAACAACATGGCTAAGCTTAACAAAGTTACCGTCAACCATATTCATCGCTTTGTCACCAGACCCACGTCATAATACAACGGGCCCACTCTGACCTATGTATGACTACTGCAAGTTGGTTACCCACTCTAAATCTTCAAATCACCAAATATTAACCCAATTGAACATTAATGAAAGTATCCTGATGCCCAAGTGGCCAGAGTTGAACCAGTCATTACAAATCAAGGAAAAGCCTGAGATTGAATTTTACTGATGAAGCCTAACCCGACTAAAAGCAGCTTAAACACAATAGTTAAGGATTTCCAACACTCGTTCAAATTGTATCTACTGCATTCCATGAGTAGATACATCATTGCCAATATTCAACACTTTACATCAATTTGGCATTCAAAACTAAATTCATTCCATCTCTTTAATTGCGGAGAGCTCCTTTAAATCCTCGTTCATTATAAGCAACATCCTCGTTTGCCTCAATTTATCGTCTTAAATTAACACCCTACTGCCTACTATGCAAATATTTTCATCAGTTTGTGCACCAAGCAAAGTATTCGATACATTTGAACTAATTCCAAAAAGGCCAAGTATGTACACACGTAGGCAGCTCCTTCTCAATGCAAGGCTTCAATGAAAGTCTTATATTATATTAAGAGGATCCTCATCTTCTCTCTTGAATGATTTTTGAATAACACCCTCGGGGGAAGGATTCTCCTATTACGTATATACCGATAGAAATTGATAACGCAAGGGTTTTGCTTTTTAAAGGAAATTACCGGAAACTGAATGTTTTCGATGAAAAGCACTCACTAACACACACACACACACACTGGCTAACGCCATGACGAAGGATAGCAACTACCACTACTAGAAAATAAATTGAATACTTCAAAGCCATTAAGGCGATTTCCGGTTCCAAGAGAAAAGGTACACACCAAATAAAGAGAAAGACGTCTCGTGTGTTTGTTTTCTCGTTCTTTTGCTGTTGTTCTCTGTCTCCTCCGCCCAGCATTTGAAAGAGGGTGTTTCTTGAGTGAATCCTTGAATGTAGCAATTCGGCTTTACGCCAGTCACGGCGAGATGGGTAATGAGAAACTCCACGTTCACCTCCGCCCAAAGTTCGAGAATTTGGAATTTTTGGGTCCCTTATAAATCCATCTTCACCGGGATTATCGTCGATTTTAAATGGAAAACGAGAAGGGCGGACGTTTCCCAAAGGATTCCAAATTGCGATATCTGCATAGCTGAATGCCTTGAATCATAGGAGTGTGCTTAGTGCTCACATATACGAGCTCCTTCATCCTGAATGGTGGTGTCAGTGAATTTTTCTGTCCATCAACTTTTTTTTCTCCAGAATGCTGAGTGGATATGTTCCTGTCAAATGTCATTATTTCATTTGACAGGGAACCTAATGATGTGGAAGGATAATAGACTGCCGAGGCGCGCTGTGGCTTTGATTAATTAAAATCGATTGATGGTGAGCCGAATCACCATCGACAAGTGGGGGGGATGAAGAGCACGATTTATTTGACAGAAGACAACCACCCTGTGGCAGCGGACATCTGCCGTGACAGGCTGCGGTTGAGTAGCGGCTGCACTATGTTCAGCTAACCCGAACGTCCTTCAATGCCCGAGCTCAGAGGTCATGGTTTTGTAGTGGAATTTAATGCAAATAAACGAGAAAGTATTCGATAATTAAATCACCGTTACCAAGGCTTGTTTCTATTTTTGGTCCTGGCTCCATCCAACCGAGGTAATTCTACGTCGGCATGGAATGGGGGTGGAGGAGCTTTTGTGCCTTGCCCTCTGACAGGGACTTCGGCACTGTCCTTGTGATTATGTGTAATTTAGTGAATTGTTAATGAAGCACATAACATCAGAGCCGAGATGCCACGTAATCCTTTTATCTTCTTTTCACGGTTGACTGGCTTCATTTAATTGTCCATCGGGGACGTGATTTTATCTTTGATGGTCTCATTTCCGATTTAAACTTTCTGCTTAGCATGCCAGCGCAATTTACCTGCTGGTGTATCGGTTACCGAAAGAGTCCCATTTTCATGTCGAAGCTGATTGTGGATAACGGTGTTTTTTGTAGCATTTTGCGTTGACTTAAAGTTTTAATGATTCTCGGTGCTTGACCAACTGCTTGACTGCAGCATGCATGGATTAATTCTCTTAAACTGTTTCCGGCAGCCGGCTCTGCTTGCTGATGAAGTGTTCAAGTGCCTGTCATCCTCAGGAGATATTGTCTCTATAATCTTCGTCTAATCACTACTTGTCTGACTCGATTTCCTACAGCTCCAACCCACGCCCCGAGTTTGTCAATAGGATGTCTATACACATTGAAAATGAGTGCCAGTCCAATTCACCTGTCACAGTTCATGAAACTTGTGTTTGCCATGAAATTCGACCAAAACCTTAGCCGCCCCACCCCTTTGCACACATCATTTGTTTCAAGAGCGTCTTCGTTTTGTCTCTGAATAGGGGGGAGGACTGGGTGGAATCCACACTGAAGTGCCGGCGCAGCATAAAGTTACACACGTCAGACCTTTGGCGAAATAGGCTACGCCACGCACTTCATCTTTCCACTTGTCGATATAAATATAAATCAATGAATGGCTTCCACCATTGAAGCACATCCTTAACACGCCCCCAAAAGTTTGAATTGATTTCACATAAAACAAGTGTGCCTTGTTGACGTCTGCACACCACCTCAACACACGCACACACCCAGTCGCTCTTCTCCCTTCAATCTCTCAAGGTGTGTCATTAAAACCGTAAAAACATCCTGTTTACGCTCAATTTTAGGTTACACACATCATCAGTCTGTTCTACGAGTATCATGAATAGTCCTCGAGATACCATATATTCGCATCCTCGTCCGTAGGTACGAGGGATGTCTATAAATAACGCCGATACTACGACGAGTGACAGCAATCGGAAGAGGTGAGGTGTAGCACCGAAGATTTAGTGTGCATCACTTCAAATTGCCAAGTGACAGTCACAGATACAACGAACAATAACCCAACCCACACACATACATGTATTACGAGTTAAGGATATTCTCTGACAATATTTCTTTCATTTCCAGAATCTAAGTCCTGTTCGCCGGATGAGTTTGCGTGTAAATCAGGCGAAGGTGAATGCATCCCACTGGCATGGATGTGTGACCAGAATAAAGATTGTTCCGATGGATCCGATGAGGCAACTTGCAGTAAGGACTTTTCTTTCTGTTGCTCTTACACACTCTCTGTGTACTATTGTGTACTATCTTTACCTCTTACTTACCTCACTCTTTGTATCTTTTTTGTTTTTGCTGCTGTAATTAGAAGCTTTGTATGAGTTTTTTTTCTTCTTTTGCGCACCACTTCTGTGCAGTACCTAACCGATATCTAAGCACACGTCAATAACCACAAATGTATTTATTTTTTTTATTTTGTATTTTGTAGATGCTAGTAGATTGTTGTATGTATCTTTATTTTTGCTTTTTTTCGAGTGAGTTATTTGTAGTATTTTGTAGTTTCATTTTGTTTGTAATTAACCAACTTTATCCGGCATTTTTGTGTGCTTTCAGTTTTAGTTAACAAATATGTTCTGAGTGTTTAGTGTATCTCTGTGTGTACCAGGTAAGATTTAAATGTTTGCAAAAGTTGTTGGCAATCGCAGTGGCATTCGGATAGGACCCACCCTTCCGTTTCGTTCGTTTGATTGTGGGTAAGGTTTGGAACTCCGTCCTTTTGCGAAAAGGGGGCCTGTGGATGAAAGCCAACAGTAATTATACGTTAACCTAACTCATTTATGTTTCACTGGTCAGTGGTCAAGGGACTGCTACGAAAGGCCAATTGTACCTTTTTGTGGAAGTTTACCGGGTTTTTTTCTCCTTTTTGGGATATACAAAGTACGTCTTTATGTTTCCATAACGGATTCAATTTGCTTTGATGCTGTTCAAATTGAAAATGAAAGAATCGGTTTGTACAAGTAACTGGGGGGAACACAATTTCGTTGCTTGAATCATCGTGTGAAGCGTTTTGCTTTTCAAGGTGGTTAGCAAGCTATTTGTATACTTATCGGACTAACTGCTAGAACTGAAACTCGCTAATAGATAAAACCAATGGCATTTTAAGACATGGTTAAACGCGGTTAACTTGTTAAAAAATGGTAAAAATTCACAACAAAAATTATGAAATTCATTGACAAAAACCAATGTATGAGTCACAATCTCAAGAGCGGTTGAAAAAGTCCTTGGTCTCTTCGAAAGACAAGTTCAAGTCATGTAGTTCTTGTTGACAATTCAATTCCGGCCCGAAGAGTCTTCGAATCCGACACTGTGGGGTAATGCAACAAAGGACTGCCGCGACTAAGGTGGCGCACAAAAGGCGAATAAGACTTCAACCAACCAGGTGCGCGAAACTGGATACAACTAACCAGCTATCGCGCAAGTTGCAAAAGCTTAATGGTTGAGATCCGGGTTCACCCCGGACTGAAGCCCGCTAAAAACAGAAAGACTGATTAGAGAAAGTGACTAAAGAGAAAACAGATGAGGGCCCGTTCGAAAATGATTAACTTAGTGCTGCCTGTATAGTGATGAGAAATTTATCACATGGAAGAAGTTGTTGAACTACAGCTCGGATATATCCTAATTCCAACCGCAATATACTAAAGTCGGATTGACTCACTGGCAATGCCCCATTCAACTGCTCGCTGTCGAATCTTAGGCAATGGCCGGTGCGGTGCTATACTTTACTAGGTTTAGATTTACTTGATTAAAATGTCAGTGAAGTTGCTAGCATTCTTAGACCATTGTCGATTCATTGTGATACCAAGTTCTGTTAGCTTGATCCCAACGACAAATGGCGACTGGTCCAGATTTCAAAACCAGATAAAAGCATATAAGCATTTTCACTGGGATTCGAACCGGTGACCCCTTTAACCAAAGGCCGACGCTCACCCAACTGCGCCATCGTACAAAGCATAAGGGACAATCCTGTACGGCGTGTGGTGCACCATTCTAATTAAAAATGTCAGTTGCAAACCGTTAAAAGAATGCAGAGGATGGCGTATGTATGTATCGGTGGCGCGCTTGCTTCTCCTATATTTGGTCTTTAACTTTCCAACGATAGAGTTGGTGGTGTGAAAGACATTCCGACAAGGCTATTCTTCGAGAAGAACAGCATCACCCTTAGATCATACTGAGAACCAACATCAGAAGGATGCTCTTCTGCGAATGTTCACAAATGGATTGAAGATGGGCGATGGTGTGGGAACGGGTGTCAATTCTAACGTTTTAAATATACAATTGACATGCCCACTACCAAATCACGGTAGCTTTTTCCAGGCAGAAACTATAGCGATTAAGGAAGCTGAAGCAAAATAAAACATTGTAATACTGAGCAAAGCTAAAGCGGTAATCAGTAGGGCAGCAATAAAATCTGTGAACACACAAAAGACCCATTACTTATATAGAGTGACGAATTGTGAACGCAAACATTCAGAAACAACTATTTTCCAGCAAATATGAGCAAAAAGTTATAGTTCTTCGTAGGACAAAAGATGGGAACTGAATTATTGAGTTTTTTCATCGGCAAAAATTTAGTTTAAGAATGCTAATTAATGATTTAAAAGTCATCTCTCTCTCCTGTCAAGCTGAGCTTGTAATGCACAAAGACTCGAACGCAATCCACAACCTCTACGACCAAAAAATTCACAGTAAAATGTCAGTTTGCACCCGAGAGAGACGCAGAGAACTGCGAATGAGAAAACTCCATATGAATGAATTGTCAGAGCTTGCGATGTTCTCAATTCCTGGCGATCTCGTATGAACGCGCCTTAACTCTAAGACTTCCCTGCTTTGCAGCCATCTATCGTTCATCGAGATGTTCATCAGTATATATAATATTGATGTAATAAGCCGGTATTGTGTCATTGGTACAAATGCTTTCAGATTTGCTTACCCTATGACGACTTCTACAGAAGCTGTAAAGATAATTAAGTGGAAGGAACTATGTATTTTTCACCATCTGCTTTATTAAAATCGCTAATTGGTTTGAGGGATAGGATTTCAGATCCGCGTAGCAACACAACAGGTCTGCTGCTACCAGCACTCGGCTACTCCAACTTAGGCCTTAGTATTGTTGTTCATACACTTAGTAAACATTGTGCGTCTAAATGAAGATAAATTACAGCACCCTTTCAAGTGAGTGCGCCATCTATTGTTGTCGGATGTGGTTGCCAATGTATATTAGCTCATTCCATTCACATGTCACTCCATTTAACTGTCTCATCATCATGAAAGGTTTGTCTGAAATGACTACCACCCATATTAAGCAAATAAATTTGTCCCTGAAGTAGTGACAGACTTCGGAGTGAGTGCCTTTGAATATGTAAAATGTCTGCTCCGCTGGATACTCATTTCCATTCACAGTTTTCTTGTCCTAAAATGTTGTCATAAATCTTGCAAAGAGTACACAACGCCATTCACCTCCAAAACCACAGACAATAATATAAACGATGTCTCTTAGCGATAAATTTGTTCGCTTTAACTTAGTCTCCTCTCTCGCTTATCCTTGACAGCAACCTCTTTTCATGCGAAATCAGTTAAGATAGCAATCAGACTGAAACACACAAAGTCAGCCAGTCAAACGGTCTGCTCTCAAGTCTAATACGGCTTTGAAAAGTCAGAAAATTCGGAGAGACTGTAGACACCACCCTCAACTTCAATTGAATTTCTAATCTCCGGCCGTAGTTTTCTGAGAAACACTCCCAGTGTGTCCTTCGACGATGTTCTCAAACCGCAGTCGCTGTACCCGAATAAAAGGTACTTTAGAGATATGCTCATCGAACAAGTCTCCCTGGTGGACTCCTCGTCATGGCCTGGGCATAAAAATAAAAACATACATAAAGGCACATTCATTGAAAGCTTCAAGTAGCACCCAGATGGTCCACTGAAAAAACGTACCATGATGACTAATTCAAAATTTCAGGGTCATGGCTTTATATTAAAGAGCCCAGTCGTCAAGTGGGGTGCGACTAGTTCGCATGAAAATGACTCCTTCTCCGTGGGGCCACTCACAGCCACTCGCACAAGAGGATACCATGCGCTGTGACAGGACGGGGACTGGCATTATTTTTGTTTTTTTTCGCTCGGCACGTGTTTGGTTACGAGAATTCAAGAGCATATTTCAAGGGAAAACTTATGACTGTACTCTGGCCGATGATGAATATGAGATATGTGTGTCAAGATGAAATGGCTGACAGGACGGATTCATCAGCAAGATGACAGAATGATGGGTTGTGCCTGACAAATGCGTTTGAATTGTTGATCATTTCCGTCTTGAAAGTGTAAAACAATTCACTACGCAAACACACACTACACTACCGCCACACCGTTGCTATTGACATGATAAAGTGCTTCTGTTCGGTGTGGAAGCAATTCAAATACACTCGTGTGCGTTGTTAAGACAGCACCTTTCCATTTACTGTCATCATCTTCGTTCGCCTTTGTTTTTGCACAAGGATGCACACGGGTTTTCTTTCTGTCATGTATCTTCATTAGGCATCGTGCTCTCTTGCATGAAAATCCCATAAGGCATGTCGTTTGCCGTTTGTGCAAGGAGCACTCGGCGTCTTAAGGATGACGATACACGAGTTTGTATTGTGAATGTTTCTTTGCAGCCTCTGGGTACCTTCACAATCAATGACAAAAAAAGCCAATTCAACGTCGGCAAGTGGATGGGTGGAGGATGAGAAAGAGTTTCAAAAGGAAATGAATGCACTAACGTGACACCAAAGCTGTCAAGTGGGATATGAAAATATCTTCATATCGTTCGTCTCTCGTCACCTGCTCTCGTTTGAAATGCCATGTCGAATGGAGTTGTCCACAGTTCTTCATTCGCTTTCAGGGAATGAACAACATTTGAGGTCCTTCTTCTGACATGAACAGCTTTCACAGGATGTACCCCACCACCGGGCCTACTGTCGGCATCTCCGCTTACATGGCCACAAAGGTGGTGCATGGGAATGGGATGGCATGCAGCCAAGAAAGATTTCACACAGGCATGTGGTAGTACGGAAAGATTGCTTTCATTGGCACGCGAAGGTGAAGGCAATTAATTTGCTTTGGCCGAAATAATGTATTGAGAGGGATATTTATTTCGAATGTATGTGGCTGAATCTCATTTCGTTTGAGTCCCTCGGGTGTTTCATGAAATCAAAGGTGACAAATTCGTTTTCTTTGAAAGCGTGTTTTTGGTTACCAATCAGTTTGTACTTTTGATTGATCAGGTCGATGGCAGAATGAAATTGCAAAGTTAGTCAACCATTTCAATGTACTCAGTTGAAGTTATACTTCAGACTGAACTTGGGATTTCGATTGAGAGTGTCGATAGACATGAAGCTGCAAGGCATTGATGTATGGATGGGATCGTGTCATATTACCTGATGGACCTCTTATTTATTTGGCTCCACACCTAGGTCCCCCTTCAGTCTGAGGTGCTCTCCAGCCGGGGTCCACTCAACACGTTTTTTGTTTCACTGATTGGATTCCCTGAGTCTCAATGCTGTTTTGGTAATCATAGAGAGTGCATATATTGTGTGGAGCATTGTGAATACAAGCAGCTTCTTAGAATCCACGCCGATTTCTAATGACTTAACGGTGTTTCTATTAAATCCACTCTTTGCTATTACAGTAAAGCAGATTGAGTAGTAAATTAAGCTGCGAATCGTTCATTTGTCATCTCCAAGACGGCTGGAAGCACAGGCATGGCGGTATCCTGCATGAACCAGAGTTAATCCATATATGTACATGTCCTCGTCTATCTTTGGCTAGCGCACCAGTCCAGCCTGGAGCTCAGTCACTATGCCTCTCCAATTAGCACGGCCATGGTCTAGACGCCTCCAGTTTCGTACACCCAGCTGATGAAGGTGTCTCCAGCTGGTTACGCAATAGGAGGCGACATCTTACTCTACTTAGTGGCGCCGCAGGCTTGGTCTCCGAGGGAGAGCATTAGTGTCTCTACGACCCAGCCATCTGAGTCGAGACAATCGAATAAGCTAACGTCGTTGTACAGCTCGTTGTTCAATCTCATTCTTTACAAACGGGGCCGAATATAATTTCTCTCGAAACGAACAAAATAATCTTGGACCTCATTTAACATTGTCCATGCTTCTTTGCCATACAGCAGGGCTGGGACTATCAGGGTCTTATGTAAAGACTTTATTTTCCAATTACCGTTTAAGCCCTAAAAACATAGTGATTGGCTCGTATTTTCCTTCATTTTAACTCTGCGATGATGTAAGGCCCAGCTTAGCCGCTTCCTTCTCGATCGCAAATGCCCCGCTTACAGCCCGTTGAGTTTAACATCGACTTATGCGAGCAGTTCCACAGACTAGTGGCAGATCGTGCCTCTGGGGTTGACGTCTGAGCTAAGCACGATCTTCTTCACTATTTATAAAAAAATCCGATAACAGTGCATCTGCCTTTTCTAAAGCCTGTTTGCCATTAAAATTCCCGATAATATCTTTATCGAACTTGACGGAGCAACGTGAATTATCCATCGTTTTGCAGGAATGCCAAAACTAGACGATGCATAGGCGGCCTTAAGGTCGATGAATAGGTGGTGGGTATCGGTTTGGAAACTTCTGCGTTTTATCCAGGATCTGTCCTAATGTGAATATTTGACCAATGGTGGATTTCGTTAGCCTGATCCCGGACTGATATTGATCAATCAGGCTGTTGACGAGACTTTTACGTCTGCAACTAGCACAGTTTAAGGGGTCTTCCAAAACGACTATATCTTACAGATGCGCTTGTGTATAAACCTTGCCAAGTCATAAAGTTTGGCAATCAGTTTATCGGCACCAGCAGCTTTGTTTAGATAAAGTTTGGCAAATTTTGCCATAACTTTACTAAGGTCCGGAGGGCGGAATTCTTGCCCATCATTGCCTATATTGAAAGGAGTAAAACATTTACGTCAACGTTAACTTTGTTCGCAGCCTAATTTGAGCTTTTGAGATCGACGGCGATTTGATGTTCACATTTTCATCTGCGCGCACCGTACGACGAAGGCGACCATGAGTGTTGTGCACTGGCATAAAACGATCACGAACCTTTTACTCAAACTTGCGTACCTACAGCAGTCGCATGATTTAAAAAAAAACACACTAAATGGCCAACCGTGTATGGCCGCCTAGAAATGATGCCCAGAGCGTACATTTTTTTTCTTTGCACGATCGCCCACCTAGTTGGTTGAAGTGTCCTAATCAAATCCTTTGAGAATATGAATCCTTGATTGAGAGAACCCTTTACATTTGCAGCAAAAGGAATTTCATTCAAAGGAAAAATAAAAAGTACAGAAATTTTCAATTCGGACACAAGAAAGCTTTCGAACATATCTCGTGTTAGACCATCGCCTCAAGGATCCTCTAAGATCCGGCCCAATTGGATAACACTCAAATTAATATTCGGCGTGGCATATCAATCATTCCCTCAGTGGATTTTTGCATCGACGTTGTTGCTAATTCTTGTCATTACATTAACAATTTAGAATGATTAGCAAAAAGTTAACATTTTGTTGTGACTTGGGACCCCAGGCGCCACATAACACACTCAAATTGCCCACTCTCCATGGCTGTCGAATTTCACTTGAGAATCATCCCAATCGAAATGGCGTCCAATTAACTTTTTCCCAAGCCAAGTGAGATGAGGTTTTCGTCATTTATTCATCTTCCATTGCTTACTGGATGAAGAAAAAACACACCAAATAGAGGACTCCTGCTGCCTCTGTTTCACAGGAATAATTAATTCCTTCTTTTGCAGCCGTTGTACTGTAACTTTTGGATCCAAAGCATCGGTTTTCACAGTCAACTCAATGTCAATGCGCTTTTCAAAGGGAATTATTCACATCCCGTGATGTTTTAGTGTGCTTAGATGTCTTCCAAAATGCTGCTCCCTTCACGACGTTTTCATCTCACACACTGGTTGCCGCCTTCTACTTATTAGCATCAGTTCCTTTGACTCCTATCCCCTGTCACTGTGCACACACTGCCTGTCACTCGAGCTCAATAAAAACCGACAGCACTCGTCGGTATCTCTAACCTCAGGTGTCATGCTATTTAAAAGTAAAATGTAAAGTGTCACCGACACTTTCGACACCGTCGTCCACCGCCATTCACCTATAAACGGAATCATTTTTCTTTATCTAATTCCGTCTTAACGTATCCTTGTATCTCTTACGACCAGCATACACCAACAGATGTTTTGTAAAACATCAACAAGAGCGCAACAAACCCGAAAAAAAAAACACAGAAACTCCAAAGTCAACCCCTAACGGAAAACAACTTTTAACTGAAAAACTTTTTCGCTCGCTGTAAAGAAATAAATCTTATTTCAACTTCATCGCTTCCTCCGTGTCTACACATCTGTGTGAGTGTACGTTCGCATGCCTTGAATCCGGCGTCGAGGAATCATCAACAAGATCCACGTCACGGGCAAAAATCCACCTCATTGCCAGGTCTACGAAACATTTAGACAACTTTCCGATGGAGCAAGGGGCGTCTATAACTAATTTGCATTAGTGACACGACCGCCACCACCTCCACCAACGCCGTGAAGTTTCCAGCATGCATTCGAAGCGAATAATAAAAATCTCCCAAAAAAAAGTTTCGATCGAAAACTTTACAAGGACCCCGAAACACGAAAGAGTGTTGCACCCCGTATGTGGGTGTTCCCCGGCACCTAGATGAGACCGAAAATGTATGAGGAAATCGAAGTCAAACCTAATGGACGTACACAGATACTTGAGAGCTGCTCGATATTGAGTATAGTTTCCATAGTTGCTTCCTTCAGGGTGCAAGGGTAGTACGTTATCACGAAATACCATGATTCCGAGTTCGTGGTGGAAAAGTTTTGCCAAGTGCCAAGAGTCATAACGAAAAGTTGACGTCAATTATGGGACATTGTCACCGGAATTGAAATGAGGAACTTTTCGCCACCACCACCGTCGCTGCCGCCCAAATCCCGGCCACCTTATGCCGGAATCATAAATACCGAGAAGGGTCTGTGACAGCATCTCGTCCGTGTGCATGTGCGGGTACGTCAACCGTCAACTGAGAAGGACAGATTCAATGAAGTTCGACTGTAAACGAATATTAAATCGAAATTATTTTCACATAAAAAAAAGACATAAACACACAGATACGTTTATGCACACAGCAATAAGTTAGAAAGTCAATTTTGAAAATGTCCCCAAAGTGAGGAGCATAAAGTCAAATGTTCGACATGTGATTTGATGAAATATGCAGAGTTGGGTCGTGGCGCTGAATTTATTCATTTTGTTTGCCATTTACCACCCCTTTTCGTCATTAAATGCCAAAACGACTCCGTGTATCTCGATGATGTATATTTAAATGGGTCCCCCTTGGCGTGGGGTTATCTTGACGTGCAGATCGGAAACTTTGTCACGAGTTGCGCGTACCTAGGTGCTGATGATGGTAGTGGTCACATCCCCGATAGAGGTATGGTGGGCGACGAGAAGAGTCGTGGGCTAACGTTGTTATCGATGATATCAATTCAATTGATGACTTCTGCTACGTGAAGTGCAATCTATTTCCGGAGGTAAATTATCCTAAACTAAATGTCAAGATGAATGCTGTGTACCTGGTGTGTGGGGGTACATCCAACAAGATGTACGTCATTGTTGAACTGTGAACATTTAACTGGGGTGGAGTTCCATAAGTAAAACCTGGGAGATTTACACGTGAAACGATGAACATTTGCATAGAACGTTGAATAAGGAACAAATCGTTACCAAGGAATGAATGAAAACAACTCAAGAACGATGCCCCTTAGTCTAACTAAATCTTTTCGTTTTTAGCTGAAAACTGGCTTTTCTTTTTATGGTTAACAATCATTTTCTGCTAAAATGGCGTGAAATCAACCAATTGCATTTCAAAATCTTTTATTTACCGTCTTGTCTATTTTCCCGAGAATAATGGTATCGTTCTCAAGTATCATTCTCGAACGGAGAAAGGACAGAATCGAAAATAAGCTCAAGATGCATCAGACTTTCTTCGTCATTGTTCCTGTTCAATAGTCAACCGAGTTTACCGCTCTACGTTATGTTCGTAGACCTTGAGAATATCTTTGACTGAGTCAGCCGTGAATGGATATGGAAATCTTTACATAGGCGAAGGTTCCCCAGAAAATTGATGCTGTTATAAAGGAGACCTATCATGTCGCAAGATGCATAATGTGACAAAGGAATATCCTGTCGCTAATCCTGACTGCCGCCGTAGGTTCATCTGAGAAACATGGTATCCAATGGAGACCATTTGAGAGGCTAAGCTACCTGGATTATACCGACGATATCTGTTCCCTGGCAAGTACCAACAGCGGGATGAATGAGATGTGCCAATCACCGCAAGGGAGAGAGAGATGGGTGGTCTTTGCATCAATTGCAACAAGACCAAAATCAACCAAAGACACACTGGCGGCTCAGCACATTAGCCGATTATTTTGAGACAGATTTAGGAGATTAAGTATTTAAGTTTCTCAGTTTTGTATCGTCTGATGGTGTAACGGATGTGGATATTAATAGCAGAATAGGTAAAGCCCGCAGCCCTCTTTTGGAATTTTCTCTTCAGTATGGAACTCCAGTCAATTATCCCTGCTCACCATGTTAAGGATCTTCGATTCTAATGTCATATGCGTACTGATGTATGCCGGTGAAGCATGCAAAGTCTCTGCAAGCCACTACTTAAGATACCATATCGTAAGATCCGATAACCGCGTATTATATAGATTTTGGCGCATAACCGATCAAAAGCTTGGAATGTCTAAGTTCGGCAGCGGAAGTAGCGCTGTAATGGCCACAAGTTGGGAAGACCAAACGACTCCGAGAAGCAATCCTTCGAATGGAATTCTCGAGGTACACGGCGAGTTGGTACTATTATTGCTGTTTTTGTGCCCCTTTTCGTTAGAGCTCCCCATACATACAATATTATTCAGAGTTGTATTGAGGGTTATAGACTCCTGTTCTACAATGGTGGAAGAGATTTGTATTAAAAAATACTCCCTAAGCCAGTTTCCTTTCAGTATGAGAGGTGGTTCTTCAATTCCTCCTTTGAGGTGCTTGTCCAGATATCTTTGTTGTGTGGGATAGTGCCCCACATAATCCCAATATATATGTTCGAGAGTTTCGTTAGATCTTCCCCAGAATCCACCGAGACCTTCTGGTGCTACTAGTTTCCGTAGGTGCTTACTGAGTTTTCATTTTTAATTCATTTACTTACACGCTAGACAAAAATGCTTAAAACTAGCTTAACTAACTTAACAAATGCCCTTACATCTATCCTACTGATCCTTAACGCATACTCTAAGCTAATACGAACTAATTTTAATAGTCGCTTTCGGCTTAAGTTGTGTTTTTTTGTTTGTCCTAATAGACCCACTGTTTTTGTTTTATTTGTTTGGCCAAGAAAACTGGTAAAAATAGTGTGTCCTGTACCGGTTAGGATACGTAGATTGCTCTTAAACATCTCTGTCTTATACATGTCTCAAACCTCTTTCGGTTATGTTGACCCAAGAGTTTCTTACCCTGCTTCATGGCAAGAGCCTTGTTCCAGGTATCTGCCCGATTTCGTCTTTTTAGTTCCATGAACTCTTCCCAGAATGGCCCAGGGTATATGAATTATGCCGATGATCCTTTCCTAACAAGAAAGTCGGCCATTTATCCGCCTTATGTCCCTGTATGACCAGGTATCTAAAGGAATTTTATTCTGTTAATCCTGCTCAGTTTTTTTAAGCTCTTGTTTGTGTAGTGTCACACAAGCTTGTATTTGATGATCAGGTTGAACCAAGCTGTTGCGCAGTATGTGATTGTTGGTCTAAAAATAGCTATGAACATCCATCTTAGAATGCTTGGACTGCAACTAATTATTTGCACGCTAGGCTTCGTCGCAAATTGGTAGACAGCAACAGAGCGAATAACGTGGCGACAGCTGTAGTATCTAGCCGCGATCGGAAGTTCGCCACCCTATAGCCCAACTGGTGTTGATATATTTTATATATCTTGTATGCCACACGTTTCTTACCACGTAAAATGGCCAACAAAAGTATAATATGCTGACAAGTTCCCATTCTTCACGTTTCTGATTGTTGGTAAATTTTGAGTGCAAACTTTGTCATTGGTCTGTGACTTAGTTTCTCCTTTTCTTGAGCCTCTCTCTCCCTCTCAATGCCTGCATTTTCACTTGCTGCTTAATTTACTACCGAGCATCTTAATTGCACTTCAGATCAATTGGACTTACATGCACTTCTTGATGAATGAGCGAGTCATTCATTTTCCCTTTCGATGTACCTTAAATAGCTTTATTGCAATCACTCGATGCGTTAAAGATGCCTTCGGGCCACTATCAACATTAACCACATGTGGCCTATATACACACACGACATATACGTGACCTTGCATAAAATCTGTCAAATGCAATGAAAATCAAAGATTTCCAACAAAACCCCTATCCAAAGCATCACATTAAATTTATTTAATCAAAGAAAGAAACACAGCATCACAAAGGTTTCCCCAACTGACAACTCATTCAGTTACGGGCTGCCATCAATTTTAACCACCCGGTCAATGTCAGTGACTCGTGTGAATGAGTTCAAACAACAAAAGCCATACAGCCAAGGTTGTGCTCAGCGATGCAAGTGATTCCGATTCGATTCAGAAGAAAAGAATGGGGAAAAAGAGTCAAAGATTTCGGGCGGTTTTCATTTGATTGGATATCGAATTCGAATTTGTGGTATAATTTTATCATTTGCATCTGAACCCCACAATAACAGTAAAACCAAATAAACCCACAGCCACGCACGAGTGTAAGACCCCACTTCCCATCCATTAATAAAACGAAAATCATTTCCAAGGTAATGGGACTTTATTCCTTTGAAGGAAACTGCCACCTCCAGGAAGGAGGTTTTCTTCACAACAACTTATTAGAAATTCACAAATACAAGTAACATGTTTCTTTCTGCTGTTGTGCCTGTTTTCTATACCCGCGCTCAAAAATACGAGTACAGCTTAACGATCAAAAATGAGTGTAGCTGTCGCCTTAGATTTTCCCTTATGCCCGAAATGATAACATGGGTTCAAAGAGTACCGAAACTTTACAGCCAACCACCATCAGGAACATCAGCGCCGTCCTCTGCCTTACTAGAAGCATCGTCTTCATCATCAAAAGTAGCATCAGCAGGAGCAGTACCAAATTGCCAACATGTATGAAATCAGAAAAGGCAAGAAGGACAAAGAAGGGAAGAAGAAGAAAGAAACTGGAGCTAATTTAAATTTCAAAAAGGGATATTCTAAGGTTTTTGACACACATAATAACATAATCTGTAAAGAAAATTGGAAAAAGAGGTGACAACACACTCAGATGTAGGTTTCTTTAAGATGTTCCTTGAATAATTTATACCTGATTCCTTATGCATGGCTTTTGAGGGTAAGAACATGTCTGTTTGTTTGCCTTAGTGTTGTCCCTTCGTTTTTTTTTTTTCATTCTTCTTGCGATCAGGTAATGCCAGAGGGGGACAGTCCACCGGAGGTTGTTATCATTGTCAAAGGGAATCCTATATTAATATGTGGACTTTTATAGGAAAAGGTATTTGATGTTTTTGTTCGGTAGTAATGACTTGCTGGACCCACCCATCTTGTTGGGCGTTATTAGCCTAATGCCAGTTTCCATTAATCGGGTGGGCCGATAGCCCCGGGGAGGGTCTTCGATTAGATCAAAGACGTTTTGTTGCTTGTGTGTGAGCCTGTGATTTTGAATGTTATATGAAAGTGAGGCTTAGATATTTATTCAGCCTAATCTGCTCAGGGCCTCTGTCATAAAGTTCCAAGCTTGCTTGAAAGGCAGCCGTAACTGTGATAATAGATTAAAGATGGTCCCGGAAAGGCTTTTAATTCCAGACTCGTAATTTTTTCGCCCAATCGTACTGTGTACCCTATGTGTATTTAATTACCTTTGAAACTAACTATTTCAGCACAATTCCTTTCCCTTCCTATTAACATTTTATGCTAGGCCTTAAATTGAGATACCACTTGTCATTTCGTTACCGTCTGTACTTAAAATGTTGTTTAGTTTTCTTCATAAATTTATTGTCATGCAGTGCTACTGCATTATACGAGGAAACGAACCTAGTTTATGGATAGTAAAGGGTGAAGGAACCTTGTCTAATACAGAAATACTTTCAGAGCATTTTCAGTGAACTGAGATAAATGGAACCCTTCATTTTGAAAGTTCTTTGTGACAGGAATGAAGACACAAGACCCCCGCGTAGGAGTCGAGGCGAAAGTGGTGCCACGTCCGTCGCCAGTCATAATCACACCGAACTATACTTTAGAAAAGATTGTTCTATTTACACATTTCTTCGTTAGTCTAGAATTCTGAAATTTCAAGTCACACTGTCCACCATTTTATTTGTTTTGTTATTCCAACTTTCGTACTAATTGAGAGCATCGTTTGGAGTTTTAGACTATTGTTGCCCAAACTTTAAGCCTGTGCGGACCCCCAGCAACGAATTTTTTTTCGGCGAAGTCCTCCCAGCATACAATTGTAGTGGAATGATTGTTTTGTTCAACGACCGTCTTCCCTGTAAGGTGGCTGAGGGTCCACGGATCACAGGTTGAGAGTGGCACTGCTTCAAAATGGAAGCAAATAAAAAAAATCACGAACTAATTAATTGACATGTGGCAACACTAGAAAACGTCACTTAATTCATTCCATGTCCTCATTTATTAAAACATTTTCGGATTTCTCTGCTTATCACAATCCTCACAACTTATGAGCGAAATGAAATGACCAGTATCAGAACAACAACAAAATGAGCCCATCAAATTAATAATGCGAAAAAAGCGCAATTGCATTTTTGTGAAACGAAAATCTCCCCTAGCACATTTTTAATTGTGTCATCAATATTTCGTTATTATTTTCGGTGTCAATAATAAAATGTTGGCAGCACTGATAATTGACTTAAATAATTTATCACACGGTAATTAAATGTAGAATTCCCATGTCGGCATACCGATAAATATGAAATCACGAAAAGTCTTTGGGATGCAGAGAGAAAAGACACTTTTTAATGGTTGACACGGTGATTTTCAGAAATTTGACACGTGCTCAGGAAATGACAAGTGTAGAGAGTCAAGTGGAGGGATTTTTGACAGAATATTTTAGGAAGTAATTTAGATGACAGCTTAGCGTGGTTGACACATGTGCGACTGACACAGGTGGTGAGTGAACAGGGTTTTGTGACGCGGAGTTGATTGTAAGTGACAGAGAAATATGTTTGAAGTCACATTTATGTTAAGTTGGAATGCAATAAGTGTTGGGGTAGCGCGAGGGAAGTATTATAACAACAAGGTAATACAGAATGATGCAAATGGAAGTGTCATCTTGGGAAGTGCTAACTTATAGTACGAACGTATACTTAGGCTTATATACAAATCAAACAATAATTAGACAGGTATACTGAATGTTAGGAAGTGACTGCGGTGCGGTGCAAAATCGGACAGTTGGAATGTAAATTTACAACACGAATTATCACTTACGTACGCCTACAAGGAATCAGTTTGCTCGTCCGCTTAGGTATGCACAAATGAACGAAACTTAACGAAAGCCGGTGATGTTATTATGTTAGCTGTACACAACACTTCCTTGCAAGAGTTTGGTTACTTAAGATGATTTTATACATCCATTATGTCTTAAGAAATATCTTCTTGTCAAGATGCACAAGTTGACAATTTTGCTTCTCGAATATTCTGATAGAAGACTGTTTTTGAAGAGAGGAACTGACTTAGACCTCACTGACTATTCTTAGAGATCAATCCGTGGCTCACATCCGTAGACAGACCGAATTTCTGTCATTTGTGTCTGCCATTTGTTTCACTGACACACTGGATTAAATATAAACTCCCCTGAGTCCCAACTGCCATATTTTACACTCTCCTAGATCAAAGCACGAAAAGGCCTGCAAGTGGCTTCATTTCAATAATTTTCCACTGAAACCAGATGTCGGCACTTTTTGACTTCTTGATAAAACATGACAAGCACTTTCACAGCAGCAAAACGCCCCTTTCTGTGGCAATTTGAATGACATTCATACGACCACAAGTCCTCCACAATACCACCAGGGGCAGATAGAGCTGGCGAAAAAGAATTGCCCATATCAGCATTAAGCCCCGTCGGGCTTTTCCTCAATTTATAGACGCTGCCACGACGATGCCATGGGCAAGATCTTCCCCATTATCTGTCGCATGTCCTCCGACAGAGTCCTTGTTCTTTGTTTCACCGATTCCGCCGCTGCATCTTGTGACCAAAAATTTCTCAACCAGAAAATCGTTTTAATTTATACTTCTGTATGTGTATACTTTTTGTTTGTTTTTGAGCTCCAGCAAAGTGTGTTGAATTAATTAAAAAAGAAACCGAATTCAACACTGGGAAACCTTCCTCTCCAGCTACCGTCAGTGTAGGCACATGGGTTGCATTCAAGCCCGCAGCATTTATTAAGAATTTAATATCACTTCCACATATGCGCTCCCAATTAGGTTAACAGATTTAAGAAATTAAAAAATATATTTTTTTCCATTACCTTATCCCATCATTAAACACGAAAAAATTCAACACATGCACATCCACACACACCTCCGTCGTCTTACATATGAGCCGCGAAGAATGAAAGCGGAACACAAAAGTCGAGGACGCACTGACACATTCCCATGGTCCTCCTGGCCCCAACCACTCACACACACACAAGAAATAGACGGTGTTCTACGAGAGCGGAGAGATCTTCTTCTGTCGGGCTTTTTGGGGTTCGGGTGGAAGGTGAAATATTTTTTTTTCTAATTTAAAGAATGGATTCACAATGTTTTATTCTGAGTGGAAATGAATATAACATCGCGGCAAGACGGCGATGCCATATGGTGGCCCTAGTTGGTTGGTGGGTACGTATACGTAACATCCCTGCCTTGCCGTGGCCAGGGATGTGCCTGCCCCCAACGCTTGTCGTATGTGTGTAACAAAAGTTTTCATTTATTTTTGCTGTAACTTGTGTGCGCTATTCGTTGTTGTTGGTGTACCTTTTTTTAAATGTTTTTTGGTTCTATATTTGCAGTAGCACACCCAGAAGCCTTTTGTGGAACAATATTGGATATGGTTGGTTGTTTTATTTTGGTTTGTTTTCTGCATGACGAGTGGGGCGAGCATTGCGCTGTGTTCGCTGTCACGACGAGTGATATATAGATGATGATGTGAACCGTTACTTTTTGTGTATTTTTTTTGTTGGTGTAAGTGGCTAGGCAGAGAGTAGTACCCATGACATGAGGGGGTTTTTAATTTTTCATAGCTCTTAGCTTAATTTACACTGCACATTGGCGTTGGACACACTATCATGCGCACATACATACGTAGAAATTGTACTCACGCTTGCATGCTTCATGGAACATGTGTCCTTACATGTAGAATGTCAATCAGAAAAATGTCTACTTCATATTTATTTGGTTGCCTTATTGATCTGTGACATTTGTATTTTTTTCTGGTGTTGCGTTTAGATGACACATGTCGAACGGATGAGTTCACGTGCGGGAATGGACGTTGCATTCAGAGACGTTGGATGTGCGATCGTGATGACGATTGCGGTGATGGCAGTGACGAAAAGGACTGTCCGTCAATTGAGTGTTCAAACCAGACTGAATTTCGATGCACCAATGGGATGTGCATATCGAAGATTTGGCAGTGCGATGGCGATCGTGATTGTCCGGATGGATCGGATGAATTGGTAAGTTAATTATTTAAATCAGTGTTATTCCCTCAAGAGCCCAAGACGGTGCCAGCAATTTGATGATGATCGTCTTGGACTGAGTCGTGTTTCGCGTCACAATTCTTTTACAAATGACAGAATTTGTATAAAAACTCAAACCACTTCTATTTTGGGTCATTTCACCTCAACATTTGAAGCTCCATTAATCCCTTCTTCGCTCTCTCAGCAGAAAGTCAATGATTTTATAGGTATTTAAGTATACACAGTCCTTCTAAAAATACCTCAAATCTGTCGAACAATACTTTTCAGACGGCAGTGTCAAAAGCCTCATTTCTGGTGTCAATTACAACTCCCTTCAACAGTTGCTCTGGCAATATCTCTCGCTTTTCACGAACGCTTTAATACTTCTTCACGAGAAAACAACGTCCTTAGTCCTTCGGCAAAGTGTTTTTGAAAGTTAGGCATTTGTTGGCAATCACACCTTTTCCTGGAACTCTCACCTCCTGTCGATAATTAATTCTTATTTTATCAACCAATTGGCAAAAGTTTGCACGTTGTCCGGAACTGATAAAACGTGGCCTGAACTGCCATTCTGGCCTAGGACAATGTGCCATCGAACCAACCAGCCAACGTTGGGCGCCACAACAAGAGAAAAAAAAAAACTCTTTTCATCCTTTCACTCTCAATCAATGCTCTATCAGTGTAAATATCCTTAGACAAGTAACGTAAGCTCTTCATTAAATTCAATATAATCATTAGTGAGGGAAGTAAGGAAAAAATAACCTCATTAGCTTCGAACTTTAATTGGATTCCATTATGGAAGTAAACCCTTTTCAACGTTCTTCCTTGACCCGCACTTTGGCTGTTGTTGTTTTTTTTTTTTGCCTGGTTTTCACTCATATTTTTTCTCCTTTTTTTTGCGTTTCATTTTTCAACAAAATAAGGAACACCTTGTTTGATTTTGTTCCCTTTTTATTTAACTTTTGAAACTCATTTAAAGTAGTTGAAGTGTAGCACTAAGGGATATAATTTAGTGCTATCATCTGCTGGTAGGTGGCGAGAGCTTACGGGTGTTTATTGTGAGCATCGATAAATTGTTTTATTGTACTTTCCTTCGTGTCGTGTCCCTTCTCTGAAAATGAGTTGAGGGTTATTTTAATCCCGCATAACACTCTCATAAACGCAAGAGTGAACCGGTGGGTGGTTGGGGCTAGTCGAAGACAATCGAGACTTCATTTTATGACAGGGCTTTCTGGTTGCCATTAAGGTGTGTGTTTGTGTGTGTGTGGCACGTATTCGTGTTGTTGCTGAGTGGGCATTTATTTTAATCAAACATTTACAAGCAAAGTGGTTGATGGTTTCTGAATCTTGACTGGTCTAGGCGCATTAGTCGGCGGAGGGGAGAAGTTGTCTATAATGAACTTACAATCAAATTCGGTTTTATTTCGTTTTATAGGCTTTTGGGCCTTTTTTTGTGATGTGGGTGTTCGGCATCGATTTGTGTCAAATTACTTGCTTATTTCGCTAGCTCTTTTTTACAAGGAACACAACACCCGCATTGAAATAAGTTTTATTTTCGAACAAATTGTGAAATTTACTTTGACTCAGCATCACCTTTGGCAAAGAAAGATAGACAGTGTTGCAGTGGTGTGCAAGCTTGCTTCTTTAAATGTTGAATAGTGTCATGTTGATCGGTTAATGGAGGCTTCAAGCCCGATTTTCATTTCGTACTGCTTTTCTAGTGGGAAAATACAATGCTGTTGTGGTGAAATATCAAATCGTGCATTTCTACAAGCTTGGCGCAATATTTAAACGACATCCAGAAAGTATGTGTCCCGTGGTGTTGGGGCAATGAGCGTCAACTCGTATGGGCTTGAATCTCGACGTCTAACTTGGGCTTCGAATATCAAGTCGTAGTATTGTAAATGTGCCTTGGATGACTTCGACTTCTCTCCTGCAGTCTTCCCATCTTTGCGGTCATGCTGGTACGTTGCCTTCATGGATAACTACTTATGTTGGGACTAGACGCTGTCCACTTTCTTCTTCCCTGTAGTTCGTTGATTCAAAAATACATTTTGATAGCGTTGATGCTCGATTTAACTGATCTCTGGAACACAGTTGCAGACTCTGCTAAGAATTTCAGCGATGAATAGCTGGGGTGCACGGTTTGAGATCGTTCGGATCAGAAAATATCTGGCTGATTTGTCGAGAATTTTCGTCTGCTTCTATCTGAACAAGCGAAGTGTTCAGCTCCTCGATCGTAAGTTTCGCTCCTTCTAAGCTTCGGTGTAAATGGCACTTGCCAACCATGACCACAGCCTGCCAAATTCCAGCAAAATGGGGGGCCTTGGGGGATTTTTTTAATGACATATCGCGCAGCTCCACAAGTTTAGCCTACAATGTTGTTTGCATTAGAAAAGTATACATATATCTCGTGGAAGGTCTCTCCGCCCTTATCATCCTTTTCAATGCAGCAACAAATGCTTCGGCTGATATAATGGTGCCGCTTCAGTTCGTAGACGGCCTGAGCCTAGCTTCCCAGCAACCACTCGTGTTGTGCGTGCTATTGTTCTTTCAGGAGTGAAAGGGATCTA
Organism: Eristalis arbustorum; assembly: GCA_916610145.1. Classification (NCBI taxonomy): domain Eukaryota; kingdom Metazoa; phylum Arthropoda; class Insecta; order Diptera; family Syrphidae; genus Eristalis; species Eristalis arbustorum. The sequence goes on along the minus strand of OU744316.1, from coordinate 104,791,864 downwards.
CAGATTCCGAATGGCTAAGATTGAGAAGCTTTTACTACACGGAATTACTCTGAAGAATCTGATACGGCTTCCAAATCTACTTCTTACGACGAAAAGCTAGCTTTTATGCAGCAGCTTTCCTCTGATTTTAATAGAAATGCAAATAAAGGTACCACATGCCAAACCCCTCAGCAAATTTGGTTAAAATTTGATCTCAAAAGATCTAACAGCCTGATCTCTCGTAAGATATCAGGAATTAGCACTGCAGTGAGTACAATATGATAAATGATAAATATATCATTTATATAATGATAAAACTGGCTGGCTATAAAAACATGCCAACCCTAATGCCTGTAATTGACCCAAGTGGCAGTACAAGGGGCTAGCTTAGCCTAAGTGTACCATACAATGCCACTCAGAACCTAAATCTAACAATTGAATCTCAGAAATCCACTCCATAACGCACAAAAGGACGAGAGCGAGTCAATCTTTCTTTACGTAAGTCTCCCATTTTGACATTATCGAACAAAGTGAACACATTTTCTGACTGTGCTCAATGCGTCTTTTCGAGCATTATCCACATTTACCTCAATAACGCTACTAGGAACTTAGGACCGGCATTATAATTTGTAAACTAGTGCAGAGAACCTGGCTCAACTCTATGTGGGCTGTAGTGTAAAAATAGAGTACACTACACCGAATACATCGAATCTTAGGATTACTTACTTGAAGGGCATAAACAGAGTATTAAGTGAGAAATAGTACGTTCACATCGCTGCTAAATGCAGCATTTCAGTTAGTTTCAGCAGTTCAGCCCAAGTGTTCAGCATTTCGCCATACACATGTCAGCATTTTCAAATGTTAGATTTTAGCGAAACCTCTTTCCCAATTCCAGTCCGCTGACAAAAGCAGAAAACAGCTGTCAACAATTAGCTTGAAAATATATTTGAATTACCACTTAAATTCTTCTTTAAATTAATATAACAAGCTGAATAGGTTAAACCACTTCTGATTTTTTAACTGAAAAAATATCAGTAATCGATTCTGACGCCAACTGTCATTCGGAATGTTGGGATCTTCAACAGCGGGAAAGCGAAATTGAATTTTGAAATATTTTTGCCCGAAATGTTGAATTTGGGTACAATGTAAAAGTAATTTAACTTCTCTACCAGTGGCTATTTTTGGGGGGGCAGAGAACTTTAAATTGGCAATATTGTTTTGGACAACTGATGTGACAGTTCTCATTTGTTTCGAGAGTATGTAGTTTTTTTCAACAATTTTCTACCTTCATGAATAGTTTCGCACCGGAACAACGTTGTTCAGATGATGTTCAGAAAATTCGAACAATCCAATCACCGTAGATGAAGCATGAGTACAATCATTGGTGGACATATGATTTCAAAAAGTTTGTTTTGAAATGATATGTATGATTTGATATGTATGGAACAACATTTATGAGTTCGTATTTGTTTTTTTATTGTTGTACTCACATTTACAGTACACTTGACGCATGATTGACATTAATTTATTCAAGCATGACTCAAGCCAAAGTGGTTGTAGATTCTTGATCTGCTTCCGTTCCACCCTGTTCGGCATGACTCTTGACCACACTCCAAAAACGTAAGAATAAATCCCTTTCTATAATCATCTTCCGTCAAATGAAAGCAAAATAAACCAGCGGTCTGATAAAATGTACACCTGCCGTACTCCAACAAAAAAAGTCTGCCTCACTGCCCCTCTTTACGAAATCATTTCAATACAAAAATATATAATGAAAATGAATATTCATCCCTAGGGATATTTACGAATGCCAAGCCACCTACTGAAGTCTCATTTTGAATTCTAATAGAATCTCAAATGTTGCATCTCACGTAAAGAGCATTTGTCCATCTCTGTCAAATAAATTATATCCTCCATCCGAGCTTTCGCATTTCTGTTATTTACAGCAGCCCACACCAGCTACCCATGTCTCCCATAACCAAAGTAATTTATTCTCGTTTCTCGTTTCTTTCCTCATCTCCTCTAGAATTGCAAAAGCGTGCCGCTCCATCCACAGTGTTCCAGTGGTGAGTTCGAATGCAAGGATCGCATTACCTGTTTACAAAAGAGCTGGCTATGTGACGGCGATAAGGATTGTCCCGATGGCGAGGATGAAATGGCACCGCTTTGCTCAAATGTCACATGTCGTGTAGACCAATTCCAGTGTGCAGATCGTACCTGTATCCCGGGACATTTACTATGCAACGGAGAGCCCGACTGCAAAGACAAAAGCGATGAATCAGATTGTGGTAAGTGAAGCTAGTCTATATACTCAAAGCACCACTCTTATGTGTAAGTTGATGTATTTTATTTCATTAGATTTAGCTCGTGTGTCGAATAAACCAATCAGTTCTCCCTTCTATTTTATGATAGAGACGTGTTTTATTCTTACTTTGAAAATGTACATATCCTTCAATTTTCTCCCATTTCTTTTCGATCCCACAGCTATTGCCGATATTAAACCAACCGAATGCAATAAGACCAGCCAGTTCGACTGCGGAGGTGGTGTGTGCATTCCATTGTCACAGGTCTGTGACCGGAAAAAAGATTGTCCCGATGGCGAGGATGAACCGGCGGGTAAATGCGGAATGAATGAGTGCAGCGTCGATAATGGTGGATGTATGCACAAATGCATCGACTCACCTGTTGGATACAGATGTGAATGTCATAATGGGTAAGTAGACATCAATCAGTGAACGGATGAGGAGGATTTTATAAAATTCAGACCGTTTCCTTTCCGGAATTGTGTGTGAAGTGGATATTGTGTGTGATTGTATGGATTTTTTTGCAAAATGTTTAACACGAAAAAGTGACAGTTAATTGGCTGATTTTGAGTTCAAAACTGTTCTGAGAAGAGGGGAATACTAATAAATGGCTCATGAGCATCATTAAGCTTGATGTACAATTTTAAATTTAAAGCAAGTCGGTGAATTCATTTAAAAAAAAAGTTTAGCTATTCTGTTTGCTTCTCGTAGAATCCCAATTGGATAAAATCAGGTTATGCACATTTTAATTAGACAAAATAAAGTGCAAATTCTTAAGCATGTGAAAAAACAGGCGTATCTTCAGAATTTGGACTTTTTATGGGAAACAAATTTGTAATTAGTGGACTCTCCATTGTCATTGACAACCGCCACAAGCAGCTTTGGCATGCTTGAATTGAAACCAATTTCTTTAAAATGTCGTTTGGGACTTTCTCCCATTCCAGCCCTACGCTAGAAACATCCCTAGATCACCGGCACTCGCCTCGTGCTTTTTTTGATTCAGAAAGTCTGCAGCCAACACGGTGTTTTCTTGTTTTGAACTTTTTTTAGACTCGAACTTGCACTCGTCGCACCAAATTACATTTTGCTACAATGCAACGCAAACAGATTGCCTAAGCCGCTTTCACGGCTTTCTTTGCTTTGTTCTTTTTTTTTATTCAATTGCAAGTCTATTTTATTTATTATTTTCTTAGCGAAAGATAAAAGATTTTCCGTTTTGCGATTTAGTCTGTGGTCATCTGCGAAGGTTGCTTTTCGCTTTTTCCCGCAAGTATTTTTATTGCTCACCACTGGCCCCCGTGAAAGGAAGCTTAGACCGATTTTTCTTACCCCAGAGTTTGACAGACTTTCACCAAGATCGTTGAATGTCAATCCACTTTGACAGTCATTGAGCAGCAGTTGAATCACTTCTAGTGTTAAGGGTCTAAAAATGAGAGGGGGGCCTAACGGGTTTTTTGAATTCAATTTCAATTTTTGAAATCAATCTCATTTTTCTATGAAGGTCTTTGACATCGAGGTGTTCAGATTTATGCGCCCTTGACGCGCGATCAAATTTATTTTCGATGTGCCTTCCTATTGATTCTCATACTTTTCCTTGATCTGAATGTCAAGTAATTTGTAATGTAATTCACAACAATAGCCCACTTTTTATTACCTTTGCTACCGCAACTACTGTACTCCCTTTCTTGCAAGTATCTTATCACATTTCCTATTCAATTTTCAGCTACAGCCTCGTTGATAACAAACGGTGCGTTGACATCAATGAATGCGAGAACCCAGGAGCATGCTCGCACATTTGTATCAATCAAAATGGCGGCTTCAAGTGCGAATGCGAAGCGGGCTACATGAGAGATCCGAGAAACCATACTCGTTGCAAAGCCACCGAAGGACATGCGTCACTACTCCTAGCTAGACTTCGAGATATCCGCAAAATTGCCCTAGATCACATGGAAATGACATCAATCGTGAATGAGACCAAATCAGCGACTGCACTGGACTTTGTCTTCCGCACAGGAATGATTTTCTGGAGCGATATCACCACTCGCAGCATATACAAGTGAGTAGGCGGACTGCTATGACCTCAACATGAGGGTGACTGACTCAATTCGATTACTTTCAGGGCACCAATCGATGAGGGTAACGACAAGACTGTTGTGCTGAAGGATCACTTTGTGACAGCTGATGGCTTGGCTGTCGATTGGATCTACAATCACATCTACTTCACCGACACAGACCACTCCACCATTGAGCTGACCAATTTCGACGGCAACATGGGCATGGTCCTCATCAAAGACGAAATCGAGACACCGCGTTCGATTGCCCTCGACCCAATTGATGGGTGAGTCTCTCCCACCAGCCAGATGCTTGAGACGACAGTATCATTTTCGAATTTCGATTCCATTACAGGTGGATGTACTGGACTGACTGGGGAAAGAAGCCACGCATTGAGCGCGCCGGCATGGACGGCACACACCGTACAACGATTGTCAGCTACGATGTGAAATGGCCAAATGGACTGACGTTGGATTTAGTGCGTAAACGCGTCTACTGGGTGGATGCTAAACTGAATAGTATTTCATCTGTGAACTACGATGGTACACAACGTCGCCAGATACTGTACTCGCCCAAGTATCTGCGACATCCATTCTCAATAACTACCTTCGAAGACTGGGTCTACTGGACGGACTGGGACAAGGCGACAGTATTCAAGGCAAATAAATTCAACGGCCATGACGTCCAGGAAATTACTGCCCCCTACATGGTAAGCAGTGAACATTTATTTAATTGAACATTCGTCCGCATTTCGGACGGGTGTCACAAGCAAGAGGCGAAACAGAACACGAAACAAAAAAAATGTTTTAAAATAATAAAACTGAAAAATTGTTTTTAACAGGCCCAGCATCCGATGACCATTCATGTATACCACCCCTACCGACAGCCCGATGGCATCAATCACTGTCAGTCGGTGAATGGACATTGCTCGCATTTATGTCTACCGGCACCGCGGATAGCTGACCATGGTCCGCGTATATCCTGTGCCTGCCCGAAGGGTCTTAAATTAATGGACGATAGACTGATGTGCGTCGAAGACCGTAAGTGTATGCTCTTTATATTTTTTTGACTTTCAAACGCGCAATTTGTACAAGTTTAATTTATAAGCATCCGAAGCAAAACAACAAAACGAAGTGCTACAAATTTAATTTCATATCCAATTGGCTGTGATGAGAAATTTGTTAAGCTTTCTGCGCCAGTGATTGCATTTTGGCATCAAATTTTTGCTAGTTTTTGAATTTTTTTTAATTTATTTGCTTTTTTTTTCTTTTGTGTTCTCTTTTTTGGTTTCTATGATGTTTGTGTTATTGTTGTGTTGATGGTTTGGTTTTACGCAAAAAAAGTCGCAGTAACAACTGCATCACCAAAGAAGACTTCGACAACAAAACTACCTCAGGTTACACCAGAAATTCGCGCGACGAATGACACATCGGTCGAGAGTAATATGACCAGCAACGGTATGATTTTTTTTATTTTGTTTTACTTAATTTTCATTTATATTTTGTGCCAAAGAAGGCATTCGGTGGTGGGTTGCATATTAATTGAACATACTCGTATATTTCATCTGTTTTGTGTCTCTTGTGAGTCACTTATTGTTTATTGCGGATGCCACATGTTTGATTATTTTCACAAAAATAGCTGTCAAGGATAGAACAGCTTTGATCTACAGCCCGCAGTGGGCCCGGACTAGAATCAATAAGCCCCTGCTCCTGGCAATGTCCTAGTCAGATACCCTTCTCCGGCTACATCGATAAAATGGATCGATCGGTTTGTGGTCACCCTGCGTCATGTTGCTTTCTAACCTCGGGCAAAATACATTCATTTCAAATGAAACCTACCAGACATCCCATCAATCTAAAAATAGAAACTCCATTCTGCCTACACACCATCACAACTTAATAAGGAAGAAGCCAAAATAATTGCTCTGTTGAAATGTTTCCTCCAAGAAGTCACTGATTTCCCAAACACAAGCCTGATAATTTGGCACGAATTTGGACACCTCATAAGTTTCGTGCCGAAAACATAATCTTCCCAAGTCACGTGCACCGAATAGAAGAGTCCTTTTTTTCCCAATGACTCGATCCCGGTTCTCAACTCTTCAATTACCACCGAATTGGTAATTTCTCCCAGTGACAGACGTATCCAATTATGTCATTCGCCATGCACGACACCGAATGGCGTGCCCAATGGACCCACACGTGGGCGCGTGCTTGTGTATAGCAAACCTTTGACACGTTCGATATGTGGACCAATTTTGTCAGCATAAAATTCATAACCTCATACAGAAAGGAAATAATCGAACATGTTAGCACACCTAATTCTTTTAAATTCCAATTTAGTTCGTTATACAAGCTTAACGTGCTTCTCTGTGAACCTAACCTCCAGTAGTCAGGTTTCCGTTTCCGTTTCCGTTCTCATCTATGTGCCGTTTGACCTTTTTCCCTCCCAGTAGTTTCACTTCAATTTCGCACACAAGAATAAAACTCATTTCAAAACTTCATTCTTTCATATCCCGCACTCATCCACACCTGAACACAGGCATTACCCGTCCGGCGCACACATATGCAGAACCAAGCACAGAAACCCCATACGACACATATCCTGGTACATTTTTGTTTTCGATTTGCAAACAAATCCATAAAAATGAATGGAGGTCCCCAAGACCGACGTCGTCCCCAGCCGGCGGCAGCGAGTACCAAGGAGGAAGCCCTCGCCAATCGGACGGCAACAACGTCGCTGCATGGTGGCCGTCCTCAACGCCATCTCCATCACTGTTATCGCTGTCGTCTCCGCTCCCGTCGGACGGTGATGATTTTAGAAAAAAATTTCAATCACGAACCGATTATGAAGACGCAACTACCGAGGGCCACAGCAGTGCTGTTGGTACCGGTACCCGTATTAGCAGCCATTCGTTAGCGCCATCCACAGAGTCAATTGACAATGCCGATGAAGCATTATCGACCGAAATAGAGTTCCTGTCGTCAGCCACTGGGAAAAATGTGCTCCACGTCAAAGGCCACGACATCGTTCGACCAACAGATGGGAAAAAATGGAATTCAGCATCGTTTGACGTGGCACAATCGAATGTGAATTCGCCACCAGACGAGGCAACATCTAATGAGCTTACGAGGGCAAGCGGACAACGTTTGATGCGAACGCAATGGCTTAACCGTTGGAAGGATATGAGAAAAATTGCTCGTGCATATGAATCGAATGTCGGGCCACCGCTGTATCTGGAGTGGTTATGTAAAAGGCTGCATCATGGTATATCATCAGCACACATCTGTAACATTCGTGTCGTTGTGTCTCTTCTGTCAAATGTGTCTGTTTGTTTCCAATTCTTTATGGATGGGATCAGTCAGATTTGACGTAGAATTGTATTGTGTTTACGGTTAGGATGTATTCTTTTGTTGTTCTGTCAAAGCATTAGATGTCAAATTGTGCTATCGTCACCAAGTGACAGAGAATGCGTGTGCAGAAAGGGTGAAACGAAATGAGGTAGGTAACTTTTGGCAAAAAAAAAAACTTGATATTTTGGTTTGACAATTGGGTGGAGTTTGACAGATGTCATGAAAAATGTTGCATTTGCAGTGCCAACTGTTGTTTGTTATTAAAGCTGACAGCTAGGATGATTTTTTGAAAGAAAATGAGAATTTTGATAGAAAAATAGTGTTGCTCGATGTATATATAAATACAGGGTGGTTTGCATGTTTCAAATATCTTTTCATTGCCTTTATTCCTTCAAGAAATAATTCTCGCAAGTGCAAAAAAAAAACAATCGGAACTTGCTGCTCCACGAATCCAACAAATTCTTGGGATTCACGCATCAATCAATTATCCCCGAAAGCAAATTGACTCCCTTACCGCAGAACGCCTATAATGCCCGTTCTCGAAAACTCCCATACACAGCTGCAAAATTAACCAACCAAACCAAAACGAGGGCGGTAACACATCTCACATCTCTTTTGTAACCCTCATTTCAATTATTCATTAAGTTTAAGACTCCGCTTAAGCCGTTTGCTGGCTTCTTAAAAAAAATGAAATATCCTTACCCATTATCCCGCCCCATCAAATGAGGGCAAAGGCAGAAGTTCAAGCAATTTCAGCAGATCCCCTCCCTTCATCACTTTTAAAGAATAAATTGCCAAGAATGCCCATTTCGAAAATTGTATTCACACTGACTGCTCAAACAACAAACCGCCTCAACGGCCGTGTCCTGGTGCTGGTCCAATATCAACATTTTACAACCGCGTAAAAAGGCCATTTCTTAGTCGATTTTACAACCACTTACTCAACACTCAAACCGAAACTATGATTTGCTGTCGCCGTCAGTTACGAGGTTGAACTTCTGATAGTGGAACGCCGGCATCTGTCTCAATAAAATTAAAGTGCAAGCCATTGTCGAAGCGCCCGCATGCCTCGTCCTCGGAGGAATGCTGCCATTACCCTTCAATTTTTCATCTCGCCAAAGCAATGCGCAGTAAAGCTTGTTTTAAGAACCCATTCAAAAATGCTTTAAAGTCAGTTTGCAAAAGTGAGCAAGTGAGGGTGTGGCGGGAAGAGCGTGTGTACAATTTTAAAGCGAATCGACAAATCCTGCGCTTGTTTCCCAGCCGGCAACCCCTTTGCTGAGGATTGAGTTTCTTAGCCGTTCGCATGCTCCCATCCGGTGCTGGGGTCGGGTGGAAAGGGAAAAGCGCAGAGGAACCATCACATCCGCTACAGTCCCAGGAATTTATTTATTTTTTTCCCTGAAAACACATTATTTCTCGAGTAAGCTTTCAGAAAAGGATAAGGGGGAGGACATCCCCCACCGCTGATCCAGTACTCGGCCGAGAGTCCTCTTCGCCCGGCCACCCCCATTTAAATCCCTCCTCGGAATGTAGATGCCTGCTGTAGATGTAATTTCCTTCGGATAACTAAATAAACACTAGCTCACTGCTGCTGGAGGAATCCGAATCTCGACCCTCGCCCTCCAAGCCGGAAGCAACCCGCCAAGCGTCCACTTAAACGCCTTCATCCACTCGAAAGGGTTGTGCATGTGCGCCCTCTCGATGTATGTTTGTTTTTGTTGTTTGTCGGTCGGTTAGTAGGTCTCATTAGGATTCCACAATCGATTGCGGGGAGGTTTCCTTTGATTTTTGACGAGCGCCCCCCGCTTAAGTGGGCTCGCTACGACGAGTGCCTATAAATTGATCTCTGATCCCATCCCTCCATCATCTCATTTCTCATCCAGAACAACGAGCAAAGCTGCTGCCTCTCTCACTGTCGCGGCGCGGTGCTTGTTGGTGGTAATCCAATAGAATCGCTAAGCCGAAACGATTTGTCAGTCATCGACGTCATCGGCGGCGCAGCGAATTGTTTTTCGCTCTCGAATTTATGACTCAACGGTTTTATGATTTCCGAACTTTGCAAATCAACAGCTTTTCGTTTTTTGCTGTGACTGCTGCCGCCGCCGTTACGAAAAGTGAAACTTTCAAGTCGTTTTGATGAATTTAAAAACAACAAAAAAAAAACGAAAAAAACGTGAAAAACAAGAGCGAAACGGAAAATATTTGTTTCGATTTTCCCCTCGATAAATCCAAAGTGGCACTCACATCACGGCCCCTCAGCATCCGTCTGTCACACGGATGTGTGCTCCGGCTCCGCTGGATAGCTGAACGTGGAAATGGCGCTCGGGGGGCGAGGGCGCGCTTTATTCGAAGGAAACATACCCTTGCCATGGACGTATAATCTTTTTACGTTTCCCCACGTTAAATATGTATGCTTGGAGCCCGGCAGGGGGGTGGTGACATGGAAGGATGGCGATCCTATTTGCTTTTTGTCTCACACTCAAGTTAGGTTTAAATGTTTTATTGTCGTATTAAGGATAAGAAGGAAAAGCATCCTTTTTTTGCGTTGTTTTTGTTTTCAGTTGGTCTCGGTTTTTGCTCGCATACGTGTGTCATTGGGTGTGTTGTATGAGTGGGCGATATATTGTTTTTTTTTTTTTTTGTTTTTTTTTTTTTGGTTTGTCGGGAAGAATGGGTCTTTTGTTTCGCTGCACGAAGCCTCCCGGTTCGGTGGAGTGTGTAATTTATGAAGCGATATGTTTCCTCGACATAAAGGTTTGACGTTCGTGTTCTGTGAGTCAAGCATTTTGTCTTGTTTGACAATTGATGACAAGATTGCGTGAAAGTGGAATTATTAATCATATTTTTGAGTGAAGAACAAATACAATGAAAGACAAATGTTCCGATTGTCTTCCTTATTTTTTCTGAAACGTAATGGTAGGTGATGGGAGCTTAAGTGAGTTTCCCTTTCACAGTCGTTTTGGGTCGTTATTGCAATTCAATCATGAGACAATCAGCATGTTCAAGAGATGACGGTTGGTGTTTACAAAATGTTGGTAAAGGATTATGTTACCCAGACAACAGTTTGGGATGTTTGACGTTGGACTTCTTCGTTTGTTTTGGCAACCAAGGCGATGGGTGCTAACAATGATTCTTACCTCGCGTTCCTAATTAAGACATGAAGTTAATATTACGTCTTTCAAAGACGTGTAGCTAATGACATTGTTTCAAATGGGTACTCTGATTTCTTCAGTAAATAAGATATGAACATAAGTCTCAATAAGCATTAAAGTACAATCCATGCGTCATTACACATTTTAAGACCAATCCAAGAATCTTCTCACTTTTTTGTCAACAAAAAACCACAAGTGTTTTGCAAGAGTATCGATTGAGCTGAAATTGGAAGTTCAACACCCTGAAGTTGTGAAGTTATGAAGTTATTTGATGAAGTTACTTGGAAACATCTTCCTTATGGTTAATCTGCTGTGCTAGAGGCAGGTAAGATAGCATCGACTTCCAATTAGTCGATTCAAGAAACTATACCGAATAACGAAAATGCATTTGCTTCTCTCTGAAGAAATATATTTGACATGTAGACACATACATCATTTATCTAAAATTCATGTATTTGCATCCAAAAGGAAAATTGTTGTGTCTCTGATTCTTGATTCCTGCACCCGATACCGAAAGTAAGCCATTTCTCGCAGTTGTTTCATTGGTGCCAATGTTTTAGACGGAACCCTTTTTGATAAACTTACATCTATGTAATTCCTTGGCATTTATGCAACATATTGCCGCACGCTATTCTACGGTCAAAAGCATTGATAAATTTAAAAAGTTCAGCTTTCTCTATTCAAGACCAGGACACTTATAGGGTCCCGACTATTCACACAAGAAGAAAACGTACATAGGCTGGAAACTGCCCGATCCACTAGAAGCCATTTCGAAAAAAGCAAATTATGAAGGACATGATAACCAAAATTTTTAAAGCTTGGGCCAGAAAAGTTAGCTTTCTAAAGTTAACTAACCAAACTGAAGAACAAGTGTCAAAAGTTGGGCAGGCACAGGGCGAACTGATGGAGGTTCCCAATTTGAGATAAACCCGCCCTCCTCTTTGATCATCGCTGGACTCAGAAATGCTTTCAGCTCAGTTCACTTTAACTCTTCTGGGACTCCAGATCATTTTGGATGTTCTCAAATGGATACAAAGACGCTGGCGCTGTTTTTTCATTAATTTTTGCAACAACTATAAACCTCGAATGTTTGCTTTTCTAACAGCGATTGTATTTCTTCATTCCCCTTCCTCCTGAACAGAGCCAATTACGCCACGTACAATTTTTCTTGTGAAGGGACGAGGTTTGGTTAGGTTGATGCGAGTGTGATGGTTGACAATCACTTCCACTAGGAGGCTCCGATAATGGAGAGTGGCAAAGCTGATGTTGTATCGTTTTGGTTTCTTTCGTCGCCGTAGCTCCGGCAGAGATCGTTGGATTCCTGGTCCCATTTCCCTTAACATTGCTACTACCGGACAGTGTCTTGTAATCACTCGGACAAGCACACTAATCTAGCATGACATTTTTTTATTTTGTCGATATTAACCACTGCCCACATTAATATTACTGTTTTACCGTCGATTCTTGCAAGCCAAGTCGAGCTGGCTTCTTTTATTTTTCTGTCATGTATGATCCTGTATAAAGAACTGATCGGTGGTTGCACTGATGCGTCCGCCCCACTAAATTCCACTTGCCTGGCCAATTCAAAAACTACCTAGCACTTTCAACTTTCTATCATCACCCTCTAATTTTTCTAACCCGCATGATCCATTAAAGCGGTCGTGGTGGTAAGGCTCACACTACAGATCTCCGCCACTCGATCCTCCGCCATCAATTCTAACTCATCAATTCAGGATTTATGTTCAGGCACAACCACTCGAGTTTTTGGTCTTGGTCCAACCACCTAGTCCTGGGTTTTCCAGGGGATTGATTTCCTGATGAATTCGCATTTAACACACGCCTCGAGAGACGTGATGATGAGGATATTCGAGCCACATCCAATCATAGCCCCTTCCGAAGCATCTTCTCAACATTGAGTTCCTCGTGCACTGCGGTGTATCTCACCCTATCCCTGCGAGTAACTCCCAGATTTCTACTATATCTCATGACGACGGCTTAATTTCGCGATCTTATTCATTCGTCATTCAGTGCTTGATTTAAAACACTGTTTTAATGAGAAATTGTTCATTTCAAGCCCACGTTGAACAATTTATCATTTTGAATTGCCTACTAACATTTTCTGTTATTTTTTAAATATGGCGTAGCAAATAGAAAAGTTTCCTGGATGTCGCCATATTAATTTACTCTGAGCTGTCAGTTGACATCGCGTCTTCTTCCATGCGAATAGCTACCGCACTAATAATGCAACGTAGAAAACTTTGGAGAGCTCCGGTACAGACCCTAAGTTATTGAATATCAAAATTTAGATCGACCCATTACGTCGCATGACATATTTACCCAAGTGAGTTGAATATTACCCACTTTTCAACGCTTCGTTAAACTCAAACTTCAGACATAACATTCAGTTCCTCAATCTCTTGGGCCTAGACGAACCCTCCATTTTATTTCTCCACTCAGTATTTTCAGTCAAATCGCCCAAGGTTACGATTATTTTAGTTTATCACTTTCAAGGCATTAATTCTTTACGTCTACAGCATGCCAAATCTGTCTCGGAATCTTTTGTCACGTGAATCCCAAACCACTTCAAGTGCTCCACCTTCAAAGTTGTAAACTGAGATCATAATTTTGATGATGACAGAGGAATAATTCAAGCATTTTCTTACCCTCCCAAGTGCGTAACTAATTTTGTTCAACGATGAATCCTTCTCTTGATACTTGACACTGTGCCTTCAAACTTGCGCCAACAATTAAGGTCATTTATGGAAGATGGGCATAGAAATTGACTTCATGTTTCCTACTCATTATAAAATCCCTCCGGATGCACCCTTTAATTCCCAAGAAAACGTACAGACCCCACTTCATTTTCCAACTAAGCACACGTTTAGCCTATTAAGTGGATGAAAATGGAAGCAAAATGCCAACAAAAACAATAACAGAAAATGAAACAAAATGAATGAGAGTCGGAATGTAGCACAACGAACTGTCTGTGTAAGTCCTAAATAATTCCAACTTAACTATGATGTACTGTGAAGGTCATAAATCGTTTTTAATTTAAGACATAAAACGAAGGCACGAGGAGGAGCAATGAAATGGGAAAAGAAACGAACAACCAGCACATCCATATCCACACCGAGTCACTGCTGGCAGGAGATGAAGATGAGGCGAGAGTCTTAAGAAGAAAGAAACGCGAAACATCCCAGCAACCGGACCAGAACACAACACGTTAACTGTCCTACAAAAGGATTTCATAGTGGAAAAGTACAAACCATAATGGCAGAAAGTTTTCTCTCTGCAATTTAACTTTGAGCGATAGAAAAGCAAGAGCAAAGAAAACAGCAAAACGACGAGTGTGGGAACAAGGATGTGAAAGAAAGACGCTCCCGCAAGGAGTAAGCCCTCCCCCTCTCCACTACGTGGGGTGTTGTAAATTATAACTTTGAGAGTACCTCCGTCGCCTTGCCCCACACTCTCTGCGGGATGTTCAAGTGTAGAAGAAAAAAATCATAATAAATAACGAAATCATCCAAACGAAGTAAGGATATGACGGAGGATGGGGGAGACTTCACCAACATACAGCAGTGGTTCTACTTTCTTAATTTGATACCCAAATGCAAGATGTGTGCGCCCATCGCACACTCTGTGCCTGTGAGGTGGTTTGGGGAGAGGGGCCCACTTGACGAAAGGCTGCTGCTGAAGAGTTGATCGTTGGGAATTCGCTGCTCGGGCTCAGATGGGGGATGGAGACAATTTAAATTCAAGCAATGTTCCATTTTGAGAAGTGCTGATGAAAATGATATTCTCCGGACTTTTGGGGTCAAGAGATGCTACTGCTACTGCAGGAAAAGTTTCCTCTGAGTACACAACACTGTCCGCACACACCATCTAACTTTTGTGTTGAGGAACACTGCCACCGGAGTGGTAATGATTAGTTTTTCACACTCTCTCCCTGCTGGGGATTCAGAAATCATCTTGTTTTGCTGTGATCTTCCAGTCGGAAGGAGATGGAGCAATACGAGACTCCCCACAAAGTTAATTCGAAGGCATTACACAGGAGAATGGTTCAGCATTCTAGATGGTGTGGTAACTGCAAGAAGGGGGACAATCTCAGCTGGAGACAATCGAGTGAGCTTGATTGGTAGCATTTGATGAATCTGTGGTAATTGATAATTGCAAATCATTGTTTTGTAATAGCAATTACTCTGTCTACTGCTGAAAGTAATTACTCATTCTTCGTCCTTTGTTTGCGGTATGGTCTGAAAGTTGGTGCTGTGGACGAGAGTTTACTCCTTCAAAGTTGAAAGCTTACAAAAACTTGAGATAAACTCGTGACATGAGGAAATCTTCGAATTCTTTGTACATCAAATAGTGATAACTTTTTAAAAGAAACCAACTGTAGTCTAAAAAAAACTCAAACATCGTCCTTAAATGTCGGATTGTTGAAGTTTCAAACATCCACATTAAAATAGAACATCCCAACTTCACTATCATGCATCAGTTCGCTTACAAATTTTTCCTCTTCCCTCTCTCTCTCTCTCTCTCTGACTTAAACAAACAATCCCCGTCACCAATTAGTGAGCCATGCATATGCATGTACGTATTCCACTGTATAAATTAAACTACCCACACCCTTTTTGACATGTAAATTAGGATAACCAAATCAAAAAGTACCCGTTAAAACTCAAACAAAGCCCAGTAGTTCACAACAATCGAATGATTTAACAAACCGCGCTTTTAATAAACATTGATTAACCCATATCGTGAAAAAATGCTTAACCGGGATCAAGTCGGCTCTGTTCGGTTTTGTATTTTAATTTAATTGTTCAATTGCCAGAAAGACACCATAAGCGCACCAAAAGGGATTTTTACAAAATCAGACAAAAACAACTGTACACATGTCTCTCACACGGTTCTTTAGCTTGTGTTGACAGCTTGTGTTAATTAATTTATTTAGTTTGACTGTATACACATGCATACAGTAAGTTATGAAAAGCTTTCAGTTATTTGTTGACATAAAGTGATGGTGACATTTGCTTACATTGTTTATATTGTCCTGCAAGTAATGATGTTTAAGGGTTTTATTTAAATGTTCCATTGTTTTTTCTCTCTTTATTCAACAGTTGGAAAACATCCTGCCAGCAATACAACACAGTCAGATGGTTCCAGTCCTTCATCGCAGTCAACAGATTCTGGATATATTGCACTAATAACGATCGCCTGCTTACTTGTCGGTAGTCTTTTTGTTGCTGTGGTGAGTATAATTTGACAGATGTGACACTTAATTGAAGTGTTTATGACAGTTGCAAATTCTCGTTAGTTTTACAGTTGTTTTGAGCACACTACAATGACAGGCATTTCATTTCGTAGTTTCGTTGCGATAGCAGGCCAACAGCGAGTGTTTCAGTTAAATGAATTAATTGATTTTAAACAGATAGGAGGACATTTGAGGACTCTTTTCCTGTAGAAATTGAAACAATTTAAGGGACTTTAAGATTGAAGATCTTTAGGTGGTATGGAATTCATAGATTAACGACATTCACGAGCGCTTGCATTAATTCATAATTAGATTTCCTGGCGTGAATGCCGGAA
The DNA here is from genome assembly GCA_916610145.1 of Eristalis arbustorum. Taxonomy (NCBI): domain Eukaryota; kingdom Metazoa; phylum Arthropoda; class Insecta; order Diptera; family Syrphidae; genus Eristalis; species Eristalis arbustorum. The sequence goes on along the minus strand of OU744316.1, from coordinate 104,775,439 downwards.
GCGTGTGTGGGCTTCAAGCGCCTTGGGCGGATTAATTACATGCTATTATTAGGTATGCATAGGTAAATGCCCAACGTAGGAGTAGGTATTTATTTTCTGCAGTCCTTGTATCGCATACACTGATTGAAAATCAAGTTGCTTCAATTTTGACATTCATAAGATATTTAAGCAGTCTTAGAAAAATCTTAGAAAAAAAAGAATGATAAAATAGTCTGTAGTAAGGAATCTCGGAATATGACTTAACTTAACTTAATTCGGAACGCTTTCCATACATATATCGAAAGCCGAAGTCCGAAAAGCCGATGTCCTCCACACCTAGATCCTTGTAGATCCTTTGTGATGTCCGTTGAGGGGATGATTTCCTCTTTGACCAATCTCTCACGCCGGTTATGATAACTGCGGTTCCTTGGTATTTAGCCAGCCCGATGTCCTAATAATCCTGCAAAGAAATTTTATTGGCATTTTTTAGATGCCAATTTTTTAGATCGTGAAGTTCTTGGAAGAAGCTTTCTCACAGAGTTATATTTCTTAATCGTCAGAGGCCTCGACAATGTCCTCTCTTTTTTCTTCATCTTCACAGTCCCTACAGATGTAGATATGGGTAAGATCAAATTTTTTACTCATGCTACTTCAGATGGTTATGACCCGTAAGGCCTCGGCTACCATTCTGAGCAGCTTTTTAACACATTGTATTGGTGGCCCGTGGCGTTGTGGGTATGTGCGTCGACCCCAACCTCGATGACGTAGGTTCGATTCCAGCTCTGAGCGACGAAAATAAATTTCAAACTTCGTTTGCGTGACTAGACGTGCCACGCGGAAAATAAAAGGAAATAATAAAATAAAATAATATAGAATAGAGTTTTTGCAGGAGTATGTACGTCATCGCTTTCAAAATATTCAATTTGTGGTCTGTTCAGTATACTGGCATGTCCAGTAGCGCTCTATAGTCAGTACTCTGTTTGAATACTGTGAACTCTTTGCAATAGTGGCAAGAACTGCGGTCGGAGTATTAAAAAATTGCTCCCGTGACATATGTCCCTGCCATATGTCAAGATCGGCCTTACAATTATTATTATTACTGTGCACATCCACACGATTGTCTTGTGGGTTGGGGCCACCTCTTACGGAATTGCTGAGGTATGGAGCACAGGCTGCTTTTTGATGACTCTTTCCAATACCTACAACTTGCAACTCAGTTTTCTGTCTAAGATAAAGCCTAGGTATTTCGCACGACTTGAATACATAGAATGATGGCTCCGAAATTGAACCTTGGTTAGCCTAAAAAGAACATCAATATGTTGAAGGGCACACCCAAATACCTGGTAACAAATGACAACTAAGACCTGCTATAGACAATGATTGGTTTAAGGACTCATTGGGAGGTAGTACGTCACTCTTGTCGGCATATGGTCGCTATTTGTAATTGGTCAAGAGAAGATGTCGTTATTGTCATTTGGGACAATATAGTCCTCACCAAGAGTAAATTTATTCGGAACCTTTATCCGTTTAATTAAAAAACTGACAATTAATGTATAGAGTCAGGTAGTAGTCAATTTTGTCTTGCAACTAGTGAAAACTAAAGAGAAACAATTTAAAAATGCTTTCCAAATTAAATGGTTTTCCTTATTTCAAATACTTTCTTTTTCAGATTCTTTTTGTGACATACCGTCACTGTAGTAGAAGAGCGGTATCGTCAATGAACTTTGAAAATCCCGTGTACAGAAAAACCACAGAGGATCAGTTCAGCTTAGAGAAAAACATGCCGGCCCGAATGTTCCCCAACACAGTGGACGAAGAGGTAAGCACATATGTCGCTAGTGATTTCAATTATGTTAAATTTTAGAATATATCCATAAAACCGTAGACTATACACATAAATTAAAACAAAAACAGAAACCCTACGAAAAACCCCTAGCCCCTAAGAAAAGTAGTTTAGCTAAATTAAAATTTATCATTTAATAAATCCTCGATGTAAAAAATATAATAAAACAAGACAAACTCCAAAGTAAAAGTAAAAATAAAAAAAAACAAAAACAAAATACATTAAAAATTTTAGCTAAGCCCCCCTCCGTTAACATCGTAATATTGAAACGTCTTATTTTTTAAAACTTTTTCTAGCTGCACTGTTCACAGAGAAGACTGTTCGCGCAGTATTAATACAAAAAAGAAAATAGTAAACTTAAAAGAAATAAACATAAAAATTATGAAAACAAAAAAAAAAATGAAATGAATTTTTACAAAGAATACCAATTACATAATCTTAAGGATAAGGGTTTTTTGCCTAAAATTTAAGAAGAACAATTTAGGAAATAAATATGATTTATGTATAAATTAAAATAGAAAATATTTTAAAACGCAAAAACCAACTCACGACCAGAGCATCGTTAGGACTAGTTGCTTAAACAATGGGATGGACCATTGTATATTCATAAATTCTAGCACGTTTTGCCTGTAACGACGACAGAGAAACATTGAATTTTCAACAGGCTCTCGCGATAGACCACCGAGTCTTGGCAGTTTGTTTCTTTTGGTATTCTTGGTTTGTTTTTTTTTTTTTCTGCTGAAAGTGTTCGTCATACCTTATTTGCAAAGGAGATAAATTACAATCAGAAACTATGAAAACAAGACACGAAAACAACTTATTGAAAAGAGAATTCAATGTGATGAGCTTTATTTTTTGAAATTCTTTTTTATTTTCATGCTGCGAGAATTTTAAATTAACATTTTAAGTGCAGATGTTAAGAAATTGTTTATAAATGAAAATTTTAAGTGGTGAGTATATCGATGTTGTGGTAGTTTTTTGATCGGCTTTTTTTAAATTACATACAATTTATATTCGTTTATAACATCACTCTACACGAAGACTGTATATTTTTTTCTCTCATGACCTCGAATCGAATGAAGTTAGCAATTATTTATATTCTCAAGCCATATTGATCCCTTCACTACAAAACATTCTTTGGGTTTGATCTAAGCATTAGGAAGTAACCAGAGCAGTGTTTAACTATATTCACTTGTCTGTGTCATCAGTCAGAAAATGAGTAGTAAAATATGGGTACTCGCGACTTTTCTTAGGTTTTCAGAGCACTAATGTCATAAGCTTTTTTGTCTGAAATATATTTATTTATTGTAGAATCTGAAGTAACATGACCACTTTATGCAACCATGCCACAGCATTCTCCCATAGCTCTTTTTTCCGCAGTATATGGCATCTGCATCTGCCTTGCCACTGATTCAGAGTGACTCCGGCAAGTTTTCCCATCTTTGTTTCAACCCTTAACTTTAGTGTTGGGTCCAGGAAACGAATACTTTGAAAGATAATAAAGACCTTGTTAGGTTAGGTATTTTGGGCCAGTTTTTAAAACCACATAAAAGTATATTAACTTCACAGGACTACCAACTGGGACCCCTATAGCCAAGGGCAGACATTCAACCAACCATTTAGTCGCTAATACAATAAAAAAAACCCTTACGAAACCCGCAGCTTTCCTCAGTTGACCGAAGTGTTTGAAAAGGGAAGAAAGCGTTTCGCTCACCTATCTTGCGGTGAGTTACAGCGACTTCCTGGGTCGCACGAACCCACCACTTTAGATACGTCATTAAAACTCACCACTATAAAGTAAAGAGCTGATTTCAGTTGCAATATTAATTTAAGGCATGTATTTTCGAATGTCGAATATCGATCGATCGCAAGCCTTACTTGTAATTGAATGTTGCCAGATCAACAGTGACTTTGAAGTGATTCTTTCCACAAAAAGTATAGTAGATATAAAAAATGTATAAAAACAAAATATTTACCTATACACCTCTCTCTTGCGACCGCAGAAGACTCCAATTGACTCCAAAATGGTCAATACCCCATCGCCTATTGCTGTATGTGATTTTTACGGCACAGGCGGGGTGGTCTATGACACTAGTGGCCCGATGGCATCTTGGCTATAGAAAAGTTGTTATAGAATGTGGCAGATACTTGTGAGGATATATTTTATGCAAACTAAACGGAGTAGAGATAGTTGCTCCGTGGCAAATGTATGAATATTAATAAATGAAAGTGGAGAATTCTCATCCCTGTTCAACGAGTGACCAAGGGATATTTCCTTACTATAATCAAACAGATATATTTAAAGGTTTGCTAGACCCTATTGAAAACGTCTTACTGCTCAAACAATTATTTGCAACCTCTTCCTTACTAGAGCTGAGCGCCAGGAGGACAGGAACATGTTCTATACCTTCTTAGTCTCTAGCCGTAAAATTCCCCCTACATCGTTACATTGGTAATGATCACTGACTGTAGAGCCCTCGCCACTGATCAGGTGCTAGATGCCAGATTGCCAAATTGTCTTGCTTTCCTTGATCAGCAAACAATTACAAGTCAACCAGGAGAATGACAATCAACATTTTTTAATCAATTTCATTCTTATCCAGCGTTCCAAAGCTCTTCAGGCGCTATTGAATCACCTCCCGTTTTTAATCCAATCAAGATTAAGATTCGAGAACAATGTGAATACGATATATGCCAATATTGCGTTGACATCCGCTAATCCTGTCTGCCTTACACCTATGGTTGTATAATGAAATCCATCGTGGAACTTACTCATATTTTCACGTAACGCTCACCAATATACCATCTACCGGATGATAACATTATTCCATCACATCAGTCAAGTAAATCCTTCGTAATCAATTCCCTAAATCAGTGCCAATTAAGGACACACACAGGCAAATGTACGGAATATCTAACAATAGCTGGCACACCAACAGATTGTTAAAACCATCTCTCTCTGTCAGCCTGTCCACCCAATTTCGGGCTAACCATGTTTAGCCCGAGAAACTTAACCAAAGTCATAACAGGTTCCATTCAAAAACATGGGTGTTATCAATCTCTATGAGGGATGGATGGGTTTTGCAAAAAAAAACGTAACTTTAAGCTGAATACGTTCCATGAATAAATTAATTATTTCATATATCCTTCTCCCGAGGGAATACAAATTAGATTAAAGTTTAGAAAAAAAATCGGAAACTTCTGTGCATGTAAGCATGTACACATATTTTTCAAACTTAATCAACAGCTGCGTTGGGCTTACAGATTTGTAGTTTATAGAATGCAACACAAATTCATTTTCGAAGCATATTATCACATGTGATAAATCATGGAACAAATAATGAATCTGTCTTGGTTTTTTAAAGCCATTTAATTGAAATGGTGTCATTTAGAACATAGAAAACGTTTGTCAATATTCAGTTAACTTATCAGGGCAGGTGAACAGATATGAATGATAGGAAAATAAATTTCATAAAACATGTGATTATCTTTAGAATAGCATATTCAAATAGTCGCTAATTTCGCTAGCAGTACTTCAGGGGACGGTGTCCCGTGGTGGCCCGTAGCGTTGTGGGTATGTGCGTCGACCCCAACCTCGACGTCGTAGGTTCGATTCCAGCTCTGAGCGACAGAAATAATGTTCACGGCCCCACCTCTTTCGAGTCACTGACAATGCTCAAAGAGTATTTCCTGTCTAGAAAAAGCTTCTCAAACTTGGCCGTTCGGATTCGGCATTAAACTGTAGGTCGCTTCCACTCGTGAGAGAACAATAGCACGCACAACACGAGTGGTTGCTGAGAAGCTAGGCCCTGGCCCTCTATGGGCTGTAGCGCCACCCATATTATTATATTATTATTATATTACTTCAGGGGACGATTATATTTTTGTACGACGTTCCACTATGGGAGGCGTTTTTTCGGCGCCTTGAGAGCTCGACAAAAGCAGTTGCTGGTTAATGGCGAGAGTAGACTGAGGACCTAATTTAACTCCCTGGGCAATAATAAAAAAGCTGCTTGTGGATATGTGCGTCGACCCCAATGCACTTGAACCTCGACGTCTGGGTTCGATCACTGGTCTGTACGGCTCCTCCTCTTTGGAGTCTCTGACAATGCTCAAAGAGTACTCCTGTCTTGAAAAGACCTCTCAAACTTGGCCTTTCTATGTCGGTATACAACAGTATACTCACTCTACTCATGAGAGAACAATAGGACAACACAATACGAATGGTTGCTGAGAATCTATTATTTGGTCTTTTACGGGCTGTATTAGTACTATGATTGACAAACAATGGCCATTTGATGACCCAGTCGCCTAACTTCAATAGCATCGATCGTTGCATAGCCATGTGCCTGGGATATATCCAACCGGACAAATAAGATGCTTAGCTATACCATTCGAACTGGCTCAAAATCAAAATTACTGATTCTAATTTGATACGGAACGCCACGACTCTGCGGCTGTTTTCTAAATTTCGCACCAATCTAAGTCTGTTTGGTGGCTAAAGACAAAGGAGTGTACCCAGGCTTAAATTTGTCCACTGATCTCTGAAGCCATGGTGACGATTGGCCTCACGCCGAATTTCACGTTGCCTATTTATTAAAGGATATATAGTTCGGCAAGCATGAAACGTATAGAGCTACATGGTCACCGGTAACAATAATAACTTTCCTGGTTGACCAAATCTCATGTTAAGTCCAGGATCTAGTCTGGCTAAAATGCATTGTCCAATTTTCAATATCGTTTCCCTGTTTCAAAGATATTTTTTACCCAAAAATTCAGAAATATTTCGATCTTCTTGCCGTCCTAGAAAACCGAGCGAGGACGAGCGCTTATAAGCATCACCTTTTTAATGATTTTCACATTTAAAGTGTAGTTGAGTTGAGTTCCATAAATCTCTGACCGGTCTAATCGATGTATATTTTCCCACCGACTTTTAACTGACGCTCAGACCGATCTCTCACACTCACACGAGTTTCTTTTACACCTTTATTATCATTTCAAATTTCTTAAGGTAGATTTACGCATCAATTATAAAGTAGTCCTAATATTTATTTAACTGTAAATACATTTTAAGATGCCATTTAATCCACGCATTCATTTAATTATTTTCTTTATTTGATTTGTTTTCTTTTTTTTATTTCTACTTTTAGTCAAAGCAGCCGCTCACCAAATTAGGGACTGAATGTGTATAAATGATGCCAAATTTTTCTAAAAAACAAACATCCTCACACAAACACTCACACATACCCACAACAACCAACTTACTCTGAAAAGAACAAAAGAAAATACTTAAGTATGCAAACAACAACAACACATAAGGTTACTTTAGTGTCAATGCCCAGCCGTTCACTTAATCAAACGGCCACTGCAACAACTATTTTATTTAAGTAAAAAAAAGTAATAAAAAACAAAAATCAGAAATTGTATGGTATATCCAATTGAAAATAAATCAAGAGATTAGTTAAAAATCAATCACTCAGTTATGCTCAAACAAAAAACTGAACTTAAATATAAACAAATTATTTATTTTTCTAGAAAAAATTTAAAAAAAACAATTTAGGTCTAAATTTTAATTCTATTGGCATGTCATATGTTATACATTTTTTTGTTTGTAATATTATTTTAATTATAAAGTGCTTATATGGTTTTTCTTCAAGATGATCCAATTATACATATACACATGCAGATTTAGAATGAAATAAAATAATTCGCTTATTAATGGGGTGTGTTTTCAGTTGGCAGATTTCAAATGGATGTAGTGATTGCGTGTTAATGGGCGCAATGAATTTGAGTTTTTTTTTAAATTAATTCGCTCTTTTTTTGAAATACTCGTACATTGTGGTAGACTAACTGAGTTCCAAGCCACAATAGTATTGCTTGAACAAGAATTTAAAGCTAAGCTAACATTTACCAGGCTCGCACATAGCTGCTCTCGAGCTAATTTGAAAGCTTCGTGATATTTTGGAACATTGCATTATAGCATCACATATTGTTGCCTTTAATTGCGAGATTTATCTTTAAAATGTTAATTTCTGTCGATGAACTTGTAGTTCCTCTATTAGTTCGACATCAACATTTGAAAACAAACATTTGAAAACTTCATTGATGACAATGTGTGCTAACTAAAATGTTCAAATTAAGTGACAAGTTGTCAGCTTTATTCAATTCAGAAATACTAATTGGAAAGCAATTGGACAGAATACATGCCATAAGAATATCGAATTTCTTCGTAAACGTCGGTTCAATTAAGATCAATAGGTCGAACTAAGGCTATCCCATCAACATCGTATGCCAAAAATTAACGTTAAATATAACTGCACCAGGAAGCAGAAAGTACCACAATTATTTCCCACCAGATTCACATTCAAAATGAGAAAGTACTAGAATTATCTTGTGTTTCCCTCTTTGGAGGAAGATGTCAGCGGTTCACAACAGCTCGCACTTATTTACAGACACATCGTATAAAACAAGACGCTGTTAGATGAAATCAAGGGACAAGAGATCTAGAAGTTTAGCCAGGAAGACTGCGCAGTGAAAAAACTGAATGCCTTCCAACTGAGGACAGCAAATTCAGTTGAAAGGGCTTCCGCTAGGGCTTCATTTTCTGCCTTCCTTTCATGCAGCTGAGCGACGTATGCGCATACGGGATTGCTAGAGATTCTCCCACGTCCGATCTCTTTCACTAGGCTGTTGCCTTTTTCGTTTCCTTCGATTTTAGTTTGCCCTGGTACCCATTAGAGGATACGCTGCGTTCATCAAGAAAATCTCACTAATGCTTTATTTGCACAGTCTTACCAGCTTCGATGGCAAAATATCTGATGCTATCGCCTTCATTGCTTGGCTTTCAGAGAAAATTATCATCGATTTATCGGCAACGTTGTGGTGTTTCCGCGCCAGTCCTGTCTCGTGTATAGCAACTACTTCGGCTTGAGAGATGCTGTAGTCTGTAGTTTTCCTTCGTGTTTAGGTCGTTAATGTATAAGGCAGTCCTAAAACATGGCCATGCGAGCATTCTTGACCTTTATAGTGGCTAGTGCTTAAAAAAACACACCCCTTCTCGATCAAAACAAGAATCCTTTGTATGCTCTTTATCCATTTACAACTTCTTTTTTCTTCCTAAAAAAAAACTGTTAAACATTTTTAGCGCTTGTATGTTATGATATTACATGTAACATAATCTTGTTTGCTTTTATCTTTATATCGCATGCAATTGTTTATAAATTTTTATTTTATGCTGTGATGTCTGTAATATACATTTTTTCTGTAGAAACATAAAATGAACTTAATTAACTTACAACAAAACAAAACAAAAATTGTTACAAACCATCAGAAATAAATATAAAAATAACTTCATATAACAAATAAATAATATTAATAAAACTCCAAAGTATTTGGTTTTCGTTTGTTTTTTTCTTTCCTTTCATCATCAACTACTTTTAGCATTTTGCAAATGAAACGAAATTAAGAGAGGTTAACAATGACGATGATTTAGTTCCTATCAACATATAATAAAAAAAAAGAATGAAAACACAGAAACAGAAACACTTTAAGGAAAGACAATTTTGTTGTTGTCTTGTGCCTTCGAGAGAAGACACATTAAATCTCAAAATGTATCAACTGCCGTAACTCGTGTTTTTCTTTTCTGGACTTAAGTTATATTGTTTCGAACAAATTTTTGAGTATGTACTACATTTTGTGAACCATTTGTAATGTATGTGACAATTTGTTTTTCCAAAATATGGCTTGACTTTCAGTTGATTGTATAGTAAAGTGCTAATATGATTTTGTAATATAATAATGAATAAAATGCGATATTATAAAGTAGTAGAACATAAGCAAAACAGAAGAAAATAAGATAATTTGTTGTACATTGGTAACAACTAAATAGAGTAAATAACATTAAATTAAATCAAGGTGCATAACGCATTGGTTTGGTAAGAGTCACTTAATTTAGTAGGTATATATATATATTTATTGTCTTTTTCGAATTAGGATTAGTGAGATATAAATATATTAAATTTAACGTCTAGATTGCAGTTGTAATAAGAGAATTGTAAATAATTTAAATGAAATCAATGAAGTATTGTACTAACGTGATTAAGATTTAATAAAAACATTGAAAACAGAAAATATTTACATATAAGATGGAACAAGTATAATGAGGCTTTGATTTCTCTTTGCTTTTGGGTTCGTTGATATTGAAAAGGTAAGATTAAACGAGTATTTTAGGCCACAGCCGAATTTGCCAGATTAAGTCAAGAATGCCAGTGGTAGAAAAAATTGGCCTCTTTTGTATGTACTTGTTCTGCCTTGAATACACACTGATTTGGTTGAAAGAGATTCCTGGCAAGATTGCGAATATTTCAACCATTCCCGCTAACAGCAAGTTAATGCCTACAACACAAGTGGTTCAAAACATTCATATCTGTGCGAATGAATCAGACAAGATTGAGAATCAGTCTTAAACAACAACAGTAATACATTGAGATTGCAATTGTATATGAATCATGCCCAAAATAGTCAATCATAAGCCATAACGCCATGCTAGCCCGTGGTGTTGTGGGTATATGCGTCGATCCCAACGCACTTGGAAACTCGAGTCTAGGTTCGTTTTTCGGTACGACATAATATCACGAATTCCATCGCAATCGAAAATGTGCTATGAATTCCAAAAAATCTATCACAGAATTCATTCGTAGCAGAATCATTATGAAAAATCTGCTACAAAATTCGTGAAGGTTGCTATCACCGAATACGAATGCAGAGAAAATTTTTATGTATTTTACGACAAAGTACTTACGTCGGAGTTCGTAACTCCGTTCGGATTTTATGATACCATTTTTTCGTAGTTCGCATTGTGTCTTCGAATTGTGCGAATGGATTCTACAATAGGTTTGAATACTTTTCACGGCCTCACCTCTTTCACGGACATCACACAGCTAGTTTCAGATTTGACTTAAAATAAGAACATCGATAAGAACAGAAATCTATTACGTGCCCCAGCTGGGTTAATACAAATGTCGTTATGTGGTAAGATGATACGCATTGCATACCTATGACGCAGTGACCGGTATAAGTCCTTTCCTTACCTTGTAACCCTTTTCACGTCCTTGCGATTAAAACCGATAAGTTTTTTTTAATATTGGCCATTTGGCCTATTGGCTCCTCGCCGTTACTCCAATTCGCAAGCGAAGCAATCGTACTCGGGTCATCTCGTCTTTTTTTTTTTTGTGGAGACCGGCGTATGCACGCACGCTAGAGATTCTCCCAATACTGATATTTTTTTCGCGACGATGTCGCCCATTTCATTACCTTGGATTCTAGTATAGCCCGGCACCCAGTAGAAGGCAACCACATACATCAAGAATATCTGACTTACGCTCTTTCTGCACAACCTAACCAGCTTCCATGTCAGAATATCTGATTCTATGGATTTATTGCTGGGCTTGGCTTTCAGAGAAAATTATGATTGATGCATAAGTTGCGTTGTGTTCTTTCGACGCCAGCTTTGCAGCTTATATCGCACTCCGGTTCGAAAGACTCGTCATTTTTCGATTAGGTGACAGCTCGGGTACGAGCTCTCTTTGGAGCCGCTAGATTAGAAAGTCCTCTTCTTCTATCCAGCTGATTAAATCTCTTCTCCTGGCTAGTGTTGGTGGTACTCTGTTCAATTAGATAGCATGACAAAACACTATTTTTTGTCTTTAGATTGTTACTGTTATGAGTACCCACAACTTGAGAGCAGCGCTTCGTAGCTAATCTACTACTGAGGTACACATTGCGCTAGGCCTAGTTACGACAAAAATTAGAAATTAGGGCTAAATGAACATTTTAAGACTAAGTCCTTCTAGAGCACAAAACAAATCGTGCTTTGAAAGGACGTAGTCAAAGTAAAAAATATCACATGCACGCGAGCTTTTGCATAGATTGCGCACTAATCTTGACAAAACAGACATTATTACTGGTACTGGCCGATAAAGGATGAGGCAGTCCACATAATACACACTGACGTAGTTGTTACGACACAGCAGAACCCGAAACATGCACGGCTCTTACTTGAGCAAGGAAAGGAACTCTAGGCAAACTCTTTTTTGAAACCTTGGGTGAGATTTAGAAAAGTACATGAAAGATTTAATAAATATTTCTGAGCGCTACGCGATGGTTCTAAAACCACTACAACACTCTCCAATCTGAGCCGTGGTATAAAAACTTAGCACTCAGTGCTAATTGAGCTCACTTTAAGCTGCCAGCAGACACACATGACTACTATTTGTGTTTGAAATTTGAGTTTTCTGTGGGCTTCAAGCATACACTTTCGCACTAGAGCTGTAAACCGATGGACAAATTGAGTACCCGTATGTGGACAATTTGTGTACCCGTATGTATTCGTTACATTTCATCTGTATACCCGCATCTTTAATATCGTTACTAGTTACTTTCGTTTCCTCAATATTTTGTGTTAAATTTATACTACTGGTTTTAGAACCTCAAATAGAAACGTAATACAACTGAGTGAAGTATTTGGGCAAAAATAAACATATGAAATGATGTTTTTCATTATACACTCTTACCACACACACTAAATACTCTGTACGCATTCAGAAGAGATAATACACACACAGCACGGAAAGGGTAGGTTTGCCATCGAACCATGCCCAAATGTGATGCGGTACAACCTAAAACCATTTTGCGTGCACAAGGTCCCAACACCAATCTGTTTACATATCAAAAAGGGTCTAAGAAAAAGAATACTGGAGAAAAGAGCATGATAGTAGCACAATAAATCACGCATGAATGTGATTTGATGCCAAGCATACCCTTACAGTGCTGTGCGTTCAGTATCGATATCTTGTACGTCGTTGCGAGAGTTAACGTACCGATGTCAGTTGCTTATATTACATGTGGTAACGAGACCATACTGCTAACGATATTAATTGAGCGGTAACCTATCGTTACACGTTACTAAGTAACGAATACATACATTTTCCTAAACCACTACTTCGCACTGGAACACAACACTTGTCAATTCCAAATCATGGCAAGGGGCCTATTGATGAGTATATCATTTGCTAAACCCAGTTTCATCACACTTTTATGTAGTGCCCTAAGAGCGTATGCCGGAGCAAACATTTTTGGCATAAACCACCTTATTTAAAATATCATTGCCTATAGTTCCAATAAAATATGAACTATGTAGTGTGACAGAACAGCCAGACGGTAATTTCGAAATTATAAGTGTTCATTTGTTGATAGAAGTTTGAAATTTACTGACTATTTAATGGCATACTCAAAACCTTCAACACCTCCCCTGTTCACAAAATTAATTTTTCTATTAATTATTTGTCTCAGTGCCTTTTAGCCTCAGGAACTATTATGAATTATTAAACACCATGGCGTATGAGTGTTTTTTTTTTACAGAAGAGTGGACAGATTTATTCGACGCAATATTTTGGAGAGGACATATTTTGTAGCAACACCCAATTAATTTTGAATAGACTAAAATGTTGCATTTTATTGAAATTTATTGCAACCAATAAATGATTTACCGATTTTTTCATAAAGTTTTTAATGAAAATATTCCTGTGCGCTTAATGAGGAACTTATTTGCAGAGCTTTTGTACCGGTAAACTTTGTATTTTTCAGTGGTAAGAACTGCAGGGGCAAGCGAAGAATCTCATAAAGCAAACATTCTTCCATTCCCATGTGCATGCAAATGACGAAAACGGAAAACTGAAAATAAAACGGGCGCCGGCCGGGGAAAATTCCTTTTCGAAACTTTATCCAAAATGTACCAAATTCAAATAAAATCAGAAGTTTGATTTAAATGTTCGCGGAGATCACGAAAATCAATAATATCGGTTAAGCAGACGCTTGTGTAAAATGGTTGCACGATTATCGAACTTGAGTCACAATGAAAATCAGACCGGAATTCGCGAGCACTTGAGTCTGACGTGAAGTTTTAAGGCCGCACTTCCTTCAGCAGGACGCTGTAGGTCTAAGTCCATAACACAACACGATAGCACCAAAAAGTAAAATACAAATCAATTTCCTTTTCAGGTAATTCTTCACATTCAGCCTTATGAAGCGCTGCACAAAATTGAAAAAGCCCTCCTTCCATTGCTCCCGCCATAAATTAAACAAAACATAAGGTTAAAGCTTTCCGAAACCCAGTCCCTCATGGAATAAAGATCAAACGTACAGCTCCCGCCAGTCATTCTCTCATGAACAATAACCCTAACAAGCAACATCCATCCCACTGCGCTCCAGGCAAAGTGTATTCGTAATTCTATTTACATCTCCAAGATAACGCATTAAACAATCCTGACGATGCCGCGCCGGAACTGTCATTTGCAGCGCGCCATACATTTTTTATGCAAATCCGCACGAATTTCGCGGATGGATCGCACTCTTCGGAATCGCTGCTGTATAGTATAGGTACGCGGGTATGCTCAATCCGAAAACGACTTGAAAAAAGATTTTTCAAGTAATTTAAAGCACCCGCTTCAGTTGGGTCCCGGCAAGGATTCGGTTCCACTTCCCTCGTTAGTTGCTCTCAATGTAGTTGTTGTTTTTGTGCTGGCGAGGAGTATGGGGCTGTATTTGTTTGCTTATGCCGTGGCATCGTCAAACATCAAAAGACTTTTCGGTTCCCCTTGGTGGAGATGAACAAAGCTCGGAAATGAAACTTCGTAAAGAATTTTTGTGTACTGAAAAACGCATTTGCATAACATCATCCCTAAATTGCCTAAAGTTTCCCTGCAGCGTACAGGAGCTCAACCCCTGCCATTCAGCAGCCGGTTTGTATGGGATTTCGGAGAGTTGAGTTCGCGGCGGATTCGGTGAATCCGTAAGTAAAAAGTGAGTCTACTATGCAAAGCAGTTCATGGACGCACCCAGATATGGGCTCCGGTAGAATTGTGGTGTAGAAGGGAGGCATTTAAATAAGGCGTCGCATTTAATGGGTTTCTTTTTTTTCCTTTGCACTCAAACTACGGCGGAAAAACGGGACAATGAAGATTGAATGGGCTTTGAATAGAAATAAAAGAAATCGATACAATTGTGGTGGTGTTTTTGGGCTCTGTTTGAAAGGCACAGACGCGAGCGAATATTGATTAGCCGAAGTGTGGAGGCGGTGGAGTCTGTGATAAATTTCTTTGTGAAGCACAGTGACTTACAGTTGATTGCTTTTCTTTTTTAGGTAAGATGGCCCAAAATAGGTTATATTTACTTATTGCCTTTGCATTTTGACGTCCACGACGAATTTCAATTAATTTGGTCGCCCTCCCAGTCAAAAGTTAGTTAATCTCCAACAAGGTTATAATAAGGTGATGCGGAATTCCGGTAGGATACGATCTAGGAACTTTTTTAATAACATTCGGATGAGAACACTTCTTTTCAATATTTCTGAAATATTAGGAAACTCGAAGACTAAAAAAACCATGCTGTTAGTGTGTTTCTGGGGGGCTGTTGTTATTTTAATCGGTTAATTAACCATAATGTGGCCCGTGGCGTTGTGGGGATGTGCATCGATCCAACGCATTTGAACATCGACGTTGTAGGTTCGATGCCTGGTCTGGACTCTTGTATTTCCTGTCTAAAAAAAACTCCTCAAACTCGGCCATTGGATTTAGGCAAGAAACTGCAGGTCTTTTCCAGCCGTGAGAGAATAATAGCATGCACAACACGAGTGGTTGCTAAGAAGCTAGGCCATGGCCATCTATTAACCATCATTCTGGAGAAGATCGCGTAAAACCACTGTCAACGTAACATTTTGGCACATCACTTGCTGTCGAAATCTGGATAATAGAAATTTGTTTGCAATGAATCTTACATGTCAGGCCGGTGACCCAAGAAGGTTCCAAGTCTGCCTTCCATTGCTGACGGTCCTGGGGAAAAAAAATAATGTGCTTATAGCAGTGCACGAGTCACAATAATATATAAATGCCAAAAGTCAGATGGACTTTAAACTTTAAATTTTTTTTTTTTTTTGCGCAGAGTAAATAAAATTAGAGACTGAAAGCAGCGCTGATCTGCGTGCAGTACATGCGTGTTTTCAGCTATAATAATCTTGTATATTCTGATTTTGCTGCATAAGAGACATTTTGCATCTTTTTTTAGCATAAGCCTCTACACAGCATGAATGTAGTTATGGTCGATGGAGAGACTTGGAGAATATCAAAGGTGTGTGAGACTCTTGGAAAAAGTTCTGCGTGCAATGCTTGGTCCTGTTTGCGTTGGTAGCATCTGGAGAAGAAGATTCGTGCCAAAGGTAACTTGACCTGCAGAGCTGAGGCCCGAAGTGTGTTCGTTCCGAATCTGTGGGACGCACAATTGTCCAAATTCTCTATATCTCGACTCCATTCACATAAAGTCAAAATTATTCTTTCAATTTGATCAATTACTACCTGTCGCCGAAGGAATACTGACTGCCAACAGCTAGCTAACTTATCTCCCAAAAGGCACCCAACAACTAATTTTAATGAAATAGTTTTTAATTATTATTATTATATTTTGACCATATAAAACAGTATATCAGGTCGGTTTTTCATGAATACCTCTGCTTTCCATGTTGTCTCCATTTTATGTGTTTCGTATTTTGTTCTCTCTAAAATCTGATGTTCGGTAATGAGATTATTTCTTTGTATTGAAAGCATTTGCAGCATTTGCTATACCGCAGCTTTTCCATTCCTTGTTTGAAAGACGTTCTAAATATGTAAGTTCAAAAGAAAAGCATTTAAAACTACAAAGCACAGCAAATACAAAGAATACTTGCACAAAGTTCAGCCAGTACACAGACAAAAAGGAAAGTGCTGCCAAATTTTGTTTCGATCCCCTTACAGACACGTAGATCAACTTAACTGATGTTTAGAAATGACTGCGAAACCGGACTAGTTAAATCCAAAAGTTAAACTCGGTGTTTGCATTTAAGTTGAAACCTTTACTGTGAAAACGGGAATTAGAGATTAAACTTGGCAAAATTCGAGTCAGTCAAGTAAAATTTTTTCTTCTGCATTGTTTGGCCCAACAGTCTGGGGCTTACCTGGGCCTCAACCAACAAGCTTCTCCAGCCAACTCTTACTTGGGCATAACAATTTGGTTGACGTTATTTTTCCACTCGTGTGCGCCATCTCTATAGAGCACGTCCTCTGTCGTATTGTCCCAATAGCTCGGATTCGAAAACTTTTCGAACTGGAGTTGTGGTGTCCATACGATCTTCATCACCTAGCGGATCTTGTCACATGTCGCTTAACAGTCCTTACAGTTTTTGGTTAAATCTTCTCCCTTCAGACGCCACCAACAGGACCAAAGGTGGCACGCAGAACTATTCTCTCGAAGTGACCTTGATCTCCTCTTCATTCGATTTTGAGATTGTCCCTGCATCCGAGTCATACAGTAGGACTGGGATGATCTGTCTCATATATGGAATCAACTTGGTTTTTCGACAGATGGTGGCACGAGTCCAGTGTCGTTCAAAATCGACTCTTAAACCACAATAAAACAAGATTCGGAAGAGGAGGATTCTGCGCGAGATCTGACATCGTGCAGCAAAGCGTTGACCAATGCATACTGGCTGGCACAGTGGAAAATAGCTGTGATGCAGATGGTCCCTAAAGGCGATACCTAGACTGGATTCCGGCAACTTCTTCTTAGTAAAGATATTCGTTGGACTTGGTGCTCTGTTTTCTGAGGAGCGGACTGAAGAAAATAAGAAGAAAAAATAGCTTGTATATATATACAACACTTCGGCTTCAATTCAATAACATTGAACTCCGTCCACCATTGTACAGTGAGTTCAATGACTTCCACGCCAAATTCCCATCAATGTCATTTAATAATTTCATAAACAGCACCTCCTTGAGGCTTGGACAATAGTGGCAAAATACAATGTCCAAGCGAAACTTCTCAAATTTGCCTATCGGCATAAAATGATGTTCAATCTTGAAATCAAAAGGCGCTCAACACAAGCGGTTGCTGTCGAAACGTCGTCCACCTCGCAATGGAGCTAGATTAATTCCTTTGAAGAACATGTATTATTACGCCTACGATGTGTTCAAATGAAATATCGTACAATTGAAATTAATAACAACTCCACATACAGCCACCAGATACCTATTTCCCAACATTCCCGAAGTCAACACTAACTGACCAATCTATAAGATCATGCTTTGCATTTCAGGTGAATAGAATACTCCCAACAAAAATCGTTTCAAAAGACTACTGGAATGTGCAAAATATACCCTCGATCAGTGCCCACGCTAAAGCTCCCACCCATCTACTCTTTTCATCAATTAAAAGCTCACAGTGTTTTGCACACTTACACACTTGATGTATTTGCAATGTCCCTCAATTCAATCAGCGTTCATTTTTACTCTCTCGCAACAAATGATCACGTCAGTTGCCGTAATTCTGCCCTCCCCAAGAGAATAAAAGCCTCAACTAAGCACACATCAAAAGAGCTCCCCAATGAATCTAGAAAAACACAACACCAACAAGAGCAACAACAAACATCCACTCAACAGCGGGTGATGTGTATCTCTCTCAAATCGCTCATATTAAACCGCAGTTAACCTAAACAAATAGCTTTAAGAAAACAACCACAAAATGGAAAGCAAACCGAGAGCCAACGCCACCGCCACCGCCGCCGTCGCCGCTACCACTACAACAACAACACCGAAAACATCTCATCTTTCCACCAACAACCGACGAAGAGGCAGAGACAGAGGTAAGCAATCGAGCAACAGCCGTGTAGTAGCAGAAAACTTGCGGTGGTAATTCGTCAGAGCGCTTCTAAGCTGCTTTCAGTCGTCATTCTCTGCTCGGGCCTTATAGTATCTGTAGTCTGAACAACGCACGCCGTTACGCGATACGTTCAACTAATTCGTCTTAAACGCGATCCACCGTCATCAGTTGTGTCGCGGTGTCGGGAGTTCTCAAATCGAATTTGTTTCCAGTTCATCAACAAGTCAACGGAGCATCACGTTTAGATAACGAAAAAAACACACGGTAATTGAGTAACATTCGATATATCGTCTCTAGAAGACATTCAAGTGCGATTCAATCCAAGTATGAATTAGATCATCGAGACAAGATCACCTTTTTCAGACACAATGCTACGCGTCCGCCAAACGAGGGCAGACTTGTGTGTCATCGGCGCGAGTTCCCGAGATAAATTTAATAAAGACCTTGACTTCCTTGTGGCCGAAATCATCTGACGTCGGTCGTCGTAGTCAAGAACACACTTTCGATGATCTTGATACTTGTACGTGGGTTAACCGCGAGGGAATCATCTAAATTTAGCCCATCTGTTGATGGTCGCATCTCGGTGTCGGTTATTCGGTGAATTTCGCTCAAACCACACCGATTTTCCGGTGATTGGCATAATTCAAATTAAAAAAATATTTTACGACTGCAGAAAGTGGGCTCGTATTTTTTGTCGCACAAGTTTAAGATCAAAGCAAGCAGACAGAACCTTGTGGCGGGCGAATGCTACACATCTGTATCGGGACACAAGTTGAATCATTCGCTCTGGTTGTTTTGCTGATCAAGTGGTGACTGATTTGTGCTCGAACCGGTTAGAACGTCTTGACCATAGAAAGCGAGAGGTGTATACAAGAACTTTGTATCGCCACTCGATGTTGAGTGAGTTGTCGATGTATCTTGACTGGAGTTCACGTTGCTCGGGTGATTGCATGATGCCATTCATGGTGCCCCAAGGCAAGGGCGAGGGGACCTCTTTATTGGTTTGCTGTCTAGCCGTAAAATTCGAATGAGCATAGGTAGACAGAAATGTTGCGCTGGAGCCGTCAACGCGACGGGACGTTGTGCTTTGATTTATTAATTTCAATGTGAATGTTGTAGCTAGAAGTGACATATGGGTCAGCGTGATCGTGACAGTCTTATGGGTGCCAATTCAAGAGTGAAGTGAGAAGTGAAAGGAACTGAACGACTCATGAACTGACAGTCAAGGGTTAACGATTGAGAGGTGCACCCTGAGTTAGCTGCTTTGACTTGGTTGACGCTTAACAAAAATATGTCATGACTTTCTAGTGATAGTGTTAATCTGGTCGCAAAAATGAAAAGCTATAAGGTTTCTCCAAGTTGGTGACCTTTTAAGAGTCTATGGATTTCTTTTTTCAGCGTCCATCAGTGATGTGCGCGTTGAGATTCAAGTCTCAGGTGGGAGCAGCTGTTTTGGCGAAGTGCCAAGAGCTTCTTTCTCCCTTCAAGTGCCACAGCTTGTTGCAGACTGATTAATCAATTCAAAATACAAGCGACGGGTTGTGATGTATCTTCTTTAAAGAATAATTAATTGCCCATGTATTTTGCTTATCAATTTGCAATTTATTTTCCTGCAAATGGAGAAAGGGTACAGTGAAAGCTCTGTGGAGTAACGTGCATTCTTCCGCATTACTTAAGCAGAAGTCGCAGTCGAACTTTCACATCATTTTAAGAGATGTCATCTTCATCCGTCTTCACAGCCTGCTAGCAAATATTCGTTATCAATCAAAAAAATTGAAGCAATCAAAAGGATGCGTTCACATCGCATCTTTACAAACGAATTTGGTTCTTACTGACTCTTATATTGTTTTCCCAAATTCACTCAAGCAGTGATTTTGACGAAAGCAAAAAGTTATTAATAGACATTTGTATATTTCGCGATGAAAATGTACACAGAATCAGCGATAAAGACATTCATTGCTGTTTCAAGGCGTTGGTGGTCATAAACTTGCTTGATTTATTCTTTTTCCCTGCGTTGCCCTACAGCCCGGAGTGATCATGCAAGACTTTGACGAAAGATCTAGCTCGTTGCTTCCAATTGCGTACAACAAGTTGTAATTGTTTATTTGTGTCCGCCACATTATATGGGAGTGACCTTACTTGCTTCACCCTAAATGTTTAAAAATGCTAGCTTTCGTATACACTCTGAAATAACTGAAAGAGAACATAAGAAAAAAGAAGATGATAATGTGGAGGGCGTAGAAGGTCAGGGCCTACTAGAATACTTAAAACGGCCAAGTTTGAGAACCTTTTTCTAGACAGTTAAAGAGTCAAAGAGTTACTTTGAGTATTGTCAGTGACTTGAAAGACGTAAGGCCGTGATAGTTATTTTTGTTGTACGAGGAATCGAACCGAGACCGGTTGGTTCAAGTTCACAGGAATCAACGTACATACCCACATTACACGACGCCATGGGCCACCACGGTTACTTTGTGTCTTTCAATTTAATAAGCCGTTCTGCACTGTTCATACGTATCCACACTCTGTGTACTTGTTCTTCCTTTTTATGATTTCTTAAGCGAAATCATACAAGTAGTACCAGGAGCTTTAAGAATTTGAAACACAAGCACGGTCCTTCCGAAAACTTCTAAGAACACGCACAATTTGTTTTTAGTCAGGCGACCATATCCCTTCAGAATTCGACTTATCGAAAGTGACCCCGAATAATATCTTCTAGTTCGAAGTTCGAGTTATCAAAGAAAAATTACATGTAAATCAGATTATTGACGCTGTTGCCCACTATTTTCGTTAGAGTTATCAAGGAATATTCGAGCTATTATATATTATGGGTGGCGCTACAGCCGGTAGATTGCCAAGGCCTGACTTCTCAGCAACCACTCGTGTTGTGCGTGCTATTGTTCTTTCAAGAGTGAAAAGGACCTACAATTTTCAGAAGCTGTTTCTAGACAAAAGTACCTTTGAGAATTGTCAGTGACTTGAAAGAGTCCGTGTATTTATGTTTTTAATGTCGTACAGACCATTTATCGAACCTACGACGTCGCTTTTGGTTCGGGACGACGCACGTACATCGCCACGGGCAATATTCGTGTTATCGAAGAACTACTACACTTTTTTACTAAATAAGAAAATGATTTTGATTGAAGTCTTTATTTTAACCAATAACAATTTTGCTCTTAACTGGAAAAAATGAAATCCGCCAAGTGGTTGCCACTAGCGTTGATGCACATTTCTGCTCCTTTTATCCTTTATTATATGTATATATCTTGACAGCGTCTTGAGCAAATAAGGCAGCTCGTTCAGCTCGTTCTGTGCCATACAGCAGATCTGGGAACAATAATGTCCTCTTATATAGGGATGTCTTGGTTTTTCGAGAGATGGCTTTATTCTTCAAGTTATTCTTGCCACACAATCCGGCAAGACATCTATGCCAAAAGGGGAAAGCGCTTCGAAAAAGAAGTGACATATAAAGTCCTCTTCAACAGCTCGTTATTTCTTCTAAAATAGCCCCGATTTTTTGGTCAGCAGCTAGATTATAATAACCTCATTTGTAAAACTTTACTTTGTTCAGATTCAGAATTGTAGAATCTGAATATTTTGATTACGATGCAATCTTCTGGTTTGAGCAAACAAGTTTCGATACGATTTATGTGACACCTTTTATGGACATATGTCGCTGCTCTTATTCATGCCGTACAATCTGTAAACAACACGACACGATCTGTTGTTATTCAGCAGTCGGACAACAAATTAAGTTCTTATGAGTTGGGTCAGCAGGCAAATGATAACGAAGAACATCTTTAAGGCGTTGTGACATTGTGACGCTGAAACATCTTATTCGCACAGTGCATCATCAATTTTTGCAAAGCATTACCTTATATTCGAACCTTCTGATTGAGTAATTTTCATTTACGTCTGTACACACTTGACGCCTTTTAAAGTCACTGTCCCCTCTTTAAGAAGCTTCATTTCCAACGTCAACAACTGCACACACCTTCTTGTCCAACACAACGAACACTTACGTCACCAAGTCTTTTTGAATAAACAAAAAATTTGAATTTTTCTCAAAAGTTACTCCTCAACTTTATAAATAATCGCATGAGACATTATGAGTGTGGCGTTAAGGTCACGACGAAACCTATCCGGCATACCGACAGCGCGTCGATTTGAGTGAGCAACCACCGGGCACCGAGTGAGCAGGCATCACACACCCACTGTGCACCGCAATAATGGTGTCATTCACTTGGTTTTTCTCTTAAAGACGTAAATGAGTCTGTTTGTTTTTTCTTGTTTTTTATGAGAAAGTCAAACAAACATTTAGTCATCGGCGGTTGAGAGTGCCAAGCGGTGCGCTTTAAAAATAAGGTCCCCCGTGCAATAAGCCATCACACAGCCTGAGGTCAATCTCCCGTAATCAGAGGTTTGTTGGTCATTGCTGCTGCCAAGAGTGTGAAGTTGTGCGGCAGGTAGACGTTGTTTTCCGTCTTAATGATTATTTAACCGCAGCACTTTGACAGTATCTTAACAAGGTGATTGTTGTTTTTTTCTGTCTGTTTCTGTTCCACTGTGATTAAGGTTTGGTGACATTTTTTTCAGGGGCAACAGGTAATACATATTTAAGTTGAAACACAGGAAGTGGGTGATTCATGCTTTGTAGATGAGTTTCCCATGTACCTAGCCCCCTCTCTTGGTCATTTAGCTCTCATTTGCAGAGTAAAATGTTTCATGAGGTACACTGTCGGAGCTGCTATTCATGAGCTTTGACAAGGAGTAATTGCAGTTCTTCGGATGGATGCAACTGCGTTGCACTACTACAGAAACCACTCGTCTTGTGAGATACAGTTGTTTTAGAGAATTCAAAAGAGCGGTCATTTTATACTCTTGTAAGCACTATCTTGAGCGAAAAATTACACTTTTTCTAAGCAAAGGACACGCTGACTCTGACAACATATCCTTTTTTCAGTGCTGGCAACATATAAGAGAACCTCTGGAAATGACCAACTTTTTTTTATTGGTTTTGATAACTATTTTGCTTGTGGCATAGGTTCGCAGATCAGCCCTAATTCTCTTATTCGCGCTACAGAAATGGGGCAAGTTGGTTGAGGTATTTCTCCACTTGGGTGCTCTACCTTAGACACGGGGGTCTTCTGTTGGGTTGCCACAGGTTCCGTTTCGAGACAGGACTCTTCGGGCCGGCATGACCCAGTCAACTTATGCTTTCGATCCGAAGACGCTTAAGTAGGTGCATGTTCCAGGTGCCAACAACGCAAACAATCCCAAAGATCGCACGCAGGACTTTTCTCTCGAAGAGACCAAGGACTCTTGGCAAACTCTGGAGTGCTCTGCACAAGAATGAGACTTATTGTTTTCTTTTGAAAGCCGTTCTGTCGCTATACACAAACTGCAACAGCTGTGTTCGGATTAACGGTACTAAATCAACACCTATCACAGTGGACGTTGGACTTCGCCAAGAATGCGTCTTGTCACCTCACCTTTTCTTTGTATATATGGATTGGAAATCCGATTGAGGAATGTTTCACATTGGGAGAGTTGACTTGGTTGTCCTCACATTTCCCCAGTAAGAACTCCAGTGTACACTCTACTGGTTTGTGACCGTATGTGCAGATGTCGGAATGAAGGTCAACGTGGGCGAACCAGAGGTTAGGGTAATTTTCCGAATGCCTGTTTAATGCACTCTACATGTGACTGGAGCCCCATTGAAGCAAGTGGAGAAGTTCAAGTATCTCGGGTTCTGTTTCACGATTGATGGGAGGAGTAATGCTGAGCTTTCCAAGTTTGATCAAGCAGCAGTATATTCGGGTAATGACGGAAGGAATAAGCTTGCGAATGCAAGCTGCCGTGATCAGATTTCTTCGGGTGGCAAATCGAGGACGAGGTGGTTGAACCAAGTCCGAAAATTGTCGTCGTTGCGCCTGGGCATAAATCCTGAATTGATTAGTTAGCGATTGTGTGGCCTGGAAATCTCTAGTGCACGCTTTACCTCCGCGACTCCTTTGGTGGATCTAGAAGATGATGATAATGATGAGACCAAGAACTTCTTCATCCACTTTTGAGATTGTTAACGCCGTTGCGCGGTACAGCAGGGATAATCAGTGCTACTTGGTCAGTCAACTTGATCTTTCGAGAGACGATTCCTAATCCTATAAAAATAGGGTTTGGCAAGATTTATTCTGGACTTTGATTTCGATACTGATCGCATTCGCGCAGTTCACTGCGGAGCTGAGATAGACGTCTTTAACTTCTTCGAAAGTATAGCTACCCATTTTAACGCTCTGTCCAAGACGACGATGTTGTGTGTTTTTCCTTGATATATACTTCATATTGTCCTCAGTCTTGCATATGATTATCAAACAGAAGCACTCACGGCCTTATCCATTCCTTAACTACAAGCCCCAATTTCCCATCCACCCAAATTGAATTCTACTGCCGTATTGACATTTTCGATATCTAAGACTGTAGGTTGTCATTACAAAAAAAAAACATCTCCCTTGAGGACGTTCGAACCTACTACACAAGTTCCACAACATTTACTCATTCACAAAAGTTTCCTCAATGCCTGGAGCGTATTTAATAATTAAACAAACAACCGAACGCCAATTTGCGGCAAATCCAACATAAATGCCAAATGTAGCGCTCTTAATCGATCGGACATGCATATTTTATAAATTTTTAAAATGACTGATTGCAGCGATGACATGGCATTTGTTGATGTTGATACATAGATGCCTTGTCTGACAGATATGATGACAAATTGGACAAATGCCAGATGAAAGTTGTAACAGATTACCCTGCTGGCACCCGAAACTATTGATAGATTTATTTAAATATATTCAATATTTCACCCTTAAGGTATAGAGATGTTGCAAAGGTTTCAAATAACATTTCCTCCCTCCCCGAGATAAATAGATTCAATTGACTTGAAGCTGTACGATTTATGATATCAGTTCATCGCCGATAAGCACTCTCAATCTCTCTCTCTCCCTCGCTCCGGCGTTGATATACAATTCACAGCAGCAAGCAAAACGTCGACTGCATAATCTACCAAGAGCACGTAAGCAAGATGTTCCATAATTCAAGAAATCCCCTGCACTCCCACATTCGGTATTGCGCATCATTTCAATACATCGCACATCGCACTGAAATGCTTTCAAGTAGCTTTACTACGTAACGCGCTGAGCGAACGAATCTCGTTCGCCTTCTCGCATCTGTTGTGTTCGTTTTTAGCAAAATCAGATCCAAACACGCACTTGGCCTCAATAGCCACGTAAATTATAAACATATTTTGGAACGAAAATAAATTGATGATTGCTTCACGCAAAAACGAAATACTGCCCGTTCTGGCGGCGGCATTCTCCTCGACGAAACGCCCGATCGGGGAAATCAATGAAAAACCGAAGACATCTACGGGCATGCTGGCAATGCATTCAACTTCGATTGCCTAAGGCACTACCGCGTGCTGCGGAAAATACGTTAATTGACAGTTATCAGTGTTTGATTGTCCGTAACCCATAACCCCCAACGGGCGGCATTTACGACACCGCCGCGCTGTGCGCACCGAGTACTTCCTTTCGCCATCTTTGAAGTTTACCCTAATTGCCACTTGCTCATTGTTTTGAAATAAAAGGGCCAATTCATTGCATCTGCCCATGGTGCCGCCACCACCACTGCCCCGAGCTAGTCAGTCAGAGCGCTCTGCCTTTTCGAGCAATAAGATACAATCTGTGCTAGGGAAATGTATAGCTATCAATCCGATTGATTTGATTGCGTAATCCCGATCCGAGAGATGTAATGCCAGAGATAGACGGCTAACGTACTGTTTGCCATAATTCTTGAGGAATTTCTCTCGCTGTATTCGGGAGGGCATAAATCCCGGGATGTATCTATGAGTCTGGTTCTTCAAACATAAAACCGACGCCAATTACATACGTGCATGTGTGCGCGGGGGATGGCGAACGTACTCGTAGATACTTTACGACTCCCCACTTGCCGTATGCTGATTTGAATCACTTGATTGTCTTCTCGTTGCCGTTTTTCTTCCTTAGTTTTTCCATTCCTAGAAGTTCTGGCTTGTGGCGAGGTTATAATGAATGAGATCTCTTGTTTGGCTAAGGAAGTAGTCGTGTTTATTCGTTATGGCCATTTAATTCACCCACTGTCGACCCACTAAGTCACCGACATCAAGTCAAAGTGATTTATAGAAGTTTTATTGCTGCCAAATCAAAGGTGTGAAGGGCAACGGTTTCACAGCTGTAATTACAAACTTTGACAGATCTGAATGATGCCAGCTCGAAGTGTCATTTTTCGAAGAAGTGAATGGTGCTTACAGCAGTTGTCTTCTTTTTTATTTCTCGATATATCGCCGCTTTATTGACTGCGAGACGCCGGGGCAATAAATACACATTCGTGGAGGCCAAGAGTTTCCCACCGAATTTGTCGCGGCAGTTCATAAATGTCGCAGTATTTCATTTGTCTCAATGAATGATTGAGGTGGAAGTGTGTGTGGATTACATAAGGTGACGTAGTTAACAAGGGAATCTCGACCGGTGCTGTTAAACGGAATGGATTGGTTGAAAAGTCATTTTAACTTGAGTATTAAGGAAGATTCCATTTGAATGTATATCATTTCAAGTAGTTCACATGGTTGCAAATTAAAATCTCGTTAGTGATGACTACATTCCGTCAGAGCAGAAATGTCAAGGTCCTGATGTCATGTTCCGCATCTAGTGTCGTAAATGTTTTTAAAATGATTCACTCATGCCCAGAGGTCGGATTGTGCTGAGAGATAGATGACAAAAGAAATGCATTACATTCCACAATCATGTGCACATTTAAGTTATAAAATAATTTAATATGCGAGAAAAGAATTTCATTTTGTACAGCCTCGAGATGCCTCTGCTTTGAATTCGCCTTACAATAGTTGGACATTTTAATGGTGTTAAACAGCACATAAGTGCTAAAACACTTTTCCTCCGAAGCAAGTGTGCCGACAATTGTACTTAGACGTTTTCTTAACTGGACTGAAAAGCGTAGGGCTTTTTAGTCAAAAGTTTAATGCTGTTTCTCTGCTTGGAAGCATTAGAGTTAAGTCTTAATTGTTTTCCTGTGATTTATGTAAAGTAGACCACGAGATAACCCTGGAACTTATACTATAGAAGCCTTCCGTGAAGCTAGAGGTTCAAGTGTGTGTAGGGTCGACTCACATACCCATAGCACCATGCAGGATATTTGTGTGTATTTCAACTTGACGACATGCTTTCCGGATTGCAAAGAAATAGTTCCACTTGGCTTGCACTGGAATTGTCCGACTGCCTCGGCTTTTGAAATGTACAGGAATTCTGTTAACACCCATACGCCAACTTCGCAGCTAATTTTATAGCCATCAGTGTAGATGATTCTTTCAGAAATTAAAGTGACGTTTGAAAGTTAAAGTTTAGGGACCGCTTAGACTGTCAACAATTTTATGAGATCTCTTCTCAATTCTAGACCTCAATGGTGACCGCAAGGTTTTGATATCCATTACCCAAACTCTCTGAGCCCGATGACACTCAGTAAAGGGTTAAGATTTAGCAATACCGTCAGAACGTCTGTCAGTGGCAACCGTAACGTGCCGGTGGTGCCAATGAGCGGTGTTCTTTGCTCTCTGTTGAGCAAGCCACTATACTAGCAACCCATATGTTAAAATTGGTCGAATAAAATTGTTTTGGATTACACCAATTCCAACTAGGGCTACGCCCAGGCACCTATAGCTAATATACAGACGGTTGATCATTCAGTGAGTAAAAAGTAAAACTGGGAGTTGTGGTTTTTGTAGTATCAGTTCTTATTTGTTTGAATTAACGCTTGTACCGCATTTGTTAGCCCAGGCACTTACTCTACTCAAAGCTCGTTCCATGATCTCACTGATCACAGCTGGAAACTGATCTGATACAAAGATCACTATTTCATCCGCGCACCAACTACTTTAACCTTTCCCCCCAGAGAATGGGAGATGACACCCCCTGCAGCTATAATATACCTAAAGCTAAACTAAGCATGGTACCAATCCATTGGCAAAGATCTCTATGCCCAGCTCGGTTAAGGATTCAATGATCGCTTTCGTGTAAACGCTATTGAAGACTGCTGCTTATCTTGAAAGATAGGTTATAGTTTTAAGCGTTTTCTATTATCTGCACTACTTTATTTAGTGCCGTTTCTGTGGATCGTCCTTTAAAGGTTTGTTTTTTGGAATTTCTACACCGGGTACATTACCCCCGAGATTTTGAAATGTGATTTGTACTATACAAAGGAGATGAGATGTTCTAGGGGTAGCCCGATTTTCGTTGTTTTCTTGTGATTTCACACATCATACATCATCTCCCTGCGCTCGTTTTTCGAATTACACTCTTTTTTACATTCTCTGTTTTGGATATTAAAAACACTTGGATATTAGAAACATGTACTTCTTTGAGAAAGAGTGAGAAACAGGGCAACTAATTTCAACTTGAGTAAGAATAATGTTACCACCAAAAATAATTTGTACTGTCTCAGCGTAAACGAAATACCACATGTAGAACCCTATTCGGATTTCTATGATTTCTAGCAGATACTGCTGAATCATATTTTATAAAAATAACCGTAAAACTGGATTTTAAACAGAAAGCACGGGGCACGGGGTCCCTGCACTTGTGATATAATTTTCTGGACCAAAGCGCAGTACCTTACACCACTCTTTTTTGTTTGAGAAAGATAAAGTCTCAGCAAGTGTTCCACTAATCACTAGTTGACTACTACCAAAGCTCTTACTCACCAAAACACAATCACAATTCTGAGAAAACATGATAGAAATATTTCTGAAAAGAATGACTAAATCTGCACACAGAGCCGCAGTAGGTGCTTGGCAGAAATTTGTTCCCCATAACTCACATCAAACTTATATCGTCTACTTTTCAACTTATTTAAAATAGTACCTCTTGTCGAATGACCCTTACATAAATATTTATTAAATTGACACTAAGATGTGTTAACTTTCAAAGAATTTAATCAGCGATCCATTTCAAAATTTCCTATCTACGATGCGACTGATTGCATCATCAAAATTGTGACATGTGTCACTGAGTGCCTCGACTTGGTTTAAACACAGATTTTAATGACTTGAAGCTGTTGATGCAAAGAGTAAGAATCAGGTCAATTCATCTCATGTCCGGCACACAACTGCAAACCCACGCTATGCAAGTTCAAGTCGGTTCAAAGAATGCCTAAGTGCTCAATTGTGGTCGACCTGAAGACACAGACAATTGATGGAGACGGTGATATCACACCAGAGATTCACATTGCCATGGTAATGGCGATGATGAGTCTCATTCAATGTTAATTTTCTAATTATTATACTTGCGTACATACCTCTGAAGCCGCTTAATTTTATTGTTTTGACATTTTACTCGTGTATTTCTTAAATAACTTCCGCTTTTCTCTTCGCTTAATTTAAATGCTTTATTTGTAAATTGGAATTATTTGTGGAGAGAAGTAAGCATCCCAAGAGAATGGATATTCGTTGTTGCAAGATGAAGAACATCTCGAATACTAGAGCTACTCCAAGTAGCTCTAGTAGTGTGAGTTGTTCACTTGTCGGTAAGGTGAATACGTTTTGAGACGTTCCAATTCAACACTCCATAAAAAATTGACATTTCTCAAACGCATCTAATTCATTGCGTATCTGGTTGCTTTTTGTGAAAAAGAGAAGATTAATTTTCGTTTTGAAGACATCAACACGATTATAAAATGCTGCATTAGATTTTAACAAATCTAAAAAATTTAACAACACTTAATAGAGGGAATACAATTGTTAGTTTTAAAAAAACTACACGAACTACAAGATGTTCGCCCTTTCTGTTAGAAGCTAATTCGTCCCCATTATCAAATGCAAGATGTAACCATATGCCTCTGGAGCTTTATTGAGCTACGTGCGTCTATTTTCGATTGAGATGGGTAAACAACTTCCGTTTAAAATGCAACCAGTGTCTGCTTATAGAAGCGGTGACTATATAATTTGTAAGGCATGTCAAGTATGCGTACCAGCACTTTCGTCGTACACACCTGTTCAGAAATGCCAAACAAAACTAATACATCCTGCGGAGTGTAAGCTTAATCCAATTTATGCGACCGCGAAAAACCTTAAAAGTATCCCCATCGTTAAGTTAAAATCCATTTTTCATTAATGTCTCATTTTCCATCAAGACGATCACCACATTCGTCGTGTCAAACAAACCTTTTTTTAATTTGTCATTAAACCACTGTTTCACTAGCGTAGACCTTTCTCAGTGTTGCGGTTTGATGCCCAAGGTGACAGTGACTCTTAACAATATTGCAATACACGTGCAAGTGGTCGTTGGCTTTGGATATCACATGTCAGACTAAAACTGTGTCAACTTGGGGCATTGTTAGACTATTGTTCTGTCATCTTGTGAAAGGGTATTCCCACAGCATCCGATAACCCGAACTCGATAATAACATGAGAAATATTCGTTTTCAAAACGTTAAGGGTTTACAGTTTTTTCTGCGTGCTGATATGCACATGAGCTCGATAACAATCTGCACATGGTACGCGTAAGGTACTTACAACGGCTATGTAAACTGAAAAAGTTCAGGTCAAGATGTGGATAAGAGAGGTCGTTTTGTTGGTTGTGATGCGATCTCGTAACTTCAACTTGGAAGACGCTGCAGTCGTCTCTTATTGCTAGTGATTTTTCGAATGGGTCACAGAAGACCCCTGCGCCTGTACTCGCACTCGGTTTTGAACCCATGATATATAGGGAGAGTCCTCGATCAGTAGCTGCCATTTGCTTTTCCTATTGTGTCGGATCCGGCAAACGAAAGTGGAAAGGCTCTTATAGTAGTGTAAGGAAATAGTGCTCGCTACTACAACTTTTGCATCTGCTTCGCCTCTGGAGGACTGTTCAACTTAGTGAGGTCCTCCTGTGCCGCATTGTCCCTCGAGGTTGGAGTCGAAGACTTTCCCGGCCAAGCATTGGTGTCCATTAGCTCTACGTGACCTAGCCATCAGAGACGAGAGATTCGTTTGACCAGATCGATGTTGCTGTACAGCCCGTACAGTTCGTCCTTCAGTCTCCTCCTCCACACACCATCAGTACATATGGGACCGAAGATAATTAGAAGGACTTCACTCTTAAAACGGCTAAGAATATCCTTGTCCGCTGTAGTTAGTGTTCATGGATTTGTACATATATCCTTACGAAGTGAGCCTATATCCAGAAATATGTACATATGTACTGTGTAGGAGGCATCATTATATCATTCACCCTTAAAAATGCTTCTAACTAGACAGCAACATTTGATTGCCCTCCTTTTCACACCATGTATAGATATTGATGCTGACGACTGTTTGACAAATTTACTATGGAAACGAAGAATACGAAGACGACACAATAATTACTGCAATTTTACTATTCGTGTCCGCCTGATAGACAGGGCAAGTCAATAGACTTTGTTAGTCGTCTTTGTCTCAAAACTAGCTCCTACAATGTCTCAGGTGTCCTTCCTACACTTTGGATAAAGACGGCATTCAAGTTATTATACAGACTACGTGTTAGCGAAACACGTTAAAAAAATCCTATAAAAGCATTGTTCATGGACAAAGCGACGGCAAATAAAAGCATTTTATCTGATCGAACTGACTTTGGTCATATCAGATGTGAAATAAGCAAAATGTTCATCAAGAGTACTATGGACAGCACTTAAACTCGCTTGAGCGTTCTACTTGATTGCCTGGAACAATAAAAGTCACCGTCAAACATGGTAACAGCTCGTGGTCATTGAAGAATTGTTACTTCGGCGAAATCTCTCCATCACCCCCTTACCGGGACTCATTTGCATGGAATTTCCAATTAGTTCATCGTTTCTAAAAATACCCTCATTTTGGGTAAAACTCGTCCATATTTCCTCAACCAACCGAGAAACCCACGTCACGGAGCGCGAATTTGTTTACACGTTACAGCAATACATACGAGCATAGTTTCTATGTTCTCGTTTCCGAAATCGGTGGCATCGCCTTCATAATATTCATGTTCGGCGCACCTCCCGCCCACTCGCTGAGAAGCTTTCCATTTCTTATTTTTTCTCCCCCAAAAACATTGCGTCATTTTCGATTCTGATTTTGTGTATTTCTAACCATTTCAACCTCAGCACAGTGAGTTTTTCGCATTTGCGATATTCGACTGTGGCCCACTTCCGTTGGCAAGAACAAACCGAGTAAAATCGTGCGCCGCGAATTTGCTGACATGAATCATGTTTTGCTTTTTTTTTATGTGTGACATTCGTAACGCAAAACAAAAACAGTGATTAAGAGTCAAGGCCGCATAGCTTCACCCCGAAAATTAACAGCACTTCACGAAGTGCACCAGTGTGACCGATAAGCAAAGTGGTGGTGGGTATGGGATGTGTGTGCGTAGGGCAATTAAATTTGCATTTGAAAATTAAATTAAATCGAAAAGGAATGGCATTCGATGAATTCAGATTTGCATTGCTGTGGTGTGAGTGCGAATAGATCAAGATAAACTGCCGCCTCATGCCTGAATGATTGGATGCTTTTAAGTAAACACTTAATGACAGGGTGGGGTTGAGAAAGTGAAAGACTGTCATTTCGTGTGCGACATATAGAATTGCGCTGAATGCTAATAATTCAATTTCGTTGTTTGGTAAATCTCGGCTTTTTTTCTATAGCGAGTTGTATTTGACTTGTTTTCCTTTTTGGAGATGATCTAATAATTTCGTCATATTTCGGACACATGAAAACATATAGAATGGTGTCTGCAAAATGACCTGCTGAATTATACTACGAGACATTCTTGTATTTTCTTCTTCTCGGGTACGCTTCCGAGAGATGGTAGCAGTTGATTTTGACATAACTAAAGTCATAACTGCAGCAGTTGCCGATTGTGTTGGCTGTTATCGAATCAGTTTTGGGACGTTGGTTTTGGTAGTGGCCATACTTGGTGGCTTCTTCTTTCGCCCACTGTCCGTTTTTGGAGCTTGAATGAAGGTGAGAGCCAGTTTCTTTTCGAATTTGATTAGGGTAACTGCACCAGTAACCGGCCCCTAATACATTTTCCCACTTTGAAGTTGTATAACTAATTTAGCCTATTAGGCCTCTACAGGCTGTAGCGCCACCCATATATTAGTTTATGTATATATTCAAACAATTTGCGTGTCTAAGTTAATACATTGGCATCTAGCTGCACTTGCCGAAGATCTCTTCAGACTCTTGATAATTATTTTTTTTTTATTTTGAAAGCCACTAATAACTTCTTGTTCTAGTTTGAATTTGTCTTCAAGGATGACAGTTTCTGTAACAGAGAACCGGTCTTGTTGGGTGTTTCTAGGCGGTTTTGCTTTTTCTAAACGTTACCCTTGTCCTGCAATTTCTGTAGGCTGTACCGAAAAGTTTTCCAATTGGTATCCGCTTCTAAAAATTGACAAAAATCTTCCTTTCCTCTTCAAAGAATGTTTTGCTTTTTTTGTTCTCTTCTGTGTTAATTTTGTAGTTGTTTTTAAAAAATTGTGTTTCCACGGTTAGAAGGTTGGTCGACTTGTATAGAGCGCAGCAGTGTACGAACAAGGTTCATTGTTCGAGGATGGTGCCCCATATTATCAATACACCGTTAGCGACTGGGCTACTATTTAAACGGTTCTATTTACACCATAGTCCAGCTGAGGCGAGGATATACGTACGTGGTAGGTGGAGATGAAGGAGCTTAATGTCTCCTTATAGAGAATAGATTCCCAAGAGTCATTGATCTTTTCAGAATCTTCTCCCAGCGACAAAGCGTACAGCCACGCGGATGGAATTTACCATGTAATAAATTCATTACCAGCTGCGTAGAATGTATCGTTGTCCTGTCGTTCATACCTTCACAAAGATTCAGTTAGTAACGCAATCGGTTCAGTAAAAGTCAATAGTTTTTTTTTTTCAATCAGTTAACAATATTCCTTGAAACTACGTATGATGTGCTGTCAATTTTATTCCTTCATGTTATGCCGACTGCAACGTCAAATTTTAAAAAGAGGTACAATCTCAAAGCATTACCAGCGACTCTAGACGAGTGCAGCCGCAAATTATGAAAGTTTTTCGTGCCGGGAATGAAACCTAAACACCAAGCGTATGTAGCAGTCGATGCACATATCTCCTACGCTTCCATCACGCTGTCACTCGTCGCTGATGGAGAAGTTATTCCACAATATTTCTTGGGTATTCAAAGTCAGTCAGTGTTACTTTGTTAGCGTACCCAGATAAAGGGAAATGAATCTTGTGAAAAAAAAACGATCTGCACCTAACCAACGATTGGAGTCGTTGTATCTGGTTCGCTGACTAGACCAAACGGATCGGTGGTTTTACTATTTTCACTGGATTTCCATATTTATTTTCAATTACCTACTGGCTTCATTATCTACGCTACTTTTCTGAGTAATAAGGGGTGTATATTTTTAGACACGAAATTTGAATTGGAGTTAAGGTACTAAACCGTGACATTTGTGGTATGGTACTTCGAAAAGAGCCTTAAATTTGAGTTTCTTAAATTAAAACTTGTTTTTCAAAACAAACTTGAACAATTTCTTGATGAACTGTACAAACTAACGTTATCGCAGTGAAAGCTAAGTTACTTGGTTCTCAAATCTGGTCCAGTCGCCATTTGCCGTTGAGTAGTCCCAACTATGGATATCAATGTGTATAAGTGTGCCGCTGACAGCCCAACTACCTAAGCTAACCTGCCGACAGAAAACACCCTTTAAATAAGCGATAAGCGTTTACTGATCTGCGGATAAATATTATTGGGCTAAAAACGGACATTGGCCTCAACCAATAGCTCTCAAGGCAGCAATACAGCACAATTTTTTATCAAAGTTCTACGTTGCTGTCGAAGAGTGCCATTTAAGGAGCAGAGGCATTTGAAACAACTTTATGAGTTGAGTGGTGGCCCGTGGCGTTGTGGGCATGTGCTCAAAGAGTATTTCCTGTCTAGAAAAAGGTTCTCAAACTTGGCCGTTCGGAGTCGGCATAAAACTGTAGGTCCCTTCCACTCGTGTGAGAACAATAGCACGCACAACAGGAGTGGTTGCTGAGAATCAGGCCCTGGCCCTCTATGGGCTGTAGCGCCGCCCATATTATATTATATTATTATGAGTTGAGCTTAATTAGAAAGCATTATAGAATCAAAAATAAATAGAAAGTACCGATGCAGCGTTAGCTTCATGTCAAAAAACGTTAGCATATGAAAGACCCGTTCATATGAGGTTGCCACGAATTTCGAACTTCGCAAACTTTGACAATTCATTCATATGGACTTTTCTTATTGGGAAAGAACTACGGATTCATACTCAAGGCCCATTCATATGAGCGGCGAACTGCGAACGCGAACTTTCACAAACAACCCTTTTCCAGCAAATATAAACAAAATGTTAAACTTCTTGGTATGCAAAAAGATTGTAACTGAATTATCGAGTTTTTTATAGACAAAAATCCGAATAAAATTTAGTTTAAGTATC
Organism: Eristalis arbustorum; assembly: GCA_916610145.1. Taxonomy (NCBI): domain Eukaryota; kingdom Metazoa; phylum Arthropoda; class Insecta; order Diptera; family Syrphidae; genus Eristalis; species Eristalis arbustorum. The sequence continues at coordinate 104,739,324 of OU744316.1, read as the reverse complement.
CTAATTAATGATTTGAAAGTTTTTCTCTGCGAATTTATTTTTATTTAAGCGCACATTTGAAATTTTTATGTGAGGGATATAGTTCTTAAGGTTCTTAAACTGTGTAAAAAATAAATGAAGGTCTTAATAATAATAATATGGGTGGCGCTACAGCCCGTATGGGAGCAGGGCCTAGCTTCTCAGCAACCACTTGTGTTGTGCGTGCTATTGTTCTCTCACGAGTGGAAGGGACCTACATGTTTATGCCGTATCCGAACGGCTTTGTTTGGGATATACTCTTCGAGCATTGTCAGTGACTCGAAAGAGGTGGGGTCGTAAAAATTGTTTCCGTCGCACAGAGCAGGAATCGAACCTACGACGTCGAGGTTGGGATCGACGCACATACCCACAACGCCACGGGCCACCACAAAATGAAGGTCTTACATGAAGCAAAATATGGACGATATTACTGAAGAGAATGAATGATAGCCGTCGTGATTCTTTTACCGCGACATCAGTCTAACCCAACACAACATATTGAAAGTCAAGCTTGGAAGTTCTCACCAGTCAGCTAAAACAAATCTTGATGATCAGTCATAAAATGATATTTAAAAAATATTTTTAGAGATGTACATACATGAATAAACTCTCCGATAAACATCTACTCCTCTTTTCCTAGTAAACATCGAACACATGATTTGGAAAAAAAAAGATATGGCCCATCATGTAGACAAATTTTATATAGCTTTCAGTTTCAAAAATGTTTTATGGTTCCAGTTAATTTTCCAGACACTAAATAAAGACATTAACAGATGTGGTGTTGAATAATTAAGTACAGCTGTCGGGCTTCACGCTGATTTAACTTCGTTTATATAATTCTGAGCTTCATCGTAGGAAGGGATTAGCATTGTGTTCTTGAATATTTGAAAGAGAATTTACATATTTACTTTTTCCCACTCGCATTGCTGGGACTTTTGAGTCAGTCTCTTACTCAAAAACACATCAAGCACTACATTCGCAGCAATTTTATTTAATTGAATTCTAAATTATTTCAGCAATTAAACAATGGCAGGACCAATACTAGGCTCCTGCTGTGGGTGCTCATCACTCAGGACGGGATCAATCATATCCGGCCTCCTCGCAATAGTGCTCTCAATTCTAACCATCGTTGTGATCTTCATAACCCGTGTGGAATTCAAAACCATCCTGCTCGACTGGCTGCCATCGAATGTGGTGAAAATAATACTCGCCATCAATTTGTGCATGACAATTCTGATATCGACACTCATGATTGCCGGCGTGATCAAGGTATGTGGTTACATTTGTGGCTTGACTGTAGCATACATCGCCCCTCGTATTCCCCCCGCACAAATGTAAGTTTGTAATTAATTTTCTTTTGTTTTGTGACGATGTTTAGAGAAACCATTACTTAATGATGCCCTGGGTTGTGCTCGGAATAATGATTGCTATTGGTCTCCTTGTATCGGTTATCTACACGGCGGTGGTGTTCTTCATCGATGGATTTGTTGTCACCGGTGTACTGTGGCTCGTATTTGGATTACTGTGTGTCGGTAAGTTATGGTTTGCCACAACAAAAGGTGTCAGATGGCATGGGCTGCTGGGAAACGTGCGAGCACTTTTAATTGCTGAAAAATGAGTGTCTTGAGGTTTGCCGGATGTAGGTACTCGTGTGCAAACACTTCTCATTGATTAACATGCTGTTGAGTCAAGTTTTAGATAGGAGTTCAGAGGGTGGTGAGGTTACAGACTGAAACTGAGAGTGAGGCAATTTAATTAAAAATCCGTAGTCAGCGAAAGTGCCGTTGAGATTTGGGAACTGATATAAATATCTCGTTGGATAAGCAGTATTTTAATTTTATGCTAAAATAAAATATCGAGCAACTCATTTAAATTCCCCTTGTTCCCTAATCGAGTGCATAATTTATTTGAACGCTTACAATTGCCAACATTACGGTGAGATTAAGTTGATGAATCAGTTCAGGATGGCAGTAAGTGGGTAGATAAGGTGACTGGCTGTTGCACTTGGTTGAGTTTATACGGACCAGTATGTTCCATTGACTCGGCTTGAGTCGATAAACACTCTTGGATTCTTTTTGATATGTATACCTAAGTTTCCAGAGTAGTTTCTTTTTAATTTGTTTTGGTATTCTGAAAATTCTACAAGACTTTTTCCAGCTCGTTGGAGCCTGGTCATCGCTGGGTCTTGGGGTCCTATCTTACAATAATGTTCGTTGCCATTTCGAACAGAATACATTCCTAAGATCTATGGATCGTGGATAATTTCTTCTATCTGAGAATACACTTACTGCACAGTCAAAGAATGCAAAATTTGTCGATGTACATTGATTTTGTTGGAAGCACCCATCATTTGCTTTTTGTTTTTTTTTTTATAATTTGCGCGTGCTCAACGGGTTATTAATACCCTTAATTGTCCGGTCAAGGCACAGCACGGGCCGAAGGTACAGAGGGAGAGGAGGTATCTGTGTACATTGGTCTTTAATATCTGCGGTTTATAGTCTATGGGAAATATTGAGCTGGGAAGAGCATTCCACATTCGTGTGGTGCGGCTAAAAAACGAGTCTCTAAATTTCACTGTGCGTCCGAAGGGCTTAAGGGCAAACTGATGTGCATTCCTAGCGAGACGAGTATTGCGGTTGAATTCAAGGAGAGGAGGAATGCAGTTGGCCAGCTCACTTGAGCAACGCTTGTTGAAATAATGATAAAACACCGACAAAGAAGACACGGTACGTCGATGTTCGAGCGAGACTAATGAACCCCGAATATCGTTGTCTCCTATAGGTGATGGATTTTGACAGATGCTAACGCTGCGTCATCCAGCACCTTCGTTTATATGTAAATACATATGTTCTCCCAACAATATAACCATAACCTCGCCACTGACATAATTTTTTGGATTGCTTTTGGCTTCTTGTTGTTCTAATGAATTCAGAATACGCACCACTATCACGAAACTCTGAAAAATCTATCGTAGTACAATCATAATGAAAAATCTGAAAGAAATTTCGTGAAGGTTGCTATCACTGAATACGTACTCGAATGAAGTGGAAATTTGTATGTTTTTCTACTACTAGTTATTTACGTTGGAGTTCGTTTTTCTGTTCGGATTGGGTGATTGCTTTTTTCGTTGTTCCTATCGTAACTTCGAATTGTTCGAATGGATTCTGTGATAGGGTTGAATAGTCGACAACCGTTGACCGTAAAATTATTCCTTTAAGACACGGTTGTTCCATTATCTGTAAATCCAAAGATAGTGATCCTTGGCGTCTTATTTTATCTGTATAACACAATTTCCTGTCGAGCTCTTTTGTAGTAGAAGCTGCCAAGGTAACTACGTGCCATTCCCCGTCTTTCATAGTCGCCAACAGCATTGGGACTTTACCACATTTGTGGTAGATCTACATATTTTTTAAGGAAATTTTCAATCTAACTCATCTACTACCCAATGTGCAAGATCTACGACACATTTGAATTCTGCCTTTTTATGCCATTTATTATTCAACCCTTTTCACAAGTGAATTCCATGGAAAATATGTACCAAAAAATTACAAAGAAATGTTATAACTGTGATAACTGTGTTACAAAAATGTGAAATGTGCAGCGTGAGAAGCTGCTTACTTCGTTTATGAGAGCAGCGTTAGGGCTTTTCCTTCGAGATCTACCCCGCTTTGAATTTGAATTTTAATTCCTAACACTGGTCACCAAATACCATTTCTCGGGGAGTTGCCCTTCTAGCTCTCTTAGCGAACTCAATCGTTTTCTGATTTTCCGGCATCTCGTATATTATATCCGCTAATCGTACTATTACCAAGTTTGCCTCCAAATCAGATTTATCTCAATCGGTCCCCCTTACACTCTGCATTCATTCAGAGCCACTCTCTCGTACTTCCTCAGCAAGCTATATAACGTGTTTTCAATGTATAGTACGCTGACAATGCAAATTTGGTAAAAATAATTTCGAAAATGGATAAGGTATAGCCAGTCCTTATGTACTCATTTACAGATGTACATAAGGACTGGAAGCTATAACTATATATACAGCGTGAGAGTAATTTTATTCCATCTAGTCGAACATTATCTGTGGATTAAATCAATCAATAGTCTTTAGATATTTCACAAGTTCATCTGCGAAATTATCGTCTTCCGACTACATTTAAAATATACCAACTTAACAACTGTCTAACTCTGCTAATTGTTTCTTTAAGCTCATTTCCCCTGCTTAAAAACAGGACGGATTCAGAGCACGTCGTATGACAGAAACTTTGAAGGCAATTATCCTCACAACTTTGATTAATATCCATACATGTACGATGGTATGTACATAGTTAAGTACGTATACATAATCCCTATCAACTAATTTCACAGAAGCAACAATACCTTACAGTTACGGTCACGATACTCTAGTGAAATACTTCTACCCTTCTATGTACTATATATATGTGAAGCTCCTCGTTTTTGCAAAATGATAACAATGTCCCGACCTTGCCTTCCATCGCTTGTCAACGCACATGCTTTGAAACAACATTTCGTGACAAGTAAAGAGAATGCACATATCGTATTCTAAAGGGGGTGGTGTACTTTAACAACACATATTTACACCACCGAAGAGAATACAGCTTTGTGAACATGAAGAAATGTATGCATCGGTGTAATCATGATAAAGGATATAGAGTGAACCCATATTCCAATACCTTCATTTTGATTTGGGACGTCAAGCAGGATAATATAATCAATCTTTCCCGTTTATATTATGTAGCCAAAAGTAGTCTAAGTATTTACTTGCTACTTTATTTCCTTGCTGTCCCTTGAGATCACTTTCTACTTGTTTTTCTCTTCTTTCCTGCAGCTGATTTGTGGTGAATTCTGAATATTTATATAATACGCGTGGCATGTCCGGATTACAACTTCAATTACTACTTATTACTTATCAAGCCGGCGACCCATGAAATATACGAGTCTGAGCAACTGCTGGCTTCCATCGGCGACGATCCTGGGCACGCTGCTTCTAGTCACCAAGGCTAAGCTGTCTTACATCCGCGAAGACCTGGTCTCTATACCGGAGGTTCTGTCTTCCTCTCCTTCTCGAACCTGGAGGCTCGCATTCGAAGATCATCTTCACTGGAGCGCTTTTGTCCATGCGTTCGATGTGGCCGAGCCAGTGTAGCCGACGGATATTTGCCTTCCGGACTTCATCCACACACCTCCATTCACCTTTCTCTCAGACGGAACCCAATATCCGTCGTAGAATTTTTCTTTAGAATTCAGCAAGAATAAGCTCTGCGGTTTTGCTTATCCTACAGCTTCGACTCCTTATAGCAGAACTGACAGTGATTTAACCCTTCAAGTCAAAAGTTTGTTTTTACAGATCCAAGTAGCATCGGTTTTCAAGGATTGTTCTACGTGGCATCACCACTACGATCTCCGAAGCCCTGAAGACATACACCCGTACTACCTCGAAATTGTAGCTGTCGATTATTATGTTTTGGTTGCAACTTCAATTACGTGAGAGAAATTGTACACATACTGTATATACCGAAGCACATGTAGATGCTATGCTATGGAAGAATAGGCCGGATTTATAGTTTCATGCTCACTCAGGGACGAGGGATGGTATAAGAAAACACGACGAATAGGCAAAACAGAAAAAAGTCCGACTACGATCCTGTGGGACCCACATTTGGAAAGCCTCAAAATCATTTAGCTTCCCCAACTGAGTGTAACGCTATCTAACATGTTTCAAATTCCCTATCGGCTACCAGGCAAAAAACCCGACATAACGGTTTAATAATTACTAGGTAGTAAAATGCAAAGTTAGATTATGAACCAGTTGATTCAAAGTGCGTACATTTTTATTGCCCCGCATTTTCCCATTTTCAATTTACAAACGAACGACTAACATAAGGTGTGCCAAGCACATCATTAGAATGGCAGCCGATCGATTCAGGCGCCGATTCTTGCCGGCATATGTAAAGAACAAGAAAAACACGAGCGGACTGTAGGAATATTGCGATGTAGGTATTCAATATTCACGGCACCTGCTGAGAGATCGTTGACCAATGAGGTGAACATGTAGACTAGGGACAATTGCCGATTACTGGTAAACAATGCCGTTTATATTTGCGTTTCGAAATCAGATCACCCAGAACATGTCTGTTGAAATTTCCACCTAGGTGGTCCGCCACGCTCCCAACTAGTTTTAATGATTAATAGTTGTTAAATAAACTGTCATAAGCCCAATAACTTAGATAGTTGACATTCTGTAACCGCACAACAATAATTTAGCACAACAATGTGAATCACTGTGCACACATGGGTTTCTGGTTCTTACGAGGTTATCAACCTCAATACACCGTAGCTTATGCAAATTTCTTACCTTTCGTCAGATAACGAAACCTACTACCCGCCAGGCACTAGACACACCTTGCTCCAAGTAACCAAACATTACCACTTATCTTAATAATAAAATCTCGTATCTTTTCAGTGATTCTAACCTACTGCTGGTGCGTTGTTTACAGCGAATACTTTATACTTTCCGACGAAAGCACAAGGGGACGTTACAACAAACAGCCATATCGTCGCTGAGACAACTCTACAAAAAGAATTAAATGAATCTTTTTACGTACTGTTAAAACTAACTTAGTAATATTTATTTGATTAAACAACATAATAACGCATTTTTAATGCTCACCGAATTTATGGAATGCGAAGTAGACCAATACATTTTTTTTTTAAATAAAACCCTTTTGATAGACTAAGGACTATTAACGTGTTTTTTTTTTTGCTCTGCCTTCGTTTTCCAGGCGACTCGTGTTCAAGTGAGATGAAATAAAATACCAATAAAATGTACTTCTAATCTAACAAAAAGTTGTGTTTATTTTTATAACTCATTGCGCACATATTTTGGCTTAAGCTCTTCTATTCTCTTGATAAAGTCATTTTTCTCAAGGCAGCCATCGCAGGATTCATCCCAGTCACTAAGGATTTTCTTTAAGTCACGCACCTTCAATTTCTTCAAGTCGACGGCGTTCAAATCGATTTGTTTCTCTGTAGGATATAAGAAATTAAAACCCATTAGGATAGGTTAGTTTCATTTAAAGGACTAGAATCTACCGTAACGAAGGTCACAAATCTGTGAGTCTTTCTTTTTCAGTTTCTCACACACTTTTTCGGCGGGCATTGACCAACTTAGTGGTTTGGACAGTTCATTTAGGATACCTGTAGCAGATTCTTCGAGACCACCGAGGTAGTAACACTGGAAGAGAAAACAAGAAATGCAAATTACTTATCGTCACATGAACATAGGGGAAAGCACTTACGAATCTTTGTTCCTTGTTCTTCTGATTTTTACAGAATTTCTTAAATTCTGTCTCGATTAATTTGTGATCCTTCTTTGTATCATCACTCAGAGATTCAGCGAAACGCCGGACAGTCTTAACACAAACTGAAATTTCACACGGGAATGAGACAATTTGTTAACTCCCCTCATTTTGGGTGATTTTCCGCCGATCCTTACCTTCACAATCCTCCTCCTTAAGGGCCGATGTGAGTGCAACTAGTGCAACAATAACAGCAACAAATATTTGTGCTCTCATTTTGAGTTATTTCTAAATAAATTATTTAATTTAACTTTCCACACAAGTGGGTGTGAAGATGACAGCTTTTAAGGCAATTCTATGTAGATAAATAGATGTTTGTAATGATTTCCAAGTCACGTTGTGTTGCTCAGGAATATTTTTCTTTAGTTTTATTTATAAATAGTCCATGGACTTGCAGATATTAGGTATTAATTATTAAATGTGAAAAATGCCTCTTCCTGCAGTAACTCAAATACCGGTGCAAAAGAACACAATTGACACATCACAGAAAGTTAACGAACTTGTCGCTTTCCCATTGGTCGAATGGGATACGTCATACGATGTGAAATTTCAGTTAACTTCAATGACAGATGGATGTGTTCAGTAGTTGAGATCATCTAAAGTTTATTCCAGAATTTCTCATTGGAATTGTTACTTGACGAAACAGATGTACGTTAATTTCCATTATCCGTAAATTATGTAATTCTTTCAAAAAAAATGCAGAGTTTTAACGGTGGCAGTTAAAATTATTGATTTCCGGTCGAATAGTGAGGATTAGTTAATGCCAGCGTAATTCCCGGCAGACTTAGATCATTGTTAGTCCATTGTGATAATTAAGACCAACAGTAATCTAAGTTATTTGTACGTAAATATATTTAAAATAATTTTTACGGAACGGTCTGAACAGTGGTTCAGTAGTAGAGGTAAACGATAAAATAGTAAAGCGGCTTTTACAGTCGCCGATTTTTCAATGTTGTTGGCAAAGGTGAATGGGAGGTGAGACAAAAGTGATTACACAGAAATATTTGTAAGTATCATGAGTAAAAAGTCGCCCATTTAATAGCACTCTAATAATAATAATAATAATAATAATAATAATAATAATAATAATAATAATAATAATAATAATAATAATAATAATAATAATAATAATAATAATAATAATAATAATAATAATAATAATAATAATAATATAATAATAATATGGGTGGCGCTACAGCCCGTAGAGGGCCAGGGCCTAGCTTCTCAGCAACCACTCCTGTTGTGCGTGCTATTGTTCTCTCACGAGTGGAAGGGACCTATAGTTTAATGCCGAATCCGAACGGCCAAGTTTGAGAAGCTTTCTCTAGACAGGAAATACTCTTTGAGCATTGTCAGTGACTCGAAAGAGGTGGGGTCATGAAAATTGTTTTCGTCGCACAGAGCAGGAGTCGAACCTAAGACGTTGAGGTTGGGGTCGACGCACATACCCACAACGCCACAGGCCACCACGATTTTCACTCTAAAAAGAGACTCGAAAAAGTTTGGCAGTATGCCGAACCAATCTACAGCTGTTTTGTAGATTGAAAGAAGGCATACGACCGAATGCTTCGAGATATACTCTGGAGTGTTCTGCGGGCTACGCACAAAATGTAGCCGCTGTGTTCAGGTTAACGGTGCTAAATCAACAGCTTTCACAGTGGGAGTTCGGAACGTAACTCCACACCACGCACTAGTTAGGTTTGTTAGGAATGAAGGTCAACGTGGACAAATCGGAGGTTATGGTAATTTCCAGAATGTCTGTTCAATGCACTCTACATGTCAGTAGAGCCTCATGGAAGCAGGTGGAGAAGTACAAGAAATTGTACTAACTTATTTTGCGTGATATAACTGAACTTGTAATTAATGTTACAAGTTAAATCGAACTTTAGTAACTCGAACCATCACATGCCACAGAAAAAATTCAAATTATCAAGACTCAAATAAGAACTTATCAAATAAAACTTAAATGTAAATTGCGCTGACCCATTTAATTCGAGTTATCAAGACTAATTATTGGCTCAACACTTCTGCCGGTACATTCTTGGAAGACGAACTGGATTCGGTGTGTTTCTGGAAGAAGGGTAGTGAATGCTGCTTACTGATTTTCGCTGATAGTATATGTACTTTGCAGTACGCTTTTGGGAATTGCTGCTGAGATTCGCTTGGTGTTCATTGTAGAATTTTCTTGGACAACTACTTCATTATGGTGCTAACTTGTACGTATTTGGGCCGTTTTTGGAATTTAGATGTCAATGCACGCATTCATTTGGTCGAAAGCTGTTGTGCTTTATGTTGTAGAGACTTCGTCTTTTTGGGTCTTTTTGGTTGCAGTATAAATTTTCGATTATTCTAATGTCATTATTATCTACATATATTCTTTCCAGCCAGAATATCTATAATTTTTTGTGTTCGACTGTATCAGAGGCTTTTTCATAATCCACAAAATCTACGCAAATATTCCGGCTTACCTTTAGGCTACGGTGACGGTGGATTAAAAGGTTGAAAGCGGACTTATTATTCGCGTGTGCCAAAGCCTAAATTAAAATTGAGAGGGACTTCTGCTTTTTTCAACTTTATTACTAACTTTTAAATTTTTGTTTAACACCTGCTGACTACTCCATACTTGCATTGTCTTTTACCAACCCCGATATCAAATTGTAAACAATATCCACCTGCCCCGGTAACTAAGGAAGCGGTTGTTTTAAAGAACCACCGCTATTGATTAGCCAGTCCTGCATCAGTTGAAATAAATTTACCGAGTCACTAGGACACATAGCCAACCACTGAAGATGTCGAATTTTTATTATAACGAAGTTTGGCACGAAACTCAAAGGGAACTTGAATCCCTAGCCATTGCTGATTCGGATCAGCATGCACGAGAAATAACAACCGACAGATCGGTTCTTCAGGCTACAATTTTCGAAATGTACTTGAAGTACATTTGTATTGCGAACAGACTAGAGGACGTCTACGACAAGATTGTTCACCCACAAAAGCGTCTTCTTATCCGACGCATACTCGATTCCAGTCTGGGTCGAGTGATCGAATTAAAGCACGATCTTGTGAATGTCGACATGATGGAGTTCAGTTACAACGATGAAATAATGCAGAAACTTCGACTCACACCCCAAGATACGGAACTGCGCATACCACGATACTTCTATCGAGAGAGGCAACATGAAATTCGATCTCGAAAGGCGGCAATGGATGAGATTCTAATAAAACTAGGTTGGCTGGAAGAGAACCCGGAAGAAGATAAGTTAACGGAAATTGAAGCGATTCGACTTATTCAAATCCACGAAAGAGCCAGGCAGGGTCGTCTAAGAGCGCATTTCATGAAGGAAATTCGACTGCTCAAGGAGAAGAATAAGACGGATAGTGTTCAGGATAAGAATGATTCCGGACTCCTGGCTGCCATGAGGATCCAGAAAATGTGGCGTGGTCACACAGCCCGGCGAAAGACGCGTCGGAGGAAGCTTGAGGAAATGGTTCTGATCGGAATGATTCCCCCACCTCAAGGTAGAAAGTCTGAAGCAATCGATAATGTTAATCAGGTGAGATTTGGAATTAATGTGTTGAAGGGTATATCAGTTATTTCTTTGTTTCCCCCAGATGTTCCTCGAACGGTACAGGATTCAGGAGGAGTTTCGAGTAAAATATGAGAAAGCAGTGCAGGATATACGGGATGAGATTAAAAACAAACAAGGCCAAGTGATGATGGATACGCTTGCGGACGAAATTCGCGCATGGATTAAGGATTGTTATGATAAAACTGGGAAACTCCCGGATTTCCCCACGGAAGAGAACGGTGGATCTTTGCACATATTCAGCAGAGCAGGTACATTTTTTTAATTTGTGTACTTTTTAAATAGTGTTGAATGCGTCACATTTAGGAACAGAAAGTGAGATGAGCAGATCATCGGCACGGTCATCGAAAGAATCACGAAAGACCAAAGACAAGCCAAAGTCTCCAGCCAGAAGTGGAGACTTAAATGTTGCTGAAAACCAGGATGGGACGTACCAGCCCAGTCAATCGGTTCTCTTAAGTGAACTAAAGGGTGTGATTGAAGAGTAGGTAGAAATTATATTTTCTGTTATGTAGTTAGCTTTAGGTTATTGGGCTGCCAGCACACATAGACATTGTCAGACTACTTACCAGTGATGGCCGTTCATTTTATACCAACGGCATGGCCATGGCCAGAAATAAGAGAGCAAAGATATATCAATCTTTTACCTCTCTTGCCCCTTGATTCCATTCAGAAATAAAGTACTAGAAAGGGAAAGGGACGTAGAAGTCGGCTATCTCTCTAGTACTTTATTTCTGATTCCATCTGACAGCGTTTTTTATAAGCTTTCCCCGCCGCCGGGATTTCCACTACTCTTACATTCCTCTCTTTTGTGGGCTAGGGGCAAAAATGGCCGAAGATGGATATCCCTTTGCTCTCTTATTTCTGGCCATGGCCACTGGACCAGATTTGAAAACCGGATAAAGCATATTGGCTTTGCTTTCACTGGGATTCGAACTGGGGACCCCTCTAACCAAGGGCAGAGACTCAACTAACTGCGAAACACAGCCTTTGAGACGTAGTTACAAAGTCACTAATTGTGTTAAACTTAACCTTAATTATCATAACTAGATTTGGGGAAGTCTGGAAAGATTACGACGATGTTGGTAACCTGCACCAAAGACACGATGAAGAAATGATATATGCCGAGAAATATGCCGAAGTTGAAATGGAGTTTCGCAAGATTGTTGATGAACTAATGCGACAAGAACTGGACCTCTTGCAGGTATGCTAATCATAACTTCAACTTAGAATTCCACTTCAACTCATCCCTCAGTCAGCGATCGGCAAAAAAGCCAAGAAGAGCAGCAAGAAAGCCCGTCGGTCCGGTAAAAAGGGTAAAAAGAAAAAGGAGAAAGATCTTACTCCAGATCGGACTACAGATTCCCTTTTCGAGGAGTTGGTTACAAATGGCATCATTAAAAAATACCCAGATACACCTCTGAGTGCTTATTTGGGTGACAAGTCGTATACAGCGAGGAATGGCTTAAATCCGTCGGGTGGTGACGTGCGTCAAGTTTTGGTGGAATATTGCGTGTTGCCATTGGGTTCAGAAACCATTCGCAATTCTTGTCCATGTATTCGCTCAATACTACTAACCGGGCCAAAGGGAAGCGGCAAGAGAACCCTTTTACACGCTATATGCACAGAAGTTGGAGCTACGCTCTTCGATTTGACACCAGCAAATATCGTCGGAAAGTATCCAGGTAAATCCGGACTTATAATGTTGATTCATTTGGTGCTGAAAGTCTCGAGACTTCTTCAACCATCGGTCATTTACATGGGAGATGCGGAGCGTCCATTCATGAAGAAAGTACCCAAAACTGATCGCACTGATCCAAAACGGTTAAAAAAAGATCTCCCAAAGCTGATTAAGAATATCGCGCCCGAGGACAGAGTGCTATTCGTTGGAACTTCGAATATGCCGTGGGAAGCTGATCAAAAACTCTTACAGCAGACATATAATAGATTCATATACATACCTAGGCCTGATTATGGAACCTTGTCGTTTGCATGGAAAAAACTTTTAGAGTAAGGAAATCATACATTTTACAGAATTTATAATAACAGGCTTCTTGTAGTGAAAGCAGTGGCGGAATATGTCAACTTGATTGCAGTGTGATGGCAAAAATATCTGATGGCTATACCATTGGATCTGTCAATGCATGCATCCAGGAAGTTCTAACTTGTAAACGAAAGCTGCAACTGAGATCTCAGCCACTGACACACGTTGAGTTGATAAACGCTTTGTGGTATAACAAATTCTGTATTTTAACTTAGGAAATTATGTGAACATTGTTTTTCAGCACAAAAGATCCAGTTTATAGGGAAGAAGAGGAAGCTTTTGAATCATGGTGGTCCAAAACGCCATTAGGAAGACGAAAGCAACGTACTTTGGAGGAAGAGGAACAAGCAAAAATGGACGAGCAAGTGCTGGCAACTAAGCAGGGCAATGGAACCAAGAAGAAAAATGTTTAACGTGTTCCATTAATTCAAGCCCAGGGTATAAGTCATTTTTATACATATATATCAAATCAATATACATATGTCATTTAATTATTTTGTGTTTTCTGTGCGATGGATGCTGCTCTCACAGATTACCTTATTTAAAGTTTATTGAGGGCGATGTGCGACGGGTGTTTGGAGGACACCCAGTATTTAGACATGATTTTTCACTCATCGACCCATAATATATTGCGTCATTTTTTATTGGGTTTCGTTTCATTGGGATATGCAAATTTAAAGTGCACTTATATTATTTTGACCTCAGCTGCACATATAGATGTAATGTGATGATAATTAATAATGTCGCTGATACTCATGGCTGGCGTTGCCGTACTTCAGAAAACTTAGGCTTGTAAGCCAATTATTTCCAAACAATTAGAAGCCATCACAGCCTTAAGACTAATAACTCTGAATGTGGCTCGAACTCGCCATTGGTTACTTAACCACTATTAACGAATTCGACTTTCTTTCTAACGACAAAAACCGTCTTCTACTCAAAGCAATCTTCGAGAACAATTTCTCCACCAACACACCATCCAAATCGGAGTGGGTGTCTGATAACCAGACGCTGGATGTCCCCCTTCGTATTTCCATAGACGGATCGAAGACGGCCGAAAGAGTGGGTGCAGGTGCTTACTCTGAAGCCCCGCATAAAGCTTTCTCACTGTAGCGTATTCCAGGCAGAAACCATTGTGAGCCAATGTACTGACTCAAAAGCAAAAGCCAGACCGCTCTTAAATCCCTGAGCAATGTTATGTATTCTTCAAAAACATTCCTTATATGCAGGCAAAATAGCAACGAGATGAATATGTATATATACTGTACAATACCTTCCCTAGCACCAGGGGGAGACCCAACCTCTATGCCAATAGCAACCTAACAACCTACCATCCTCTTAAGTTTCACACTAATAAAATAACCAATATTAGCAGGAACCGCCTTAAACGATCACTTTATCTGAGCAGACCTTCTCTCAGGACACTAATAGTAGTGATGTAGTGATGTAGCTTACCAACTCTAACCACAATACGGCCTCTGTTCCAATCCGGAATTTTATTTTCTGTGGTTAAAGCATTTAATCCACCACTCCGTAAGCATTTAATCCACTATTGCTTTATTTAAAGAAGTCCAAACTTGGATAACAATTCAACTTTTAACGAATTTGATGCGCTATCCGATTCTATCTCAAGAATTGCCTCCCTGTATCCTCACACTAAAATTGCCATTGCGGGCGATTTTAATGTACACAATTCTAATTAGCTTCGGCATTCAGGCCAGACAACACCCGAAGGAAGGTGCGTTAAGATCTTTGCTGAGGTAAACAATCTGACTCAGCTCATACGAATACCTGACATTGCAGATCATTGATCATTGCATTGAATGTGGCTCGAACTCGCCATTGGTTACTTAACCACTATTAACGAATTCGACTTTCTTTCTAACGACAAAAACCGTCTTCTACTCAAAGCAATCTTCGAGAACAATTTCTCCACCAACACACCATCCAAATCGGAGTGGGTGTCTGATAATCAGACGCTGGATGTCCCCCTTCGTATTTCCATAGACGGATCGAAGACGGCCGAAAGAGTGGGTGCAGGTGCTTACTCTGAAGCCCCGCATAAAGCTTTCTCACTGTAGCGTATTCCAGGCAGAAACCATTGTGAGCCAATGTACTGACTCAAAAGCAAAAGCCAGACCGCTCTTAAATCCCTGAGCAATGTTATGTATTCTTCAAAAACATTCCTTATATGCAGGCAAAATAGCAACGAGATGAATATGTATATATACTGTACAATACCTTCCCTAGCACCAGGGGGAGACCCAACCTCTATGCCAATAGCAACCTAACAACCTACCATCCTCTTAAGTTTCACACTAATAAAATAACCAATATTAGCAGGAACCGCCTTAAACGATCACTTTATCTGAGCAGACCTTCTCTCAGGACACTAATAGTAGTGATGTAGTGATGTAGCTTACCAACTCTAACCACAATACGGCCTCTGTTCCAATCCGGAATTTTATTTTCTGTGGTTAAAGCATTTAATCCACCACTCCGTAAGCATTTAATCCACTATTGCTTTATTTAAAGAAGTCCAAACTTGGATAACAATTCAACTTTTAACGAATTTGATGCGCTATCCGATTCTATCTCAAGAATTGCCTCCCTGTATCCTCACACTAAAATTGCCATTGCGGGCGATTTTAATGTACACAATTCTAATTAGCTTCGGCATTCAGGCCAGACAACACCCGAAGGAAGGTGCGTTAAGATCTTTGCTGAGGTAAACAATCTGACTCAGCTCATACGAATACCTGACATTGCAGATCATTCCGGCAACACACTGGGGACCTGTTTCTCACCTTACGTCCTGATAAATACTCTGTTGACATATCGGCGACTCTAGGCTCTTTTTTTTCTTTTTTCTTAACTCTATAGAGTTTAAGTTCTTATGTATGCTATTAGGATCCCAAATAATGGATGAATAGACTTTAATAAAGATATATCCCGAAAGTCCTTACTATTTCTAAGTTTAATCAATTTGTGTGCAGCATTTTTAAATATAGTATGGAGACAATGAAGATAATAAAAATATTCGTTGAGAAATATTGCCAATTCAATTTATTTCAAATTAAAATTGTAACATTTATTTCCAGACTTACAGCAAATTTGATTCACCCGAATTGTGAAATCGTCTAAATACAATTCTTTCAATTCAGAAAGTTTTGTGTTGAGAGCGCTTAACCTGTCTTTAAATTCAGTCTCATGATCACCAACACACCAGAGAATACTTGCATGAAATGAAGGATTCTAGAAAAAAAAAACACTGGATATAACACTCATTACACATCATACACAATAAGACGCAAACCTCATAGAACGTGTCCAATCCAAACTGATCCATCACATTGTCCATCTTCAACATCAGTTTGTGTAATTTTTCAAAATAAAAATCACCTGCAACCAGACCTATGAACGTTCTCGTCCGTTCCTCATTCACGTACACATTGAACGACTGAAAGTCAAGAAGAAAACTGAATTATTTCACGTGTACAACCTCTATGAGCATTGTTCATTATTAAATACTTCTCAGCATCGATTAATGCCTCTTGAATGGATTTCAAGAACATTGTGATCCAATGATGTCTTAAGACTACAGTCTTTGTAAGACTAATATGCATGTTATCCGACACCTTTAATTCAGCGATGTTTTCAAATGAAGACTGAACCATAGTTACGACCTCATCCATCATACTGAAGTATGCTGCAAAATGTAAGTGTTTACGTTAGGCGGGAACTAAAACTTTTTTGGGTCAACCTGGAATATAGACTAAAGTCGCCCAGTTTCCGCGTTCATGTTCGAATGAACGAATCCTTCCGTCGTGTTTCGAAGGATCATCAACTGGAATTGGATGAATTACCTTGTTTATGCAGCTGATAGCAGATGGCAACGGGAGTCTGTAAAATACATGCAATTTTCCTCATTGTAGTCATTGTTTGATTGATTGTAGTTACCTCTTTCTTTGACTAGAATCTTTGTGGTGTTCATTTACTGGCCTTTTAATTGCATCCTCTTTGAGTATTTTTGGTGCCGGTGGTTCTATGTCACTATCGTCCGATGAGGAACTATAGCTTACTAAAGCCATTTTGATATGTTCTTTATGGTCAGAGATTCATACAGATATAATCTTTACACTGATTTTTTGTAGAAATCAACTAATTTATCAGTAATATTTAGATTTCTGATTTTTAGTGTGAATCAAAACATGAAAAAGAAAACAATCCTCAATGGATAGTGGCAGTATCTGTCACTAGTATATATCTGTCAAGAGGTATACTCCTCATATAAAAGTTTCGGTCGAAATGCTGGAGTGTTCGGAATTTATACCCCATGTTTCTGCCACTCGAAATTTGTTCTGCCGCTAATTGTTTTTTATCAAAAATTATCAAATGTTGAGTATTTATCAGCTTTGTATTTGTGAATGTAATTTGACACAAGTACCACACGGTCCAACCCGAAACCAACACTACTATTGTCGGACAAATGACGGTCGGTTATTTGTAACACCCCTGAGCTGATTTGTCAATCTGACACATGTCATGTAATGTTTTGACAAATGATCACTTTCATTAGTTTTCCGACAATAAAGTGGGGTGAATCTGCAAAGAACACCTTATCAGCGCGCTTTCTATAAATCAGAAGAAAAAGAAAACGATCACATTCTGAGCTATGAACATTTCTCTGGAGATTTTCATCTACATTGCGGTGGCTGTGGCAGCGCACGTCTTAGTGTATGCATTTGTAACAAGAGCAAAGCGAAAATCCATATCTGGTCGACATGTAGTAGTCACTGGAGGTTCCAAAGGGATTGGCCTTTATATTGCTGTGGAATGTGCAACAAAGGGCGCGAACGTAACGCTGATAGCAAGAGACGAAAAAATGTTAAGTAAGTTCTAGAGCGATGTTATGATATGACCGAAATAGTGACTGAATTCATTTTCAGATGGAGCGATTGTCCTCTTGGAAGTCCTTCGACAGTCACCAGAACAGAAATTCAACTATAAGTGTCTGGATATTTCACAGAGTTATGAAAAGGTAGCTGAGGGACTTGCTGAAATTGAGAAGGAGCATGGAGAGATCTACATGCTAGTCAATTGTGCAGGTATGGCTATTTGTGGTGTGTTTGAGGAGATGTCAGTAGATGACTGCAGAAAACTCATGGATATCAATTACTTTGGTACCTACAATTGCACTCGCTATGTGCTGCCAAAAATGAAGGCGGCTGGTGAAGGAATTATTGTCATAACAGCTTCTCAAGCGGCCTTATTTGGCATCTACGGATACGGAGCGTATGCTGCGTCTAAATTTGCCTTGCGAGGCATGGCAGAGACTATAGCTATGGAAACACGACATTTAGGAATATCGGTTACCCTCGCCCTACCAGCAGACACAAACACACCAGGCTTTGAAAACGAGGAGAAGACGAAACCGAAAGAGACGAAAATCATTTCAGGGAGTGGAGGACTTGCTCAACCTGACGATGTAGCGAAACGTATTGTTAATGATGCTCTGGTATATGAAACATTTTCTTGACTCATTTGTATGTGTTAAAGTTGGACTTTAATTCCAGAAAGGGTCATTCATATCCATTATGGGCTTTGAAAGTTGGCTTCTAACCTTCCTGTGTGGTGGCATGTTTCCCTGGGGTGGTGTGCTCCAAAACATACTGCATGCATTAATATTGGGACCGTTACGAGTTATCGGGTGCTTTCTACACTGGCATTTCGGTAGAATCATAAAGAACTGTGCCAAAGAGAAACAAGAATAACAAGTTTAATTTTATTCCGCCATAACTGCAGCATGACTTATTTTTTTTTTTCTTGTTTGTTTTTAAGTTTTTATTTCGTTTTAAGCACTTTCACGTGAGTTTTCATTGGTCTTACTTCCCACATTTGCATTTAATTTACACATTCATATAATTTTGAAAGCATCAGCACAAGCAGTGTCAGCAATAAATATATAGCCGTTGAATTTTTGTAACTAAAGATTATTGTTGAAATATGACCGCATATGCCATAATAAAGTTTGTATACATATTTACAAAGTTATTGTTATTTGTTTTATCTGATCGAGTTGAATGGAAAACTACGGGGTGCGATGTTATGTTGGTTATGACTGAATGGGAGTTAACGATTTTTGCCAAGGTCAGGTAAATGTTGACCAACGTTTGTATGAAACCTCTCACACATATATATGTATTGTAATCATCGACATGTGTTGTTCTCATTAGGATAGGTACATGAATAGACATCACATAAGTAACAACAAAATTTCTGTGGCTATTATTGGAAATAAAAAAAATAGTAAACATTCCTATCTGAACGATTCGTGTGTTTAATAAATAATGTATACAATACAAATGTTTACACAAGTGTAATCACCACCTAATGTCATTCGCCAAAATCCACGATCCACTTTTGAACTGTCAGATGGGGGCATTTGCAGATAAATCAAAAACAGATGTACAAGTGAAAAATTAGCAATATTCGTCAAAAACATCAAATATTTTGTTTTAACTTTGATACAGAACAAAAAAAAAATTGTCAAAATGAACGTAATTACTGCAGTTAAGCTGTACGTTGAGAAAATGACGAATGAATCTGGGCCCGGCATGAAGATACTCCTTCTGGATAAGGAAACCGTAGGTGTTCATATTGTTCAATTCCCAAGAATGTTCCATTTATTTTATCTCCGCGCAGACAAGTATTGTATCTATGGCCTTTAGCCAATCTGATATGCTGCAGCGGGAGGTATACCTCTTCGAAAGACTTGATTCTGGTCGATCAAACGAACGTCTGAAGCATTTAAAGTGTATTGCATTTGTTCGACCTACTAAACAAAACGTCGCCCTATTAGCCGATGAACTGCGAAATCCTAAATATGGGTCGTATTATATTTGTAAGTATGTCTGATACAATCATTAAATGACGAACTAATTTCTGTTGCTTAGATTTCAGTAATATCATTCCAAGAACCGACATAAAAATATTGGCTGAATGTGATGAAAGTGAATCGGTGCGTGAAGTGAAAGAAGTGTACGCCGATTTTTTATGCGTGAATCCAAATTTGTTCTCATTCAACATTCCGACATGTCTAAATAGATTGGCATGGCAGCCAGAGGCACTCAGTCGAACTGTACAAGGACTCACGTCTGTGCTACTCTCTTTGAAAATGAACCCAGTCATACGTTACCGATCCGGCAGTGTGCCGGCACAAACTCTGGCTAAACAAATCTACGAACAAACCACAAAGGAATCGTCTCTCTTTGATTTTCGTACACATGAAAATGGAGCACCACCTCCATTACTATTAATTTTGGACAGAATGGATGATCCAGTAACACCTCTGCTGCATCAGTGGACGTACCAAGCTATGGTCCATGAACTTCTAACTATTAAGAACAACCGAGTTGACCTCTCCGGAACACCGCAGATACCAAAGGACTTTAAGGAAGTAGTTTTGTCGGGCGATCAGGATGAATTCTACGCCAAGAACATGTACGCAAACTATGGTGAAATCGGTTCTACTATCAAAAATCTCATGGAAGAGTTTCAGAAGAAAGCAAAGGATCAGAAGAAGGTAATATTTGGTTGCTTGTTGAATGCTACCAATAAATTGATTTGATTTCTGTTCCGTTACAGGTTGAGAGCATTGCCGACATGAAAAATTTCATTGAAACATATCCCCAGTTTAAGAAGATGTCTGGTACAGTGACAAAGCATCTATGCGTAATGGGAGAGCTTTCAAACACCTGCACCAAGCGCAGTCTCTTTGAAGTTTCCGAACTGGAACAAGAGGTCGCATGCAAAGCTGAGCACTCCGCTCAGTTGCAGAGGATTAAGAAGATTATTGCCGACGACCGCATATCGATTGATGATGCTCTCAAACTAGTAGCCCTCTATGCACTTCGTTACGAGAGGCATGCCAACTGCGATACGTGCGGTCTATTGCAAATCATCAAGAATCGCGGAGGACGGAGTTCGTTTGTGCCAAGCCTTATTGAGTATGCGGGCCAACACGCTCGTCAGGGGGAACTATTCAACTTGGTACGCATCACTGATGCCGTCAAACTGACGAGAAACCTTATTAAGGTAAGTCGTTGCGTTCAAACTGAAATGCGCGTACGTTTTAATGCTTTATCTGCATTTTAAGGGTTTAAAAGGCGTGGAAAATGTATTCACCCAACACACGTGTCTGCTGAAGGAAACTCTCGAGGATCTCTTCAAAGGTCGTGATGTCGATCCACTGTTCCCGGCGATCAACTCTGAACTCGTTCCATTTCGCCGACCTCCTCAGGATGTAGTTGTATTTATTGTCGGCGGTGCAACATACGAGGAAGCATTGGCTGTGCACCAATTGAACAATTCCGGCTATAAAGTTATCTTGGGCGGAACCACAATTCACAATTCGACCAGCTTCATGCAAGAAGTCCTAACAGCCACACAAGGAGTGCAGTTTAAGCACACAAAGTCTATGCTAAAATTTTGTGCCACTGAAAATTTCTAAAGACTTATATCCTTAGTGCAGTCATAGCTAGAAATATCACTATTGTTTTATTGCTTTTATTGACCTTTTTCTTCTGCTAAAACGATATATGGATATTGTGAAAGAGTAATTTATTATACATCAATTTAACTTGTAATATATTCAAAATCATTTATGTAGTGTATACAAAATATAAACACATTCTTAAAATCTAAAAGATGTACCTTTATACTGTTAAAAGGGAATAAGGAGGATACTAGGCTTGTCCTCGAGAGATAGATTAGGTCAAGTGGGTTCCATCATTGCATGGATTCACTTAGATTCAAGGGTACATTGCGTTGCCACTGTATCGATTGACATCTCTTACTCCGAATTCAATTGGGACACGTGCAATTGATTTCACATCTTTTTGGGTCTGTCTGTTGATACGTTGTCGTAGAATTCTGCCAGTGTTTGTTTCCTAATGGAGGCTATTGCAGGACAGTTGCAAAGTAGATGTAAAGGGTTTTTCTTCTGCATGCGTCTGCTACAAAAGTCATTTCACAGTAATCTAAAATAGGTCTACTACGCGCTTACTCAGTTTTTTCTACCTAACCCAGGTTCTTTCTAAGAGGAATCAAGTGCTGTCTGCTGAGAACCCTAAGCACAGAGCAGTGCATTTTTAACTTTGTTAGTATTCCACTCCTTCCTAAATGACATCGGAAGGATCCACAAGAGAAAGTGCAGTTGCTTTCCGTTTTCAATACATAGGTCACCTAGTGTACTTGCATGTCAAGTCCGGTTTAAGAGTCAGCGCTTGGATTGATTGATCGTAATGGCGCTCTTTGCAGCTGTCTGCATCTGCAGATGAAGGTCTAGTGGGAGGAGGATCGACAAGACCTCTAAACCTGCCGTTGGAGTGGTCGATATCACTCCACTTTTAGGTTGACGGTGCATATGTGATATGTCAAGATTGGCCTGACTATCGCTGTGCCAAGAGAGTTAGTGCAGTTCCGTTGAATTGTGGTGTGGTTTGGGAGATTGGTTCCTCGATAAGGCTACCACTTCAGTTTTTGTTGGATTTACTGCAAACCATATTTTCTGCTCCAGTTCGAGAACACTATGAGACCATTTTCAGTGAGACTCTTAAGGGTTTGAGGGCATATTCCACTAAAGGTTATGGCGATGTCGTCAGTTTCTGCGATGACTTTACAGCGTACATTTCTCTTAAGAGTAGGAGGTCGCTTAACACATACGTTGTCTGGTGTCCCAACTCACCCTTCTTACCATTTGATTGCTGTCGAAATCCGCTTAGTTTTGTCTGCTTGTTAGCATTAACTTTATCCAGCGTATAATATCATCATTAAAACCTAGTTCAGTATGGATTCTGGTGTTAGGGTTAAGTTAGGTTATTGGCCTGCTAACACACTCAGACAATTGTTGGTCCATTGTGATACCCAGTGTCGTTAATTCGTTCCCAACGGTTTGGTGACTGGACCAGATTTGAAAATCGGATAAAAGCATATTAACTTTTGCTTTCACTGTGATTCGAACCTTCCCCATAAAACCAAGGACAGGCACACAATTGCGCTATCCAGTCGTCTGTCGTCTGGTGTTGGCGTTACTCGCTAGGACTTTGCCAAGCATATGGACCGCTATTTATAATGACAATCGCACTGAATAAACATTTGTTCGGCTCTCGACAAAGCTCCAAGAAGGATGTCAATAAACTAAAATGAAACAAGTTATTTTTTTTTCAATGTTATCTACAAACAAGCTTTATTTTTTTTATCAAACTCGAAATTTTTAAATAATATACAAGAATAGTATCGTAAAGAGATTTATGCCTTGTGTAGACGGCGCATAGCTTTTTTGATCCTTCGTTTGCCCGGGTCTTCTTCGACTCCTGCAGGTTGCGGGGCAAATAAGTTAGCAGCTGGTGCCTGTGCAGTGGGAGCGGCCGAAGACGATGCTCCGAAGTTGAATGCTGGCGATGGATTAACGGATTGACGACTAGCTCCGAAGGCGTTGTTATTTGCTGGTGCAGCGGCGGCACTAGCTCCACCAAATGAGAATAACTTATTATCGGAACCCCCCGCGTTGGCACTGGTTGCAGTGCTGCTACTACCAAAGAGATTTGTGGATGCCGCTGGAGCCGGGGTTATTGTTGTGCTTCCATCGCCGAATACAAATGTCTTGTTCATGTCTGTTGCTGGTTTAGAGGCGTTACTTCCGATTGAAGAACTACTTCCAAATACGAAGCCCCCAGCGGGTTTGTTGTTGTCTACCGCATTACTAGAACTGGCCCCAAAATTAAATGTGGAAGATGGCTGAGGTGCAGCAGTAGTTGTCGTCTGTCCTCCAAAAATTGAGTTTGACGCCGCTGTCGAAGAGCTCGAAGGGCCACTAGCGGCTGCTCCGAAAATAGAATTCATTGATGGCTTTGTGGTAGCCACCTGATTGTTTGTGCTGGACGATGATCCAAATGCGAACGGAGAGTTCTGTGCGGTTGTTGTGGCGGGCGCAGCGAAGAGGTTCGGTGTTGGTTGCGCGGCTGATGCTCCGAATACCGATGGTTTTGCTTCTGCCTGATTAACGGATGGCGAGCCGAAGCTGAAGACAGCCTTTGTTGGTGCCGTTGTTGTTGTCGCTACAGCAAATAGATTCTTGCTGGGTTCCGGTGCAGACAGCGAACTTGTGACGGGTGCATTAAAAGAGAAGCCACCAATTGCAGGTCCTGTTGTGCTTGAGGCTGCAGGCTTGTCTGCCGATGAGAAGGAGAGTGACCCTTTAAGAGGTGCCGCCGCTGGCGCTGCAGAGCCGAAGGAGAACGAGTTCGCTGGAGTTGTACTTCCAAACATTGGAGGCGGTTGAGCCGGGCTGGCTGCTGAAGTGGCTGCAGAACCAAACGTAAAGGCACTAGTTGCGTTTGCTTGTGCGGTGGGAGCTTTGTTTGCGGAGAATGAGAATGCAGGTGTGGAGCTAGGTTGGGTTGGGTTTGAGGTTACTGCAGCTACGCTACCGAATAAAGACTTCGGAGCTTCGGTAGCCGAAGTTGCGCCAAACGAAAAACCGCCAATGGAAGGGGTAGCAGATGCAGCTGGTTGAGTTAAGGAGCTTGTTGTTATGCCTGAGAAAGATCCCTTGGGAGCAGGCATAACAGTATTGGCTTGAGAGCTTGTCGCACTTGCACCAAAGCTAAACGCAGGAGGCGCAGTTGACACCGGTGCGCTTGTGGTAGGAGTTATGGCATTACTAGTGTTGTTGGGTTTCGATTCTGCCAGCGAACCGAAGGTAAATGTGGGTTGAGCCGATGCTGCTGATTGTCCAAAAACTGGAGGATTATTCGGTGTTGCAGTACTTGCTGCTTTTGCATTTGCAAATGAATTGGATAGCGGATTAGAACCAGTTAACGATGGTGACGAGCCGAATGTGAAAGCAGGTGTAGTCGAGGTAGTTGACTTTGTTGTAAGCGTGCCAAATGTGAATGGCTTTGCAGCTTCCGCTGTGGGTGCCGACGAGATTGGAACGATTGCTGTCGTTGTCGCTATCGACATTGTTGGTGCTTGTGCTGCTGCGAGCTTCGGGAGCGGAGTGACCAACGCAGGCGCTGTTGTGACCGAAGGCACGGAAAGCTGTTTGTTTTGTCCGAAATTGAATCCGCTAAGAGTGGGAATTGAATTCGCTTTGGAAGCGAGTTGTAACATTGGATTAGAGGTGGTACTTGCAGATGAAGCCACTGCGGGAGTTGACGACTGCGTGCTGGCCACCGTGCTTGTAGGTGTATTTAATTTAATTTCATTGGTTACTGCGGATGTGAGTGAACCTGTCTTGAGTTCTTTAGGTTGAAGTGGATTTACAGTTGTTGCGCTTGGCTTTGAGACTGTTGTCGCTGATGTGCTAGCTGTGCTTGGCAAGGTAATTGGTGTTGTTGCTGTAGTCGTTGTTGTTCCAAATGAAATCACTGCTGAGGTTGGTAAAGCAGTAGAAGCGGCAACTGAAGTGGCAACGCTGGTAGATGTTTGCGAATTTTTCTGCTCTTTTTGAGGGGCATCAACCTCATCGTCTTCATTCAATTCTCCCTTCAGTCCACTAAGCATCAGGGCCAATTTGGATTTCTTTGTTTTCTCGATGAGCAGAGTTCCTCCAGATGACAGGGAACTGCTCTTCTTCGGCTTCACAAATTGGATTCCACTTAAATCATCATCGTCATTGGGCTCGGGAGTCTCATTGTGCACCTCATAGGGGGAATCGTCGTAGTTCTTATTGAACAATGTAAGTTTTGGCTTCGTAGAGCTTATAACAGGCTCCGATGCTCTGCGAGAGACTATTCCACATTTCTCTTGAACAACACACTCACTTGGAATTTGCTGTGGAGTACTCGGCAAAGGAGTCACGGGAGTGTACTTGGATTGTAAAAAGTTCTCCAGCTCTAGACTGGTGCATCCGTGTGCTTGTTCATCGCGTGAAGAGCTAGGAGCTACTGAGGAGGTTAGGTTTGTGGAGTTGATTTGCATGGTACTTGAGCTGTTTGTGCTCTGAACCTCGGTATTGAACATTTTCTTCTTGTTCACACTTATCATGCTTGAACTAAGCGAACTCATGATGTCATTGTTATAGTTGCACATTCTTTTCTTCACCGCTTGTTCGGGAGAAACTTGTGTGTTTGGAGTCAGAGCAGCTTCCCGTTGGCGTTTACTTTGTATTGTCTTCTGGCCATTGCAGGTGACTGCGTCTAATTCTTTGCAGTGCTTCTTAATTAGTTCTGTTCCGTCGAGATCCTGTAGAAAAAAAGAAATTTTTACAAATGCTGAAACTTGGTGACGGTGAAAATACCTACATCATTGTTTATTCTCTTTCGCGAGATTTCCTTAAGCACTTCCAGAACGCTTCGAGTTGGAGCCAATTCGCTTTCTGTTGGTGGAGGGTGAAGAATTGGCCGATTTTCCCGCGAAATCTCTTCATCGGTTTTTTGAAGTCCAACCACTGATCCCGACCGCAAAATACTTGATAGAGTATTACCATGAAAAACTGATTTCTCTAAACATGAAGTTCATTAATATTCATTTTTTTATTGAAAAGAATATTACCTTACCTGGTGCAGCTATTCTCGTCATAGATAAATTTCTACTTTTCTTTGCTTTGAATGTTGCCTCATTTTTCTTCAGGTGGACAACCGGAAATTGTCCCGGTTTGTTGTATAAATTCCCGACGGATAGACTCCGATTTAATCGCACACTATTGTCGTGGTATTTGACAATTCTCGATGCCAGACCATTGCTGTGAATATCCACGTAGGTCCTACAAAGAACAACTAATTAAATCAAAATCCCCTTAAAAAAATACAATCAAAGCACCTTGCATCGATGTGTGAAGATGGTGACATTGAAACTTTTGTCGGTGTACCAGTTATGTGGCTTGTATTATTAATCGTCTTGTTACTTTGATTCATTGAGTTATTTCGGCTTCTGGAAGTTATTGGTCCCTCACCCCAGTTAAATTTTGTATGCAAGCTGTAAATGAAACGATGTAGTAACTTTCACTTGATTATTGCACACGCATTTTCCGTACCTTGATCCATTTAAATGTGTCGATTCGGCAATTGGATTTGAAAAATTCGACGAACTCATGCTGAATACACCGCGTATAGAATCCATTCTCAAGATCCTGTTTTTATGTTAAATACAAATTTCACAAGTTGTGTAATTACAGTCTAAGAAATATTGACTACTCAGTCGATTTATTAACACTTGTAAAAATCTCAAAACTTTGTCATTTAATTTACGCTTGTCTTCTATTCTATATATTTCGAGTTTGTAAAACCACAAGCGCTCCACTTTCACGATTTACAACCAATTTCATTGGCCAATGACAGCTGCGTGCACATTTTATTTAACTGACACATCATGTATTTTCAAACCGAAATGTCATTGGGCTGTTTGATTTGACAACGTTCTTATCTTAGGGTACGTTCACATCGATGTGTACCACCAAATATTTTTCTTAGGATATTCAAAGCATATGTGAACCCACGTCTGACACTTCAATCATATGGAGTTTGCTTCTTTGAGTTTGCAGATATACAGAGGAACGAAAAATCGTTGCTTAGCTGTTACACATAATTTTGAGAAATTTCGAGCATTCACAACACTGCCAATCAAGGGGTGAAGATAAGGCTGCTTTTACCACCAACCCTTTTGTCTCACCTCCCTCGCCTACAATAACATCAAATAATTTGCTGTCCAAGTAGCGTGTTTAAAAGCAGTCTAAGCAAATCGTATCGACAAATCGTTGTGGGTGAGATCCGATGTCTACGTGTAAACTAGAGTGATGGAGTCAAAGAAAAACTCAAATTGTTAATTAGATCACATAAACTATACTACAACATTTTCCTCGATAAAAAGATGTCGATATTTCAAATCGCATATTTTGGCAAAATGTATATCTGCTGGAATTTGGGTGTTTGTCTGATGTCGTGTTGTCACCTCTTCATTCATATGAGCATCATTTTTTATAATTTATGGAAACTTTACAACCAAAATAAATAGTTGCCTGAACGCACCTCACAAAAATTAGTGAATTTCAAGAATTACCCACTGAAGCTATTGAAGGGACGTTTTTTATCTGTCACAAATAAAATTATGACATTTCCCAATCTCAGGGAAAATTAAAGACGCTTTCTATCAGACAAAACAACTTTCCTATCGTATTTTTCTCAAAAATACCGATTTTATGATATATTTATATATAGAAAGACCATAAATGAATCCAAATATCACAATAGAACGTAAGCGCGTTGACTGTAATTCGCTGCCAAAGGGATGGCAAAGGGAAGAAGTCCTCCGCAAGTCCGGAATATCTGCAGGGAAAGTTGATGTTTACTACTACAGGTACTTGATGGGCTAATCACACCCTAATTCTATCAATTAGTTATTTTTATACACTTAGCATCCAATTATACCTCTAAAAAAACCTATCTATAAATATAATCTAGTCCCAGTGGTAAGAAATTTGATAGTAAACCCCAACTAGCACGACATCTAGGCGATGCAATAGATATATCAACCTTTGACTTTCAAACTGGTAAGATTATTCAAAACCTACCGCCACCGTCGATATCTCTTCATCGGTGTACCGGCTCATCATCGAGCTCTCTCAAACGCAAGTATAAACCTACCGCAACTGCAACGATCACAGCAACACCATCAGCAACGCCACCTTATTCGATATCTGGTGGATTTGGTGGAGTACCATCCTCTAGTTCCTCCCATACAATATCGCCATCAAGTAGTAGTGGTAGTTCCTCACTTCCATCATCAACACTAAGACATCATCTTGAGTTCAGGTACCAGCGCATGTAGTTCACTCAGTTTACGTTACGTTTTTACCTTATCTATTGTCCAAACACTAACCGAAATTGGCCTTTATGTTTGTATGTAAAAGAAACGAAACGCAAAAATCATTGGCTACCCAGTAGATAGTGCTGAAGCAAAATTTCACCAATTGGTCTCCTCGATGTTTTTTTCCTATTTGTCTTCATTTGTTAGCCTTTGTGTTCGAACTTCTCATTGACTTTCGTTTGATATTCCAGCCGTGCCATACGTACAGACGTCTCTCTAGTCCCGCCCATCCGACAAACTGCCTCAATCTTCAAGCAACCTGTGACGGTGGTACGCAATCATGAGAACGGCAAAGTCAAACACGATCTCAAGAATGGAAACCAAGAGAAGCCGAAACAACTTTTTTGGGAGAAACGGCTAGAAGGACTGCGTGCGTGCAATATTACCGGCGAGGAGTTCGACAACATCGAACTGCCCAAGGGAATTAAATCCGTCGGGCCAAACGTTGATGAGCAAACAGTGTTGCAATCGGTAGCTACCGCCTTACATGTACAGAATCAACCCGTTACCGGCCAGACATCGTCTAAAACAGATCTCACGAAAAACTCCGGTGCTTTCCTGAATCCAGATCAGCCACTTATGCAGTCGATTGTCATATCAGAGGACGACATTCGTCGCCAAGAGGACCGCGTAACTTTGGCCAGGCGAAAACTTCAGGACGCCCTTAAGGCTTAGACTCGAATGCAATATTGTACCCTAGTGATTATCACCTGACACTTGGAGTGTGGAGTGGGTCTGCATATGCGAATATAAAATTAAAAACTGACGAATAAAATATTTTGACGAAATCGGAGAACACTGAAGTGAGGATGGACATGTGCACGTCTCGGTTTGGTAGAATCGTTTGATATCTTTAATTGTAATTTAAATAATTAAGTTAGATTATACATTGATAAATAGATTTTAAATTTAATATTTTGTGAATTTTGCTATTTTTCGTCTTCTGTAGAGTTTCTAGAATTGATATACCTATTTAAAGATTTCTAAACTCATTCTTGGTCCCTTTGTATAATGCTACAGTCCAGACTCTGCCAGGCTGTGTTTAGATTCGCATTTTGGTTGTCCTTTTCCACTAGGGTGCGCCACCTTTTAAGTGGCTGTCCGGATCGAAGGCTCTATAACCAAGCTACCATAGTCCATAGAGGCCTGGTATGTTGTTGTCGCTTTACAGGCACAGTTTGTGGTTGAATCTTCTCCTCCAAATACCTTCAAATCAAACAGGATCAAATATCCCTGATGATTGCACAGCCATAATTGCTGAAATTGCAGCATGCACACATACCTACGATCGTGTGCAAATTCAGTACCAAGACATGGTTTGCATAATTGCTTGGCTGCACGACCACTCCAATTCAAGAGTGGCGTCGTAGCTCCAACAAGAACGGAGACTCTTTTGACTGTTCCAACTCGCGGTAGTCTCCTTAACATGGTGTAAAAGATCCTCTCTGCCGTTTTATGTCAACGACTAACTTCATTCGTCAAAATTCTGTTAGGTCCACATCAGGCGGTTTAAGGCCAGGAAAATCTTACATCGATCAAATTTTCACACTACGGTATATCATAGAAAGGACAGAAGAGATGCAAATCGACATTCTCCACCTATTCGTCGATTTCAAGGCCGCAAATGGCAGCGAACCAAGAGACGGGTTATTTAGCACCATATCTAAGTTTTACCTTCCCCCCTCCCGAGACCTTCAATGTCAAAAAGGGCTTTAGACAATGCGATACCCTGTCATGTGTCTTCGATCTGACAAAACTCACAGGACACGCATGATCTTCCAAAAGTCCGTTCAAATGGTTACTTACGCGGAGGTTATTGATGTGATTGGATGAACACAGCGTTTGCAGTAAAGCTGAGCAAAATCAAATACATGCTCTCATTGAAGCCCACACAACATCGACCTCTGGGCCAGAGAGTCATAAACGGTAGCAAACATTTTGAGGTAACTAGTCAAGGACTTCGTATAGTTCGGCTTTGCAGTAAGCATGGACAATAACACCAGTACCGAGATCAAGCCCAGAAATGATGTTTCGTTGGTTTGAAGAGGTCATTGAGTTAGAGACTCATTTGTCAAAAGTCCAACAAACTCTTATACCTGTCCTGGTCTATGGATGAGACATGGACGCTATCGAAACCGGTAGAAGCTCTCCGTCGTTCTAAGAAAACAAGTTTTGCTCCAACCACGAATTGTACGGGCTGTACAGTGGTGTGCTTAAGCGCTTTCAGATCCAAAGCCTAAGATGGCTACGTCATGTAGAACGGATGTACACCACAGCTCCGGCACGAAGATTCTTCGATTACGAACCATTGGGACAACGCACAGAGGACGTCTTCGATATAACGGATGCGAGTGCAGCGGACCAAATTGGTGTGAGCTGGACACAGCCGGCTGAAGAGGCTTAATGGGTTCAAAACCGGGCCACCCCGGAATGTAGTACTAAATAAAAGTCGAGACTGTTGTACTTAACAAACTCCTTAAAGCATGGAGAACAATGCCTTCTCGACAAATACATTTCAACTTAAAGGGAATTGGGTTTCCTTGTATACAGCAGTGCATGTAATGTATTAGCCGCTGTCCACACAATTTTGAGCTAAATGTATGTAATTTTTAGAAAATTTTTAGCACTTACAGGTGTTCGTTTGGGTATGTAAGCAGCATAAGGACAGCTAAAGGTTGCACCCCTATACCCACCTCAACAGGTACATCAAA
Source organism: Eristalis arbustorum (assembly GCA_916610145.1). Lineage (NCBI taxonomy): Eukaryota > Metazoa > Arthropoda > Insecta > Diptera > Syrphidae > Eristalis > Eristalis arbustorum. The sequence continues at coordinate 104,707,721 of OU744316.1, read as the reverse complement.
CATTTTAAACAATATATTCAAGGCAACAACTTGGTGTGAAAATGAATTCATATTTCCAGTGACTTTCAATGCGCGATTTTTTCCACATAAGAATGTGCGAACTTGTCTGAGTAATTTCATTTATTCACTAGATTTACTAATCTGTTGCTAGCAGTGGTACGCAAGGTTGGCAGCGGTTTCACATGTCATCTTCCACCCCAAGCACACTGAAAATTGCAAAACATTCACCCCCGCAAGAGTGCTATCCTTCCAATGTCGATGTTTCCATATAAAAACAACAAATTTCTTAGATGTAACTACAAAAAAGTTTTCACGAGTTTATTCTCCCCCAAAAGCATACAAATGTGACTTTGTAACAGTTCAGGATGAATTACAAATTTACGCGTCGTCACCCTTGGTGGCCCTGGTGTAGATCACTTGTGAATGATGTTGCACAACTTGTTTAATCAGACCTAGAAATAAAGGCACAATTAATACGCTGTTTTAATCAAGGAGCACACAAATATATTCACCCTTGTCCCTAAGTTCAACCAAAGCCCTCTTTGCAAGTGAACCACGGATCTTTAGACGTTCAGAAACAACCGATGGTGTGATCAATTTGTACTGTGGCACTTCTTTGTACAATTTATCATAAGTGGCCTTATCGAAAAGGATCTGGTTGTTCAACTTGTCCCTGACTTTGCCTTTGGACCACTTCTTCTTCTTGGCCTTGCCGCCGCCACCTCCTTCCTTCTTCTTTTGGGTTTTTTGTGGCTGTTTAGCCGAGGATTTAGTATCCTTCTTAGGCGGCTGTAATAGAACATAGATCAAACGTTTTAATCACATTTCACGCATAAGAAAAACACAAATGCGGCCGCAAACACATGTGCATAATTGGCATAGGCATTATTTCGATAAAATCACGATAAAAAAATTTGTTTAAAAGCACTATCGTCATTATTTGGCTTTACTTTGTTTGCATGTTGTATTCACAAGGCAAATTTAGTTGAATTTTATCGAAAAATACGCTAATTATTTTGGAAAATTGTTCGCAGCACGACTTACCATCTTGAAAACTTCAATTCAAAAAGATGGAGGGCGGAAATAAACGTCGCCACCAAGGCTCAGAAAATAAAAAAAATTGACACTTCGTGATTTGATGTTCAGAATTTGTCTTGACATTTGTAAGGGTGTGTTGGTCGTCGAATTATTTACAAATGTTAACACTTTTTTTTAACGTGTATTGATTCTAAATTAATTTTCTTCATAGTTCTTGTATATTAATTTTTTGCTACTCAAATTTCATGTGTATGTGGAAACCGAGCTAAACATAAAAATATGCAGATATCCTCAAGATATCATGAATTCATTTCTGATGAGAATCATCGTTTAGATGTTGATTTACATACTAGATTTGATCAAATGTTTAATCTCAAATTTAATTTTTGTAAACTGAACCATTCGATACTATTTATTTTTGTATGTATAATTTTCTAAGTTTTTTCCCATAATATTGACACATCTCCATTGATCGAAAATCAAATTCGAAACAAATTTACCACCCACTCAATTAGCACGAACTGTCAGATCTCATAGAACTGTGTGCGTTTGTGGTGTTGTCAACAATACGTCAGGGCACAATTAACAAAAGTCCCCCGAAACTTGTCGGACATCTTATTTTTTTTTTAATTTTTATTAATAAAATACAAAAAGCCACATAATGAAATAAATCCATGTTAAACAAGAAATCATCAATTACACATACGAGAGTCCCAGGATAAGTGCATTTTCCATCTCCAGCTGCCAATTGAGAACAAACAGTTTTAGGTTAACATTTTCTAACAAATCGCAGTGATAACACCACGTATGCATTGTCCATTGAAAATACCACTAAAATGATACATAATAAAACTGGATTTTGTATATTTTATTAGGATAATCAGTAATAAAATGTTACCGCTGTCACATAAACCTGGTAGAAATTTATCGTATCGCATCAAAGAGACGTTGAATCGAATCAAAGAGAAGTTTAACAGTTGGAGGCGGCTAATATTCTCGGATCGAAACTCTAGGAATCTGTTTCTATTTCTACTGCTTAACTTAAGTTTTGCATTTGTTGAATTTTTCTACGGAATATGGACAAACAGTTTGGGTAAGTATTCTCTCATTTTGAGAAAAACTTTCATATTGTTCGGTAAACGTATGCAGCGAATAGATGATCTGGCGGTTGATTTCCTCATAAAACAATATTGTACATAGATACTTCTACGAGGATTGTTTATTATCTCCGGTATTATTGTGCTTTAACACGATAAGGTGGCAATCCGAGATTGCGCCAACGTAAGTGAACACGTTCACGTTTTAGTTGACGCGTATGGTATTAAGCAGATTGCTAGTGTGTTCAATGTTAAAGTCGGCTATCACTTGAAATTTAACGATGTCATTAGAAGATTTATTCACCGAGATAATTGTAAATTCCCGTATTTGATGATGTTTCAAGGTGACGAAGTTTAAGACACATTTCGCAGTTTGTAACAAACTTGGATGCTCTAATTTCAAAAATGGTAATTTCTGTGAAAGTAAGCTTATATTTACTCGCTGTGTCATGCAAGCATTCGTGTTCCAAGTTGTATTCAATTCTACAGATCGCTTCCTATGATGTAGGTTGCGCTTACAGTTTAACCCGATCGGCGTTACAATTGAGTATAAGACAAACTCCTTAAAACACCTTAATCGCAAGCGAAACTGATTTACTACACATTTAATAGCCATCGACTGGCTGTATTTGTATGCATTCTTCTTCTTGGCGTGGCGCTACAGTCCGGTGTGAACCTGGGCCTCAGCCAGAATTCCTCTCCAACTAGAGTGATCTTGGACTTGGCGCCTCCAGTTTCGTTCTCCTATTTTATTAAAATTTCTTTTAAGTTGCTTACGCTATCGGAGGCAAGGTCTTCCTCTGCCGCGTTGTCCCTCAGAGTTGGCCTCGAAGCTTTTTCGAATCGAATATGACTCGAAGGACTTTCCTCTCGAAGCGACCAAGCATTTCTTCGTCCTTATTTGACATCCATGCCATACAGCAGGACTGGGACTATCAAGCTAGAGATAGAATGGTTTGCCGAGACGGGGCTTTATTTGTTAATTGCCGCCTAAATCCAGACAGCCAGGGTTATCCTTCGTCTTATCTTCGCGGTGATGTCATTGCCGTAGTTTATTGCACAGCCTATCCTATCTATCTAGGATGTATAAATTATTCTCTGCTAATTCATTCATGGTCACACTCTAACCAACCCACTTACCAACTTGGTCTACTTTTAAATTTTGCAATTCATAAAAAAATTGATGTACAACATTTTTTTATATTGAGCTACAGAAGCACTCATCTGGAAAAGGTTAGCGTAATTCAGCGCGCATTAATTTGAGTGGATTGGCCAGCAGAAGCATACTGAACCCAATTAAGTACATAATCTCGCAATTTGTATTTAATTTGACATACATCGGCTATATCGACCAATTTTTAGGCCATGATAGCTGAAAATGTATTGCATCGATACAGCTACCAAATTCGTCAGTCCCTAGCGGTTTTGACTGCATATTGCCCTTCTTTATTTCCTGTCACGTCATTGAATTTTCTCACCATGATGTACAGAGTAAAACCAAAGCTTATTATCTTTGTATTAAAATATTCAAGATGTATGATATCTTATCGTAGCCGGTGTTACTATTTAATTTCTTTTTGTGCACGTTTATTTCACGACCTATCCATGATGTTACTTATGATGATATTGAAGAGATAAACAAACAATTTAACTTAATTTTAAAAAAAATGTTCAGGAGACCCATTTTATCTATCACGTGTCCCTCATCGTACAAATTAAAATACCAGACAGAGAAGGCATGGGCATGTTCTTCATAATGACTTATCTTGGTTTGAAAAAATGTAGGTTTATCCATTTTGCTTCTAGATACCTATACTCTAGATAGGAAACTCATAAAATCGAGTGTTCAGCCACCTATGCGAGAAGGATGCATCTAAAATGAATTACAACTGATTTACCTTGCACACCATTTATTGCCTTCACTTTGCTTCATGATAGCATCATTCTCTGTTACAAAATTGTAGCTCTTTCTAGCTTTTATATCTCATAAAGTTTCGTCTAAATCAAATCTTATCTGAAGAGCTTCTGTTTCGTATTGTATAAGCATAGCCCATTTATGGCACATTGCCGCCTTTATTAGTTCTGATTGAAAATTATTATTTATTGATAAGGAGTCTCACTTAAAATAAAATGCCTACTATGGCTCATTCAATTTGTTAAGTCATTTCTGTACGAATTAGAAAAAAAGCTTTTGGAGACACCACTGTACTCTCACTTACGTTTATAAATGAAATAAGACTACATTACTATTGCAGCTGTTTTGCATCACTTATGTTAATAAATGTGAAACATATGTAAGGCAGCTGTTCTCTGCATAGGTTTTCCTTCCACAGATAAATACAAACTGCAAAACAAACCAATAGTGCTCTTTGTGCATCAGTTAAATCTGGCGATTTTATATGTGTACATATGGTTTTTCTTATGCCCGATTTCACAGTACAACCTTATCCGCTAGTTTAACCAAATGTAGAAGTAGAGTACAGAATAGTTTTATAGTTTGAATAAAATATTTAAAAGCTGCTCTTTAGCTAGATTAAAAAACAAATGGCTAATTTGTCTAAATAAGCAATTTTTAGTAAGTTACCACATTGTTAGATAAAACTGAGAGACTGCCTGAGATTTTAGGGCGACCAAACCGAGAATTTGTTTGCAAGGGGTTAAGACCATACAGAACAACCTGAAATACATACTATTAAAACATGTTATAATAATGTTAATTACACCTATGTGTAATTATAAGTTCAATAGAATAGGAGTTACCCGCCGGGATAGGGTAAGAAACACGAGGAGCAGCTACACGTTAGCACGAATGTCCCCACCATTATGTGCTTTAAATTCGACTCCATGGGGAAGGCGGCCCCTTGGTGGACCAGGTAGTTGGAACAAGATCAAAAACTCACTTGGTTGCTGGGATCGAGTGCCCTAAAGTTCTCTAGTGCGTACTATACTCACGCGAACCCTTTAGTAAATCATCGGGGACAAAAAATGATAATGATTATGGGTGGCGCTAAATACCTTAGAAAAGCCAGCATCTAGCTTCTCAGCAACACTTGTATTATGCGTGGTATTGCTCCCTTCTCAGTAAAATGGATCCATAATTTTGTGCCGACTCGTAACGTCCAAGTTTCAGAAGCTTTTTTTAAACAAGGAGGTGGGGCTGCGAAAATTATTTTTGTAGTACTGTTCTCGAACCTTGATTCTGTAGGTGCATTCCACTTGTGTGAGAACAATAGCACGCACAACACGAGTGGTTGCTGAGAAGCTAGGCCCTGGCCCTCTGCGGGCTGTAGCGCCACCCATATTATATTATTATATTGCCATCAGACAATAAACTAAGCGCATCAACCGTCTGTATTTCTCTTAATAAACTTTAAGAAACCTTTGCAATTATCATCTTCAAAGATGCCTTTTACAAAGTGGGGAATTGTTTGCAAATGTGAGTAAGGTGCATGGCAGCTCAAACACATTTATCTTAGTCGCCAATTTTTTAATCTTCTTAAGGCATAACTTTTTGTGGTGGCCTGTTGTGTTGTAGGTATGTACGTCGACCCCAACGTTGACGTCGTAGGTTCGATCCTTAGTCTGTACGACAAAAGTAATGTTCACGGTCTTTCGAGTCACTGACATGTTAAAGAGTAAATCTGTCTACAAATAGCTTCTCAAACTTGACCGTTCGGAGTCGGCATAAGACTTACGTCCCTTTCACTCGTGAGATAACAAAAGCACCCACAATACGAGTGGTTGCTGAGAAGCCTCAACGGGCTATAGCATACCCATATTATTAATACATATATTAAAGTCGGAGGTGGACCAATATGGCCCTCCAGCCGACGGATCTCTCGACCGCCTGCCTTCATGTTCGCGCACCAGTTCCGGCAACATTCAGAATTTAGTGTTAAAACTTTCAAATTTCCTTGTAAAAAACACAAATCGATGACTAAATCCAAAGACTGGAGCAAGTATTTGTTTTGCTCTGCGTTACCAACCGCTTTTCAATCAACAAAACGCTACATGATCGGAATACCTAAATAAAATTAAAATAAACGAACTGCTATCAATTGGAATTGCAAATAATTTTCTACATCTTTTTCTTTCAGGTCTCATTTCGGATTCCTTTCACATGTTCTGGGACTGTACCGGTCTGATATTCGGCGTAGCAGTCTCGATCATAACAAAATGGAAAGCGAACGATAAATATTCCTACGGATATGTGCGAGCAGAAGTCTTAGCGGGCTTCGGAAACAGTCTCTTCCTCTTGTTTATAGCGTTTTTCATTTTAAAAGAAGCAGTCGAACGACTCGTTGAGCCTCCAGAGGTAAAACACGAGCGATTGTTTGTAGTGTCGGTACTGGGTCTTCTGGTGAATCTCGTCGGAATATATGCCTTCCAGCATGGACATGGACATTCACATGGCGGTGGCGGTGGCGGCCATGGTCATTCCCACGGAGGCAGTCACAGCAATCACATGGACATGCATACGGTCACAGTAGACGAACATCACAATGGCCATGGTCACAGCCACGATCACGGTGGCCATGGCCACAGTCATGACCATGATCATGGTCACAGTCATAACGGATCCACAGCAACCGAGTATAATAGTAGCAATTCGCAGATAATGCGCGGCGTATTCCTGCATATTCTGGCCGATACTCTGGGATCGGTGGGCGTCATTGTGTCTGCAGTTTTAATGCAGATGTTCGGATGGATGATTGCCGACCCAATTTGCTCAATTTTCATTGCACTGCTGATTGCGATGAGTGTGTTTAGTTTAATTAGGGAATCGACAATGATACTTATGCAACGACAACCAGTCGCCCTTGACCGGTCTCTGCCGCAGTGTTATCAAAAGGTAACAGGGCTGGCAGGAGTGTATGCCGTTCAAGAGCCACACTTCTGGACGCTATGCTCGGAGGCATATGTAGGAGCGATCAAATTGGAGGTATCGAAAAACGTAGACCCCAAATACGTGGTCACACACACGCGAATGATATTCGAATCAATTGGCGTCAAACAAATTTACATCCAACTCGACTATGTGTGATGATAGTGAAACTAGGAATTTATAATTAATAATTAATAATGTTTATATTATTAAAAATACATAAGAAAGGAACATTACTGAACAAATTGATGTTGGCACATTTCGATTTTCCAATTTTCCGCATACGTTTCTGTTCTGAGTAAATTTATTATTTTTTTTGTTTATGTTAAAGAGGAAACATTTTAAATGTTCGGCAGTTTATTATTGATTTTGCTTAACTTAATTATTATATTAGCAAATAATTTATCATTCCAATGCTACAAGGTTGAAATAGAAAATGTATTTATTTTACAAAAATGCATTCAAACAAAAAAAAAAAAATAAACAAATGAAATTCAATGCAAACTCTAAAAAAAAAAGACTGTTTGCAGAGAGAGAGAGAGGATGTGTTGAGAGAACTTTAGTTGCAATGGTAAAGTGGATCAGAAGCTTAGCTGTATTTTTTTTAAAGTTAAGTTGCCAACGATAACTTAAATCTATTTTTTTTCTCTCTTGTTTTATACTTGTCATATGATGAAGAAGAAAATACGAATATTTATAAATTGAACTATAAAACCGAAAAAATTGTATATAAATGAAACTTCTTAAGCGATCATAAATTAATTTTCTAAAACCGACACACGTTGATTGTTTTATGTTTTTATCGAAAGAAACGTCGCACAGTGGGGCGGAATGCACCAAAAGCTGACATTAATTCGAAATTTGAAATCTGACGTGAAGCTACGTCGGTTTTATTTTTGTGTTCGTAAGTCGAAAAAATCGTCCCATTATCTGCAGCTCATCTCGAGAAGGAGGATCAAATTGGATCTGATAGGGGATGGTTTGTTTGGCGCACTATGGTTGTAATGTTATAGTATGGAGTTCAATTGCTCTTTCAGGTGTACGAAATCTTGTATACATAGAGTAAACTAATAAAACCAATATTTACAAACTTTAACAGACAGATTTCAAAGCTACTTCCAAAATTGGCACTTTGATGATTAATACCGTTTTGTCCGCGACATTTGCCCTAATGATTGTCAAAGAGTGGTTGCTTTAAAATGTCCAACAAGTTCCTCCCCACCCAAATTAAAGTCCAGATCTGAACGTGATCGACCATTTAGGGGCTCATATCGGGGGTTCGAATTCCAGTGAAAGCATAAGTTAATTTGCTTTTATCTGGTCCGATCAGCATTTATCGTTGGGATCAAATTAACGGCACTGGGTATGATAATACGACCAACAATGGTCTAAATGTGCTGGCAGCCCAATAGCCTAACCTATATCCTTAACACAGACCGGCGTTTCGAAAAAATAAATTTTAAATAATTTTCACGGCCCCACATCTTTCGAGTCACTGACAATGCTCAAAGAGTATTTCCTGTCTAGATAGAGCTTCTCAAACTTGGCCGTTCGGATTCGGCATAAAACTGTAGGTCCCTTCCACTCGTGAAAGAACAATAGCACGCACAACACGAGTGGTTGTTGAGAAGCTAGGCCCTGGCCCCCTATGGGCTGTAGCCTATTATTCTTCTATATCTGCTTCTTCAATGACCATTCAAAATAAATTGATTTATCAATTTCGTAAATACCAGTTTAAAAAGTTACAGCCGTTGTTTCAGAGTTCCTCTTTGTCTTTATCAACATTTTTTCACTGGGGCTTACTCTTACAACTTCTGCGTGGACTTATTGTAAACTGTGTTCAAATCTTCAATTAGGGGCTGCAGCAAATATACCACAAGTGCTTCGTAATATGACTGACAACCTTCAACATTTAACATAAATGAACTTAGAACTATATGCATGTGTCAGATTCTGTGATGGAAAACGTTTTGAAAAACGTTTGAGGTTCTTCAAAGCTCGTCAGCCTCTTAGTAATCTACATAATTCAATGATTTCCTTTGCTGTTATTGAGGCAAATAGAATCTATCTAATTAACACTCAATTGCTAGTTGCTGGATGTATCGCAATTCCTGTTATGGTTCGAAACTGTGTGAAAGATAAATGAAATAAAGGAAACTTCAAATTGGATTTAATAGTAGACTAGCCTAGAGTTGGCTCGGTACATTTATGATCATAGAAAGTTATGATACATTGCACGTCCTAAAATGTTTCTCCACAATTCAGGAATTAAATGCGATTGTGTGCATCACGGTATCACACATCAATTTTCGGTATAAGGGTAGGTATAGGACTAATCAATTGTAAAAATGTAGTAAGTACCTATGTATGCAGGTAAAATACATAAGCTTACCTGTATTTTTTCATCGCATCAATTGTGCGCCGGTTAGTGTGGAAGTAAACACCGCATAATTGTCAGTAAATGAAACGCAAACAATTCTGATGCATTTTTCCGACCCTTCGTACAATTTTTCAATAGCATTGTGCTGACCTATAAAAATCACTGTTATACATATGTACATACATTACCTAGGTATATGAAATCATACACGCATACATACTTTTTGCACATGCTAGTCGGATTTACAAATGTATGTTCGTTAATTCTTTCCAAGTAAAGTGGATAGGTTTTCCATTTATGCCACTTTATTTACGATTCTTACAAATTCCTTTGTGTGATCACGTTTGTACCAATTCCATTGCCTATAACCTTGAGAAATCGGCAATGAGCATCCTAAAGACGCCTTACAAGTTTTTATTTCAGACACTATTTTTCAACTTCATAGAGTGTTATTGTACAGACCAGGACCAATTTTAGCATCTTGATTTATTATATGTTTGGTGAAAATTGAAAGCGAATTTATTCTTTTTCGTCCCCGTCACATTTTCAGCAAGTTCAACTATTCTCATTTAATGGAAATCCTTATGTATGTAAATATGTAATCGATATTTTTCGCAGAGAAGATGAAAGGACAAAAACACACCTTGGCATATGGACAAAATTATTCGCAAATAAGTGTCTTTGGACTTTTTTCATCTGCAACCAGAATAGAAGGATTGGATTTAAATCAAAAGACTTGCTGTGTCCCTCATGAATAATTATGTTCTGAAGTGAGTATCCCCTTATGGAATATACGTTTCCTTAACCAAATTAGTGGTGGGCATTCACACAGTTTGTGCTCAGAAGTTTCATCCTCTTCGAGGCATAGTCGACAAGAGTTGTCTTGGTACAGATTTAATTTGTTAAGGTGTTTTTCAGACCGCTTGTTTTTCAGTAACCAGTAAGAACGTTCCTTAGTCTTCACAGTACAATGAGTATTTCCTTGCATAAATAAGGCCTGTTTAAAGGTTTTTATTGTTTAAGACCATGGTCATATATCCACTGATTTAAATGAAATTTCTTAATCGGATTTTTAACTTCTGTCCAATTGATGAGCAAGCAAATACCAGCTCATCTTCAGATGCTGGGGGCAGATCTCGATGGAGTGGATTTCGGCATGGAATACAGTAGGACTCGACCCATTGGTACGGAAATCCTGGTGTTGGGTCCAAAGACTCCGGCGATTATTTCAGAATCCATGAAATCCAAAAAGTCAAATCGATTTATTATTTTTTTAATATTGTACAAGACACCGCACGAAATAAAGTTAAAGGAGTGTTTTTGCTTTACAGCGAGTACTTTGTCCATTAAAAGTTGAAGGTGTTTATGGTCTGCTGTTCTTATCCTTTTCGAATTAGTTTGGGGAAGCGGGAGAAAACGAGCATGATCCAAGCAAATGAACAGCTTTAAATAACTAAATCGTTTGGATATTATTTTTTTGAGCACACCCATATGCCGAACAGTTTTGTGTATCCATGTACATAATAAAATTAGACTTCAGTTTTAAATAACTTAACCCGGTTTCCATCATCTTACATACTTCAACAAGAAAGACCTTGTCGGTGCTAGAAGTCCATACATGTTGTACATAGTATGAGTAATTGCAGCAATGCTGCATACTGTATATAGTATACAGTACTGTACATATGATTGTGCACAAATGACAGTGAAATCTAATACTGAAGTAAATAATGGTAACATGATACCCTGTTCTTATACTTTTATTGACTAACTTCCTGGAAATTATAAATTTGTGTGAACATCTTCTCTTAGAAAAAAGGAATAGTATGTTATTCTTGGTAAATAAGAGAAACAGGATAGGTACCTGAATCAAAAAAACATCTGCCGAAAATGTGTATCCGCAACAACAAATGTGTCTAGACACAGAAAAAGATTCGAGAACATTTTTTTCAACCTGGATATTTGATTTTCTCCTTTATTGCCTTTATTACTTGCAATTTTCTAAAAAGAATCTTACAATCCCACTATACACAGGTAGATTCTACTTATGCATAAAGAAAAGGTAAGCAAAAACAGTTTCCCTCAGTAGCATATGGATATACAAACATATGTACATCACACATGCATATTTTCAGCTCTATCCCCACGCCCATGAGAATTTACCAATTTGGGCAAATTGTAAACAATCCATGAAAACGTCTGCCTGATCTAATCAGCCTTGTTGTCAACGAGAAACCACACAAAAATAATAATTATTAATACGAATAGCGCCGGCTGATTAGTAGCAATTCACAACAAAAACGTGCCACAATATGCACAAAAAATTCACATTACGATCATTGTGCACACATCGCGACGAATTCAATTAATAAAACCGCAAATTGAGAACCCAACACGCAGGCGTTTGCCATAAAAACATTTCATGTTGCGGCAACATTCTTCTTTGTATATGTGTATGAACCAACAGCGTGTATATTTGCACAAAATCGAAATCCACGTAAACAAAAAAAAAATTGCAAGCCTCTTGGAAAAATATGAAAACGCAGTAAAAACGCACGCCCAAGCTGAAGACAAAAACAAAAAAAAACTGCAGGCAAACCTTGAATGTCCTCTGCAGTTGCATAGTCACACCGAAATGAGGTTAGGTCATGACTCATGCCATTTTCTGCGCCGAGATCAACAAGTCTATTGACTGAGTGCAATAACCCAATCCCAGCCATCGAATGACGCCCGACAGCAGGAAGAACAGCAAAAACAATTAAAGAAAATCACAATTTTAATTCCGTCCGCATATTAGTTCTATTTCTTTACATCAATATCAATGAACAGTTACAATAAAAAAAGAGATAATTGTTTTATACTATAAACACCGTAGTTTGTTTCTTTTTCGCTTTTTTTCGAATATTTGAGTACCATCATCGTATTTATGTAAAAAAAGGAAAAATCATAGACAAATATAAAATTGAATTACTTAAATTATGTGGTGTTGAAATAAAAAAAAAATAGAAATTACAATTTTTTTTATCATGAACTCTACTGTGCCTTATAATTTCTCTTCTTCCAAACCGTGTTTGTAGAACATGAAGACGGGTGTACTCTTTCCGTTGATGTCGCGGTATTCACACATGGCCACCATACCCTCGCAGTCCATTGATTCACCGGTGAAGAATTGAAGATCCTTGAAGCGTCCGAGGATGTCCTTCATTACCTTGTTCATGTTGGTCTTGAAGATTTCCACTTGATCTGGTGAGTTCTCCTCCAGTTTTGCAATCAGTTTCTTCATGTAGTCCTTCAGGTAGAGGGTGAATGATTTTTTATCACCGAATGCAAAGCATTCCTCCAGACGGTGATTGAGAACAATATCAACGCCAGTTTCAACGTTTGAATCTGTGCCCTCGTCAGCTTCTTCAGCAGATGGATTGAAGCCTTCGATTTTGATATCGTCCTGGGAGCGACTAACGAGTGATCCGTAAACTTCGTAAATTACATCATCGACGAGTTTCATTTTGTATGTATCGGAAAACATTTCGTCACCGGAGATAATATCCTTGAACAATCTCATGATTTGATGATTTTTTAATGTAGAAATTTACGGAAAAAAAATTAGTCACACCGACAATGGACTGACACGATGCCACGCGCTATGCAAAAAGAACGAAAAGTGTTCCACTCTCAAAAAAAATCTTCTTTATATGCCACAGTACGTAATAGACGAATGTAGTAGATGGATGAGAGTAGATTCGAAGTTAAGGTGGTAATTACTTGCTTAAGGGGTGGATTATATTTCCTCGAAGATATTTTGAAATTTCATAATGTTGATGAGTTCACGCTTATTTTGGAATTTATTTTAGCATATACATGTTTTGGCTTAAAAAGAAGGACAATCGGATTAAACCTGTACCTATACTCACGCCAGTATGCTACATAATTACTAAATTTTTGATGAAAAATGTGGCGACATTACCTTGTATTTTTGTTATAACTGCATGATTTAATTTTGCATTATTTTAAATGCAAAATTATGGAAATTTCATACAAAAAAATTGTGATGATATTTTAAAACATGAGTACATCAATTTTCCTATGTATCTTCGAACGCAGGAATTGAAATCTACTACCATCAACTGCAACATTCATACATTTGGCATTAAAATCAATGAATGGGTCAATTTTATATAATTTTTTACAAAAAAATTTAAGAAATAATCGAAATTAACGGAATAATTAAACTAAAATTAGCATAAATTAAGTAAAAGAAAACATTTGTATATAAAAAGGATTGAGAACTTAGAAAGTTGTCACAGTATCTAACTTCGCTTGATAATAGTACTGCCAAATCTCTTGGTTTCACAACCAGTTTAATTTTGACGTGAAGCAGTAACGAGAAGAAAAATATTCATCCGACATCGAAAAAATGTAATATCTATTTTATTATCTCGATAAAATTAACATTTATTCCTTTAATTTATTATTTCTAGGTATTCCCTCACTAGATCATTGCATCAAACAAGTGCTCTTCGCAATGCTGGCGCTTTAAAGGCTGCTCGCGCTATTGCCATCAAGGTAGTTCCAACCCAGCCAGAAACTGAAAACTATGAGGAACGAAATGCTCGTCTTGGACGTGCATTATCTCCGCATTTGACCATTTACAAGCCCCAATTGACCAGTATGCTCTCTATTACGCATAGGATGATGGGTGCCACTCTGGCCGGGTACACAACAATCATTGGTTTGGGTGCCCTTGCATCGCCAGTCGATTTCTCTCACTATGTCACCATGATTGAGGGACTTCAGCTTAGCGGTGGAACTTTGATCACACTGAAGTTCCTCCTGTCTTATCCATTCACATTTCATGCTGCAAATGGTGTTCGCCATCTCCTGTGGGACACTGGTAAATTGCTGAAGATCAATGAAGTTTACTCCAGTGGTTATGCAATGGTCGGATCATCGGTAATTCTGTCTGCAATTCTTGCACTGCTTTAAAAAAATGTATAGAATCAATTATACATTATGTAGATATAAAACATTGCCGATGAAATATGTTTAATTTAAAACGACAAAAGTGCTGTAAAGAATAAATGTGTTGCTATTGCGTTGGAGGCAATTCCATGCAAATTATACAACAAATTTGTGTTACGTAATGACTTTGTTTACCTCTTTATAGAATACCAACATATACATGTGTATGCTCATATGTTATTTGTGTTTTGGCTGTTCATTAAAAGAAATTCGAGAAAAAAAAACAATTGTTGAGGTGTAGTATTTCATCATTTCTTGAAAGATTACTTAAAGTTTCGTGGACTTAATTGTACTAATTGCATTTGTTTGTGGTGAAAGAGAAACCTGAAGTTCTTCCAATTATTCCCGGTTCTGACCATTGTGAGAATGAACTTTGTCGTCGACTTGATTTGTTATCGCTTACCTGCTTATGCTTAATGACTGTTTATTTACATAAGAAGGTTGAAAACAAGCATCACCACCACTGAGTGGCTGTAGAGATGGAGGATTTTACCATTACTTTGTGTTCTGGAATTGTTACATTTGTAACATTTATAAGAGGTCCGCGGTACTAGAGAACCGAAATACCGGTTGTTATGTGTTTTTGACGCTTGAAAGCAGCTTTGATTTGATGGATTCTTTGATTTCCTACTCTCTAGTATTAACTACATCTTCATCTATTTGGCTTGGTAGTTCTTGTACAATGTTATTGGTAAACTGTGTGCGGATGCCAATTTTGCAAGTAGGATTTGCTCATATGTTCAACATGTTCTCACACCTCATTTGCTATAAAATAACACTTTTATAGCACTCATTAGCACTGATTTGCACTTTCACTTTATTTACTAACCATTGCTCAAAGTACACCACGTATTTTTATGGGCTTTACCTCTTCCAATGCTCATGACTTTGTCTTGCTGGCTCCAGTAACTGCTCCTTGGTAACTCTAGTGCCGTGATCCTGGATGTGCAGTATATGTACCTGTTGCCATTTCTCATTCTGTCTTGCAAGGTGTGTGTCCAGGATAAACAAATTTTATAGGAATATGTGCAAGTGACATTCACTCAATTCGCCCATGAGTGTTTTATGTGGCATGAAATATACAGCAAGGTTTCAACATTGGCTTAGATGTGCAATTTTTGTTGCTAAACTCGTAGCACACCTCCAATGTTCATTGCTAAGAACTGACGAGTGATTTCGACCAAGAGACGGTGGAAATTAACTTAATTAACTTATAGTTTTCTATATGCACCAAAGCCCGACTTTCGACAGCTGTATACAGTTTGCGTGACGACGGAGAAAACCGCCTATCACGATCACCATGGAGAATATTGGAATTATCAATATACAACTGGAGAATGATACATCTAGGACGTAACACATTCCGACAAATCCACCAGATCATCGATAAGACGAAGAAGCTGCGATAAAAACTGACAACAAGTGAATGTTATGCAGCCACACCAGCGGAGAAAGCGAAAGCGTTTTCAACCTAGTTCAAAGGCATCTTCCAACCATCACCACCAGAGGATCCGGAATTTGACACGGAAGTGAACACCTACGTCAATACACCAGAGAACCCAATTGCACTAGACGTCATCTTCAATGAAACCAAAGCAGCTGGCGACCCGGTAGAAAATTAAGAACTTACAACGGCCGAAGAAATTATTGGAATGTTTCAACGTATCACAACAAGGAATGCAGCTGCAACCGACAAAATCTGGAATTTCATCCTGGTCATACTACAAGCCATCATTATTTCTCACCATCATTAGGAACAATTGAATCAATTTCTCCTATTTGCCTTGCAATTGGAAAGAAAAAACATTCGAAGCTTAATCTATTAACGAAGATCTACCAAGATGTTGTAGCTGTCCATAATATAACAATAGCGAAGTTGCTTGCTTCCTTGACGTAGTTTTCGAAACGGTCTGGATATAGAGCCTCATCTACAAGCTGAATCAGATTCGACTCGTCTTTAATTTGAACAAACCGAACTGTTGTCTATTCACAGATAACTCACCAGCTCGCAAAGCAGAGTCCAAATGCAGACTGGAAAGACTCTACACCGATTTAACAAAAAATATTGGAAAATCTGTACTTATGTATGTGTTTCAGGAGACTAGCAGCGAAACGTCGGAGCATAAAGATCGTGCTCCCAAACAGTACGGAAATACCATCTAATAATCAGGCTAGATATGTATGTACATTGGTCTTAACTTCACGGAAAGATTGAAGTCGAACAGTCACTCGAAACTAAACCTTAAGAAGGCTCATCTAGGCTTCAGAGGACAAAGCTGCTGCTGACTCACTTATTATATGAAAATTCAGGAAATATGGCAAATAAGAAATCCATCTCCTTCGAAGGTTCTTTATTGACTACTTATACATTTCACATTTCCTTAATATTATAGTCAGAAAATGAATGAATGAATTACGAATGGATCATTCGAATATTTAGGCCAATGAAAATTGTTATAGCAAATGTATTCCATATACTTAATGCTGTATGTATGAGGTAAAAAGAATATCTATTTGAATATACAGTCGAAACCATAAGTAGACAGGCTGATTTAAATTAAAATTGAATACTCTATATGGCAACCATTTCTATGACCAGCAGACATAAGCTGGATAATACTGCGAATATGTACCGGTCTCACCCTCGACAGAAACCGTCGAAAGCACCAAAGCATTATCATCTGGCAATAGTACATGATGACACTCTTCAGAAAGTAGCTGCTCGACATCAGTAAACATCTCAGCAAGGGAATCTGAAACATGAGAAAAGTAATCCCCGGACAACGCTGTTTCAACGCGCTAAAGCGAATTTTCCATCGATATCTAACAACCAACTGCATGATTTTTACCAGAGCATCGTCTTCAGTTTTAAACATAGTTATGCCCTTGCTGTTGGTTTTAGGGGTCACGAGTTCGAATCCCACTGAAAATAAAGATGGAATGCTTTTATCTGGTTTTCAAATTTGGTCCACTCACCTTTTGCCGTTTCGATCAAATTAACGGCATTGAGTATCACAATAGAAAAACAATGGTCTTAGTGTGCTGGCAATCACGCTGGCGCTGGAGTTGGAAAGCCAACAGACGATTGGATTTCTTTGCGTTGTTTGTGCGGTCACGATGATGAAAAGGGGATAATATGCTTACACTCCTGGTACTGTCCTTACCTTTGAAGGTCTAGACGCTTCATGGTGAAGCTCCTGAATAAGCTCGATAATGGATGGTGGTGTTCCACAGTTCTCCAGAGTGTTCCAGATGGCTTCTTGTCGGACCATGTCGAAGGCACTCTGTAGAAGTTGACGAATAACAAAACTATGGAGGAGTTCAGCCGACTGTTCGATGATTATCCGAATCGAATTGATGTGAATATGTTATCCACGCTTGAGTAGTTGGGCTGAAAACCGACTTGCTCACTGGGAGCACGTTCCTCGGCAGTTGGGAAAATCCGGTTTTGGATCAACGAGCGCAGTAGCTTCTGGAAAGTATTCAGGACTGAGATGCCTCTCCAGTTTTTGTACGCTCTTAAGTTTCTTTTTCTAGGAATGACGACAATGACACCTTCGTTCCAGATATCGGTGCGTTCAGACCAGGCTGCACGGATGATCGGATATAGGATCGGTGCCATAACTGCTGCTGTCAGAGTTCCACCGGCAGATTGTCTGGGCTAGGGGCTGTGAGGCTCTTGAGCTTGCAAATTGTAAGCTCGATTACAATTAGGTGTTGTGAGAATATGCTTTGTGTGATTTATGCGGACTATAGAGGGAAATGGGATTCATTCCTCTTTGACCGGTGGGGATTCAGCGAAAAATTCTTGCTATCGGTTCAGCTGTTGTCCTGTATCCTAGATGTTCTATTTCTTGCTCTTCAGAGGTGGCGTGGATATAGATTTATTGCCACACAGATTTCGTGTGGCAGCATATATGCGACTTAAGTTGCCACGGGCTGCAGCCGGCAATATCCCGGTATAATTGTCTTCTATCTTCTCGCGCTATCTTCGTTACTGACCTTTCTCCTGCGTCCTTGTCTATGTCTACCTTCATTCTTCTCGTAAGTGGGCTATCTGTAGTTGCCCCTTTGGCTTTCTACTGATATCGGTCTGGTTCCAGGTTGCATCCCGAACCCACCAAATTCACTTGTGGCTTTTGTAAGCCTATCGTTTCCGTGTTGAGGACAGTCAGCCGGCTTGTTAGGTCTGCTCAACTCAGCAAAAGTAGTTTTAACACCAATATTCATTTATAACAAACGAATGAAATGTGTTACCAACCTTTAATAAGTTTAATAACACAATTAATTTTTGTAATACAACTCATTCCCGAAAATCAACTAATTTTCATTACTTAATGTACACCCAGCTAATGCCAGGGTTGAGAGAAGAGATCCCCCAAGCATAGCATATCCAGTCTTACGTACCCCGGACCGAGTTAAGCATCTTCCACTCGCCCAGAGTAAATGACGAACCCCACCGCAGCCATGGAAGCAAAATGGAAATGCTACTCCACACTTCAGAAGGAACAATGACAAGGCGCTTAGCTGCATTCCCTCAAACATGGCTATCATATAGGAAAGCTCATGAGGGTTGACGATTGCGTTAATGGCAAACGTTAAATTAAATGCCACCAAAAGCATTCCGCTAATTCTGTGCGAGATTGAGAGCAACGTAGTCATTTGCATTCGATATATGGACAAATGAGGGGACATTGGACGCTTGCGATTTATATTTTTTGCTAAAAATGGTTCATAGATTGTAACGTTTGGAACCACTTTCATTTTGATTTGCCTTGCGGGGTGCATAATATGAGGCATGCAGAATGGCTTGGGTTTTAATAAAGTCCGCAGAAGTATATGCCTGGAAAAAAATTGTAGGGCAACAAGAAATTTAGATTGTGGATGAATATGTGAGTGATTGCAACTTACATTGTGCATCTGTTCCCTTCTTTAGAGGTAGCTGTTGATATGATTTATGTTGGAAAAAAATCAAAATTGGTTGAACTTTTGGTGATCGATTAAAGTGAGAATAGACGGGGTTTTCAAAGTTGGCTCTTTTTATCTAGTAAGCAAAGTATTTAACTAGAAGTGTAAATGGAGTCGAAATGAACTCCTTCGGAGGTGTCAACGCCGACCGCAATCTGCTGACAAATATTCCCGATGTCTACGTGGGCGGCGACATGTCCAATGCTCCCCTGTCAGATACTCAATTCGACCGCATAGGCGTCAGTCATTTCTGATGGACGACGCTCTTCACCAAGAGCCTCCTGTACTCCGGTTCGGGGCAACACAAGAAAATGAAGATTGTCGGCAGTGTGGACGAGCTCAAGTTCGTCGTTGCGAGCACTTCGTGTCCCGATCGTTGCACAGTTCGCTGAGTACACGCTGATGCAGCCATTGCACAAGAGGGACAGCGCCATGGACAGTGATATGACACTTGCATGAACGAAAAGTATTACGCGGCCAATGAGAGTCTGAGTTAGGTTTACCTCCCATCACAATGGGTCTAATATTACCCATAATCGGAATATGAGTAAACGCTACAATACTGGTATCGTTTCGAATTAATTGTCGGCTAGATACATTGACGAAGAAAGTCTACCCACGCAAACTCTGCAATAGTGGTGGCCCGTGGCGTTGTGGGTACGTGCGTCGACCCCAACCTCGACGTCGTAGGTTCGATTCCAGCTCCGAGCGACAGAAATAATTTCACGGTCCCACCTCTTTCGAGTCACTGACAATGCTCAAAGAGTATCTCCTGTCTAGAAAAAGCTTCTCAAACTTGGCCGTTCGGATTCGGCGTAAAACTGTAGGTCCCTTCCACTCGTGAGAGAACAATAGCACGCACAACACGAGTGGTTGCTGAGAAGCTAGGCCCTGGCCCTCTACGGGCTGTAGCGCCACCCATATATATAAACGCTTCATTGACGGCTCGCTGAGTTCGAGCAATCTTGTAATGTCGTCCGCGTATGCTAGCAATTGCACGGATTTTTTTAATATCGTGCCTCTAGTGTTGGCGCGTAAGTTTTGCACGACCTTCTCAAGTAAAATATTAAATAAATCACATGACAGCGCGTCGCCTTGCCTCAAACATTTTTTGCCATTGAAGGTCTCTGTGACGAGAGTTCTCCATCGTCATCCTACCCAACCTGACGAGTTTGGCAGAAATGTCAAAACAGGACATGGCACTGTATAGCTCGTCTCTATTCACGCTGTCATATGCGGGCTTATTTGATCGATAATGGTTTTCCCAGGCCTGAAACCGCACTGATAAGGACCTATCAGGTTGTTGACAAATGGTTTCAGGCGCTCACACAAAACGGCAGAGAAGATCTTGTAGGCGATGTTAAGGAGACTTATCCCCCGATAGTTGGCGCAGTCAACTAGATCAACAAGTTCTCCGTTCTTGTGTATACAGACTGGTACAGACTCACTCAATTATTAAATCGGTGTTTTTATTAGGTCTATAACTTAATTCGTGCAGAGAGAGTGATTCAGAGCAGACTATCTAAAATTGGCTTGATTCAATCTTGGCTGCCAAGCCGGCGTAGTTCTTTCGGAATGGGACCATCCAGGAAGATGGAACAAAAAAGTCATAGCTTCAGATGTTAAATACCATGTTTTTCTTAAATAAACGTTCAAAAACAAAAACGCCCGAATGAAGTTATATGCCCAATAAACAAAGACGGACCTCTTCAGATTTGCTCAACTGGACTTTTGCTTGCCAGAATTGCGTATTTGTTAAGTACTACGTCAAATTTGAACGTTTTTATAAGCCCTGCTCCTCAGAGAATCTAAGTTTATAACGGTACATTGAGATGAATTTGATAATTAATATCGCCATTAATACATATTTCCCACCGACACGTGGGTGTGTCTATTTTCTCTGAATGCCATTAACACTTTCCTGCACAGACGCATGACACGTCATAAGTTACGACTTGGCAGCTCCTCATGCTGGAGATAAGATCTTGTGGTAAAATCACATCCTTCGAGTTAAGATAAACCATCTTAAGGATATCAC
Organism: Eristalis arbustorum; assembly: GCA_916610145.1. Lineage (NCBI taxonomy): Eukaryota > Metazoa > Arthropoda > Insecta > Diptera > Syrphidae > Eristalis > Eristalis arbustorum. Next base: position 104,686,296 of record OU744316.1, on the reverse strand, counting down.
AATTCATTAAAATAATTATCCGTCTGAATGTGTGTGGGATGCATAAACTGACGTCGATAGGCCCCCAGAAGCACCACACCATTTCGAAGACGTTCGCCAGAAGTCACATCGATGACGGTAATAACCACAAAATGTTTTTAACTTCTGCCATGACGCGCACCGTAAATGACACAGTTTCGTGAGCGAGAACACTTCGTCAGCAAAGCTGTCAACTCGATACAATTATACTTGCTCCAAGTAGCACTTTGAAAGTCCGCTCATATGTTATTGTTGCTGTTCTCTGCCTCAGTCGTCGTCATCGTCAAAAGGAGACATGTTATTGCTGCGATTTGACATGAATCGTTCCAGGGATTCATACTAATTCCATGTGATTGCTGTGATTTGCTTGTGCGGCTTATCCATCATCATTGCCCCTTGTGATGGGTTCTCATTTCATTCTCCATACAAAAACACTCAGTGCTGTGAGATCCAAGTGCATAACTCCTTCCATGAATGCTGTGATACATTGTGTGGAGGATATCCGTGGGTTGTACCCCGGAGCTCTACAGAAAGCTTCAGCGGTGTACGGTTGGGTGCTTTGCTGCGTTTGAACGCGACAGTGGTGGTGGATTAGTTCAAGGAGTTATCCGCAGACATTTTTCTGTTTACCTGTGTCAACTCGGAATCCAATTAAAATCGTTTAAGCGATTATGGCTCTCTGTTGCTTTGCACATGTCGTTAGGTGTACAGCTTTTATGTTGCAGTTGATACGTGAACGCTATAAATTAGAATCTGCAGCAGGACCATGGTCAATGTATCACCAAACCGTGCGAGTTTTGAGAATGCTTGTGGTTATTACTTCTTACTTGGACAATGATTTATAGATCTAATTTCATTGTTGCAATTTTGTAAATGTTTCTGTTTAAAAACAATTTGCACATGTAACGTGTAAGCTTAGCAAGTGTTTAGATCGGATTGGATTGTGTGTTTCACTTACGTCCGTGTAAACACATTTTGATTACCAGAGGGGGACTGAAGTACTGCCTTACTCATTAAGCCGTTGGTGATTTCTTTTCATTCATTCTTTCTTCTCCTAACCCGACCAGCCGGTCAAGTGGATGTAAATGTAAGTTCTTTTTTGCTCGACAGCATATATTTTGTTTTATCCTCGTTGACCTTTAGACCAGCTCGTTTAGCCTGTTTCTGAATTGCTGTGAGAGCTTCCAATACGGCGCGTCGAGACCGTAGTCGATGTCGACGTCATCAGCTGATCTGACTGACTTTCGTGTTTAAAGCCGCGCGCTCACCTCTTCTCCAGTTCCAAATTGAAGAAAACACACGACAGCGCATCTCGTTGCAGATTTCGAACGGTTCAGAGGATTTTGAACCGAACTCCACGGTGCATCACGTATGTGTTAGCATGGTGCGACATAGATCAATTTTGCAGGGCTTCCGCTTCGACGAACTCCTGGCGATGAATGCTACCCTATGCGGCTTTAAAATCAATAAAGAGATGGTGAGTATCGATTTGAAACTCGCAGTGGTACGTGCCGATTAGTGCGGTTTCAAATGGCTTTAGACCGTTCACGCCGTACTCTGGTTTCTTATAGGGAACAGGGATATGCCTCTACAGTTTCTGCAAGAGGTAGGATCGCCTTTTTTGTAGATAGGGCACATGGAACCGATATTTCAGTCGTCGGGCATGCTACCAGAACATCGCCGCCAGCCTTGAAGAGCTCTGATGGTAAGCCATAGGTTCAAATTTGTTTTTCCACTGAATTCATTCATTTGTATGAAGAAAATATGTGCGAATGGTTTTAGTTGAATGAATGGTTTTCCTCATTCGTTTGGACTTTGGACTATTGAGTTCAATGAATTGTTTTATTTGAATGAATAATTTTTTATTCATCTGGACTTTGGACTATCGGGTATAATGAACAATTTGTTCAATTGTATGATCGAAAAAAGGTTTTTAGGTTTTTGTGATTTTTTTTATTTGTGATAATTATATACCGAGGACTAGAATTCCTTGAAAAAAACGCTCTGTGCCTCCTAACTAAAAAAAAAAACAAAATCCTGGTCCTAGGTTTTTAACGACCCAGTATGTGAATGAATGAATGAAACTAATCGGTATTTGAAATCATTCAGTTACTAACTATCGACAGTGCAATTCATTCGATAGTTCCCATCACTACCGATGGGCTGTTGTTTCAACCAACTTATCTGACGGCTGGGATCAATTAGAGAGGATAGGTGAAGTGGTGGTCCGTGGCGAAAAAAAAATGTTCAAGGCTTTCGAATCACTGCTGCCCCATATTATTATTATCATTATTGTAGGTTAGGTTAGGTCGAATTGGCTGTACGAGAGGACAGCAGCCTCACTTAGGCTCATTGGTTATATAACAAATAGCATAACGCCCTGTTATAACACCAATGAGGGTTCTATAAGAGGGATAAGTCTCCTGAATATATTGTATAAGAACTTTCTGCCGTCCTGTGTAAGCGTCTGTAACCCTACGTCAACAGCCTGATTACTACAACTCTACTTTATACGGCTTGAGTATATCATAATTACCTCAGTAACCTCAAATTGAATCTCATTCAACAACACCGTTTCCTGGAGAAGGTATATAACTGCTTCACCATCTAGTACTTTAAAAAGGAGATTCCTCTTCTCCTTCCCGACAAAGGATCATACACGTTCTACACCCATCCACTCTTATCCACGGGGATTCTCCATCAAAGCCGAAAGTCTTCTCAACCTTATCATTATCTCAAGAGAAGAATGGCAACGTGACCTCTACAGGTATTTTTGAAATTAAAAATGGTCTCCAACAGGGTGCCGTTAATTCGCCGATCCTGTTCAACATTTTCTTGAGCGATCTGATAAGTTCTCTTCCGCACGCAATTGCGTATGCCGACGACTTGATAGTGTACAGATCAGGCAAAAAGATCGAGGACATCACTACGCTCACGCAGGGTGACTTCGACTCATTCATGAGAGATTGCGATGACTGGAAGTTGAATATCAACTTTCAGAAGTCGGAAACCATACTGTTCAGAACGCCGTTGTATAAAGCTTCCGCGGATACGAAAAAGAATTGGCGAAAGTTCTCTATTGTTGGACGCCACGGGCAACCACTGGAGCAAAGGACTGTAGTCAGATACCTGGGGATCTGGCTAGATCAGTATCTATATTTTAACAAACATGTAGATGCTGCTCTAGCCAGGGCCCGAGGCGCTTTCGCCCTTACAAAGAGACTGTTTTACAACAGCCAACTCGATGCAAGGGTAAAGGTAATCTGCTACATGGCCCTCATACGGCCAATGCTCACATATGGCTGTCCCGTGTGGTTCAACGTGAGTGCAAGCTTGATGGAAAAGATTCGGGTGTTTGAGAGGGCCTGCCTTAGGGCTTGCCTTCGCCTTTACAGAACACCAGAGTCCCAGTACATAAAATTCTACTCCAATGAGGTGTTATACAACAGGGCGAACCTGATACGAGTGGACAATTTCCTAGTGAAGTTGATTCGAGGCCACACTGCGAGAGCGATGAACTCGGACAATAACCTGATCGCCGGGGCTTACTACCCCAACCCACAATACCACGAAAGGGTACGTCATAACGGATTCGTCCCCCCAGAAGCTTTTCTCCATCTAGACAAGTGCAGTCTGATACAAGACATAAATGCGGTACCGCTCATCTACCACGTCGCCAGGTCAACTGTGGATGGGCGACTCAACCACGACCGCTCCGTCGCACAACGAGCTGAGGAGGGCCTCCTCCGTTTTAGTACAGCGGTGTCGAGGCGGGATATAAGGGATGTTGCTAAGCAGCACCAAAAGTTCTGGTGGCTGGGGAGCGAAAGAACTCCAGCGTCGAACCCTCTAGACCCTGGGTAGAAAGGGTAGTGCGTGCCCCTTTATGGGGCGCAGTCGGTCTCCGTCTTGCGGTGAATTAGATGCAAATCTAGAAACCGCAACCTATGGCCGACTTACATATCGTAGGGTAGTTTTAAGGTAGTTTGTAAGCTGTATATATGTAAATAATAAAAAAAAAAAAAAAAAAAAAAAACACAAAAAACAAAAAAAAAAAAAAAGCAAAAAAAAAAAAATATATACACATTCGTACACTGAGTGTACTTATGTGTATAACATGTAAATAGGTTAAGTACACACATATATATATGTGCGTATATTATTACATACACGCATGTATACATGTGTGTATGATTAGTTAAGTTAGTTTTAAGTTATTTTAAGGTAGTATGTAAGTTAGTATGTAAGTTTTATCTAAAAATCCGTCCTGTTATTGAGTTTTTTTTTTCTCTTGCTAATTTTTCTTAATATTAAGTTGTGCAGACAGTATGATGTCACTACAATTAAAATGCTAGTTTAAGTCGAAAGACATAGTTTAAGTTTAAGTTTAGCTTAGAGTGCCCGCCGAGGGCCAGTAAGTTAGTATAGTAACACTGTTCATTTAACTAGTTTTAAGCATTTTTGTCTAGTATGTAAGTTTATCCTGAAGTAGTAATAAAAATGAATTAAAAAAAAAAAAAAAAAAAAAAAAAAAAAAAAAAATGGCAAATTTTACAACCCTCCAAAACCGTTTGGTGAACTCTCTCTTCCTTTGTCTTATGTCTTCCCAAAGTCGCACGTAATGAAGGGTAACACCGATAATTATGCTCGTCTAACACAAATACGCAGTGGCAGCGGGAAGGAAAACAAGTCAAAAAGCTGCGAAACACAGAGAGTGTATACGGACTTCCTGTTCCTTCCTCGTTCCTTATCCATTTAACGTTGCCGAACAGGAGCCACGGCTAATAGATCCGCACCCTTGTGTACCCTTGGCTGCCCTACCCGTTGGCCATACATTCGTTTATTGTTATCACATTATTGCTCAGACTGTGGTTTATTCATTTCGTCGTTGGCCGTTGTCGTCGCCGTAGTGGTCGCGTCATTGGAGTCCTCTCCTTGCTCCGTGAGCAGGAACGAGTCCTTTAGCTCATCCCTATAATAAGGCAACCACAGTAGGCACTTTACTGTTTTATTATAAGTAATTACCTTGGCTAGCATTGTCTTCAACTTTAATTGGCCTTCCCTATTGTCTTCGTTCGAATGGCTCGGTAAAAGGGGAAGAACAAGAGCAAACGAGGATGAATGAAGGAGAAACGAATGGCGGCGACGATAACGTCGAGAGTGAGAGGCAAGCAGAGCCACTAAAGTGCTTAAGTTTGGCCTGTAATCACCGGCTTAACTTTATACGACCCTTAAGTGCTTTGAAAAGTTTCCTCAGAAGATTGGTCAAGAAGGGCGAGCATTAAGAGGAGAGATCACTTAACTAATGGGCCCACTAAGGTGGTAAAAACTGAATTCCAAAAAACGCCATCATAGCCGTGCGAATGGTAGGGGCAATTTGCGGATATCATAAGGATGTTTGATTTTTATCGCTCTTGTCAGAAAAACAGAGCACGGCGACAGTCAGATGATTAGGGATGAATTTGTGTTTCTGATTTGGTGAAGGGTTACACAATTATTGGATGTTGAGATGTCGAGTTCTTGAGTGAGTGGCGACTGGTGAAAGGTGAGGTATTTAATGATTATTTTGTGGGCATTGACATGTTTGATGGATTGGACATTTGGATGAATGGATTTTAACCAGTCGTTTGACAAGTTAACGATGTAAAAAGTGTTGTGTTATTGTTGAATTAGTAGTTCGTAAGAATGAAAACCAAACGAAGCTCCAAGAAAATCCTGGTTTTCTATTTACAAGTTTTGATGTAACTGTTGACATGGCATCTTCCGCGTCATGAAGAAGGCAAAAAGTTTTTAAAAATGGCATACATAAGTTATACAGTTGATTTAGTTGTGTTCCCGTCAGTGTTACAACAGCCTGAAAATAAGTGAGTCCCAACAATGGTTTTTGATAAAATAATGCCCGCTCTTATTCGAAAAAAACTAGAACTAAACTTTTTAAAATTTGAAAAATGTTGAAAATGAAAATCTGAGATTGCTATGGCTGTTTAGGTAATAAGTTTTTTAATAGGGACTTGACAGCTTTGTATTTAATTTGCAAGCGCATTGTTTCACTAACCATCAATATGTCACTGTCAACTTATTCAGTAATCTGAACATTATCATCATGGCAAAGTACACGGACCAGCAATGTCTGCAAATCTTAAAAAAATTCTACCGAAATTCGAAGTCGGTGACCGAAATTTTAAGAGCGTTAACTCGAAGTTTCGGTGGTTGCAAAGTCGTTGCAGTTCAGTCGTTCTTGCATCTGTCAATTCCATGGCGTTCTTTAGAATTGGGCATCCACATTATGGATGTTGGCAAAAATCATCTTCAGTGACTAAGTTTATTTTTGGCTCAATGGGTTTATCAATAAGCAAAATATATTGGTCAGTTGAAAATCAACATGTGCTTTATGAATCACCACTTCATTCATACAAAAGTATTATTTGGCGCGGTTTTCATCCGAGACCATATGTTTGGCTCGCACTGGAAGATATGGGCTTCGACGACACCTAATTTGAACAGGATAATGTTACAAGCCACGCTTCACATGTTACTATTTTCTTTGGATCTACATACGGTAAGTCAATGGTTTATGCCGACAAGCCGAGGACATTGGAAGAGCCAATATTGAATGGGAACGAAGCTGTCGTTTCGCCCAAGATGTGAGGCCGAGTAGTTGATAGATGCGTCCAACGAATCCACCGCTTCAAATGTGGCCGCTTTAGCCGTAAGAACGAAGTCGTGTTCCATTCATAAATGTTTTGATTGTACTTCAAGCCGATAATAAAGTTTTTGATATATCTCAATTGATTTGTATTTTATATAAAAAAATTTGTCAAGTTGTTATCTGAATCCTTTATTTTCGTTCTTAAAAAATGAGTCAAATCCAAAAATTGTGAGTTCCCGAGTGTAGCTAAAAAAAGAGTCCGTTTGATTCTATAGTGTTCCTGTGGTAACACTGGTTCCATTATATTCTTAAGATTTTGCCTCTCTCTGAGAGATGTTTGCCCCCACTTCTTAATAATTGGCAGACTTCACAAATTGGTGCAGAAAGTTTATGTATTGCCGGTGCTGCCAAACAGACGAAATAATGTAGTCTCTGTTTTAAAAAATATCTTCTTCACGAAATCATTAAACGAATATGGTCCTCATCACCTTATACCCTATCGGCAAGCGCACTTGGTTGGGAAGTGTGGGGGAAGTGCAAATAAATCTCTCTACGTAATTTAGTATTCCATTCTCAAGCAGAATAACATCAGGTGGTTCTTGAAACTCAAGATAGTTGAGAATAATGTTTACACCTGAAATTCCAATTGGCCCCAATTAGGGAGAGCGTTATGAAAATTGTTCTTCTATAAGCAATGTTCAACTTTTTATAATTTTGGTAAACAAAATTATTACAAGGTGCGGTGCAAAGTCATTTTTAACTTTTTTGATTACTGTTTCGGTTTATGACATGTCAATAGCGGCACTGTACAGCGTGTGGTTTAAGGCTGTCAAAAGAGGAAGGACCCTTGCTTTCACTTGTACTACACGCTGTTCAGTGATGGTATTGATGATCATATGTGAAATATTGGCGAATGACCAACAAATTTGAATATTAACCGAAATATATTTCCATCTATGACACAGATCCTCTTCTTTCATCAGCGATGATGGTCACTCGGTGGAAATTAAACATAAATGAAAATGTATACTCTGGTCGTGCAACAGGTGTTCACACTGACCGAGGGAAAAAGTTCAACTTCCATACGACCGTTGTACAGATCAATACCACTTGTACGGCCTAGTACAAATTGGTTTATCCGAATGTGGTACAGTGCGAACACCGCTTATTAACCATCAAATACAAAAAAAAATATATAAATATTAATAGTGTTGGTTAAACTCTTTAAATCAGGCAAAAATTGTCAACAATTGATTGCCAATGTTGAAACTGAAATTGTTGGATATGCATGGCCATAGAGGCAGTTCTGCAGATGTTTTTAATGAATAAATCGCAATAGTGTTGTCATTTTCGATTATTATCTGAAGCAAGTATCAAGGTTTTCTTGGTTTTAAGGATAACAGCAATCTACACCACATCTGGGTACCATAACTTCATTTTCGGAGTATTTAGAGCTCCCTTTCGTCATCAACTGTCGTCGACTGACTGTAATTAATTCCGAAGACGGAAACATCATTACCGCTTTTCATATTCATACTCTGGAGAATCAAGTAACCCCAGAAATGTCAACCCAAGCACCCACGCAAGCATGCTTCCTTTTCGCCACCAACTCGAACATTTGTGCTGTTGGCCGAGACTTACAAATTATTGGAAAGAAAATCAATTGAAACAAATTAAAGTGACCATTTTGACAAGAATAATTTGAAATTAATTGATTTCGTCTACCCAGCAATCTGCCAATAAAGTCAATTTTAACAAATACATGAACACACACAGCCTGGGATGCCAACGCTAGCCTGATTGCCACTGCAACAATGTGCAATTAAAATGTCACATGGCAGCAGTGAGTGAAGCAGCTAGTCAGTTAGAACCTCAAAGCTTCAAAATTTCAATTCAAAATACAACCCAGAAAGAGCAAATTCAATAGCAAAACATTCCGGATGGGCGGCATGGGTGCATGCATGCAGATACATAAAATTATTCCCACAAATGCACGCAATCAAAATATCTGTGGCACGAATGGGGAGAGCTGAATCGGGTTCGGCAGGGATGTGCAAATTTGGTCCGGAATTCCAGGAACTTGTTATTAGAGCCCACAAAATTGAATGTCAGTCTCCCTTTGACGTACACTGGGTACACCAAAAAGAGGCTGCAGTCTGGACGAGAGACAGTCATTTGGATTCAATAAAATGTGTATTGCTATGTGGACAGTACAGTATAGATTGTCATATCGTGATGGAGGAAAGTTTGGGAGCCGGAGAGAAGGAATAACGACGTCCTTCAGTCAATATTCTGCAGTCTGTACTCTGTGTCGGAGTGACATCCTGACGGGGTATACATGAATATCTGTGCAACACATTATATTGTTGTAATTTTTGACATCATCGTGGTTCAGTGAATTTGGGGGGTATAGTTTCTGCATTGGACTATTAAAAGGAATGGCCTGCGCAAATGATGTATACCCAAAGATAGGGCAAAAGGGAGACATGTCAGACGAGAAGCTTCGAAGTTGGCCTTTGACATTACATTTCTTGGATTACTGCGGGAGCTTGATTCGCCAGAGTATGAATATCCAAAGCACTAATGACATCCCCATCTTTAAAATGAATTACAGTCAACGTTACGAAGACAGAGAAATTATACTATCTAAATGTTTGTGGTAGATTGCTTCACTCAACTGTTGTATCCTTAGACCGAGACCTAAAAGGCGGACAAATATGAATCTTCAATTAATAATTAATGGATGGAACCTTAGTTTCTCCTCTTAATCTTCTTGGTCGCACAACACTATTGAGCATTGTTCAATAAGTGTTCTGTCTATGAGTAGGTATTGCCAGTCCTGTGCCATATTTGAAACCATTTCTTCCCAATTAATTGTGCTAGTTTTATCAAATTTCCCTTTATCAATTTCCTTTGATTCAACAACACGAACCCAACCCTCGATTTACCTAAATAAATCATCAAGTAATGGGACCAGTTTTAGAATAACCAGAAGAATATGTACAAAAAAACACTCATAGTCGTTCGCGGAACAAAAATATAATCCCAGCTGGGCTAAAGGAGCTCTAGCACTTTAAAGCGATGACCTAAGAGTGCTCTGTAGACTAATAAGGCGCAGAACTTCAATACAGACATATGTAGGAACTGTGGCAAGACTAAGAAAACTTTGAATCATATACTGACCAGATGCCTGAGCCTTTCCAGAGAACGATTCAAAACAAAAAATACAATATCCATAACAGGGAAGCTTTACAGAGATCTAGAAAAGTTGTACATTATTCGAACATAGCATCCCAACCAGCCTAACCTAGATTAAAAGAAGAAATTAAATATCTGCATTTTGAAAGATGACGTTAAAAGTTGTCGAAGTTATTCAGATATTTCAGATTCAGATATTTCAGTCTTCTTCTTCTCCTTTGATTGGCGCTACAGACTGGGTGGACCTGGGCCTCAATCAATATGCCTCACCAGCCAGCACGATCTTTCGCCAGCTGCGCACACCAAGTTGGTTGACGTCCTTTTGCACTTGTGCCATCTAGTGCGAGGACGCACACTTTTGCGCTGTCCCAATGGCTTGGTATCGAAGACTCTTCGGGCCGGATCTGTGGTGTCCATCCGCTCTTCATGATCTAGCCATCTTAAGCGTTGGAGCCGAAGACGCTTAACTAGGTGCATGCGGCTATACAGGTACAGCCCGTACAGTTCGTGGTTGAACCTTCTCCTCCAAACGCCATCAACGCAAACAGGACCAAAGATCGTACGCAAAACTTTTCTCTCAAAACAACTTCTTCATCCGCGTCCATGTCTCTGCGCCTTAGAGCAGGACTGAGATGATCAGAGTTTTCTACAAAGTCAATTTGGTGTTTCGAGAGATGGCTCTGTTACTACTCAATTGCGTCTTTCGCCCAAAGAAGCAGCGATTGGCAAGAGTAATTCTGCGCTTGATCTCGGTACTGCTGTTGTTGTCCGTATTTACTCCAGAGCCTAGGTAGATGAAGTCCTTCACTACCTCAAAGTTTCTGCAGCCCAATATGACGCTCTGTTCGAGACGTCGATGTTGTGCGTCCTTTCGTGATGACAACATGTACTTTGTTTTGCCCTGGTTTATCGCTAACCGTTTCCGCTTCAATGCCAGCAAACGCTTCATTGACGGCTCACTGTGTTCGTCCAATCACGTCAATGTCGTCCGCGTAAGCAAGCAGTTGAACGGAATTTTGGAAGATCGTGCCTCGGGTGTTTATGTTTGAGTTTCGCACGGTCTTCTCAAGTATGATGTTGAAGAAGTAACATGACAGCGTGTCGCCTTGTCTAAAACCTTTTTTGACATTGAAGGTCTCGGTGAGTTCGTTACCGACCGAAAGTTCTCCATCGTCATCCTGCCCAACCTGACGAGTTTGGCAGGAATGTCAAAACTAGACATGGCGCTGTATAGCTCGTCTCTATGCACGCTGTCATATGCGGCCTTGAAATCGACAAAAAGGTGTTGGGTGTCGATCTGAATCTCTTGAGTCTTTTCCAGGATCTGCCGTAATGTGAAAATTTGATCGATGGTGGACTTTCCTGGCCTGAAACCGCACAGATAAGGACCTATCAGGTTGTTGACAAAAGGTTTCAGGCGTTCACACTGAACGGGAGAGAGTATCTTGTACGGGATGTTAAGGAGGCTGATCCCTCAATAGTTGGCGCAGTCAAAGGGGTCTCCTTTCTTGTGGACCTTTTCAGTCATCAGCCTATTTCAGTCTAGCTCGTAGAATAAAAATAACGAGCTGCATCAGCATGGCTTCTACTACAGCAACAATAGCAGTCATCATCGAGGCTGTCAGCCACCAACCCATCCCAAGAGTATCGAAAAACAGTGATGTTATTCGCATGTCCTGTTCATTTGTACATCAACCATGACCTTAAAAACGAAACATGGCAACCAGACCTCCGTTAATACCTCAGCAGCAGCGTAACTTTCATTCGTTATTTGTGTCATCGACAATGAATGACAATGATCATTTGCACGGACAATGTTAGCACTTCCCCATGCCACGTAAACCAATTTCACACCTGCTGCCACATCAGGAAGCTTCATAATTAATACCCAGATGTGATAAAGTAAATCCTCCAAGCAACAAGAAAAAAAACCCAGATAATCTTAACTGCAAACATTAATCTTCAATAGCACCATATGGGGCAGTCTTTCGTGTTCATTCGTTCCATCAGCCGCCTCCTAATCCACATCTCACTAAACAGCCATCAAAATTCTCCACACAGAGCCGAGACACGAAATAAGACGACGGAATAAATAACGCAATGAAGAGGGACCGCCCCTCCCAAAAGTTTATCCTGATTGTCACCTTAGTGCCCATCCAGTGTGCCTACCAGTAGTCGCTACCGCTGCCATCCTACTGTCGTCATCCATCCCTCTGGTTGCCGCGTTGCCTTGGCGAAATTATGAAAATACGCAATAAAAAAACTCCACCGACCACCTGGAGTCATCCAAGCTGTGCTATAAAATTTTCAATTATCCAAAATGATTAACAGTTTTATTTACCACCTCGAAATGGATTACATCTCCGCGTCAGAAGCGCCCGCCCAGCTTCCAGATACACGCACAGCGACACAGAGGTGGATCGCGCTTGACGCAAATGGGATGCTTATTGCAGTGTGTCTAAGAAGATAATAAAAAAGTGTTTTTTTTTTTGTTGTGCTTCTGCCTTGGCTTCTCGCACAGTCCGCGCGTCACGGCTCAATGACTGGGGCCGCCCTCGGTGTTCGCTTCTTGCATTTTTATTGACATTCCCTCTTTTTTGTATAATTTCGCGAATCATAAAGTAAGCAGGTGCGTCAAATTCTCTAGAAGCCTTCTTGAGGCACGTTTATCACATAATTCACCCCTATTGACAGTTCATCAGCGGGGCTGAGCGAGATGGAAGCGCATGGACTGCGGATGGATGTGTGCGCGAGGAACATCCTTTGAAGCCCGGTCAAAGGGCAAACCGTCAAAAATCAATTTTTATTCTTTCTTTCACCCTCACCCCTGTGGGCCCGTGTGAAGAGGAACAAAAAAGACATTCTTATATTTGCATAATTTAGGCCCCCAAACTCCCACGCATGCAACCACTCAGAAGAATAGCCCCGAATGTACGGCCTGACGGGAGAGACTGGTGGTGACTGATGGCAGAACTTGAAAAATGAATAAAATCCGACATGTGGCGTTTAAGATGCGCACGTGATGTGAATCCTTCAGTTTTTAGCAATTTCTAGAAGAATGTACATGGCCGTTGTAACCTTCCTGCCTCTCGTTCTGCCTAGGCTTCGGAAAGATAAAACAAGCACGACTAGAAAGGAGACCCAGCGTGGATGGCTACAGAGCGATGACTGGAACGACGTTGACGATGGCGACGTTAACAAATGTTCTCCGAATCACATTCAAATTTAATTTCAATGTTAAACGGCATTTTAGGATGGATGTTGGTAGGCTCCTTCGCATTGTTGTCTATTGTTCTGCCAGCCCCAAAAGACCGTCGGTAACTATTCGTTGTCCTAGCAAATGGGCCATAAAACGAAGGCGTGTAGACCGTATGTTTTCCCATCCCCCATCGCAGTTCATCTATTCAGTGGATGTATCTATACTGAAGCCTCGGCCTCGTCTGTTGTGAATTTTAAATTTCGTATTTTACTCCTTTTGAGGCCAAAGATCTCAGAAGCCGAAGTGTGCTTAGTGCGTCGAGATATGGATATGAAACTGTATCGCGATTATAGAATAACAGAAATCGTATTACAGGAGTCATTTTTCAAGGGCGTGGATGAATTGTTAATGAAGTGAGTTTGATTCTGGGGTGACTAAAGTATTTTCGCTGCGAGTGTCGGTTGTGTAGGGATATTAATATTGCAAATGGATTGTTGGTTGATAGCACTTGTTTGTCATTGAATGGGAAAAGGGGTTGATTTGAATTTACTTGAGATGTGGCCTTGAGGACTTTAGGTGTCTTCTTGGAGGAGAAAAAGGCTGAATCGCCAGTATTAAGGTTGAGGCAATCGCTGGCCATCCAGTTACGCTGCTTTCAGTCTCCAAGATAAAGTATTGAAGCCCACGATCGTTTAGTCTTCATCGGACTTTCTCGAACTGAGAGGCTTGGATTCCGACCTATTCTTGATGTGGGTAATGTAATTTCGTCTACCAATTTTTAATTCGCTTGCTTATCTTCATCAATCTAGTGTGGCGTTAGAGTCCGTGTAGAACGTATGTTTCTACCAACAAGTCTGTCTAGATATCGACTTCAATGACGCTGCAATCCCGGCTTTCTGTATCCAATGTGGTTGAAGTCCTTTGCAATTGTGTGCCCACCACATAGATGGAATGAGTTACTAATAGTCAAAGTTCAGCAGCCCTTCAGGCTTTGCGTTCATAAATAAACTGCATTGACGGTGCGTTACCTAGGTACATGACGCTGTAGAGTCCGTATAGTTCGCGGTTGAATCTTCTCCTAGTCATGTAGAGCGGATGCCATTGAGAAAAGGCAATAGAGGACGCTCTCGATCGAGATGGCGCAGAACAGAAGGCTATTGTTCCTGTCAAATTGCTAGGATCTTTTACATAAAAAATGAAACATGTACACAAATATTTTGTTTTTATTAAATTTCACTTAACTTATTGACTTGTCAGGCCGGCGATCCATGAGGAGTCCGAACCTAAGTAATTGCTATTTTCAATAGCTGACTGTCCTTGGCACGCTGATTCCAGACATCAAGACCAAGTTGTCTTTGATCCGCTGTCATTTCTATGACGGAGGTTCGGTCTTCCTCTCCTTTCCAACTAGGAGGCTCGGCTTCGAAGACTATCTTACCTGGAGCGCTATTGTCCATGCGCTCGATGTGACGGACATCGGCTCCGACGGATTTTTGCCTTCCGGCCTACCTCCACATCCTGGTACAACTGGTAGAATTCGCGGTTGTGTCTTCTCCACCATTCACCTTCCTCCCAGACGAGACCAAATTTCCTACGCAGAATTTTTCTTTCGAAGACACCAAAAATCAGCTCATTAGTTTTGCTTATAGTCCAGCTTTCAGCTCCATGAAGTAGAATTGGCTAAATAAGAGTCTTGTACAGCAGGAGTTTGATCCTTCAAATCGAAGAGTTTCTACCCGAGTTGTTTCGACAGACCGAATTAACATCGTTTGTTGAGGATGGTTCTACGTCGGATCTCCACTGTGATGTCGTTTGTGGACTTAACGTTTGCCCCGAGGTAGACGAACTCAATTTATGAGGATTTGAACCCTATTTACGACGGATTTGTTAGACAATACTTGCAACCTTGGGGTGTATTTGTGTGCAGGGATAACAGTGTTGCCATTGTGAACTCAACCAGACTTAGGTTAGGTTACGTTATGGTAGAGAAGTGTGTTGGTTGACGAGGACCACAGGTTTACCAGTATGGATACAGTAAAGTGGGAGGGTTTTGATCCCCATAATTCAGATCGTAACCTCGTCGAATACGAAAGAAGCGAACAAAACTACTACTTGCTGTCTGCCCAATTCGTCCGCTATTTCGTTCCCTTCAATTGAGTTATGGCCCGGGAACCAGCAACGTTTGACCTAGTGTTATCTAAGGAGACTCAGTGAGTCACTACGTTTCATGACTGCCTTTGAATTCGTTTTACAGAATGGCTGCCTGGTGATATCCGATGGTGGGGTGTAAATGTTGGGATCTCTGCTTGGAATACCCTACACATGTCTGAGAGTCTGAACGATTTCTGTCTTTTGCATAGTATCCGAGTAGAATCCGGACCCAGTACCTGTTTCCATTGTAGATTCGCCGGTGAAGAGGGCTGTCTACATCGGGGAATAGTATTGGTATTTTGAGAGAGAAGTCGGTGTGGGGAAATGTACAGTCGGTCATAGCTACGGGAACCATGCCCCTCAGATCATCTTTTTTATTTTAATTATGCATGAGCGTTGTTGGCTTGTTTGCACAAAGAAGACTTGCTCAATTTGACAGCGATGTTTACAGTGCAACCTTTTATGAATAGGTTCAGAGGAGGGAGATGAAGAAACAAGTCCAACCCAGCTTGCGGTGTGCTTCTTATAGCGCCCCTTGTAAAAACAACGGCTAACCTTCGTTGAGCACCTTAATGTAGCAAGAAGGTTTACATTTTATTGGTAAAGCTCATATCTTCCTTTATCTAACATATTGGCCAATACTCGTTTCCTTTTCATGGTTGCTCGTTTTTAACTCTCCGCAGTCCGCTGCTGATGAAACCCGATTGTTCTGGAGAACTTACAGCTTTGGGCGAAGGGACAGAATGAACATGACCACTTTAGTGTTCAAAATCTGCAGCATTCTGGCTCAAGTATGGTAGATTTGAGCGAACATGAGCTCGAGCGCACAAGTAAAGTGCAAGTAAGTGGTTGAATACAAACAATCCCATGAGAGTGAACCTAGTGTTACTTACGTACGATTAAATCAATCGTGGGAAGCAATTTTGAAAGACAGTTGTGCACGCAAACATTCACTCATGCTATGCATGTGAGGAGGACGAGACATTTCGTTCTTATGTGACACAAGATCATGTTCGTTTATGCCTGTTGCGCTCGTTGTTAGCCCTTTACTGTCTGTTAGTTGAGAGTTTATCATCCACTTACCATAATTCGTCTGCTTTGTAAAGTCCTTTAATCTCCAACCATGTTCGTTCCCGTAGTTCAGTTCGCAAGAGGGGCCACCCAGAGCACTTAAGCTTTCAGTGCAGCCAAATCAACGTATATCCTAATTCATTACAAATTAAAAGATAAAAGATAAAGGTCAAGAAAAAAAGCAACCATTTCGCCAAAACCCATTCACCGGAACACTTCTACATCTTTCAGGGACGAAGGGGAGATTGATAAAGTCAATCAATTCAAGCAAGCCTTAGCACTTCGTTAATAATTTTCAAATCAATCAAAATTAAAATAAAAAATCGTCCCGCAACAAGAAAAAAAAAAGAAACGAAAAGAAAAACGATTAAAAACCCCTCATCAACGACCGACCCCATAACCGACCGCAGGACTCGTTAAGTTTTCACTCGAAAGAACATTCGCTGGCCATCGACGAATAATTGCCCTGAGTCCAAGATACGACATCGACGGCATAATCAATTGAGAAGAGATTCATCTTAAGACCAATGAGAGTGGAAACACAAAAAAAAACGACGAAAGACGCAATAAGCAATAACTGCCATCGAATGAGAAGGGCAAATCTTTGTTTTGCGTCCCGCAGCACCTTCCGCATTGAGGGGACTCTGAGTGGGTCGGTAATCGGCTGGCGAATGAAGACAACCTTCCTCATCTCAAATGGAAGGAAAGACAAAAAAAGTAACATTATCTGGATATTGAGAAATTTTCCAATTTTAATTACAAAACTTTTCATTTTCTTGCGTTGCATCGTCGTTCGTCTTTTGCTGTTCCGAGACGAGAGTTTTATCCTTCGCCACCACCACCACCCACTAGCCGAGCATTAATCTCTTCGCTGCCACTTCATTCTTTTCTTGTGGATGCTTCACTCTGTGTCCCTCTGGCGATTGAAGTTATCTTATCGGAATGCTTCGTAGCGTTGCATTAAACGTATCTTCGTGATGATTTAGTTTGCTTTTTTTTTCTTTTCTTTTCTCCCCGTCTTGCTTTTAGATACTTTTCCAACAATGAATGTCCAACGGCTGTGGGTCAGGTCTTGTCGGTCGATTATCAATTGTTAGTCACAGTATTTTATTCAAGACTCATCTATTTGGCGCGAACTGCTTGTTTTTCAATTTTTCATGCGTAGAAAGCGCTGTGTTTAACTATTCTAGTTCAGCATCATATTGAACACAGAACAATAAATAAACGCATTGAGTCGGATGAACATTAGCCCAGACGAAAGGTGAGCAGTGCGTGAGAAGGCTTGCAGCTTTGACGATGAGGACATTGTTTCCGATGGAGGTAATTTTGATTCGGATCCTAACTTGGCAGTAAGGTGAAAATCACTTACTTGGATAGAAGGCAAATGATGTTACTGACACGAAATTTCCGAATATAAACTGTAGGTACTAGCTAGGCCCTGGACCATACTATTATTATAGTATACATTAACACGTCATCAGAAGCGGAAGTGTGAAGCTTGTCTGGACAGTTCGTCAGCATTACCATTATAGCGATGTACATGTCGAGGGATTAAAATTATAATTTTTGTTTGCGCTAAGTAGTTCGATGGAAGCTTGAATATCAAAAATAATAGACATGCTTTGACTTTAGAGTGAAGTGCGATTTTGTTTGATGGCAAGTCTTTCTCGGGTCTTTGGGTCTGAGGTTCAATTTCTGTTTTCTCACATGGGATGATATCAATGCCACCTCTTTCTGTTCCGTTCTTCTTGGTGATAGCCTGTCAGATTTTTGTGGGTAAATTTTCTCTCGAGATTAAGTTCGATTAGATGGCCTTACGCTGCATAGTTACCACCCTTGAAGTCTGAATGAAAACATACGTATCTGTGTACATTGCAAAAGTAATTTTAATGTCTTCATCTCAAGCTGCAGATTGTCAGTCAGCAGTTCCATTCGGTAGCACGAGGAAACTGTACTTGTTTGAAACACATTTCAGCACACAGAACTTCCATAAAGAGCTATGTTTGATAAAGTTCACATTTCCGCGAAGTCAAAAAAATCCATTCTCTGTCAAGATAACTCAGTTGCGCTCACTACTCTTATCAATCATTGCAAAAGCCTGAGTAATAATGTAAATATGTGTAACCTTGTGAATTTGACAGTCAGTCTTTCTTAAGTCGTCGAGCTTAAACATGGTACCGAAATTTATGTTAGTCATCTTGTTGGCTATTGTGATCGTAAGCAATAGTGACGCTTGTAGACGGGCTGCAGCAAGGATTTTCTCAGCAGCATTGCGCAACGTAAATCATAAACCGTACGAAAGTTACTCTTTTCAAAGACTCCAAGGACTCTGTGAAACCGGGTACGTACGGGATCCCAAAACAAGTAACTGCGTTCCCATCTTCAGAGCATACATCAATCAACGATCTTGGCTTCAATGAACGACTGTTGATGGCATGTAAAATTTCAAAATTTTTTTAAAACAAGTGGTTAAACGGAAGTGTAACTTGTGACATGTAACTACAAAATAAATAAGGTCAGAAAATAAGATCCTTTGTAGTTTATCTTTACTAAAAAATACCATCTTTCTTCGTATTACGTTGGGTGTGCCTTTCAAGCTTATCGATGCTTCTCCAAAATGAACATGTCAATGTATTTTGCGGTGACTAAGTGCCCTTTGTTCATTCATTCTTTTGCAACAATCATGTGTTTTACCCAATACGAGAACGTTTTGTATCTTGGGGGTAAGTATTCAGTGAGCGTGGTATTAAATCGCATACGGCTGTGGATCTGGTCTTGTATTTGGAACGAATGGAGAGCAACGTAGTAGTGGTGGTGGTACATGGAGAACCTAATTAACACTGTGTGCTGCTGAGGAGCAAGAATGATGTACTATATAAGATTACGCTCAAAGAAAATCCGCCATGTTTGCTATTAATCTGTCAAATTTAGCGAAATTGTCCTCCATTTTTTGCTCATCAAATGTGTTTATTTTTCCTTATCATGCGCTCCGATGTGCATTACAATTTTGACATTTGCTGTGATGCTCACAAATTGCGAGATTTTGCTAAGAATATGAAAACCTCACAGTTTTGCTCTTGTGAGGCAGTTGTGACTTATGACACATTATTTAACAAAAAAATATATAAAACTTGAAACTTCCTTTCCGCAATTTGTATGTAAACAAACAGCAATTAAAACCAGCTGTCATCTTGACATACATCAAGCGTAAGGTAATGGCAAATTAAAGGCACATATTTCTTGGTTGACGGGTGTAATTGAGATATCCCTAAAACAAACTTGAAGATTTTATGAAAGATATTAGGAAACAATTTCAATTCATCGAGTGAGTGAAAATGGGCTGCCAAACTTCTCTTCTCATTATTTGTATGGGATACATACATTTTCGCCATGATTTCCTATCGTCCAGTGTCCTGTTTACACGGTCACCAATCTTGTGATATCATTTCACCGTAGGTGATCGTTTGTCCTGGATCGATTATTAGGTTCATAACTTACTTCGTGGTGGCCCGTGGCGTTGTGGGTATGTGCAACCTCGACGTCGTAGGTTCGATTCCTGCTCTGTGCGAAGAAAACAATTTTCACGACCCCACCTCTTTCGAGTTACTGATAATGCTCAAAGAGTATTTCATGTCTAGAGAGAGCTTCTCAAACAAAGCCGTTCGGATTCGGCATAAAACTGTAGGTCATTTTCACTCGTGAGAGAACAATAGCACGTACAACACGAGTGGTTGCTGAGAAGCTAGGCTCTGGCCCCCTACGGGCTGTAGCGCCACCCATATTATTATTATTATTATTATTAACTTACCTTCGTGCGGTTTGCTAAGAGATGGCGTAACTTGTATAATTCCATTGGAACCTGCGTTGGAAAGCTACTGTTATTTTAAAAAGTTGTCATTGAAAAAGTCATAGCATCAAATGGGCAATACATTCAATAATACTAGTGTACATGTTTTTCTTAAATACACGTTTTCCTAGGCTGTCAGTTTGAGTTGAGTTGAGTTGGTAATGATTGGTTCGCCAAGTTGTAGCCAAGTGGTATAGGAGACAATAGCTTTGATGGCAGTTTGGTTATAAATGGGTGTGTTTTGGCCTGATAACAGACTTTCCGGATAGCGAAATGCTCCGCTTGGAAAATACTGAAACTATCTGTCACTCAGCATGCTTTGGAGAAGTTTATGAATTCTGAAAAGACATCCGCTCCGACTGAGCTGTCCATTTTGGAGTCGGTTGAAATCCTCCCGCACCTGCTCACCCTGCCATTCCGTTCTCTCGGTGAGTTTGATATCAAAGTCGTTTGATAATTTAGGTGTACCGCACTGTTGAACTGTTTTTAATGTATACGTTAATGGCTAGAAGATGTAGGCTTAGGGTAAGGGCTGGGCATCTGCTGCTGTCGACCGCAGTGCTCTTGTGGTGGTAATGCATGCTTCTCTTTATACCGTATTGAGTTTTGTTATATTGTACTTTTTTCCAAGGGAAGCCCACCATGCTAATGATTCCTTATTATTAGGAACGAAAATAATACTAAAGAAACTCCACGACAACAACCGTAAGCGATTCAAAGCTTGACTTTGGCCTTGCTATCAGATTCGCCCGATAATTGTTCACTCTCAATTGAGGAAAGGGATGATTTTTGTTCGTCGTGCAGTATTGCTCAACAATATGTTACAATCTGTCGAGCTACGGACTCGTGGACACTTGTACGGCGTTTTGAAAGAGGAAGGCACCTGCCGCTTGGTAAGACTACTATACATACTGAATAACGCCAAGTGTTAAGGCGGCATCTCAAATATTATACGTCAAACTGTTTACGTCATTTATGTTCTAAGCATAGAGGCTTAAATTATTTTTGGCATAGGGATTTTTTTGCATCAAATATGTCCACAAGGTCATATAAGAGGATTGTAGAAATCGATGTGTCCAATGACGCAATCAATTAAAAATGCCCTTATGATGGCAGCAAACCAAATGTCGCACCAAGTTGCTAGAGTATAGTGCTCGGATGTATCAGCTAATGTTTTTTTTGCCCTAACATCAATCGTCCTGTTTCGCATCTTTTCCAAGTAATTGAACTTACGCGAGTTAGAATGTGTTACATCCTGCTACGGAATCCTGAAAAAACAAAACACAACTAACATTATCTGTTAGTCGGTTGCTTGGATATTTTCCCATTTTAATTACAAAACTTTCCATTTTCTAGGTTTCACGGTTGTTGGTCTCTCGGTATAGAGAGTTTCAATGTTCACCATCCTCTTCCAGAACATTAATCGCTTCGCTGCCAATCCATTCTGTCTTTGGGAATCCTTTCTCTAGGTCCCGCTGGTGATTGAATTTACCTTATCGTAATGCTTCGTATCGTTGCATTAAGCAACGTGACTATTTTGTTAGCTTTTTCTGCCGCGGTCGTGGGCATTGATTGTTTTTTCTACCAGCCAGCGACATCATTTGATAGTCGACACTTAGTCATGTGAAGGCATATTATTGTGCATGTGAAAATGCTGTCAGTGTTCGCATCGTTTCATATCTAGTGTATGATTGCTTGAATTATGTATGAATGTATGAATTAATGATTTAATCGCTACAAAAAACTGACCGCATTTTCAAAAGATATTGTCGAATGGCGTTATTCTTGTGCCTTTTAAGTAGTGTTATGTCAAGCGTCACTATGTTAGAGCCAATAAAATCGGATATTATTGCGCATAAAGTTTATTGCATCGTCAAAGTTGTATTTTTATTGAGCGAGTAACCTCTTTGTACGCGCTCTATATTTGTCAAGTTTTATACTTAAACTAACGTATACGTGGTGACCCGTGGCGTTGGGGGTATTTGCGTCGACCCATACGCGCTTGAACCTCAATGTCTAGGTTCAATCAATGCGACAAAAATAATATATATATTATATAAATAATTTGCACGGTCTAGGCTCTTTCGAGTAACTGACAATTCCAAGAGTGCCTCCTGTCTAGAGAAAAGCTTTTCAAAGTTGGCCGTAGGTCCCCTCAACTCGCACAGACACAGACAACGGAACTAGGCCGTGGCCCCATACGGGTTGCAGTGTCACCCATATTATATGATATTATTAACTTACACATACGTTTTCTTTGCTGTAAAAAAACCACAACTGCGTCAAATGACGGAGTAGCTTACATTGAGATGTGCAAATGAAGAAGAAGTTGCATTTGATATACACAATAATCGTATTTATTGCTGCCCAATAAATGACATCAAAACCAATTCTTTCTGTTCCGTTCTTCTTGGTGATAGCCTGTCAGATTTTTGTGGGTAAATTTTCTCTCGAGATTAAGTTCGATTAGATGGCCTGCAGCTGCTGGACTGTTACTTGGGAGGTCCTAAGGTTGAGATCACTACCGACAATACCACCAACAGCAGGAGATGATTCTGAGGCCATAGTAGTAAAGTCTAACTTGGAATTGTCAAGTCAATGTTGTGGTGGTTAATAGAAAAAAAATCGTCAAGTCACATCCTAAACACAAAAACAAGCTAATTAGGTCTTGAATTTATATAGTTCCCACCGTTGCGTAGTAGGTAGCTGAGTTAACTGCAAACGTTCGTTCAATCCTCGAATATATGTAGCATCAGAATCCACGGCTCTTGTTTTCTTTCGAGTCACGGCCGTGCACTTTTTGACGATCCTTCACCAATTTTCATGGATTTTTGACAGTTGCTCATGACTGATCTGATGTTACATGGTAATCAAACCTTGGAAAAAGAGCTGTCGGAAGACTTTCATGTTTAAAAGCAGTGGTATTTGAGTAGTTTTATGAGAACACATGATGACCATATATATATATATATATATGGGTGGCGCTACAGCCCACATGATGACCATAAGAACATGGAAGATCAACCGTAAGTACTGCCAAGTCGAAGGGAAGAAAGCCACTGAGTTTATTATACCTAATCTCACATAAGATGTGGTTATCGTATTAGTACATGATCTCCAAAGCTAGGAGTAATAGACGATAAAGGATTAAGAAAATTTCAGTTTCCTCAATCGACTCAAATGTCAACATAAGTTACACTTTTAGCAAACGAAAGGAGTGGCCAATGATCGGGGAAATCAAAGACAACATGCAATGATCTTTGGACTGCGAATGGTACCTATGTTGGTTAGCTCGTGGTATAGCAACAGTCTAGTTTAAATTTACTAGCATTTCGAAGCTTCCTTCAAAACGTCCCTGAAAGAAAAAGATCTGAATATCCAGCGATATTAATTTTTGATTAATAAAAATTCAAGCACTAAACCAGAAGCGGTACTTACTTACATATATATTTTGGAGATACTAAAACAACACAGTAAGTGAAATTTAAAAAAAGAAAAACGCTCTTTATTCATTTCGTGTGCTTACGTTCAGACATCAGCTTTCTACATACATTCAAAGAATTACCAAAACGAGTAAATAAGGTCAAATAATCGATGGATACCAACTCTCTAATAAACAAATAGTTTCTCTGGCACCACCTCGGATTGATATTGTCTAACGCGCAACAAACTTGAGTAGAGGCTGCAAGCAGAAGTAAAAGTGTTGAAATGTTCCTACTCAGCTTTCTGAGTTTGTATCTCAAAAAACAGGCCTTACTAAACGTTGCAACGTAGATAATTCTAACGTTTTATCGTATTCAATGTTGCACAAGAATAATGCGAATCAAATTCACTTGTAGTTCGTAAGATCCGACGCTTAATTGCATCTGTCATTAGCTTGAGCTGTGTATTTGCTTAAAGATATGAAAAAAAGAGTCTCAAGTTTTTCTCTGAGAGCTACTTAGGTGGTGTGTCGTAATCAGATAGCATTGCATCAAGTAGCGCTTATGTCTTCAAGATAGTATGTGTAAAATTCGTCAATACCCGTGTAAAAAAAGGGGTTTGATCATCCATCAAATTGGTCAGAGGACAAGCCGGCTCTCAACTGGTGGTCGTAATATAAGTCATTTCATATTAGTTTGTGTATGCTTCTGATGATAGTCATATTTTAGATGTCAATGATATTTGCTTAGTTTGGGTTAAGTTAGTCATTAGAAGAAAGATTTCAATTCACTCAGTATTTACTTTTTAAGTGCTATTATACTTTATTTACTACTCAAGAAAAGTGGCACGTGGCGTTGTAGGTATGTGCGTCGACATCGTAGGTATCTCGTTTCTCGTCGATCCTTGGTCTTGGCGACAAATTATAATTTTCACGGCCCCACCTCTTTCGAGTCACGTACAATGCTCAAAAAGTACTTCTGTCAAGAAAAAGCTTCTCAAACTTGGCCGTTCGGTGTCGGCATAAAAGGGACATCCCCTTAACTCGTGAGAGAACAATAGCACACACAGCACGAGTGATTGCTGAGAAACTAGTCCCTGGCCCTCTACGGGCTGTAGCGCCAACCATATTTTATTCTAATATTTTTATTAATATATAACAAATATGCCCGAATTCACAGCACTGTGTGATGGCGTTGAACTAGGGACTATACAATAAAAATGGTAATAAACTGGGCAAATATACTTTTGTATACTTTTGAAGGTGACCGATCCATCCAGGCAATATGTTGTCTGCAGCCTTGTCTGCTATTTATATAAACTTCTTTGCAAACAAACGGCATGCTTTTAGGCCATTTAACACTGCAATAGATAAAATCTTTACAATGAAACAGAACCAGACGCAATAATGTGAATTGAGCTTTGATAAACTAAATAAGGCATGGGCAGATAGTAAGCTCGGCTTATTTTGCGGTTGGTTTTGGGCTTAAATCCGTAGAAGAGTATGCTTGTTTAAACCTAGGGACTATATAAGCCCCAATTAAAAGGAGACTTTAAATAATATCCGTAAATTGGCCAAACATATCAGGCGTGCCTCATATTTGTTGGATTCACTATTCGTTGCGGCTTATGGTGGTTATATCATTGGATTGTACTTAAGTGATTAACGAGACACCGTTACCATCAATTGCCATTGTTTGACAACATCGATATAGCCAAGCTATTCTTCCAACAAGACGGAGCTTGATGCGGTAAAGCAAAAATCTGGTGACTGGCAATCGCATGATCAGCGTTCATCAATTGGCAGTTACGATCATGTAACTTTACACCATGCACAGTAGGAAGGTAAAAAATCTTATTTCTTTTGCTGGAAAAACATAGCACATATGTGCTTTTTTTATGTTTTTATCCGCTAACTTAAGCAGATATACGCTATCGTGTTATTTGTATTTCACGCATAGATTTCTGAGCTAGGTAGTACTCGTACCAAAAAAACGCACTTATTATTTATTGTTGGCCTTCCTCATCTCTTTTGACGACCATCAGGGGAAGCATACGATCAATATCGAGTCGATAGAAATTGCACTGACGCTTGGAGCACTTCAGTGAAACCAAGGAAGATATGCGATGACATACACGACTGTATATAGCGCCAAAGCTAACCTAGAATCAATAATATTTCGCAACTTTGTGGTTCAGGGATGTTCTTATCTGGTTATTCAGTAAATTTAAACTTCTCTTACTGAGTTCCTGAAGGTGCCATGAGAAAAGCCAACCTCCACTGGGACCACATCACACACAATTCAGTAATGGGCAAACTTTGCTATATTAAAGTCATTCAGAAATAGCAGAGGTGGCAAAACTGTGATTTCTCACGATGAAACAGCAAAATCTAACAAATGTTGCATCTCATCGTCCACCATCCAACTCGATGTAAGTTTATGACTTTTTTGTGTCTGAATTAACACCTTATTTGCTAATTATATGTGAATCGAGTGTGATAATGCAGCAGCTTGTGGTGATGATAGTGCAATTTGAATACCGAATATCACCGCTGCTTGGTAAATATTTGCGTTCAAAAATGCACAATTCTTGTATATGGAAACATGCAATTAAGGAACTTGTCAAGTTCCATGTTTGGTGAAGCGAAATCACTTAAATAACAACAGAGAAATTGGTTATGGTGCTGATGGCCTCTTGTCTGACAACAAAAAACTAAAAGCTAAAAGTCTTGTTTACGTGGAAAGTGCAGCAAAAAAATCGATTCTCTGACGCATTGTGAATTCATTGATGAACATCAAAAGCAGCAAATCTATACACAAACAAAGGCAGAAGTCGCCAGGAGATTCCTTGTCACAAGCCTTGCCGTCTCGGTGTGCTTGCTCTTTGATTGCACTTCACTTTGTTCCCGTCTGGTAGTCAATAACTTGTGCAGTCAATGGGCCAATTATATCCCCGCAGCGGAAACCCGAAATCCCATACAGAGTATCATTAACAATTATGAAACCTCCAAACAGCCTCGAACTCCAGCTGATTCCCACGACGCAGTCTATGCGCTCTATCCCATCTGCGACCAACCGCACGCGGCATCGCTGTCATTTAACGAAATGTTCATCGCCAAGAGATACAAAATAATCAAATAAACATACAAACAATGCAGGAAGCCGTGAAACTAGTTAGCCATCGCTCCTGCAGCAGTTGACAGTTGCTCGTGCGACAGAGCCCAGCGCCGCCACAAATGTGTTGATGAGAAAAAACGTCGTCGTTGGTGCAGGACCCTGAAAACCAGGCAACATCAACGAACTGAAGATAAAGCATGAAAGATGAACGAACTGCGCCGCGCCGGCAAGATGGGGCGATGCCACGAAAGGCAGAACCAACAAACAACCATCTGGGTGGGGATGAATGAGGCCCGGGGCACTTTTAAATTTATTTTTCGGGTAATTACAAACGAAGAATGTGCATTCTTGTAACCGAAATTGCTTGTTATCCTTGCGGGAAATGGAGTCCTTTTTGCTCCGCTCGTGTTTTTCTCTCTTGTCGAAATGTGTTTCCTCCGTTGCATTACTCCGGTTTTCATCTACACAAAGCTCCACCGAAACGACTTGGGGAAAACTTGCAAGGCAATGTGCCTCCTTTAGCTTGCCACGATGCACATTCAGTAATTGAGACAGGAAAACGGAATTTCACAAGAAAACAAAAACAAATAAATTGAACTCAGACACTCTCAGGCGTATACGTATTTTTTTTGTTTTTTTTTGGTTTTGTGTTTTTGTTGGTTTTTCTCTCAGTTTACGTTTCTTTTCCATGGCTCCTAACAGATTACAATGTATCCGTATCTGTGGAAATTACTTTCAAACTATCAACCTATCAAACTCAAAATGAGAAACAGCTGCAATCATTCATAACAGTCGAAGTTGCAACGGAAGGAACTTGCTGAGTTCACTTAAAGGCAGTCGAGTGGAGCTGCTGGTGTGTGGCAATGGGCGGGTGGGCGTTTCTTGCTGGTGTAATGAAAACCCGAAGCAGTGAGCCGAGATCGAAATTGTGTTTTGGAATTTGTTCGTCTATGCATATTGGCTTCGGTTACATAGTTGTTGGCATGTGTCTATTTTAAACTTTAAGGTTTTCAAGTTTGTGTGTTGTGCGGGCTTCATGGTTGAGTTGGTTTTATTGTTCATAAGGGCGCTGGCACACTCTTAGTGAGCCACTTTAGGCATTGATTACGAGATACCTTAATATTCTGCATTCCTCCTGTGATGAAGTGATGGGGGATATTGATGGGGCATTTGTTGCGTCTGTCTTGTTGATTGGAGTAGGATTAGTAGGGGAAAATAAAATTCAAAATGGAATTCAGCATGAAATGGGGTGTAAATGGAGTCAAGTAGGATTTTAAGGGAAATGGTTGAGATCCAGATGTAGATGCATGAAACTAAACAACAGAACATCTGGAAATAAAAGACACCTTAATCAACAGACAGGCTTAGACAGCTCAGGATGATTGTGGCGAGAAAACCATTGAATGACAGAAGCCTATTGATATATTGTCGAATCTCACCACTTTCATCTTCGCCACTGATCAATGGAGTATGAGCCGTTGTGGGCTTCCAACGGGCGGCGTACAGTGTTCCCGTTGTATGGGAGAGATGTAAATAAATTTATAAGCCCTGGACCGATCTAAATCGAATTTGGAACATATTACAATTGGGACTTTTTCAAAAATTGCAAATATCATCAGGGCGGCAACGGATTAATCTGTCACTTGAATGGCCATTTCGACACCTGAACCGGACATGCATTTTATGACCAGAATTGCTCTTGCCAATCGGCAACAACAATTGAGTAACAGAGCCGCAAGCTGACTCTATATAACACTCTGTTCATGCGTGCCCTGCCCTCTTTGGTCCTGTTCGAGCTGATGGCATCTGAACATTGCTCCACTTAAGCGCCTGGTCCTGCCAGAGTGGAAAGAAGTGATTTTTAGTTTTTACATCATCGATAGAAAATGCTTTAAGCCTTAAGAACAGGTTCAGCCTCTTGGAGCAGCCTCTTAAACATTGAAATACTGTCTGAAAATGATATGTGGGTCGAGATGAGCACTTGAACCTTGACATCGTGGGTACAATGCCCTTTCTTTGTCAGTCACTGACAAGAAACATTTTTTTTTGAATCCATACCCCGTCAATCCTTTCACCACGAGAAAATACTGAACATGAAGTTGTAAGTCCAACTCCTTCTTGATGTATAGTTATGCTACAGACGAGAGGAGAACTTCGCGAACATTAGTAACCATAATTTTAAAAGGATTTGAGAAATTTACAAAGTTCCAACGTTAATCCTAAAACGACAAGCATGTTGACAAAAAAATCTGCTCTCAATCACCGTATTGGCTGCCATCATGTAAAGTGCTGCCAAATTCCATTTAAGCCGTGGCCATGTGTCTCTGGCTTGGAAGGTGAGAGCGTGTTGTTAGTAATACTTTAAAATCCAAGTTTGTGAGGGTTTGCAAAACGTCAGCAACACAGTGCGAGCCAGAGGAGAGACATTGATGACGTAAGTCCTGTTAAGAAGAGTATGACACTGTCTGTCACTATCCTGCTGTTATTTTGGCTGTTATTTTAGTTGGCTAGTTATTTGGTGCTGATGATCCAGGCTACTCTATCAAAAAGGTGCCTGCTAGTATTAATCCGGAAGACCATGCAATGTGAGTAAATGTTGCTGCCTGGTAGTACAATGGATGAAATTTCGAGTCCGATTACTACAATGCAGTGTTAAGAACCCCGAAAAAAAGCTCTATGATCACGGCGGGGAAAAGCTAAAATTATAAAAAAAAACTACTAACTAATACTCTCTTTAACACCAATCAAAGCTCATTACTCTCGGAATAAAATTTCAGATTCTCCACACTTCTGATACCACTTAAATATCAACCTAAACATCGAGATTCTATCAATATTCGTAGAGACTAGGTTAAATACATCGTTATCCAAGCATCTTCCGCAGTGGTCTCGCACTGCGAAGGACTATAAAACCCGATATTAAGGTACCAACCCAATGTAGTTCTATCTTTGAATTGATTTGATGCAATCGAGGTGTGTCAAAGACACTACTACTGTGGTCACAACAATTTTTTGTTCCCCATTCTGTTGTCCTCAGATGGGGTACTTGGTTGACACATACTCTGGCGATGTATGGTTCTAATCCATATATACATGAGACACGCAGAGTGGTCAAATATTATAACTGCCAAGAAATGTTCATTAATAGTTGTCGTTAAGGTTCGAATAAACTATCCACTTGTGAGAGAACAATACCACTCACCATATGAGCAAAACCTTTGCTGAAGTAGGATCCAATTACTTCTCCGACATTAGCGATGCCGACGGCATTCAAGCGAATCAGAAAATGAAAAATCAATCGTGGAAGGTCATCGATTCGCCGTTGATTGACGAAGTTTATTACTTGTCTAATTTCCATTTCCATTTCATAACCGCCATGCGCTCATGTAGCTGGCCATGAATGCCTATACTGTTGACGATCCGAAAAGGAGATATGCAAAGTCGTTATTTTTCTCCAAGCACAAAGCATCTTCCGCAGCGTGTGTCGCCTTGTATTTCATTTTTTTATAATCACTCCGAGAGGTGAATTAATAACCCTCCCCTTAATGGCTAATGAAAATATAAGATGTACATAGATCTCGAAGATACCTCCCCTACTCACCCAACAACTGATCATCATAGTGAACTTCAATCAGAGGCGCACACAACAAAGAGGGAGACAAAAACGAGTTGACAGTTCACTTGACATGTATGTGTACCATATTTGCGAGTGGCAGAACGGAGACGGAGGTAAGAAGTCTAGTTAGAAATTGGAATTTCATTAGTAAGGTGCACCTGATCGAACCGCAACGATCATGGCGAGAGTATTGTGTTTCGCGTTACTTGTGCTGTGTGCTGTTGTTCATAATGTCAAAGGCGGTTACAAGATCTTGGGTGTGTTCCCAAATACCTCAAGATCGCATTATATTGTCGGATCAGCATTGATGCGGGCACTCGCGGCTAAGGGTCATCAAGTAACCGTGATAACTCTGTTTCCCAGCAAAGACACCGTCGAGAACTACGAAGAGATCGCCATTCCTGAAGTTAACGAGTACTTTAAGGGTATGTTTTGGTTGTGACGTGAGGCGATTGTTTTGGTTTTGTGCAAAGTTGAATGTGATAGAAAAACTGTGTGAAATAATGCGTCAGTCTGTCTGTGGTCATCTCGAGTGAGTCAGTGCGAGGGAACAAAGATTCTGATCCTCATTCCATGTCTGAATTAGGATCACGATTGTTTATTTCTTTTTTTAACGGTCGGTGCGTCACTCGTAACTTTGCAGAACGACGCTCTTGCTTCGGCGTTACGTGCCTATCGGTTAAGAATTTTTGATTCTACTTCCTCAAACAAAAAGTTAATAGGCATTGTGTTCCTCAAACAATATCGCTACCCACGATGAATATTTAATTCGATGACTCCTAAGGTGGATCTTTAACCATGAAATCAGAATGAATTGTCCACATGCAGTGGTGGTCGATGTTCAAAAATAAACCGGCTAGTGCAGGGTGAGCACATAGTGTTGCCTTTCTAGTTTTAGTGTTGCTGATTAACAGCAGAGAGAGTAAGCGACAGTGTGACATTGAATTTTCGGTGTTGGCATAGTGTAAACTTTAGGCTCTGAAGCGTATAGTCATTGTGTGTGTGTTTTCAGAGACGGCTCTGGTGTTTGCTTGTTGCTGGTAAAATCTGCGTTTTGTAGAGCATGAACTTTGGAACACAGTTCTTTCGATAAAACGTCGTTTGTGGAGTGCACGTTTGTCACAAAGTAGAAAAACATTTATACTGCAGCCTGCTGTCGTGATATTTTGTCACAGCTCGTGGGTGACAAGGGGATTCTTGCTCAACAGCATTTAACTTAACCCCAGCTCGGCTTGCAAGTTCTTCAGAAACAAGTTAGCGCTCCAAAATGTCTTGAGTATGGTTATCTGTAACTTTTATGGCTTTCTTGCTGGTTTACCCAAAGAGGTGTGATTCATTTATGTGAACTGATGAAATGGCGTCCAAAGCAGTTCAAGCATTTAACTGTGTTTAGTTGCAAGCAATTACTAAATATTCTGTCCGTAGTCATCAATTGATTGCATTAGGAATTTGTGCGTATGTATATACGATGTATATACAGTCACACAAGCCAGCCCACGTCGTTTGACTTACCCCTACACCTGGAACATAGTTACAGCTTGTGAAACAGCGGTTTAACTGGCTTATACTAATGATATTCAGTTTCGCTGAGGATGAGACAGAGCACTGCACGAGTAGAAGACATGAGTTGTAGATTATAGCTTCGATTCATGCATGGAGCTTTGTAAAGAATCGTGGAATGCACGTGCATGTTATACCTCTGCTTACTCTGAGCAGACAGAGAGATCGTTTAAGACTGAGTGCTGATTATATTTCACCTTTGTTGCAGATGTACGTAACCATTTTCAGCCAACTGACAAATAGCTATCGTCTAAGCAAAACCTGGAAACAAAAATCCATCAGGAAGATGGAAATTATTCTGTTCCTTACTAATAGTTGCCCTCCCGGTGCAACATCTGTGTATAATTAGACATTCAGACTTGAGCCCGTCCGGTGCCGGTCATTAAGAAACTTCCGCGATTCAAAATATTTCATAAGCTGACGATTTATCCCCGTGGCCATGGCCTTAGAAAGAAGGGACGTAAGTGCTATGAGCGCGTACGGGGTGGTTATAAATATACTGTTGAAACTTAGATTAAAACATTTCCCTAAAGGCCTTAATAGGTAGGTAGGTGGGTAGCCCATTGTAGTGAAACGTGGGTGTATTAATTCAGAGAGAGGATGGCGGTGGTTATTACAGTCGGTTTCGTCACCTTTTCATCCTCATCTAGATAGCTTTTACAAAAGTCGTTAAAGAATGGGCATACTCTTTTTATATGAAGGCTTTATAGACAGTGTGCAGTAATTGTCTCCAATGAAGTCCTAATTTTAGATCTCTTTAGGGAGATCAGGCTATTTGATCTTTTAGGATCAATATGAGGCAAATTTTCGATTGAAGTTCTACAAGTTGTCGCTGTCGACCTGCTGGAAAGGTAGCTCGCCTATGTTACAGGAGATTACATCAACTGGCTGTCTGGACAGACAGGGCGACAGTCAGTTTAGATTTATAGAGCCCTCTTTATACAGGGATTTAAATGCTACTTGGCTATCAGCAGGGGGCTGCGGTGATTTATGAAAGATTATCATTTCCCCAACAAAAAAACATTCCTCTCAAATGCATTTCTTGTGTTTCTTTTTTTCCAGATTTCTACGACACCCTTCAAGAGGTTGGTGAACGATCCTTCGCTCGCTTGTACGTCGAGATGGTTTTGACGGGTCGGCAGCTATCCGAAAAAGTTCTCGAGCAACCTGCCATACAAGAGCTACTCGCATCCACGAATCGGACCTTTGACCTGGTCATCAGTGAGATATTCGTTACCGATGCCCTCTTCGGCTTCGCCCAGCACTTCAATGCACCGGTCATAGGACTCTCACCGATGGGCAACGGCCTGTGGACCTCAGCGCTGAGTGGCTCACCAATGCCGGCATCGTTTATGCCCAACATTTTCCTAGGCAACACCCAGCACATGAGTTTCCCTGAGAGAGTGCTGAATCTGGCTGCGATCACCGTTCAATATGTGGGCTACCACCTCCAATGGCTGCCGTATCAGTCAAAGGTCTACGACAAGTTCTTCCCCAACGCCAAGGTGAGCCTGCGGGAGGCTCTGAGAAATGTGTCGCTCGTTTTGCTGAATCAACATGTGTCCATTGGCAACCCGGAACCGTTGCTGCAGAATATGATCGAGGTTGGGGGCCTTCATATTGAACGCGAGACAACACCGCTGGTGGCGGACATCAAGGAGTTTCTGGACAACGCCACGAGTGGGGCTATATACTTTTCGCTGGGCACGAACTGGAGGAGTGAGAGCTTGCGTAAGGACAAGATCGACGCCATTCTGTCCACGTTTAGGTCTCTCAAGCAGCGGGTGCTTTGGAAGTACAGCAACTCAAGCCAGCTCGGCGACAGTGAGAACATTTTGACGAGGGACTGGTTTCCACAGTCCGCCATCTTGGCCCATCCGAACGTCAAGTTATTCATTACCCACGGTGGACTCTTGGGAACTACCGAAGCCGTGTACCACGGCAAGCCAATCCTAGGAATCCCACTGCTCTGCGATCAGTTCATCAACGTCGCGAGGGCAACAGCGGAGGGCTACGGTCTACAAGTGGCCAACACCCAGCTGACTGCGGAGAGATTCAGCACTGCGATCAGAGAACTGCTCAGGAACCCTCAGTACACAAACAGGGCCAAATTGGTTTCGGCCCGGTACCGCGATCAGCCGATGGAGCCTCTTGACACCGCGGTCTACTGGGTGGAGTATGTCCTGCGGCACCGGGGTGCCCCACACCTGCGTTCGGTGGCACTTGACTTGAACTTCTTCCAATACCACAGTCTGGACACAATACCCGTCCTGTATGGAGCCGTCTTCTTGCTGGTCTATCTCATCGTTAGGCTGCTTAAGAGACTGGTCTCCATTATCGTCGGTTCGGATAAGGAGCCCAAGCCCAAGAGCGACTGACTGCCTGTAGGTTAAGATGTACTTAGTTGTAAGTGAAGGTATTCGTAGATATACATTGTACCATGGCCAAAGAATGCAACCAATGTTGTTTATCTTTGACAACCGCCTCCTCTCGCTCCCGGTCGATGCTCGTTAAACCTTTGCTTCTGATGGCTTACCCCTGGATTCATGAATGTTTAATGATCGCGACTCGTAAAAAGGAAATTGCATCGCAGATAGTGAAACGGAGAGACCATCTCGCGAATACCACACATACAGTTCGGGTCGTTTGGCAAACAACAGCAGCGGCAACGGGGGTATTGACCATTCACCTGCATCCCAGAGCACAGCGTCTCGTAATGAACTGTGTACATGTACATCCCGGACTGGATAGTAGCCACTACACCATCAGTGCTCCTTAATCTTTACTACCGATAATGTTTATGAACCAGGTGGTGGAGTGTATAAAAAGCTCGTTCCACGCTAAATTATGCATTCGCTCCTCCCCGACTCAACCGTCTGGGCAGACACTAAAAGCCATCTTAAATAATATAAAGTTTCTGGAATGTCAGAGAGCTTCAGCATTCGTTGACGATGCGGGGTGAAATGTTATCGAACCCCTAAATCATAGAGTGGAACTCGGTGCTTAGTGCTTCGTGTATCTTTACTGCTGGATCGGGTTAATTGGGACATTCTGCGGCCGGGCTGGATTGGAAAGGCGACAATGGGACGGAGACAAATGGCCTTTTGTGTTGAGAAATACATTAAAAATTTTACTTTTATTCGGACGGGGCTTGGAGTTTGAAGGGAGATACGGTTGGGGAGAGTTTTTCTGAAGATGTCAGGGAGATGAACGTGATGCAGGGTTTTGAGGTGAGTTTCCCAGCCCGGACTACCTGTCGCTGAGAATGCTGCAGTCTGACGCGACTGAAAGTATTGATGACTTCGTAAGGCGCTAATCGACTGTTGTCCATTTTTCCCTTATGCTGATTGAGGACTTAGAGTTAAAAAAAATATAATAAATCGTTTTCCGATGACGTATTAGGTACCCCAGATATTACAAGAGTGACACGCAACATGGCTGGTTGTTGAAGTGGCTAGGGTTATGTTGGGTCTGCCTCGGACTTTAGCGTAACTCAAATAAGTTGTTCTTATTATCAGATTATAAAGTTAACTAACGAACCCACACTAAATATAAGGATGCATCGAAACTAACTATGGATGTCAAAGTTCAACTCTCGACACCCCAACGGCATCACCACCTTTGTGTCACTGAATGCCATCAATAACTTTATAAGTCAAGAAAATCTATCTGAAACTAGGGTACGAAGAACAATCATTATTGTGTAGAAGCTCGGGCCTCCAGCTAGGTATAGCTCATCTTGTATTCTCTAGGAGCCTCGTCTCTGCTGCATCAAATTGTAAGCACCCGTAAAGCTGTATATTTGAAATTGAATTTAATGCTATTTTTGATTAATTTAATTAGCATGTATTTTTTTTAATTTTAGCATGAAAGGCTAACGCTAAATTAATATGAAAAATCATTGAAAAGTAAAATAGCGCTATTTCATTTCGTACCGGAAATTATACAACACTGCAGTAGCTAAGCATTTCATCAAAATTAATTAAGTAGTTTTTTTATACTGCTAATGCAGGAAAAATGTTCTTCGTGAATTAATTTTTCTAATTATTCCATCACTACTGGATATGCGTGCCTGGCTAGCTCAAGTATGTAATATTTATCACTTAAGAGTGCTAAAGAAGTTTGGTACGAGAGTTAATACCTTTGCGGTATTGTTACTCTTCACATAAATGCAAACGCGATGCATATGAGCACTCTTAACTATATTTTGCATGAAATGCTTAAAATATAATGGGTGCTCTGAAGGCCAGAGTTTGGCCTTGTTTCAAGGATTTTAAGTGTCATTCAAAATGAGATGACATTCAATTGGCATTGTGATGGCTTTTGGAACAAAAAAAATCCGTTGTTTATCGATACACCCTCACACGATGTTGAAGCTGAAAGTGTTGTTTGAAATAAAGGCGTTTGTCCATTGCTAGAGAAACATCTGAATTGGGAGTAAGTGTATTCACATTGATCAGATTAACGGATTGAACGCAGCTGCTCAGCCATAGTGCCTGTTCCGTCGAGTAAGCCTCATTTTCATTTCTGAGAAAAATATGAGTGTTCGGTTTCGCACGGTCTGA
This sequence comes from Eristalis arbustorum, assembly GCA_916610145.1. Classification (NCBI taxonomy): domain Eukaryota; kingdom Metazoa; phylum Arthropoda; class Insecta; order Diptera; family Syrphidae; genus Eristalis; species Eristalis arbustorum. The sequence continues at coordinate 104,649,883 of OU744316.1, read as the reverse complement.
ACGTGTAGATGGAGAGAAGAAAAGGAGATACCTGTGCAACAAGCATGACGTATTCAATATTACGCTTTCAGAACATTTTTTTAATCTTCCAATAAAGAATTGAATCATAGATTCAATAAGTTTCGTTAAGGAAGAAAGTTTCACATAATGCCTGAACTGTTTGGCAAACTGCATTCTCAACCACTGTCATCTCGATTTACGTCACATATGTCAATAAAGGCGTAATCCTGTACACATAATTCTTGCTTGTGCACATTCGTTTTAAAAGACTGCAGATTGTAGTCTGTATTTAGCTGGGAAGAGTACCTTAGGTTCGTGTAGTGCGGCTGATAAAATGATGTATTTCCTCTGAAAATTGGTGACCATTGCAAGTGAATTCGCAGACAGAGCTAATGAAATTAGTTATCTCACTTAATAATAATATAATATGGGTAGCGTTATAGCCCGTAGAGGATCAGGGCCTAGCTTCCTAGCAACCACTTGTGTTGTGCGTGCTTGTTCTCTCACGAGTGGCAGGGACCTACCGTTTTATGCCGCCTTCGAACGGCCAAGTTTGAGAAGCTTTTTCTAGACAGGAATACTCTTTGAACATTTTCAGTGACTCGATAGAGGTGGGGGCGTTAAAATTATATTTGTCGTACAGACCAGGGTTCGAACATAGGACGTCGACGCTCATAGCCACAACTCCACGGGGCACCACATCACATTCAACCATCGTTCCTTAATCATAATTAAATCCATTAAACAGGGATTAGGAAAGAACAGTGCATCAGTGTTCAAAGGTCTAACTTTTTTCTGTGTTGAATTGATAGGACTCAGTCGGGTTGGTGTGGTTGTGGCAATTGATTCCTAGACACGTTTACTCAAGCACCTCATAATTTAGATATTTATAAGTGTAGTAAAAATATTTCTTGAGCCAATTAAAGCAACCTAGACGTTATGCAGAATTTTTGATGGCAAGTTTTCTGGCTTCGTTCCACTTAAGAGACTGCTGAGGACATTCAGTTTAAATTACCAGAGGAAAACTAAATATGTGTCATGACCCAAAGGATGAAGATGGCTGTCGAGATAAGATTTCTTCGTACTGTTGTGATGTTCTTTGTGCCGGGATAGGCTGAGTAGCAGGGCAGTACGCTAGGAACTCAATTCTGAGCACCTGCTTTTTTGAACAGAAAGCACTATCCTTTGTGGCACAAATGTGCCCATCATCCTTTCGAGGAGTATCTTAAATACAAATTCCAATAGATAGGTGATTGCTTTGCAGACTCACAGCGAGGTGTTTGAATCCAATACAAAAATTCTCCTAGCTGTGCATGAGTTCGAGTAGATGGAGAAGGATCGAGTGGCCTAGTGCTGAATTACCGCCAGCTCTTCAATGTATCATGCCGGTCAGCCGTTGATTGGGTTCCACTCTATTTGGTTGAGTAGAGTAGTCTAGTTGATTATGTAACTGCTAGACACGATTGTGGTCATTTTAAACATCTAAAATGGAAGACCAATTTCGTACTTGCCTTCATTGAACAGCGAATAGCGCCTGCTCCAAAAATATATGATCGTCGATTTCTTGATTTTAGAGTATTAATCTAAAAGTGAGTACCAATAAACCATAGGACAACCAAACATGTTCCAAAGTTTGGGTCGAATTTCAACTGCAGACCATTTTAAAGAAACTCACAGATTTCAGTCTTCGCAACCAACAGTGTAGTAGTTAAAGATTGATAAAAACACTTCATTAAACTGTCTCTCGCAATTAAGACTTCTTATGTCAGTCAGTGCGAGTTCTAAAATTCATGCTCAATCAACTTGCAAAAGTCGCTGCTAATAAATACATTTTGCGGAAATTAAAATATCCCTTCTCCGGGCCTTTATAGTGCCCAATGGGTAGATACCCTTCAACAATTCTATTTGAGGGCATCGTAAAAATCTTCATAAGACAACAGAAACAGTCCCCAAACAAAGGCTTTTCTCGCATCTTCGCTGCTAAATTGGTAGCTTAAAGTCATTGAATAAGTAGGCATTTTCATCCTCGACATTGAGCGATACTCCCAAGTTGACTCAGCCAAAGACGTCATCGTCGTCGCCGGGCACTTGAATCAGCGCCGAGCCAGAGCCAGCCGTAGCGTAACGACGAGCACAATAGCCCTAAATGGATACCCTGGATGGATACTCTAGAATAACATGAGCGGCAGTAAATATATAAATACCGGAAGGACACTTTTATAGGCCATAAAAAAATTTTTTCTCCGCAGTCATTCAGACACCCTTCAGTCGACACTACCCCACCGTATACATCGGCCTTATGTGGGGTTGGTTTTTTCCCCGTTTTTTCTTTTCGCGCGGCGTAAAATATGGCATTGCACTGGGTACTTTCTTGCAACGCGACCATCTATCCCTTTCTCGGCAGAGGCACCGTCTCCCACTCTCACCCTCGCCCCAGTAAGTCGAAATAAGTAAGATAAGAGTCGCGTCTTGTGCTCCATCCTTCGCTATTCTCCTAAATCACAAGGATAATAAAAAAAAAACGTGTATATACGTATAACCGACAACGAAATTATAAGAAAGGGAATTCCATTCCTTTGTGCCTCGGTGCAAAGGTGACGATGATAAAAATTACATTTTTGTTTGCGGTAGTAAAAGGACACGCGAAGAATTAGTGAGCATTTTGGCGGGATCCGTGGAGATTTATTTGGCTCACGCGTCCCCAGACCCCAGACCCTCGGCCCGGGATGAGTGAATTAAAAAACAAAAAGAAACAGACTGAAGCACAAAGAAAGCCTGGACTGCGGGAGGATGGAAAAAATGAAGACATTTCACTCGCCGGCTGACATCTCCGGTTTCGAAGTCAACACTCCGCCTCGAGGCGAGTGACGAGGGCAGTGGCTCTTCACATGAACTCGTCGCCCACAGTTTCGTCGCCGACGCCGGGAGAAGGATTTCCTCGGGAGGATTCTGAGAAAAAAAACATCTCGCAGTAAGAGGGGCGGTGGAAAAAGGCCATTTGTCACAGCCGATGTGATAATTTGGCAACAGAGCTGCGGGTATGGCTTTTCGGGGAAGCCAGCGGCTTGTTGTTGTTACTGCTGTTGCCACCGACTGTGGGGATGGTACTTGCCGTTTTTTTCGTTCCTTCTCCTCTTTGTTTTGTTTTTAATTTCGCGAAGACGCGATGGAAGTCTGGAAAGAAATCTGTGCGTTTTTATGGGAAAGTTAAAATGAGAAACTGGGGATTTGGTCTTAATGGTAACAAGGAGGATTACGAACAAATGGGAGCATGTTTATTAGAATGTGAAAGGAGCCCATGGCCTGCGGCCCGTTGGGGGATTGTATTAGGTATATATCATTTGCCTAGGAGGGATTAGAATTTTGTCACTTTTTTGTCACAGGTCAGGGCGTTGAATGCGTGTAACACTCACTAATTTAGATGGTGGATTAATGGAGACTTCTGTGTGTAAGCCTCTTAGTTTGGTTGTGCTCACTGGTGGGAAGAAGGTGAGATCTGCTCAGCGGAATGCTTGTGGGGGGAAGGTTGGTTTCTCTTTTTTTTTGTATTCGTTTGTTGACTTTATTCATCAAGTTTCGGTTGGTTGAAGGTCGGTACTAAATTAGACTTGAGTTGGTGTGCGAGGATTTGTTGGCTGCCGTCTGTGGGGAATTTTGAGATTGGGTTTTGGACAGGAGGCAAAGGACAGGACACCTTGTCGGTGGAGGAAGAGCTTTGAAATATTCTTGGCTGGGTAGATTAAATGCTTGCGTACATGCCGGCAGTGCTTAATCGAGGTAATAATCGTGTAACTAGGTTTGTAGTAAGCTTGGTTAATGAAGAGTTAGTTAAGGTTAACGACTCATACGTCTCATGATTATTGTTTCCTTCTGTCAAAAGCAAATTATTTTGGTTGATTATGGAGCTCTAACCCATAAACTATTACACTTATTTTCTGTATACTTATACTTCTGAATTAGGACAAGAACTATTTGAAGTCAAAAGATTGTAACAAACTCTTGAGCAACCTGAAAGCGTTTGTTTTGCTCAGCAGTTGGTCAACGGGTACAGAACATCTCATTGCATAACTCTGATCACATTGAGTAGGCTGAAACGTATAGCTTTCATTGATGTTATGACAGAGCATTGCGCTATTGGAACCCACGTCACTTAGTAGGTTTTCCCTTCCACGACCTCTGAAAAAGGTGCAGAGTCGATGATGAGAAAGAAACCTTAACATCTTACCTCACTTGCTATGCACTCCCGCATCCCTTAGGTATAGACTTCTGGGAGCCTATTTCTGTGGTGACATGGCTAAGATAAGTAGCATAAGGCTTAGCCATCCTCTTCGCTTTATTATCCGCGTGGCCTAAGCTATTAGACAAGTTCAGCAACAAAAAAATACACCAACACACCAACATATCTGCCAAACATACAAATTAAAAATGTTGGCCAACTTCGGAGACGACAGGATTCAGACACAGCAGATGGTGAATACGACAGCAGCACCTATGCGAAGTTCCGAGGTGCTACAATAAATATGGTCGAAGGAGTTTTAAAGTGAAAATTCCGATGATCCTTAACGAACTCCGCAACCTAACGAAAAGAGGATAACTTTAAATTCAAAGACACAATCAAATTATTTCTGTCATGTGACTGACCATGTCTAGCACTACCCTCGTAATCTGTAGTTAACAAGCGAGTTGTAGTACATCAGACTATGCTTCGAATGTTGGCTTCCAGGTTCAAGTGTCAAATTTTAAACCTTTTTTATACCTCTCACCTTTGACTGGATTTTATCAGTCGAATGAAATAATAATTCCACTGACTCAACAAAAGGTCACTTTTTCTGGAGGAAACGTTGTTTGACAAGTTTGAGTTTCTCCAATTGAATCATATTTTTCAAGATAAATTGAAGCAATTTTCTCCAAATTGAGTCTATTCACTATGAACTACTTTGAACTGCACTATGAACCAGACGAACTTCAAAGTCAACAAAGAACTGTCAAGTCAACTGTCTCAGAAAACTAGTTTCCAAGTTTCAACTTAACCTGAGGATCTCGTATGGCGAATCAAAATGCATATAATGCATACATCGGGCTGCCAAGGTCTAACTCTCTTTTATTCTGTAGTACCAGTGCAGCACATTCGGAAGACAGGTGCGGTTGCCCTCGACGTCTAGGTTCAATCCATAGTCTGTTCGACAAGAGATAATTTTCACTGCCCACCCCTTTCGAATCACTGACAACGCTCAAAGAGTATTTCCTGTCTAGAAGAAGTTTCTCAAACTTGGCCGTTCGGAGTCGGCATAAAACTGCAGGTCCCTTCCACTCGTGAGAGAGCACGCACAACACGAGTGGTTGTTGAGTAGCTAGGCCCTAGCCCTCTACGGGCAGTAGCGCCATCCATATTATTATATATTACTTTATTAACCACAAACATATTACTGGGGCAGGCGTCTTCTGTACTCCTCACTCATGAACGACTGCTTTTTAAGCAATCTTGTTCGGTAACTTTTTCCTAAATACCGGGATGTACTGGAATTCAAGGTAACGAGAAAACGGACAGCTTCGCAAAGAATGATTCGGAGATAGGTGAATGGCCGGCAATCTTCCATAAGATCAATCCATAAAGAAAATCTCACAAGAGAAAGCCCTGAACAGAGGCAGTACTCACTGTCTTGACGTAAACATTGGAATTGTGCCATAGATACAATGCAAACAAATATTTGCATAAGCTGCAGAGACGAGAATATCTGAATCCGAATCAGAGTCCTTCAATATCCGCTTTGCTAATACATACATGGTCATAATAAGGCAAAGAATGCACTTGTTTTTGGAGCTGGAGGACTTAGAATAGGTTAGGTAAGGTTGTTATTGGTGCCAGAGAAACTGTCAGTACACTTAGACCGTTGTTGGTGATACCCTTAGTCAGGCTACCACCACTGATCGACAACTTCAGTGATAGTGCGTTTTAGTTGATCTCAATGGCAAATGGTGACTGCACCAGATTTGAGAATCAAATAAAATATTATAACTTGCTTTTACTGCGAACATCATCACTAACTGCGTCATCCAGTCGTAAGTAGGGCTTAAGTGATGTTCCATTGTAAAACCTTCTAAGATTATTACATAAATCTGCACTTCATTAGACGGTGGTTAATATTCCCTAGGGAACGGGAACGGACTCAACACGTTAGACTGAGTGAGCCACAATCCAAAGGCTGTAAGGGCACATAATCGTTGATAGGCAATGCAATAGAGCAGAGAATGGTGCGAAAAATATGTTCTTTTTTGTGCTACAGCTTTCCAATTTTGGTATCAGAAAATGTAGTTAGTGTACCAGCGAAGTCCACTATGTTTCCGTGCCTTTCTTGAAGCGAACTTGATCTGCGATTCTATTCCCAGGAAGTACACTCCAGTTTAGTGTCAGCAAGAAATGACTTCTTCTCAATGAAACTATACCCAGTTCCGAAGCTTATATATCCTCCATCCAGGATTTTACCATGAGAAATCCTTCAAAGCGTATAAAGAAGAAGGCATTGGTTAGAATTAGTATCCCCTTCTTAGGGAGCATCCACCACAGCTCTTGGAAGTTATTAAAAAGTTCCAAAGTAACCGCACACCTTCCTCAAGGTCAACCGTACTTAACGGCAACTCACTTTCAACCCCTCTTACCTCTCATTCTCTTCCATGTCGTAAAAAAGTAATAAAATATCTTAAATTTTTAATTTTCTCCTGCCCACCGGACAAGCGGCCTAATGGCAATGCCACCTTCACTGATATCCATCACTCCCCGGCCACACTTACACATGCACACGGGGGCGTATCTCGAACGCCGAGCATAAGCCAGCAGTTATCTGCACAGAAGTTTATACTTCGTTAAGTTTAAAAGAAAACCAAACTCATCCATAATACCTCGGCAACCGAAAAGTTTACGTACCGTACCCGCAAAAGGGAAGTAGCTACTGCCCGGGCAGGGAGGGATGTGTGTTGAGCACAAAAAAAAGGATCAAAACTACAGCATTCTCTTATGATAATCCTTTTTTGAGTAACCTCCGAGCGGATACCAAAAATGAAAATTCCAACCTTTCAATGAACACCCTCAACACCAGTGCAAAAAAGCGAACTCCCCCCCTCTTGCTTCCGCCCTCGTTTGGGGCTAATAAGGGTTGCAGGTGGCGAAAACACCTAGGCACTCAACCAAAGGGTATTCGCTCTTCCAATCGTGCCGAAGTCTCCGCTATCAATTTTGATGAGATTCCAATTCGGGACCGTCCAAAGCCCGAACGGTCCTGATGACCGGCCTGACAGCGAGGGCGGGTTGAAGTGTATCTGGCAGCGTGTCGATAGCATACACGTTGCGTATCAGTCGCCCACTACTCGTTCGTCGGCCCTGTCAATGTTGTCAGTGCTGTTGTGTATGGCTGGCCGGTTTCTTGGCGATAAAACGGATTTTTCCTTCTTCAAAATTACTTTTCGCTCATCCCTTTATTTATGACCCTGTCCTGGGGTGCACTGATACAGATACGGTAGCTCCATCCATCCAACCCCCCCCCCCCCCCCCCCCCCCTACATGTGGGGGAATATTATCCCCTAGAAATCAAATTATTCATTACTCAATTTAATTCGCCGTCGACGACGTCGCTGTCCTGTCCGTTCGTTAGTTCTACTGGAAGTGACTGATCTGGCGAATGAATGGACGGACCAATGGACAGTTGGATGAATGATGACCGATGCTAAAACACGACCGTCCGGCATTTTATACGGGTCAGTGCGCCGCTGTACAGCATCCACCAGATCCCTGGCTGTTATCTGCCACGTAGCACGGACGCACACAGAATATGGACTTGAAACGGCCTGACACAGACGTTCTATCAAATTTTTAGATAACTAATTACAGGGATACATTTATTTCAAGATCGAGAGTGGGAGTGGAGCGACTCAATAGGATTCGTTATGTATACAAGGTAAATAGGGCATTAAGCGGTCCATATCCCCGCCAGTGGGGTGGTAAATCTGTCTACAAAGCATTGCCGATAGTTGGCCATGCGGCAATGGGGCGAACAGCGAGCCTCTTCCTTGACGACTTTTGTTCTTGAATCGTGATTAATTTTTCTCCTGCATCCACTCCATCCTCTCTCGGCAGCGAGCAATGTTGCCGTCTCACTGCCGGAACATGAAGGCTTTTAATTAGTCCTTCTGTTGTTTAACGATCACATTGCCTAAGTCGTATAATGAAAGTGGAATGGTTTTAATTAATTAGCCAACTCTTGCTTTTGGCCCCCTTTTCCCTACGACGCATCGTCCCGATTAGACCGACCGACATGCACAGGCGTTGGTGATGGCGGCGACGGCGGCAACAACGAAGACGGTGGTGGTGTCTGATGGACGTGTACATACGTGCGTATGTGTCTGGCGTGTGTAATGGTCGGTGTGTTACAGATGGCTTGTTTCAGATAACCAAGTTCGATTCAATGTGGCGCTGGGTGTGCTGTCCTTGATGTGGCTGCGATAGTTGTTCCCTTTTTACGGTTGAATGTGGGATAGAAATTAGTTGTGTCGGGTTAAATACGTACGTTCGTTCTAAAAGGAGCCCTTGGGAGTTTATTGCAAATTCGTCTACGCTTGTGGCAAATTGGTGTTTTCAAGGTTCTTCATATTGGGTTGAAGCACTTTAAAGTGATTGTTGTCTAGCACAATTGCGACGTGAAAATAACTACGACGTCAACTACGTTTGTCTGGTTAGATGTGACAAGGGTTATGTATCTGTTTGGCAAAAGAGTGCTCAAACTAAGATACACCAATTGGAGTGACTTTTGTGCCACTTTTCATATACTGTGCATAGCAATCGTAAGAGGGTCATATTCTCTCCACAGTTCTTGGCAGTGTAACCCCACACTCAGTTGAGTTCAATATGATTTTGACACAGAGCTTGCAATTATTATGCTAACCGGATCTTCTTGTTCAAATACAGGGTGGCGCACGAGTCTTGCTACAAATACAAAACGCGATATCTTTTCTTCTCTGTGAGTAATCCGCTTATTTTTTTAATATTAAAATGTATAAAAATGAATGCAAAAATGGATGCTTGCTGTCTTCTATCGGTGACGATACTGGGCACGCTGCTCCCAGTCATCAGTGCCAAGCTGTCTTACATCCGCGATCTTACATCTATAGCGGTTCGAGGTTCGGTCCTCTCCCTCTTCGCTGGAGCGCTGTTGTCCATGCGCTCGATGTGGCCAAGTCAGTGTAGTCGACGGATGCTTGCCTTCTGGACTACATCCACATCCTGGTACAGCTCGTTGAGTTCGCGGTTGTGTCTTGTCCCCCATTCGCTTTCCTCGCAGACAGAACAAAATATCCGAAGTAGAATTTTTCTTTCGAAGGCACCAATAATCAGCTCTGCAATTTTGCTTAGCGTCCAGTTGCCGTTCCTTATTTGCGTCCAAAGGGAATCTAGGCGCGAGCTTGGCGACACTTCCCCGAGTAGATGGACAATTATGAGGCTGGTAGACATGATTGCCGAATCTGGAAGCATTGCACGAAGACCTTACCATCGGGACCTCGAAGACAAAATCGCGGCTGTAGCAACCTCAATTCAGGCAAACCCAAATGTTTCAACCGGAAACTTATCGGCACAAATTGTAGTTGGCATTACAACGGACAATTCAGTCAAGCCATCATGATCTTGTTTCCCTACAAAATCCAAATTACAAGCAAATTAAACCCATCGGACTCTCGTATTCGCCTGGAATTTTGCCGAAAATTAATTGAAATGAGCGAAGAAGACACCAGCTTGATATATTGTTTGTTAATGTCAGATGAGGTCCAATTTGATCCAAACGTCAATGTGAACAAGCAAAATTGGCGTTATGGAGTGAATCTAATCCAGAAATAATCCATGAACCGGAATTGAATTGGAAAAGTGCGCATTTTTGTCAAGGTGCATTGTAGGACCATACAAACAATGCAGGTGTAACAGTAGCGTTAGTTCAAGAGTTTTTAACAAGTTAAATGAGTTCACCCAGAACTGCGCCGAAGAACGATCCGTTTCAACAGCATTTGGTTCCAGCAAGAGAAAATTTCTAGAAACTCCACACTCCACTGGCCCCCAAGATCACCTGACTGACTGCACTAGACTACTTTTAATGGGGTTTTGTCAAGCAAGAGGTGCATACAACGAAACCAAGAAGTTTTACTGAATTTAAGCAGTCCAATACAACAGAGAGCAATTGAGGTGATCCCGATTTCAACTCTTCAGGGGACAATGAAATATATTTTGTCATCAGGTTTTGGATAGGCATCGAAGTAATCTATGGTACATCATATTTAAAAACAATTAGCAGTATAAAATAGAATTGAATTCTCTTTCCGATAAAAAATAATGCTACTTATTGTAGCACATTATTGTAGCGCCACCCTTTATAAAAAATTATTTCTGTTCAATGAAACAAATAAACTGTGGACTTTTGATTAATTTGGTCCTTCTGTCGGAAAAAAGGAAGTGCTTCTGGATAAATGATATAAACCTGGAGCCTGCTGGGCTACGTGGCGACCTTATAATCCTGATGTAACTGTGACGACTTCAAATTATATTTGTCGATAGATAGTGTACTTTACTGCATTAAATTCCTATGGTGTTTCTCATCTTAATATTTTTAAATGTAAAATTTTCACGGCGCATAGAATATCATCTGCGATTATTTATGATTCAGAAACAATTGTAGACTCAATTGCCTAGAAGAAATTAAAGATCTTGATGCACTTTTTGACCCTTAGTTGGATTTTTATTTCTATTATGATTACACTATTGTGAAGTCTAAGGCTATGTTAGGCTTTTTGAAAAGAAATAGTAAGGATTTCCGGAATATACCTAGTTAAAACTGCATATATAACTCGTTAGTTTGACCGTACTTGGAATAATCATCCATCATTTGGGAGTCTCCATATGATACACAAGAACTTAGACTAGAAAATGTTCAAAAGAATTTCACGAGATATGCTTCCCAAAAGTTGTATTCTTTTGAAGAGCTTTCTAACTATGACGAGAGATGTAAAATAAAAAAAAAAAACTTAAGTTTCAGGCGTAAGACAGCGTCAGTCATTTTAATCCTATAAATTCTCCAGAACTGCTTTTTCTCATGGATATATACGCTCCTCGAAGATCTCTTCCGCTGAGAATCTTATAATATAATAATAATATCGGTGGCGCAACAGCCCGTAGAGGGCCAGGGCCTAGTTTCTCAGCAATCAAGGAAGTAATCCTTAAGACGAATAGTCGTTAGATGATCCTAAGTCGCGCAGTAAATATCTGCTGTGTAAAGCGATACTAGAGTTAACTTATACTAGAGTTAACACTTAGAAAACGTAATGCTTTGTGTTGCTCTGTGTTTAAAATAATGCGATTGCGATTTTCTAACTACAGTGATTTTAATCTGCGATTTCACAAAACAATACAAAAAAGTGGTATTGCTTAAAAAGTGAATATCTCAATCCACATTGAAATACAGAACCTGCAAAAAGCGTGAGTAACGCACCAGACCACAACGACAACAAACTCGATAAATGTTTTTTTTTTCTTTTTCACATTCAATATAGGTGTGATATACTTATGTACATACAAACCGCTTGCTATAAATCAAGGTACATAGTCACAGTGTACAGTACATAAAATGTACAGATCCAACTTTTCAGTTTTCTGTATTTGCTGACCTACGACGCGAAGTTCTGATCATTTACATAACTAACTCAATCACATGTATGAAGTTTAAATTGTTAGCAATATTAGTGTAAAGTATGCTCCCTTTGACATTGTGACTGTGAATCGCAGTTCAAATCACAGTCGATCGCAGACTACGATGACTATTTTCAAATCACAGTGAAAAAATTGGAATTAGCGATTTCTAGAGTCAACCATCTACGATCATGTAATTTGCTCGATGTGATGGCAATAAACAAAAACTAGACATCATCAGATCTGCTTACAATTCAGTTGCGGCTCTAGAGAATAGGAAAAATAGATTTCATTGTTTCTCGGTTGAAGCCAACCTTTAAAGATAAAAATGAAAGATAAAAATTGAATAGGTGCATCATGAGAGGAAACATTGTGATTTTTCGTCACTACCTCCGCTTCTAAGAAATCCAACCTCTATTACATCGTTCCTTTTATCAGTTGCAATAATTGTAGTTCACTTACAGGAAGAGCATGAATATGAAACATTGCACATGTACGGGTGCAAACTGACAATTCATTGCTAATGGTTTGATCGTGGCGGTTGTCGATTGCTTTTTCTTATTTGTGTATTGCGATATCAGCTTGACAGTTCGCAAAGAGAATGATTAATTTGCAGAGAAAAACGTTTAAATCATTAAAGGACACTTAAACTAACCTATGTCTGGACACATTTGTCGGATGGGCTTCTGAATGTTCGCGTTCGCCGTTCGCCGCTCATATGAACGGGCCTTTAGTGACAAGCAGTGACAAGTTAACTTTCTCTATAGTGTTCATAGTTTCCTAGTTTTAATGCTCCTACTCTTCCAAAATGGTTTTTCCCGCCCACTGGTTACTAGACCGGCCATAGCCACCAGTCACTAGAAAGCAGTAGCTCTGAACCCAAAATCGAAATAAACAACGTACTTTTGTGAAAAAGAATTTCCGATTTTGATATTTAATTTTCACATATGTATGTACAAATTTCTTGCTGGATTCGACCTTGAGTAAACACGCACCAAGCAGCTCACGCACAGTGATCATGAGTTGTATAGTAATTACGTTTGATGAGTACGAATGGAATGTAGACGAAGATAAGCGTATGCATATAATTAAACTAGCATATTAATTTTGGGCTGACGTTCGTAGTAATTATATAATAGTATGCCTTCCAAGCTCCGTCGCGGGAAAGTGAATTTTGACAAGTTTTTTTTAGACAGATCAAGATTATTCTTGCTACTTGAAAGAGGTGGCGTCGTAAAATCGAAAAATAGTGAATTCGGGGATTGAACATGTGACCTCCGGTGTGACATGTACACGAATTCGAAGTAAATTAATATATTTTACAAATTGTAGGAAGGCGAGTTTGATATTTATGTAAAACACAGAATGTAGAATGTTTGACTGTGGCCAATGTCTCCACTAAGGGAACAGACACGACAGAAGAATGCGTGCATTGTAATAGAAGCTATGTAAATACATTAAATGTAATTTAAATAAATGAACCAAATTCAATCCAATTTCAATATTATTTGATTCATGGTGATTCAGAAATCACCACCGCACTGTGCGATGTTGTCGTGCGAACTAGATATTTTTTCACGGTCAACACCGCCATCATCGTCGTCATCTTATTCCATAATTCAGAAACAACAGAGGCATTCATAAATTCAATGTGATCGCGAAATGACATAACCGTCCCGTGTTTTGTTTCTATTTATAGGGAAATAGAATTCATCTCAAGATTGTTTATGAATTTGTTTTCATCTCAGACGTAACGTATTCACACTGGGGGCGTTGTTGTCCGATGCTCCAGTGTCCACTAGATTATGTTGCAAGATCTGAATCAAGTTCTTTGTGTACAATTGGGGATCATAGGAAATTCCAGTGAATATGGTTGCGGGAGGTAATCAATTGAATAGAGGTTTTGTTCTACGATGCTGACTGCATTTTCGTTAGAGCTTAGCAAAATCGTACACGGAAGACGTAGGGCCTTCATGTGATCCCTTTTCAGACTGCTTGTCTTTCTTTCAGAGAAGAAAATGTGCGAAGAAGAAGAAATGTTAAAGTAAAGAATAAAACTATCTGATGTGCGAGCCACCAATGTGTTAAGAGTACATACATGTATATGCATCAAAATGCTCATTGTTATTTTTTAGAGAAAAAAAGCAAATAATCTGTTAGTAAAATATGCTTTGCAATTATATGCCTTCAACTGCTTTGTTGCTCTTGCTTTGCAAAGTTTGCATTTTCGAATAGGCTCTTAGTTTGATGGCAGCATATACAGCGTGGTGGTGGCCCAGGCCGTTGTGGATATGGGCGTCGACCTCAATGCCCCCAATGAACCTTGACGTCTTGGTTCGATTCCAGCTCTGAGCGACAAAAATAATTTTCACGACCCCACCTCTTTCGAGTCACTGACAATGCTCATAGAGTATTTTCTTTCTAGAAAAAGCTTCTTAAACTTGGCCGTTCGGAGTCGGCATAAAACTACAGGTTTCTTCCACTCGTGAGTGAAAAATAGCATGCACAACACGAGTGGATGCTGAGAAGCTAGACTCTGGACCTCTACGGACCGTAGCGTCACCCAAATTATATGCAGCGTATACCTTACGATAAATTCCCCACTGAGGGGACGGATACTTCGTTCTTTCAATGTCACTAGTGTGTGGAAGCAACTGAATTGATTTGCTAGCATATATCTACTTATGTCCAAGATAAGCCTGGACTTTTACAAAAGCATGGTAAAGCAGCCGTATGATTGTGAGTCAGTGGCAAACAAACCAAAAAGGCTCCATTTTATTAAATAAGGGCCCTTAAGTGATATATTTTTGGTGTTCGGTGTATCTGATGCAGAGGAGGATCATTGGGTTGTTCTAGCCAATGTATAGGGGCTTTGAACTTTTGAACTCTTTACCTTTATGGCAAACGAATGAAATGGTTCTATCAAGCTGTGGACTTATATCCTTTGAGAATTTAGAGCTAAGTATTCCACACCGAATGGACCTCATAGAGCTGAATGGAGTCTTATAATGTTCTTTGGTTGGTGCTGGGGTGTGGACGAGGGACCTTAATCATAGTTTTACGTTATTTGGATCCAGCTACACACCTTCAGCTGATTAAGGTCCCTTTTCAGCTGTGTACGACGCCGGGGACATAGTCTTTCTTTACCACAATGTCCATCGGGGTTCTGGTCCGGATCATTGGTGCTTAATAGTTCTACACGACCCAGAGATCTGAGACTCACTGCCTTCTAAGCTCAAAGACATACCGACTGGCAAGAGTGAGCCTTCATTTTGAATTCTGTATTGTGTTGTATTGTTGTATTGTGTTTAATTAAATTAACTTCGCAACCTAGTAGAGCTCCCTGTCTTCATTGGCACTTCGTTTAAGATGTCAGTGTCGATGGATCTTTTTTAGTAGAGAGCATATACTTTGTTTTGACGGTAAGATCCACTTTAGCTGCTTCTTGGTGCTGAGGTCAGGAAAACACAACTACACCCGCTATATTCCTTCGATGATGTCAATCAATGCCATCGGCATACGCAAGTTGTGAAAGATCTTGTCAGCGACATGATGATGTTGATTAAATCTCAAATCCAGACCGAAATGAAGTTCGAGCGACATCGGTATTCCGGATATCCTTATCACCTCATTGTCAGAAGCTGGAACAAAGGAATAAACATGTAAAGAAACGAATGCAAATCCCTAAAATCTACCGAAAACCACAGCCCATTCTCAAAAATCGCCACATTCAAACAAGACAACACAATCTCGCTCCTGCAGCGCCAGCGTCTCGCCGCCTTGCACTTGTTGTTTGCTCGTGTCTTAGCCAACACTTACTTATTAGTTCACTTACTTCATTATGTTCCACATCCCGCAACCCAGCACCAACCCACTGAACGTTACCACCCCCAATACACTCTGGAGTATTTAAGCCTCCACCACAACCGTTTGTTTGCCTTCTTATACGTGGGTGGGCGGGCGATGTAACAAAAATTAAACAAATAAAACCAAGAGACAGCACAAGAATGTTACAAGAGCTACGTACGCGCTGGGCCACGACATAAAATGTAATAAACTGTGCGAACAAAGGAGAACATTGTTGAGAAAACAAAACGAAGCGCACGAGACAAAAACAGTGAAAATAGGCGAAAGGGAGAAAAGAAAAACTTGCGGGTGAAAAAGTTCGCAAAAAGACGTTTTTGCGGCGGAAGAATTCCATCCGAAACATGCAAGCGGAACACAATGGATGGATGCCAGCGTGCCCCACGGGAAGAGTGTGCACAAGTAGCATAAGTATAAGAAAATGGAAACCAACCCGATCCCCGTGCGCAGAGTTTTTTTTTGTTCAGTCGCAAGCATTTCTTCGTCTTTTTTGAATTTTTTCAAAAAAAAAAAAAACAACTTCAAACTTCAGCTGGCAGCCCGAAGGACGAAGGCGGAGGGCATGCGAGAAAAGTTTTCAGCGGTTCCGGCATGTAGCTCCGAGCCCGCTCGGTTCCATTTCTCGTTTGACAGGAGCACGGGTTCAACTTTTTGCGAAAAGTGTCTCAATTGCAAGACGCCAACACACTAGTACTCGCTTTCAAACTAGTCGCGCCTTCTGTCAACCTCCCACTTGACGACTGTTCGCTGCCGATGGGCTGTGCGGCACGGATCCGCGTTATTAGATCCTCTGTCCGGATCAGACTGTAATCCTAATGGCACGGTCGTACATAATTTATTAGTTTTTAAGGAAAAAGTTAAATGTCATCAAATTGTATTATTTACAGAAAGACGATGCGAACGAAGGAATGAACGAAGAATGGAGAACTGAAAGCGGAGCACGACAGCCAGGGCGTGTGGAGTGGGATCCAAAGGGGAAGCAGACAAGCAACGAGGAACTAAATTGATGAAAATTGAAATTATGGAGCTGCCAGAGGGATTCAGAGTTTAAAATGTACACAGAGTGACAGGGGGAGGGTTTGAGTTGGAATGCGAACAGTTGGGAAGTTTTCCGTTGACTTTTTTGGTTGCCTTTCAATTTTTTTTATTTACTGCAAAGACAGCCGCATAAAGTTGACAATTTGTTGATTAAATAGATTATTCTATAAGAAGGGACGGCGATGCCATTACACAAAGACAATTGAGGCGGGTTTTTGACGGTTGCGATACTAGTACTTTGGGAAAGCCTTCAATGGCGGAGGGATTGTAAATTCTTTTCAAACTTTAAATAAGAATTTATATTGTCCTTAGCCGCAAGGATGATGCTTTGGGATTATCAAAGATAAATCGAGTTGACAGGTCTTTCAGTTGAGGATGTGGTCAGGTGGGGGTTCTTGGGGCAGGAGGATGGTTGGATGAGATACTGTTTTAATTGAGGCAACTATCTGGGTGTGCATTTGATGAAGTCCCTTGGTTGCAACCTAGTAGTGGTTTCGAATCTGGGGTGTATACAAT
Source organism: Eristalis arbustorum (assembly GCA_916610145.1). Classification (NCBI taxonomy): domain Eukaryota; kingdom Metazoa; phylum Arthropoda; class Insecta; order Diptera; family Syrphidae; genus Eristalis; species Eristalis arbustorum. The sequence goes on along the minus strand of OU744316.1, from coordinate 104,632,749 downwards.
TGATAAAATGTTTGCAACGCCACAGAAACCAAGGCTCTCGGAATTTATTTCAGGGCAGAATTTAGTTGCATGTATTTTGTGGAGTATTGAAAGCCCTTTCAGACAGAGGGAGAGAAGTGGTCTACAACATTAATTGAAGCGAGTCATTATTAATTCCCAGTGCGCCTCAGTCTTCTTATTAACAGTCTTTACACTACAACATGGTACAATAATATTCATTTCAACGTATTTTTTGGTATACCATGGTGGACTAGATGCATTTTAACACATAAGTGATGCATGCATTTATCGAAATAAATGCCTTGTTTGCTTCTTAAGAAGGAGCCAAATTGAACTCTGTCAAGTTGCTTACATTGGGTCGCTCAACTTTCCAAGGTGTAGTTGGGCTTCACCTTCTGCACGACTTTTAGCTGTCCCGAGATCACTTGTTACAAAAGGATGCACAACATCGACGTCTCGGACAGAGCGTCATATTGGCAGCAGAAACTTTGAGGTAGTCAAGGACTTCATCTACGTAGGCTCTGGATTAAATAGGGACAACAACACCAGTACCGAGATCAAGCACAGAATTACTCTTGCCAATCGCTGCTTCGTTGGGCTCAAGAGTCAATTGAGTAACAGAGCCATGTCTCCAAACACCAAATTGACTTTGTATAAAAATCTGATCATCCCAGTCCTGCTCTATGGCGCAGAGACATGGACGGTATTAAAAGTGGATGAAGAAGCTCTTGGTGGTTTTGAGAGAAAAGTTCTGCGTACGATCTTTGGTCCTGTTTGCTTGATGGCGTTTGGAGGAGATGGTTCAACCACGAACTGTAAGGGCTGTACAGCGGCATCCGCCTAGTTAAGCGTCTGCGGATCCAACGCTTAAGATGGCTAGGTCATGTAGAGCGGATGGACACCACAGCTCCGGCCCGAAGCGTCTTCGATACCGAGCCATTGGGACAGCGCAATAGAGGACGTCCTCGCACTAGATGGCGCACACAAGTGGAAAAGGACCTCAACCAACTTGGCGTGGGCAGCTGGAGGCAGCTGGCGAAAAATCGTGCTGGCTGGAGAGGCATGTTGGTTGAGGTCCAGGTACCCCCCGGATTGTAGCGCTTGTTTCGTCTCTTCATTATTATTCTTGTTGTTACCAGTTAACCTAACATCTAGGTTTTCTCTGAGGTGTATTGAGGGTTATATTGATACTCATGATCTTTTTATCGATTTCAAAGCCGCATACGACAGCATTTATCGCAAGGAGTTATTCGAAGCCATGGCCGAATTTGGGATGCCGCACAGAGAATGCAGACGCCTGTTGCTCATGCTGCGTATTACCGTTGATTTAGGTCGTTTGCATTTGATCGCCCTTGCTCGGATGTTGCAATCGAAGAAGACAATAAACGAGTCATGGGGACAAAACAACATTTATACTCTCGACCTATAAACGTTTAGTCACACACCGCCCAGGACAAAATATCGACATATCAATCGGCAGCTATAATTTTGAGGCAGTAAAGGAGTTTATCTATCAGTCGTGGCAAACGTTAGCTACCCAAATGGTATCACAGTGGAGATCCGTCTACCAGTTGTACTAGCATTTGGATGTAGGCCGAAAGGCTAAAATCCGTCGACTACACTGGCTCGGCCACATTAAGCGCATGGACACCAACGCTCGAGTTAAGAGGGTCTTAGAGTCGGAGCCTTCTGGTTCAGGAATGAGGGGAAGACCGAACCTTCGGTATATAGATCAAGTCATCGCGGGTGTAAGACAGCTTGGTCTTGATGACTGAAAGCTGCGTGAACAGGACCTTCAGTGATAGAAGGCAGTAATTGCTCAGGTTCGGACCCTCCATTGATCGTCGGCCCGTCAACTAAGTAAGCAAATAAGTAAGTATTGAGGGTAATGGACTTTTGTCGTGCGAAGATGGATTGATTATTGCTTCTAGAAATTTGCTCCCGTGTATGAATTATTTGTTTTTGATTTTGACCAGGCCACATTGATTTTGATGATCTGCATGTATGTAAGTACGCGCCTTAGTAGCATTCATCATTCGATTTTATTGTCTTCAGTAGGGAGAGTAAGTTGTCTCCTGATTAAATCCAATGGGATGAGGGATGGTTATAGTGACTTAATTTCATCTCCTAAAAGTATGTGATTACCCGTATATCATTGTATTTTGTATTCTACTGCCTCACAGAATCCCAGTACGTGTTCTGGTATTTCATTTGATTTCCTAGAAAATCTGCAGGGACCTTCCTCTGTTAAACCTACTGTCTGCCGGTTAGGATGTGAAGCTTACTCAGTCTGATACATATCTCAAATCTCTTTAGATTAGGAGTGACCGCGGAGTTTTTTACTTGCTCCATGCCATGAGGTTTGTTTGAGGTTTCTGTACGGTACCTTCTTTCTAATAATAATAATAATAATAATATGGGTGGCGCTACAGCCCGTAGAGGGCCAGGGCCCAGCTTCTCAGCAACCACTCGTGTTGTGCGTGCTATTGTTCTCTCACGAGTGGAAGGGACCTACAGTTTTACGCCGACTCCGAACGGCCAAGTTTGAGAAGCTTTTTCTAGACAGGAAATACTCTTTGAGCATTGTCAGTGACTCGAAAGAGGTGGGGCCGTGAAAATTATTTCTGTCGCTCAGAGCTGGAATCGAACCTACGACGTCGAGGTTGGGGTCGACGCACGTACCCACAACGCCACGGGCCACCGTACCTTCTTTCTAGTTCCTTAAATTCTTTGAAAACTTGGTTTCCTACAGCGCATATTGTTCATGGTCTGTGAAGAGGTCCGATGCTCCTTTCCCAGCTACTGAGCCGACCATTTCATGGACAGGCATCCAGAATGGTTTTTACTTTATATCTCCCACTCAATTCATTGAGCTTCTGTAGGTAGGCATTCCTAGAGTCTAGTCTGGATTCATGATTACGCCTCGACATCATTGCTATGCCGCCGATGAGATAGTTCTTATCAATATTTCAACGCATATGTCTATGGTACCAATTTTAAGTATTGTATCGAACTGTCTTTATGTAATGTACTTGTCTTTTCCTATTCCTTCTATAGCCTGATTCATAGTTGAATATATCCTAGGTACTATCAACGTTAATAAGACCAAAAATGCGTGGATATTCACAAATTAGCATAAATGTCCTTCACAAATTTGTCTTTTCTCATATGCACAAAAAAAGGGATTGTCGCTCATCTACGTAAACAGATCTCCTTTACCGCTCTTTAATTTCATGTGTTTTTTAGTTTCCCATTTTTCTCTTTGTGAGTATTCGCATTTCATCTGTACGTAGAATTGAAAGTTGCTATTTTGGTATATCACTTTCATAAAACTTTCGTGTTTGAAGAGCAAAAAAAAGGATTACACTGAAATTGTTTCATCTACATACATACCTTGGAGTTGGCATTTGTTGGTGCTCGCTTTCTTTTCCGAAATTAAGCAATTTTATTTGAAATTTATTTTCGTTGAAGGAAGTATTGAAGAGTAGTATTTACCAAGAGATTCAACTCGACCATCACTCAAGTTACCTGCATGTATCACATCACTTCCTTGTTGTTTCTCTGAAGTCGTTCAGTTCTCGAATTGTTTGCGTTACTCTCGACATATTTTTAACATCATTGAGATTTAAAAAAAATGGGATAACAACCAAATATATTCCATAAAGTGGAATCAGTTTCTGGGCGAAGTAGTGTTTTTAATCCTGGCTCTTTAAGAGAAGAACTCGAAATGGAATAGCTGATTTCAAAGTAAGAAAATAGGGTGGTTTTAGTTTATTCATTGCAAGGAAACTTCATTTCTGATAGATTTGAATACCCCGTAAGTACGGTATGTAGGTACAAATGGTGATTTAGGGAGAGCTTAAATAGCATTTTGTGCCGTTTTGATACCAGTGGTCTGGAGTGGGGAGTGGTAATGAGATATCAAAAATGTTGTTGCAACTGCGACAGTTGTGTGGGGTACCTAGTTTTGCGACATGATATCAATACAAACCGCTACTACTCTAGCGAAGTTATATCGAGAAAGCCGAAAGAGTTCGTTTGTTTTGGAGCGGCTACGCTCAGTCTACATTGTTTTTGAAGTGGCAAGGTTTGTCAGTCTGTTCTAATGGCGTTGACTTGGATTTGTACGTCCTATGCAAGCGAGCACTGAAGGGCTTATCTAATTCGTCGGCCTTCTTATTTCTTGAAATATCCCTGTGACATTCTTATGACGCTAGCACGGTTCGGAATTCCTTTACAAGTCTATTGAAGAAGGTAAAAGCTTTGATGGCTTCTCGGCTTTTTTACAAACTTTTGGCTTGGTAGGATGTTGTGTGTATTTTCATTTGGAGACATGCTTCCCGGATTGCAAACTGCTCTGCCTGGAGAACTTGGAATTGTCAATGTCATTTGATAATTGAAGTTCATCAGGAGAAGATTCACGAAGGGGGTAGGGTCATAGGGCTTACATGTCCAACACCCAGACTCTCTGAGCCACACGAGCTCCAACCGTTAGCTTGGAGCACAATGGAGAGGTAGCTCTACGGTTGGAGCTTGTGTGGATACAATGAATGCTGTTCTTTGTACAAATTATTATATTTAAAAGTATATTGCCCGATGGTCGCGTATTTTACGGCACATTCGAAAAAGATTTAATGAACCGACTCACTCGACTCTACTAAATTTAAAGTGCAAATACTTCCTATTATCTAACTAAACATATCTATTTATGGGTTCTTATCAACGAACAGCAATACAGCAATTCACCTGACAAACAGCTGTAACCAGTGTCCCCTTATTAGCGATAAAGTCCTAGACTATGTATGTGATCTGTCAGGTCAAGGACAATGTTCGGAACTGCCATAGCTCTCCTATATGCCCCAGTGTGAGATTTGGTGGTGGTTTTCTTGAAGTTGGATAACTTAAACTAGCTCTTTTTTTGCAGTCCTACATAGGCACACATTTGAATCATGTAAAATACACTAACAACAATTTCTACATCGAACTAAATTACTCATCATATTTATTGCGGTCAGCGAAGTTCTTCGGGAAAAAAATAATGCTTCCATTATTCCCATTATTTTCTGTATGTTATCGTCAATTCACTGTGAAACGTCATCAAATTCATCGCTGAATTAATTTGCTTGACACAAACAAAAAAATTCAAAATTGCAAAGGCATTGAAAATGGCTAATGTGAATGTTACAGCTGACTGTTACAAATGTCAAATGTCAAATGACGTCTGTGCTACCAAGTTTTTCTGATGAATATTGAAGCGCCACTGATCGGTTTTTTTCTGCACTCATAATTTAGTCATAAAGGGGGTTTGATATATACATATTTCCAAAAAAACACACGTACTGTTGAGCATGGTAATATTGAGTATTTTGTTTAAGGGCTGGCCTCCACACCGTGTACATCCATATAATCAACTTTGGTTGGAGCCTTCACTTTTTACCGCCTTCTTTACAGGCTGGTCTACGTTTATCTTCCAGCTAAATTAGAGAGAGCGGTTGATCATTCAGATGGCGAGAAGGAAAGTTGGGCATTTTGGTTTTTTATGGGGAGAATCAGTTTTGTTTTGCTTGAATACCTAGGCCACATTTTGTAGCCCAGGTACTAATTCTATTTAAAGTGCCCTCTATACAGTGTTGTCAATGTGATACGCTCGTGTCGTTATGGCAGTTTTGATTGGAAAATTTGAAAATTGCTTACAATAGTCGCTGCATCGTTCAGAAAGAACTGAAAGTTCCGATGAATATGTGAAAATGGTGGTATTTTATTCATTCAATTAATTATTTAATGCATTTATGATTGCTATGCAGTAACATTATCTAAATTATTTCAATTTGTTGATTAAAATTTTCAAATGTCTACTTTGGTATATCTGGTTCTAGCATGTCTTTGCTTTTCTGGCACCCTTGGCCTTAAAGTGACACATCTTTTTAGCAATAGTGACTCCTTAAAAAATAGTTTTCCACAACACTGCCTGCTTTCATTTCAGTCATCACATCCGGAAAATCCCTTCATAGGCTAGGTGACTAAACTTCTACCAATATCTGCATGAGCTGCTTGGTTCGAGGAACTGTATTTCTGTCTGTCTTTGGACAAGCTCTTTTCACGTTTTCCTCTGTAGTACCATTCGTTGCTAGCAGCTTAGAATTTACTGATTTCAACATGGTGTAGGGTAAACGAAATAACATCGCCGCACGACTGCTGTCCTCTGTTCGTGTTGATTTCTGCTGAAAAAAGGCCACTCGTAATCGTGGTCGTAGAAACCAAAAGTAATCCGTTGCTTACACTCGCCCTTGCATCCATTCGCAGCAGTATTTCAAATATTTTGCCCACAGAGGAGATGGACCAGTAAATCTAGACAATTTTTGCCGCAATATGCCAGTGGGCACTATGCACCTACCAGGGCTCTGGTGGGTCTTCATCGTTGGTACATACCTACTTCTTATCCCCCACTCACAGGTGGACAAAAGTGGATGCATTGCATTGGCCACTTCTACCCCTGTCCAGTTGAAGCTGCCCATGTGCACATGACGTTGAAGATGCTGTGGATTCCTCCTTGAGAGCAACTCTTTGTATTTATTTGAAAAAAAAAGAGGAAACGAAATTGTGTATTTATTTTTCAAACGCTATCCCCCGTGTGCGAGGTGTGCAAATGCGGCTCTTCCGCTCTTCCCCGGCATGCTGATACAAGCGGATAAAATTGGAATTTCTCTCGGCGACGTCGGTCTGTTTGCCAGATTTAAATATAAAATATTGATGTTTGACCATCGGATATTTGTTTGGCTATGCAGTCGTGTAGACTTGATCCGGAGTGATGAATTACAATCGAGTTGGGGTGTCTTTTTTGAGTATTTTATTTTCTTGCATAGCCACGGCGAGATTTTGTATTTTTCTTTCGCTATTGGTTGCAGTTCGAATGTGAGCGAAAGTGCTCGTACGCCGTGAGAATATTTTAAATTTGAATACATTGGCAGGTGAATGAAGGAAATTTGTTTTCTGTTTTCGTTTGTTTATCTAGCACTTCTATTGAGATGAAACATCATGAAACAAAAAATAAACACCAAAGCCGGAGAGTTTCATTGTCGTGTCGTGTAAGCTCAGTTGGCTGCTGATAACACTGGGACTCAGTTTAGATGTACTTTTTGTCTGACCGATTGATTGAGCCGCTGACGCAAGCAACATGGTAGATGAGATTTGAGGATAAATGGTACCGCGTTATGGTGCACGGTATTATGATATAATTCGGAGAGTTTTTTTTATTAGAACTGGGTTCTGCCGTCCAAGGAGCAGCAGAGGTATAGATTAGGTTAGGTTATTGGGATGCCAGCGAAAGTTACAAGCACACTCACACCAGTGTTGGTCTAATGTGATAAACAGAAATAAATGGTTAAGAAGGTATTCATCTGCGGTAAGTTTTCCCCTGGTTCATGCCAACATTTTTGAAGGGCAGGCCGTAGAAAACAAGAGTGTAGTAGAACTTCTCTTGCATTTCACACATCTGTCCTTACTCATATGTTTCTGCTTACATAGTCTGTTTCATAGTCAGATTACTACCACTGATCGATAACTCCAGTGATAATTTCATAATATTGGAAAATAAGGACTGGACCAGATTTGTAAGCCAAAAATAAAGAACATTACCTTTAACTAACATTAACACTCAATAAACTGTGCCATCCAACCAGCAGAGGCATAATGAAGTCCTCGACTAGAAGCGATTCACTCTTAAGACATGACCTTCATTGGTAGCTGGGCATGCTTGTTATTGAATCGAGATTTTTGAACCAAAGATCTAAAATAAGTCAAGTAAAATCCTTCCTTTGTCAAACTAATAGTGCAATGCTAAACACAGCTAAAATTTTTTCCTGAGCCAGCTAGAAAAATGTAAACATTCTGGTATTCGAATTTTTCGATCGAAACAACAGTCCATAATGTGTACTAGTCAACTATTCTTTGCTGTTGGCGTTGTCTTTCAAGACAGGTGATTCATAGGCTATGCCCAATGCACAAAATTCTGCTTCGTGGTTTTTTGAGCGAATGGGAGCAATCACTGCGTAAAAGAGCACTGTCTGGCAGTATCGGATTAAGGCCAAAAACTCATAGAATTCGTTGCGTGCATTGTGTCATGTCAAGAAATTGACAACTCGCAACGGATTCTATGGGCTTGGACATGTTGGAAGAAGACTGAAATTACTTTAACGACAAGCAATATTTGAAATTTGTGGATATAGTATCTTCCATGGGGGACTTGTGAATTAAAACAGCTGATAAATTGCGTTCTTATTTCAAAGATCGTTGGAAGCTCTACACTCGTGACGTGAAAATCGCCATCAACAAAGTCATATTGTGTTTCACGTAATACTTATTTGGCGATTCAAACAGAGAACGCGATCGACGAAGTGTTCGTTCCGTTCCAGAAGTTCGCTATGTCTTCTTCTTCTTCTTTGGCTAGCGCTTCAGTTCGGGGAGAACCTGTGCCTCAGCCAACATGCCTCTCCATCTAGCTCGGTCTTGTGCTAGTTGCTTCCGGCCACGCACGTTCAACTTATGCAGGTTTCCATCCACCTGCGTGCGCCACCGTAGGCGTGGTCTTCCTTTACCGCGTTGTCCCTCGGGGTTGGAGTCGAAAGCTTTTCGGGCCGGAGCATTGGTATCCATTGGCTCGACGTGACCCAGCCATCTGAGACGAGAGATTCGAACTCGTTTGATCGGGTCGAGGTCGCTGTACATCCCGTATAGGTCGTCGTTCAGTCTCCTCCTCCAGCGAAACGACCAATAATATCTTGCTTCTTCGAGATTGTTTGTATTAACTTTGGAGCCTAGGCAGACACAGTCTTTCACTACTTCAATGTTATAGTTTTCTACAGTGACGCTTTGTCCAAGACGTCGCGATGTCTAACCCCGACAAAATTAAACAGGAGTTTGTGTTAAGCGATGTTAAGCCGGCAACTATCCGAAATCACAAAAATTCCGCCTTGGAAACGGACTGGGTAACGGTAATAGTGGTCGGCTACCTTAACCTGTTTCTTTTTGTAGATAACATAAATAGTGCAGGGTTTAGAATGCTCGAGGTATAATTGGTGGCCGATCACTAGTGTCTTTACACTAATTAGGGAAGTTTGTCAGACTCCAATCTAGACCTCCCATTTCATCGATTTGTTTTGAAGTAAACTTCTCTGAATAATAAACCTGCTATAAACGTCGTGATTTTTGTCGCATTCCGTTCAATTATATATCTTAAATGTTATTCACCTATTAATTATCCTCGAGCATGTCAGGAGACTATGATTTTCCAGAATATTGCGAAGCCGATGAACTCGTTGACATGCAGCTAATTAAACTTGATGATGAGATCAGACGATAAAATACTGAGGGCACAACATCTCATTACAAGCCATATCTGTTTAGAGATAAATCTCAGGCGCTCGTCTAATTTGAATAAAGAGGCGAGTATATTGAACTCTCATTTGTATGTCTTATAGAATGAAAATGCATATTTGGCAGGCACGCCTGTAAAGTAAACGTCTATACAGTGAACCGTGTCGGTCGTTGGAAAAGGGAACTTGAAAATTCTTCTAGGCAATTATCAGCATCAATCAACATAACCCCTTCATCTCGAGCTTTGATATAGTAGTTCTGCTCCAACAATTGTATCACAATTAGTCTTTGCCAGTTTTAATGAAAATGACTGTACACTATTTAGCTTATTTTAGGTGCTCTTATCTCTTCCCATGAATAATTGATTTTCTTAAAATTGTAATAGATTACACAATTATTATACATAATTTTTCTACTCGTCAATTTATTTTTACAAACTATCCTACGCAAGTCTTATCACTCTACATCTTCAGCTTCTTTTCTGCTTGTCTGTCCTCGTCAAACCCTGAGCCACACTCAATCCCACTCGGTGAAGCAACTTCACCAAAACGTTAATTGCCACTAGGATTCCACCGTAGAGTAGGACAATCGCATCTAGATTATGATACTCGATAAAGTTCAGCTCCTGAGCGGCGCAATGAAGATGAGGAGCACCCTTGTGTCGGGCCACGTATTCCACCCAGTAGATCGCCAGCTCCATAGGTTCCAAGGGTTGATCGCGGTATCTCTCGGATGTGGCCTTCATTACCTGCGTGTACTTTGGATTCGTCAGAAGAGCAGTGATGGCTGCCTTGAAGCTCTGCTCAGTTATGTTGTTGTAATCGACCGTGATGGCGAAGCCATTAGCCTCCGCACGGGCCATGTTCAGGAATTGATCCCCAAAGACAGGAATCCCAATGAGCGGTTTGCCATGGTAGATCGACTCTATTGTACTGAGTAGGCCTCCGTGGGTGATGAACAGCTTCACATTGGGGTGGGCTAGAACGTCGCCTTGAGGGAACCAGTTGCTGATGAAGACGTTGTCGCTCTTTCCGGGCAGGTTGGCATCTTCGAATTTCCAGAGAACCCTTTGCTTCAACGATCTGAAGGTCTTGAGGATGGCGTCTCGTTTCTCGATTGGAAGGTCCTTGCTCTTTAGGTTTGACCCCATGGAGAAGTAAATTACGCCGTGTTTCGCTTCGTCGATGAACTTCTTCATGTCGGCGGGCAGCGGCTTTGTTTTGCGGTTGACATGCAGTCCGCCGACTTCAACCATGTTCGGCAGGTAGGGTCGAGAAAAGCTCAGTGAGACGTGCTGATTCAACAGGACTAGGGCCGTGTTCCGGCGCAGCTCGTTTAAACTTTGTTTTGAGTTCGGGAAATGCCGACGAAAGAGCTTTTCCTGTCGCTTCAGATAGAAGAAGTCGAAGTAAATCTTTTCAGCCGTTAGTACGGCTAGATTCTGTATCCGCTGCAGCAGAGTCATGCGATCAGTGAGGTCTGAGAATGGATTGGGAATGTAGGAGGGCGGCGATGGCGTGCCGACCAAATCGGTGTTCCATGAAGAGGCCCCGAATAGGCCCATACCAATCATAGGCGCGTTGAAAAGGTCACTAAATCCGAACAGCGCTTCGTTGACGAACAAGTCCATGACGATGACATCGAATTTTTGCTTGGATTTCATTAGTTGCTGAACTCCCTTATCGTTAAGTGTGGTTTGGGTTATCACGACACCCAAGTCGAATATCTCCCGAAAAGTCTGCATAATGGTTATGTTGCGCAGTTCGAGAAAGTCCTTGATGAGTTCTGCAAAAAAGGAGGACGATAAGTTCGTTGTTACTGCTGAATAAATAGGATCATAGCTTGAGGGAATCTATTCTAGCCGATCTTCCAGAGTGGGGTTGAGAGCTATACGAAAACAGCGCATTTCATGATTGATCAAGAAGGGAACTGTTGGTCTATGAATCTTATGCCGATTTCCCTCAAGGAAGCTATTTCATGCGTCCCTTCTATATGTCTAGAATAATTTCCACAAATTGTTGTGGCATGGTAACCTCAAATTACTGCTAGAGAAATGAACGTCAATTGTCGGCAATTTACAAAATTGTTTGGGAAAACCTTATGAAAACAAACAATACATATAGCTACTTGATTTATTACTCAGATAATGGCAGCAGTGGATTCAACAAACTTGCCATTAAATAAGACAGATATGTATCCGGTCATTGAAGTGACGGATTTCCACCCAATTTTGGAGTATGCTTCGCCTAAGCCAGTGTTTTTTATGTTTTTATGAAACTATGCTTGATGTTGGGCTGTTATCAATCAGTGGTGACTTTTTAATAATTGTACTAGATTGTACTAATAGTGGAGATAACTCCAAAACTTCAACCCAAAAGTATGCAGCAATTGTGTGAATAATGAATAAATGTTTAGTTTCAATAAAGTTGTACTCCGGCAGTTGCATACGGGTCGTAGCGTGGGATGTTCATACATGGGAACATCAGCCTATAGATCTTGGTAAGTTGAAGCTTCAGGGGCAAGGTTAAATAATTCCCTACTGCGAAGAATAGGCAAATGTCTCTCTACCCAGGTAAAAATGGCAGTCCCCGGAGAACTAAAATCGGATCGGTCTTCTAGCTTCTTCATCTACAGGAAACACTCTTTAAGCATTGCCAGTGACTCAAAAGAGGTGGGGCCGTGAAAATTATTTTGTTGCACAGAGCAGGAATCGAACCTACGACGTCGAGGTTGGGGTCGACGCACACACCCACAACGCCACGGGCCCCGCTAAGCTGGAGTGCGATCTCTAATTTTCTTCAATCAGCGATTGGAGATGTGATACATCGAATATAAATAAAAGTCTATAATACTATGACTCACTTCACTACAAGCATTCAATAAAAAATGGCTGTCTGTCTTATTTCCCTGCGTACCGCTGAGAATCTTCATAAAATATGTTTGTGCTTGCACTTTCATCCACATCTGATCCAGATCGACACAGATTGTCTAGGCTTTCAAGTACAAAAAATGGCAAATAAATAAACAAAAATTTGTATAGCCTCTATACAAAAAAATACTAATGTCACTTGAGATCATAATTAAAATGACATTTACCAGATCGATCAATATGATCTCGCCTGGATCGATATAACTGATATCGGGGTGCCTCCTTACAAGGTAATCTCCATTGTTAGAAAATACTCTGCGAAGTAGCTTGTCCAAAGGATACATTTCTTTCGCGATGATAAGAGCCGATCGATATCTAACATTTATCTCAACGGTTTTTTTCAAACAATTACTTGATTAATAAAGACGAGTAACCAGAAATAACAAAAAATTCAATACACAATCTACAAGCAATGGTTTGACTTGAAGTTATTCAAAGCGTGGATTTTCAGGAATATGGGTGGTCGATTTTGTTTATCTATTCAATTCTCTTAAATGAAATGAACAGCTTCTCAATCTCCCATATTCATATTATTGTAACACAGCCCACAGTTATAACATTTCATAAGGTTCGATTCCTGATAGGAAAATAATAATTTATCAGTACCACCTCTTTCGAGTCGCTGACAATGCTTACGGCACAGACAAGAAATATGCAGCTGTCTCATTCATATGGGATAGACATAAAAATTCATTTAAGAAAAGCTTCTTAAAAACGCCAAACTTCTTATTTTTGCTTTTAGTACATTAGTTACTGCTAGAGAAAACTGTATTGGTGTTTGGAGTCCATTTTTAAATTTGATTTTTGTTTAGAATACAGACAGTATATAGCATATAGTATATGCTGTAAATTTACTTTTCAGCTTCACTGTAAACGAATGCAAATCCGATTCTTTTTTCGATTTTCGTGACTTTTCTGCTTGTCTGTCCTCGTCAAACCCTGAGCCACACTCGATCCCACTCGGAGAAGCAACTTCACCAAAACGTAAATTGTCACGAGGATTCCACCGTAGAGTAGGACAATCGCATCTAGATTATGATACTCGATAAAGTTCAGCTCCTGAGCGGCGCAATGAAGATGAGGAGCTCCCTTGTGTCGGGCCACGTATTCCACCCAGTAGATCGCCAGCTCCATAGGTTCCAAGGGTTGATCGCGGTATCTCTCTCCCATATTCATATTATTGTAACACAGCCCACAGTTATAACATTTCATAAGGTTCGATTCCTGATAGGAAAATAATAATTTATCAGTACCACCTCTTTCGAGTCGCTGACAATGCTTACGGCACAGACAAGAAATATGCAGCTGTCTCATTCATATGGGATAGACATAAAAATTCATTTAAGAAAAGCTTCTTAAAAACGCCAAACTTCTTATTTTTGCTTTTAGTACATTAGTTACTGCTAGAGAAAACTGTATTGGTGTTTGGAGTCCATTTTTAAATTTGATTTTTGTTTAGAATACAGACAGTATATAGCATATAGTATATGCTGTAAATTTACTTTTCAGCTTCACTGTAAACGAATGCAAATCCGATTCTTTTTTCGATTTTCGTGACAACAACAATTTGCACACATCATGGTGAGAGATTTCAGGAAATTCTTAAAAAGAGGTTGCATGGGCATTCCAACTACCTGGATGCTATATGTAATTGTTGTGCAAATTGAAGTTAAACTTCATGGACTAATAAAGAAAGTAGCCTATATTCTGATGATCTGGCCGAACCTTTAACATTTTTGCTAAATTGGCCATTCCGTCCAGGAGTTTGATTTTCATATTTTCTGAAAATTGGAATAGTTTTGTTGTAAAATCTTTTCCGAATTGGGTATGTGTGCATCATCATCCACGGCTGTGTTTGTGTATCCATGCATAGATGGATCGTGTACGAGAAAGTAAGAAAAGGTTAAAAATAATTTCTGTTTTGTTTCGTTTGCTTAAGAGTGATCGTTGAGAAAGAGTTTTCCTCTTTGAATGTGATTTACTCCACCATACCGACGTTTGTTGTACTTATTCTTAGAGCTCTTTGTCAGGAACGAGAAAAAATATACCTAATTTTTTATATGGGCTTGAGGCATGTCTGGGCTTAAAAGGTAAAATCGTCTTGTGAAAGCTCCTCAAACTTGGCCATTATGAGTCCGCTGCAGCTGAAGAAGATAGGCACGGGCCTATTACGGGCTCTTGTGCCATCCATAGTACTATAATTATACATATGCTATAATAGTTGATGGAAGTCTCTTAACAAATCACTCCGGTCAGCTATTACGAAACGATACTAATCAAAACAGCCCTCTTTATTCCGGCCCTATACATCACCGGCTTATTTTCAGTCAGAGTATCAAGACAATCAGTCAATTTAAAGTACATCAAGGGAGGTTAGTCCTAAGATGTATTTTATTACTAAATGGCAATTCATTCCCGTTCTACAATTTATCAGATTTAATGTGAGTGCATAAAACGAAAAAAAGATAATCATTGTCTACAGCCAACAACACGTGTGTCTAATAAATCGTGTGAGTCAAATCTAATCATTATCAGATCACGAAGTTACCGAACAATCTCTTGAAGAGGAAACAAAATAATCATTCCACTGAGAATTCACTTAACAAAATTCGCTTTAAAAATCTGTGAGACGTGAGATAATGAACTGTCTAGTGCAACCGACAAATCACTTCGCGAATGTTAATCACTTGGGCGAGTCATTAATCACGCTGAGGAACACTTACCCGCAGTAACTGCCTGAGTGGATTGTACCTCGATGCCATGATAATTTGTATCTTTCATCGAATAGGGTGCAATCATTGTCACATTGTGGCCTTTTTCTGCAAGACTCTTCATCAATGCATTGCCAATGATAAAGTGCGATGGGGATGCAGTTGGAAAGACACCAAGAATGTTGTATCCATCGGTGCGACTGAATGTGCTCGCAATTAAAAAGATTGATGCGAAGATAACACTAATGAGACGCATCGTTGGAAGCGACGAGGAAACTGCTTTCAAATGTGATCTATGCGACTGTTGTACGTACTCCGGCCGAGGGTTAAGCACACAATGACTACGCTGGAGCCGAGGTGGATGTTTGAAGGTAGCAACTCAATTGAAAGCTAGAAAAAGTCTGAATGATGATAGGGTGTAGAAGTTGTGCGCGGCTATCAGATGGACGTAACCGTGACGTAATGTTCATAACAAGATGACTAGCCTGTTGCTTGTGTGGACGTCGCGGCGATGAGTTTGCAACAATTTATCAGCTGTAGCAGGTGTCTTCTGAGTGAAACACTTCTCGTTTGAGTGGCAGTCTTATCGAGAAGTGGCGTGACCTTGTCCGGTGAGACTTATGGTTGCGGGAGAACAAGATGAAAATCTGCGGTTATTAGTGTGACTAAATAAAATAATTGCTTTATGAAAAGTGGTGAGATTTCGATCGCAACCAGACCACCTTGACTGCGCCAACTTTGAGAGAATAACACACAGATCCATTATTGGAACACAATTGTTTTATTTTTGAAGCTCTTATGTCGTCTTCATCTTCATTGGTTCACCCGGCAATCGACTGAGGCGGCAAACAAGTTTAAGGAACAACCAAACTAAAAGTGACAACAGTCCTACTGCTCCACCTAAAAGAACAAGCATAGCATCCAGGTTGTGGTACTGAATAAAGTCAAGATCTTGACCGGCGGAGTGCAGGTGTGGGGCGCCATTGTGGCGCGCAGTGTACTCCACCCAATAAGTGGCCAAATCCAGTGGTTCTTGCGGCTGATCACGGTACCTATCCGAGACTACATTTACCATCTTTGTGTAGCCTGGGTCCTTAAGCATTTTATTGATAGCGGCCGAGAAGGTCTTCTTGCTAAGCGAGTTGAAGTCTAACATGATGCCATATCCCCCGTCCTCAGCTCGTGCCATATTCTGGAAATGATCACCGAATATGGGGATGCCAATGAACGGCTTTTGGTGGTATACCGTCTCCATTACGCTCAGCAGACCTCCGTGGTTGATGAATAGCTTAACGTTGGGATGTGCCAGGATGTCGTCTTGTGGGAACCATTCGCTGATGAAGATATTGTCACTCATCCCCGTCAAGTTGGAGTCTTCGAACTTCCACATCACTCGTTGCTTCAGAGACTTGAATGTATCGAGGAAAGCGGCTTGCTTGTCGAGAGGTAGAAGCCTGAACTTCAAAATGGAACCCATGGAGACAAAGATAGCACCGTCCTTCGCCTCGTCCAGGAACTGCTGCATGTCAGCGGGGAGTGGCTTCCGCTGGCGGTTGATGTGCATGCCTCCAACTTCGATCATGTTCGGCATGTATGGACGAGGGAATCCCAATGAGACGTGTGAGTTAAGCAGAACCAGAGCGGTGTTTCTTCGGATCTTGTCCAGACCCATTTTGGAGTCTGGAAAGTACTTCTGGAAGAGTGCATTTTGCCTTGACAGGTGGTAGTTGTTAATGAGAACGTACTCATATGCTGCCATAAATTGGTTTGCCACACGCTGCATGAATGTCATTTTGTGAGTTCGTGGCAGGAGAGTGACTGGCACATACGATGGCGGTGATGGTGCTCCAACCAGATCTGTGCTCCACTGGATAACGCCGACAGGGGTTAAGCCAATGAGTGGCGCATTAAAGTGCTCCGCTAAGCCGAATAGTGCTTCTGTGCCGAAAACTTCACAAATTATTATGTCGAACGTTTCATTGGATAGCAGTAGTTCTTGGATTATTGGCTCGGCGAGAGTTCTTTTTGTAATATCAGTGCCCAGTGAAGCCATGCGGGAAATGATATTGTACCAGCTTGGCATTTTTGATATTCTTCCTGTCATTACTGAAAATATAAATTAAAGGGTTGCCTAAAGTAGTAAGGTATTATTAAATGAAAAATATATGAGAATTGAGTCTCACTCAACTTATGGGATCACTTAATCTCAGCGTTTAAGAATTGTCTGTGTAGTGGGAGAGTGCGGGACCTCTTCAATTATATCAAAAGTGAGACTGGCACTGGAAACACTTCTTAACTTTCAGGGAAAACTTTACATTCCAGACATTCCCCAAAATTGAAACGGGAACACTCCTTTCTTTGACACCCCAAACTCTTTTCGCAAGAAATTTCGATCCTCAGAAAGTGGATGATTCTCAAAGCATCTTCACAGAAGTGGTCAAAAAAGATCTGACGTGATTCAAGGACAACGTAATATTGTCAATTTTTATCTCGGTCGAGATTCTCAGGACGCAATAACTTTTCAAACAAATACCAATCACCAGCTTTTAATACCTCGGGACAAGCGTGACATTTACGAATGACATCTTAGTGGAGATCCGATGTAGAATCGGTCTCGAAACAAAGCTATCAACTGCAAGGCACTCAATCGAGTACAAAGCCTGGCCTGCTTGTGCATCAGCGGAGCACTGAGAAGTACTACGTCATATGCACTGAATATTCGCCTCCACCTTCCACCACTGGAACTATTCGGAAAACAAAGCAATAGACTCAAAACACTCGAACTCAACATCGACCACTCAACCATTCTCAAGCTAATTAACTCGCCTGTGCACAAACTAGTGCCTTTTTTGAAGGAGTCGTTGTGTTATCAGAAACCTTTGTTGGTACTCATTTTTTTTCAAAATGACTTGTTTACTTATAAGTAATTTAACGTGTGGTAACACTGGTTTTGTGTCAAATGTGCGCTTTCTCGCGAGAGTACATAATTTCCTTACCCTGCCCATTTTAGCCCAAGAAATTTCTGTGGGTAGTTTGTTGGTTCCCTATCAAATCAATTGATGATGAAATGAAAATCCAATATAGAACTGTTTTTTAATTCACATGGTTTGCTGTAACTTTCGACAAATGGCATCTTTCGCTTCGTAAAAAATCCAACAAGTTTTTAAAAAATGACAAAAGTTACAGACACATACTTTCTTGACACACATACACATGTTACTTGGTTCTCACTGAGAGGTTTTTACCCCACTCCTTAAAAATGACAGTCTTCACAATTTGGCGCAGAAAGTGAGACCCAATAATTTTCATACTTTGGAAGGTGCAGTGACATGTATAGGTCCACAGCTCAAATATGGCTTTATGTCACTTTAACAATATCACCTTACGTCACATGGCACAGTCGAAAACCAAAATTTGTGTTTCGTATTCGGAAAATATGGGTTTTGTGACCATTGAACGTCCTGGCTCAGAATTAGAGATGGCCAACTCGAGTTGAACCGAATAAATATATGTCAAACCGTGCTGCTGAAACTAAAATACAACGAATAAATGAACATCAAATCTGCGACTAGGTGTGAATACACAACTCAATTGACTCGGTTTATCGACATGGGTTGGCCACCTCAGTGTTGAACATCGCAACTGCAAACATTTCAACTCGAATACCTAACTGCCTAGTTGGAGTGTGAAATCGGTTTTGCATCTTATATGACGACGGGGCCATGTATGATGCATCACATTGTCTGCATGCTCAGTGCTTTTCTATCGCTGTTTCTTTTCCACCTGCGAGTCAGGATTAAATCTGAATATTTTACAATAATATTTACCCTTCATGGCATCCGCTACACCACGTATATGAATGTTTCGATAATTGTTGATAGGCTCCCTCGGTGCGTATGGCGAGATGACAGTGACATTGTGACCCCGCTTAGCCAAGTTCCTCATCAGAGAGTCCCCAACGATGAAATGTGATCTACTGCCTACGGGCAGCACTCCAAGGATATTATAAGAATTCACCGCACACAAGGCCGTGGCTAAAAGCACTAGGCTTGTTCGACACAATTCCTTGCCTCTCATGATGCACCTCGTTTTTTTCTGCAAAATACTTGCGATACACTCTTCCGGATCACCGATTCACTCGACGACGATGAACTACTTAATTCCAACTACTAAAGCATCGGTTGATATAAGTTCGAGTAATGTAGAGCGATGTGGAAAAACAAACTTATCAATGCATCTCCTTTGGAAAATTGTCTCTTAATTATTTGAAATATTAATAACTTAATTATATTGTGGTCTTTGTCAAATAACAGACACTGCCGTTAAAGCTATCGCTCGGATAATTGCATAAGAAACTGTTATACCGAGTTGTACTGCATATTCTTTACTCTCTTTTGTACAACTCGTACGCGAATAGGGAGCATTCAAAAACGGACGGTGTTTGGCGCTCGGGTCGCGTTTCAGAAAGCAAAAAAAAAGCTCTAAAATTGGTACATTTTCTGTAGTGATCTTCAAAATGGAGATTTGGTATTCCCCTTCCTCTCGGTTGCTGTGTCATTGTTCATTTAATTTAATTCACCTTAATCAGCTCAGTCGATGACTTATAATCTAGATTTTACGTAAACCGCGAGCAGGTATATGATCAAAATATCGGGTGATCTTTAAATACTAGATTGTTACTGGTTTTATTTCAGATATTCTCATCCTAGATCCAAAAATATACCTTGACATAAAGGTATCACTGAACACATTTAATTCATCTTCACCTTAATTTGTTTCTTCAGCAAGCCAAGGAATAGGAAGACTATCTTAAAAACAATGTACAACAAAAGACTCAGCATTCCCACAGTACCACCATATAGAATGAGCATGGCATCCAGGTTGTGGTACTGAATAAAATCAAGATCTTGGCCGCCGGAGTGCAGGTGTGGAGCGCCCTTGTGGCGCGCAATGTACTCAACCCAATAAGTGGCCAAGTCCAGTGGGTCTTGCGGTTGATCTCGGTACCTCTCCGAGATCATCTTCGCATTCCGTGTGTAGGCTGGGTCTTCGACCATCTTAGTGATCGCTGCCAAGAAGCTTTCCTTGCTGAGTGAGTTGTAGTCTACCATGATGCCGTAGCCGCCGGCCTCGGCACGTGCCATATTCAGAAACTGGTCACCAAACATGGGGATGCCAATGAATGGCTTTTGGTGGTAGATGGACTCTGTTGTGCTGAGTTGGCCTCCGTGGGTGATGAAAAGCCTGACGTTGGGATGTGCCAGGATGTCGTCTTGCGGGAACCAGTCGCTGATGAAGACATTGTCACTTTTGCCCGGCAGATTGGCGTCCTCAAACTTCCACATCACTCGCTGCTTCAGTGACTTGAATGTATCCAGAATGGCAGCTCGCTTGTCAGCGGGCAAGAGCCTACTCTTCAGATTAGACCCCATGGAGAAGTAGATGACGCCGTCCTTCGCCTCGTCCAGGAACTGCTGCATGTTAGCGGGGAGTGGCTTCCGCTGTCGGTTGATGTGCATGCCTCCAACATCGATCATGTTCGACATGTATGGACGAGGGAATCCCAACGAGACGTGCGAGTTAACCAGAACCAGAGCAGTGTTCCTTCGAATCTTCTCAAGTCCCAATCTCGAGTTCGGGAAGTACTTCTTAAACAGCGCATTTTGCTTCGGTAGATAGTACTTGTTGAAGAGAATGTACTCTATAGTCGCAACGGCTTGATTCATAATTCGCTGTACAAGTGTCATTTTATGTGTGAGCGGCAGAAAGGGATTCGGCACATACGATGGCGGACATGGTGAGCCAACCAAATCTGTGTCCCAGATTGTGGCGCTCGTAGTGCTCACACCAATGAGTGGCGCATTGTAGTGCTCTGCGAAGCCGAAGATTGCCTCTGTCAAGAAAACTTCGCAAATGACAACGTCGAACTTTTCATCGGACGCCATTAGTCGCTGAACTGCTGGTTCGGAGAGACTGCTGTTGGTTATTAGCAAGCCCATTGCGTATATGCTTAGCAATCGCTGGCTGAACGTATTGTTTACCTTGTTTATCATAGTATCCATACGTGCTGTGAATAGAAATGAGGAATGGTAGAGAGGTGAAAAATGATATCAATTAAATCAGAAAGACAGTAAGTAACACGTTATTTTTAAAAGGAATCTGTAAATTGAATGAGTGTATTACGTGCGCTTGTCCAATGTATAAATATGGAGTGAAGGGTACATCATGTAATTGCGTTCAATAAAGTCAGAGACTAAATAACAAGTGGTACAATTTTTGGTGAGATATGTGATGTGGCCACTTCATTCTGTTTTCTTATGATGTACAACAGAAATGTATTCGCTGTTAAAAAACACACAGTAGTCTAAGCTTGTGGTTTCTGTGTCGATAATAAGGACGTAGACTGAGTTTAGGCTAACCTTGGTAATTTAAAGTTTTAAGTTTGGGCTACGTATATATATAGAAGGTTGGTGGGTTAGTTAAGGTTAAGGTAGCTTAGCTCCACTAGCCCTCTTCCTGTCACTTTAGGTGATGACGGCGTGGCCTTTGAACACATTTCCTTTCTTTTCTTACCCGTGTCCATTCGTGGTATGCATAAGAGTATTAGGATTTCTTTCTTTTTCTATACTGTCTTCTATCTTCTATCTTAGCTAGCTAGAGAGAAGAGATTTTTTGTTTACAAGTGGGGTAAGACCCACCTCGTTCGACGGCCGTAAGCATGCAGCTGTCCTCTTACTCCACCCTCTTAATCTGATTGAATAATATATATTGTGCTTTGGTAAAAAATAAATAAATACACATTCATTTTGTTTTCTGCATAAAGAATACACATTATTTTCCTTCAGAAGTATAGAGCTTAAAATATACCATTGTTTAAAATTAATGAGAAAATTAAGAATGTTGGATTTCGGCTGTGATATAATCAGTTCTTTAAACCTTAGAGATATTCTATGTAGTCACGTTGATTGCTTTTAACAATTTAAATAGTTCGTTAAAAGGGACATTCTAAGTACTTTGACAAGTTTTAGTTTATATTTGATAGTTGATATACTTATTTCAGCACAATTTTGTTTATATGATAAGCTTACGTTACTTCACTGACACACGATTGCCAACACAGGTTACATATTTGATGGAAATATGATAACTTGGGTTTTATCAGAATTAAGTATGAGAGTATTTCTTTAGACCACTTAGTTCTTGAGTATAGAACCTTAAGATACTCCATTGTGAGCATCACAAATTTTAGTTATATAAAACAGCTTGAATATGGTAAGTAAAGTGTGAGACACATTGTTTGTGCCTTCGAGGAGCCAAGTAATGCTAAAAGACTACTAGTATCATATTGATTGGTATATTGTATTTATAACCTGTGAACACGAATGTTATTGAAGCAACCACAAGATCATGGCACAGAGAGCTAACAATCCGATTACATTAAGGCCTGACCATTGTATAAAAATCCAACGAGGAATGACGGCGGGCTGTTTGGTTCAAAATGAATGAGTGGGCGTATTGTGTTACTCAAAAGATCTTTGGCGTAATGAATCACATCCGGGATACACTTTAGTTGAAACATTGATAGTTGATTCTTCCTATCTTTCAAAGCACTTAAAATTATCACATAGGAGTACAAAATCTTCTATATGCGGTCGTACTTGATATAAATTCCCAGTTATCAAAAACGATATATCAATCACAAACACTTTCGTGCAAACAGAAGAGAGCAGAAGTCTGAGATCGGCATCGCGAAGAATCTCGTTTTACCGTCTCTTTCCAACGTCAACATATTTTTAAATTGGCAAATCAGTTCTAACGAATGAGTTCGAATAATCGGCGACTCCGATAATCGATGTTAATCGGGGTTCCCTGTGAAGTGCACAATCTTCGTGACTGTATGCTATGGATTCCATTCATTCAATTTTCCGCCCCTCTCAATATGGTTGCGCACATTTCAATGCGATAATTACTACACATCAGACGAATACTTATCATACCTTCAAAACTATACCATTTTCAGTACCTAAACAAAACAGAATTACGGACAAAAGACTGTCCAAAAATGTTTATCAAGTCTGTAAAATAGAGCCAACAACGACCGTGCAGCTTTGAAATAGATACATTTTTACAGAACTAATGGAAAAAATTACCATCAAAACATATTTTCGACTGAAAGCTTTTGTATTTTTCTTAATTCGATTTTAATGAATCACCGTCGACAAAGTAGTAATAATTAGTAGAGAGAGGACAGAAAATACGTGCAAGATTGACCCGTTGTCAAGCGTGTGCAAGGGGATTTTTCAAATTAAAATGTAATGAAGTGATAACATGTTTGTTTGAAATAAGTCAGTAAGGTCAAATGATTGAGATGAGGGAAGGTAATTTACACATGCAACCATCCATGGTACTAACATCATTGAAGTGAGTATAATAATCTGGAACAAATAGCATCTAGCAGGGGTGAACATTTAGGGTCGATGCTGAAGCTCATACTAGCAATTTAAGTTTCACTTAATTCTTCAACTTCACAAGTTAAGTTGGAACCTACATGATTCAAGATCGTTAAACCAAATAAGTATACGTTAAATCATAAGACTTTAAGTTGCTCAATACCGACAATAAAACTATATGGTAGAATCAAATCAATTTTCATACTCATTTGAACAGGATGTATACGAAAGCGATAGCACCATTTTAAGGACCATATAAAATTACCAAAGACTACTATCTAAATTGCAGATGCCAAGAAGTATTTATTTCAAATAGCTTATTTTCCATCTGATTGACGATACCTGTTGTGGCCCGTCGCGTTGTGGGTACGTGCGCGACCCGACCTCGACGGCGTAAGTTCGATTAATGCTCTGTGCGAAAAAAACGGAGTATTTCCTGTCTAGAAAAAGCTTCTCAAAATAGGCCGTTCGGGGTCGACGTAAAACTGTCACTCAGTTAGTGAGATGATAGGCCCCGCCCCTCTACGGATTGTATCTCCACCGATATTATTATTACTATTATTGGCCGCTACTAGGGAACTTGGCAACGAAAATTAGTTAAAGTTGAACTTAAGGTTTAAGTGGAAATTGGCTTTGAAGCTAATTTAAGAGTTGCATCAACAAATGATTCTTGAGTGAATAAGGAAACTCAACACCCATATACTATGTTAGAAATATTGATAATTTCTCTTTTAAAAATACATTAAAAATACAATAAGCCATGATGTAAAGTGATCCAATTGAGCGACAAACTGCGAACACGAACACAAACAACCATTTCCAGCAATATTATATAGAGTGTACCATATTTAGAATGTTGTGTTTGCAAAAATTGTGGTAAAGAGGTACATAGTATAGTGATAAATGTTCTACTACCAAAAACTATGGTTTTATGTTTTTTTGCAGTTGTATGGTTAATTAGCATTTTAGGCATATTGCCATATTGATCCTATTGCATTATGTGTGTTTGTTTCTACTTTGCAACCTGTTGAGTGTAGATTTCATATGTTCATTGCGTCTAATTAACAAAAAAAGTAGATATCGTTTCAGTTCTACCTAATTCAGTTCAATACAACATTTCTATTTGAGGCCATAAAATCAAAATAATGAAACTTAACAAGGCAATTTTAGTGGAGGTAACGAAAGTAACTAGTAACTATATTAAAGATGTGGGTATACAGATGAAGTGTAACGAATACATATGGCTACTCAACTTTCGCTTTACACTGGCAGCCGGCTTGGGATCCTAACGTTTTAAATTGTTTCTTTGTTTATTAATCATTTTCCTTGCTAACTGCCAAGCTGAATACCCACCTACAATCCACAATAAAATCCACAGATATTTTACCCGTAGATCTGATGAGAAAAGCCTAAACAAATGAGTTGCAGTTCGTTACGATCTTATATGAATGGGCCCTTAAACAATTTCATCCTTCGGGATGCGTTCCAATTGTGCGCCCTATTGCTGTCTCTCTTCCACTCATCTTAAGCTGTCATTATTTTGATAGCACGCCAATTCTTTGAACTGCTGTCAATTGAGTCGATATACTCAGCCTAAAAGTATTCATTACATATGTTATTGACATATATCCGAGATTGGTGGAGCTTTAATGTCTTATAATGAGGTATAGGTTTAGAGGAAGTCCTGGTGGAATTTTGATAAAAATCAAATACCCAACAGACTTATCAGTTAGTGTAGTGCAAAAATGATTCTAAATATATTCACCTTCTCAATAAAATCTGGTTCTGACAGCATAGTGAGGGAACATCGCAGTCGATTCGTTAATGGAATTATTTTCGAAAACATGTCTGAGTGACAACTAAATTCAAAACCTACCAGTCGTGGTTCGTCGAGAGATGTTTGCTATACTACTACTTCAATACTACTAGAGGTGTTGAAGAGGCGAATGCAATGTTTCGTTTGCTTTAGGTAAATTACTTCTACGACAAAGCGAATTTTAGAATAATTCCGGACAAGACAAAAGTGATCATAGTTGAAGGTTACACAGTTGTCACTGACAATCTGCATATAGCAAAACTGTTTGAAAAAGGGTTCTTAAATTCGAAGGTCTTCGTCAATCGTAGATCATCCACCACGAATAAACGGACGTAGATCACTGATCTCTCTCACAATACACCCCACTTATATCAACTATTCAAAATGCCATGACAGCTGATTGTTTACTCGAACATTATTGACACGCACGTCTTCCACAAAATATAAACAAAAAAACTCCTAGAAGCTAGACACAAGAACACCAACAATTTCCATGGAAACAAAAAAAGCATGGCACAGCACTTATCACGTGATCCAAACAAACGGTTGAAAGCGAAATTACGCAATATTTAGTGGGGGCAGTTGGCAAAATACCTTCCATTTGTTTCACTATCTGCAGCGTGGGAATGTTGCGATAGTTCTTGATCGGTGTCTTGGGTGGATACGGTGAGATGACTGTGACATCATGGCCCTTCTTAGCCAGGTTCTTCATCAGTGAGTCGCCGACGAAGAAATGAGATCGAGCAGCGGTAGGCAGAACTCCAAGAATTTTATACGAATTCACCGCGGTTATCGTCGCGATTAACACAAAGAGACTAGCGCAACATAATCTGCTGTCGCTCATTGTGGTGCACTCTTTAACACTTCAGATTTACAATTGGACGGACTTTCAATAGCGGCACTAGCGGTAGTGTTGCGCTATGAAGTTATGAAGGAACTGCATTCAGACACAAGTCTTCTCTTATCTCACCCAATAGTGTTGGGGCAGAAAGCCGATTACCAAGGCTTATCTAATAACAGCGTCGTCGTCATTTAGAATTACAGCAAAAAAATAATTTGTTTGTCGAGTGGTATGTCTGTACAGGGGAACCCGTGCAATAATGATAATATATCACGATCTTAATTCTGGGCAAACTAATAAAACCGCTTACTTCAATGTCTCGTCTATTAATGACAATCGCATTCGTTATGGATTGCATTGCATTCCATCATTTAGGAGGGATGTTCCGATGCTTTTGCTATTGTCATCCGAAATATTTATGAAGCTTATTGGTAGCATTGAAGTGACCAGAGTACGCGTAAAGACCAGGCTGGAGCCATTATGACTCGTCGATGACAACGTGTACTCACCACTTTTTGTTGGCAGAGATCAGGAATTCTGGATGAATCCTTGAATTACTTCAGGGTTTGTAAATGTGTCTGCCTTCACTCTTCGTTTAACTCCACATTTTTCGTGTGTAACGTCTTGAATCCATCACACCGATAGCACTTCATTTTGGCGAGTATTTTCATGCATGTACATCTCTATAAAATATTTTTTAAATATAATTTTATGCCTGATCATCAAGATTTGTTTTAGCTGACTGGTGAGACTTCACTTTCAAGCTTGACTTTCAATATGTTGTGTTGGGTTAGACTGATGTCGCGGTAAAAGAATTGCGACGGCTATCATTCATTCGATTCTCTTCAGTAATATCGTCCATATTTTGCTTCATGTAAGACCTTCATTTATTTTTTGCACAGTTTGGGAACCTTAAGAACTATCAAATTTCACCAAAACATTCTCAATTCAGTGTGCGACCAAAACTAATAACTCTGAAATCATCACAAAAGTGTAGAACAAGATTTGTCTACAAATTTATTTCCATTGAATTTGAAAACGATACTGAAATAGCTATCGTCGAAAATCAGTCGTCGAGACGATAGTTAATAACAGTTTTCAGCTTGAGGCCCGTTCACATGAGCTGCGAACTGCGAATGCGAAGTTTCGGAAACAACAATTTTCCAAAAAATGTAAGCAAAAAGTTAAATTTCTTGGTAATCGAAAATACTGTAACTGAATTATTGAGTTAAAGTATCCTAATTAATGACTTAAAGGTTTTTCTCTGCGAATCAATCGTTCTCGCTATAAACGCTATAAACTATTCGCAATAAACGGGTAAACGCAATCCACAATCACCACTACCAACAAATTCGGAGTGAAGTGTCAATTTGAACTCGTAGTCCTCATATGAACGGGTCTTTCATATGCTAACGTTTTTTTATGATGACATGAAGCTAACGCTGCATCGGCACTTTCTAAATTTCGAAAGAGTTTAGCGCTCGTTATGTTTCGATGAATATGTGTAAATGGTGCTTTATTTATTAACTTCATTGTTAAATGTACTTATGATTCTATAATACTTTCTAATTAAGCTTAGCTTATAAAGTTGTTTCAAATGCCTCTGCTCCTTAAATGGCACTCTTCGACAGCAACGTAGAACTTTGTTAAAAAATTCTGCTGTATTGCTGCCTTGAGAGCTATTGGTTGAGGCCATGTCCGTTTTTAGCCCAATAATATTTATCCGTAGATCAGTAAACGCTTGTCGCTTATTTAAAGGGTGTTTTCTGTAGGCAGGTTAGGTTAGGTAGTTGGGCTGTCAGCGAAATCGCTGGCACACTTATACACATTGATATCCATAGTCAGTAGTCCCAACGGACCAGATTTGAGAACCAAGTAATTTAGCTTTCACTGTGATTCCAACCGGGGAATCGCATTCTCACAAACGACCACTCAACTAACTACACCATCCAGCCGTAGGCACAGAATTTTATTCTTTTCCACTATAGCTAATTGTTGATTGATGATAGTTCATGGTTGTTTTGACGTTAGTTTAGTTGGACAGTTCATCAAGAAATTGTTCAAGTTTGTTTTGAAAAACATGTTTCGATTTAAGAAACTCAAACTTAAAGCTCTTGTCAAAGTACCATTTCATTAAAAAAATGTCACGGTATAGTACCTTAATTGCAATTCAAATTTCGTGTCTATAAATATACACCCCTTAATACCCAGAAAAGTAAGCGTAGATAATGAAGCCAGTAGGTAATTGAAAAGAAATATGGAAATCCAGTGAAAATAGTAAAACCACCGATCCGTTTGGTCTAGTCAGCGAACCAGATACAACGACTCCAATCGTTGGTTAGGTGCAGATCGTTTTTTTTTCACAAGATTCATTTCCCTTTATCTGGGTACGCTAACAAAGTAACTGACTTTGAATACCTGACTGACTTGACCCGAGAAATATTGTGGAATAACTTCTCCATCAAAAACTCTCACAAAAACAGACATTTTGGGGAATTATTTCAGTTCAGAGAAATGGGAGAAACAAGCGTTACAAAATTGTCTGTACTCGGTCTGTGACCGTAACTGTGATTCCAGAGATGAATATCGTGAATGAAGAAATTCCTGCATGGCATTAAACAAGTATGAATGGAGGGCCTTAAGGTAGCACTACGACTCGATCGACGGAAAGTGATTATTTCAAAAAGATAATTTGGCTGTTTCTTGTGACTAATTTTGAAGAGCAATATGCACAATCTGTAGCCTAATAATGCTTCTAATTCGCATCCTAGTTGTATACGACGTTTTTCCAAGACATTTTCATACCTGCGTAGGTTAAAAACATACCTTGTAGTGGAATTGATTACTGTTGTCAATTCACAATTACACACTATTCCAAGGTTTTTTTTACACATGTAACATATTCTATTATCGTGGAGTTAAGTTCAATTGGCGTGAAATTGGATAGAGAAGGGGATTTTTTCGAGATCGGGATTGCTTTTGTATTGTCAGGATTGAGCATTAGACAGCTGTAGGCAGCCCAATTTGCTATAGAGCTCAGATCCTCATTTATTTTTGCAACTGAGTCCTTAACCATATCCAGTGGGAAGCTTAGGTAGATTTGAACATCGTCTGTATAGATATGAAAGTTACAATAGGACAACACCGTTGAAAGGACATTTATAAACATTGAGAATAACAATGGACCGAGAATAGAACCTTGAGGCACACCACAATGTACATCACAAAAAGCACATTCTAAGCACAGTCAGAAAAAGAAACAAACATACGAGAAACAAGGGATTTTCGTTAAGTTTCGTTAAGTTTCGTTCAGTTTTTCTTAAATAAGCTGGAGCGAAATTAATCTCTCTGCTGTGCCGTTTTGTGTGAACGCGTGAAACAATTTGTTTATAATCTGATAGGTCCTTATCAATGCGGTTTCAGGCCGGAGAAGTCCACCATCGACCAAATTTTCACAATTCGGCAGATCCTGGAAAAGGCTCAAGAGATGCTGATCCACACACACCACCGTGTATAGAATCGAGCTATACAACGCCATGTGTAGTTTTGACATTGCTGCCAAATTCGGGTTGTGCAGGATGACGATGGAGAACTTTCGCTGCTCCATCAAGATCCGTAACGAACTCACCATGTCCTTCAATGTCAAAAAAAGTTTTAGCAAGCCGACGCGCTTTCGTTTGATCACTTAATTTTAAAACTGAAGATCGTGCAAAACTCATTCGTAAACATCCGAGGCGCAATCTTCCAAAAGTCCGTTGAACTGCTTGCTTACGCGGACGACATTGATGTGATTGAACGAACACTGTGAACCAACAATAAGGCGTGTGTTGGCATTGAGGTAAACCAGGCAAGACAAAGTACATGCTCATCACGGAAGGACACACAACATCGATGTCTCGGACAGAGCATCACAATGGGCAGCAGAAACTTTGAGGAAGTCAAGGACTTCGTTTACCTCGGCTCTGGAGTTAAAAGGTATAATAATCATGAAGCGCAGAATTACTCTCCCTAATCGCTGCTTCTTTGGACTCAAGAGGCAATTGAGTAATAAAGTCACCTCATCACTGATTATCACAGTCCTGCTCTATGGCACAGAGACGTGGACGCTGTTGAAAGTGGATGAAGAAACTCTTAGTTGTTTTAAGAGAAAAGTTATAGGTGCTACCGTTGGTCCTTTTTGCGTTGATGGCGTTTAGAGGAGAAGGCTTAACCACGAACTGTACGGGCTGTACAGCGGCATGCACCTAGTTAAGTGTCTTCGGATCCAACGCTTAAGAGGGCAAGGTTATGTAGTGCGGATGGACACCACAGCTCCGTCCCGAAGAGTTTTCCATACCGAGCCATTGGCATAACGCAACAAATGACGCCCTCGCACGACATGGCGCACACAAGTGAAAAGAGATCTCAACCAACTTGGTGTGCGCAGCTGGAGGCAGCTGGCGAAACATCGTGTTGACTGTAGAGGCTTGCTGGTTGAGGTCCATGTCCAGCCCGGATTGAACCGCAAATCAAAGAAGAAAAAGAATAAATTAATCACTCGCTTAGGTTCCTGGTGCAATAATGTTCATTTCGACATTTGACGATGATTCTGTGTCGGGTCTAATATATATTTCACCTGAAATATTTCACTTAATACATTTATATTTTCTTCTTAAAAATAACAAAATTTGTTTCAAAAAAATCGCTTCTTTAAAACAATTCTTCTCCCATAAAAAGTGATCTCTGGCCAACTCTTAGTGCTTCTTCACCTTCCTGGGTTTCTTCGGAAATCCGAGGAAGCGTAAAACTAGCATTACAACAGCGAACGCTAGCAGACTGAAGACTACCAGCAGGATGCCGTACAGGACGAACATGGCATCCAGGTTGTGATATTGAATAAAGTCAAGATCTTGGCCGGCGGAGTGAAGGTGTGGAGCGCCCTTGTGGCGTGCAATGTACTCCACCCAATAAGTGGCCAAGTCGAGGGGTTCTTTCGGTTGATCTCGGTACCTCTCCGAAATCACTTTGACCATCTGTGTGTAGGCAGGGTCTTCGAGCATCTTGTTGATCGCAGCCGAAAAGGTCTCCTTGCTGAGTAAGTTGTAATCTACCATGATGCCATACCCACCTGCCACTGCACGGGCCATATTCAGGAACTGGTCACCGAACATCGGGATACCAAGGAATGGCTTCTGGTGGTAAATGGACTCTGTTGTGCTAAGCAGGCCTCCGTGGGTGATGAAAAGCCTGACGTTGGGATGTGCCAGGATGTCGTCTTGCGGGAACCAGTCGCTGATGAAGACATTGTCACTTTTGCCCGGCAGATTGGTGTCCTCGAACTTCCACATCACTCGCTGCTTCAGTGACTTGAATGTATCCAGAATGGCAGCTCTCTTCTCAAGGGGCAGAATCTTGCTCTTCAGATTGGATCCCATGGAGAAGTAGATGACACCGTCCTTCGCCTCGTCCAGGAATTGCTGCATGTCAGCCGGGAGTGGCTTCCGCTGGCGGTTGATGTGCATGCCCCCAACTTCGATCATGTTCGGCATGTATGGACGAGGGAATCCCAACGAGACGTGTGAGTTGAGAAGAACCAGTGCGGTGTTCCTGCGGATCTTGTCCAATCCCTTTCTTGAGTTTGGGAAATACTTCTGGAACAGTGCATGCTGCTTTGGCATGTAGAAGTTGTAGTATGTAACATGCTCAAATGTTGCCACAGCTTGATTGATGACACGTTCTATAAATGTCATTTTATGCGTTAATGGAATAAAAGGGTTCGGCACATACGACGGCGGTGATGGAGATCCAACCATTTCTGTGTTCCATTTAGTTGCACCGAATGAACTCAGACCAATGAGAGGTGCATTGAAGTGCTCAGCTAAGCCGTATACGGCTTCTGTGATGAAAACTTCGCAAATAACGACGTCGAACTTTTCACCGGACGCCATTAGTTCCTGGACTGCGGGCTCGGAGAGAGTGCTATTGGTTAGCATCAAGCCCATTGAATACATATGAAAGAATCGTTGTGTTGTCGTTCTGTCCAGCATGTTGATGATGTTGTCCATAACGGCTGAGAAAAAAAAAGTGGAAAACATTTTAATAACTTAGGGAAATTATTTTTTTTTCTTAATGAATTGCTAATATAGGTTCAACTTCGATAAGTCGAATTTTGAAATATCTTTTTTTCGATCTCCGAGGTCGTGCTGAAGTGAAAAAAAACTTACTTCACCGTATTTAATTCGAAAAAAAGTACTGACATTAGCCCGTGGCGAATCCTACTTTTAAAAAGTAAAATCGCACCATAACTCCGCCGCTGTTTCTTTAGCCTCAAGCGTGGAAATAAGGTATTGAGCTACATTGTACCAGTAGTAAACCAATATGATGATGGTAAGCGTCTACGGATCCCAAGCGCAGGAACAAAATGTATTGGCTGCAAAAATCCAACCCACGTTCCTGCCTTGTACTTGTAATTGCTTGACGTAATTTGTGCAAGGGCAGTAAAATCCAAAGTTCATAGATCGGTGCGCTTGCTGTTTGGAAAGAACAGCGAATAAAGAAAGAATGTTATTTGCAGTATGTTTTAATAGATGCAGTGTGTTTTAATAGATGCAGTGTGTTAGATACTAAACTGAATTGGAAATTTTAATTCAAGAAAGAGTCTAGAAAGCAGCCTGTGTCCTATATCTGATCAACAGAATATTTGCCAAAAAAACTATCCTATGGACGTACACGGCGATAGTCAGGCCAATCTTGACATATGGCTGTGTTGTTTGGTGGAACGCCTTTCTAAGGAAAGTCAACCTTAAACTTCTAACAATCATTCTGAGAATTGCATGTCTAGGAGTCACAGGAGCGATAATCACCACTCCAACGGCAGGTTTAGAGATCCTGAACTTCCTACCAATACACCTCTACCTATAGACGACGTCTGCAAGGACCGCTATTAGGATAATCCAATTTAAATGCTGGCTCTTAAACCAGTCTGGATACGCAAGTAGACGAATTACGTGTTGCAAATACGGTAAGAGACTACACTCTCAGTTAGATCGACTTCGATAGACCCTTTCGATGTGTATTACAAACAAGGGAGGAAAGGAATACCAATGAACCCACCAAGAATTCAAACATTTAAGTGTATACAGATGGATCGAAGATGAAATTAGAAAAAGGTGCGGGCATTGACTCCGAACAGTAAAACATACACTGCTCCATTACGATTCCTGATTATGTCAGTATTTTCAAGCGGAGGTCCTCGAGATGGAGATTGGAGATACCACTGGCTGATATCACCATTCTTGTTGACGGTCAGGCTGCTATGAAAGTAATAATTGCGACAGAGATCAAGCTGCAACATGCTGTCACGAAGGTTCCAGTCTAGCAAAACTTAGCTGAGTCCAGGGTCCGCAATCCTAAACTTTCACTCCCCTTAGGCAAATGTCAATAGGAAAGTGAATGACAGGATAGTAGGAAAAGCAAATGAATGGTGGGAAAACCGGAGCACCTGTATGTCCACTCGGACGTTATGGCCTATGTACAACAGACCCCAACAAAAACCAACGCCGAAGCACTAACTGGCCATAACCATAGGAAGGACCACGAAAATAAAATGGGTCCTACCCATGACCACATTTGCTGTGGAGACGAGGAGGAATGAGAGGACACTCCTCACTATCTCCGTTACTGTCCAAGCCTCTGCTGATTGAGGCAAATAACGCTGGGAGATTATTCCTTCCATGACCTTAATGAACTAGCAGAGTTTCCACTGATCTCTCCTTGCGTCCTGATGGTTCGAGAAGGACAACGCAGGAAGTAAGCCATGAGGGAAAGGGGAAGAAGAGAAACATAGAGGATTGCCACACTGTGAGGCAAAACAAAAAAGGATACATTTACCAAAAAACGATATTTCTTCCACAATCAATGAACCATTTATATTGAAGCGTCTCTGCTCTGTGGAATTAGGATAGGTCGTGCTTATCAGTTCACTTTTAGCTGAGTGTGAGACAGTCACCGAGGAAACATTGCGACCTACTTGTCGAAACAGCTTCCAATCTATCTATTGCGTCGCACTGTTCGCAGTCCAAAAATTATTTACGACACGGCAACCTCGGCACGCGAACAAAGCACACAAAAAGCCGTCTATTCTAAATTCACACTATAAATCGCACCGCAAGATCGTCTAGCAGCTAGACACAAGAATACAAACAAAATTTCATTCAAACAAGTTAGCATGACACAGCACTTAGCACATGATTCCGATCATCGAATATGATTTCGGCGAACAGTCTCAAGGTCAACCTAGTGCGTGTTCCGTGCCGGTGGTGCAATTGAGAAAATTACCTTCCATTTGTTTCACTATATGGGGCGTGGGAATGTTGCGATAGTTCTTGATCGGTGTTTTCGGTGGATACGGTGAGATCACGGTGACATCATGTCCCTTCTTGGCCAGGTTCTTCATCAGTGAGTCGCCGACGAAGAAATGTGATCTAGCGGCTGTGGGAAGCACTCCAAGAATTTTATATGAACTCACAGCACTCATCGTCGCGACTAACAACAGGAGGCCACTCCAAAATAATTGTTTAGAAGACATTGTCGACTTATATTTATGTTTCAGTTAACACTTCCAACGCGCACTTGCTCTTGAATGAGCGCTATTGAATTTTATTACAACGCATTCGGTACAAAACGGGGTAAATTTGCTGTGTGTTGTCGGCGAACGAAAATTGACTAATAATCCACTTTACTCTCTGATATGGTTGCGATAACTGGTTCCACAACAAAAAATCAAATCAAACCGAAAATACTACATCGAGAGATTTGACTACATAGAGACTTAGCGCTGTCTTCTGTAAAACAAAACAAATGACGACCCGGGTGATAACACAAGCTACAGTGGCTCCAAATGAAGCGCTCACATCTGGAGGGGAATACAAATTTATGTAAATAGCAATTTATAAAAACCGTTTCCTCACTAATTAACAGAAGAATAGTTGAGTACTTGTTCTTGGGCAAATCAACGCATTCTCAAGAAGCCTCAATGTGGGTGGTGGGTTTTGTTTGTGACCTTATTTGAAATATATCTGAATGCTACTTAAGATTCTCACTGAATTTGTTTCAGTTGATTTCTTGAACAAAAAATCCAAGCTATAACAATTGAGCTCACTGAGCTCACTACAAACTTAAGCTTAACTCACAATTGCTACTCATGTTAACTGTGCAGATATTGCTGGCTTAAAGTCAAAGTTGGCTGAGTTCTTGCAAAAGCGAGTACAAATCTGATGTTTGAATCCAATATCCTCTAGTAATTAGCAACTTGAAACTAAGAACATATGACGACATCCCATCGAGTATAGTTAGTGGGTGACAATCCAAAAATTTAACGCGTCTCATGTGAATTCAATTTGTATTGGGAACTCCGACAACTTTTTCATGTCAACTTGCTTTTGAACATACTGTATGTAAATATATGCAGTAAACAGAATTCTGCGGGAAATATTTTATTGGTATTGTATTTTCAGTCTTCTATAATCCGAATAATGATCATCGCATGTGGAGGTGCTGTTAGCTGGTCAGCGATCTGACCCCAAAGTGTTTAAAATTAAACATTAGAAGCGCTTAATGTAAGACCCTTTACATAGTTCCTTACGTACAAAGTGTCATCGATCTCTTCGCAAAATTAGAACCTATTAAAAAACTTAACCATTTAATTCAATGAGTGAATGTTTAAAATTTGTTTTAATTATATTACTTTTAATTTAATCAGGATAGTGTGCGGAGTTCCAGAGTTGATGACATAAGCCTACTGACCAGAATGCGTACTGAGATCAGATTAATATTTTCTATTTCGAACATTTGAACATTTTCTGAATCTCAGCCGTTAGTACTTTTAATTGATATACTCATGTTCCTGATCAGTAGCTCTCGATAATAAATTTTTGTTACTCGTTCTCGCGTTGTTGATACGTTAATCGAGTTCTCTTGTCTTGCCATGCGAGTGGTTAGTAGTCACTCGAGTGGTTAGTAGTCACTCGAAGGATTAGTAGTCATTCGAGTGATTGATTGAGAATCGAGATGTTGTAATAATCGATTATCACTCAAGATATCATTCGAAAGCGCCCATCACTAATGTGGACCTATGTGTCTACGTTTGATTCCTGGTACGACCAACAAATTATTTCCTCGCTTCATCAGTCACTGATAATGCTCAAAGTGTATTCCTGTCTAGAAGAAGATCCTCAAGCTTGGCCGGTCGGAATCGGCATACAAATGTAGGACCTTTCTAGTCGTGAGAGAACAATCGCACTCACAACACGAGTGGTTGCTGAGAACCTATGACCCGGCTCTCTACTCTTTTTCAGTCCAAGGTGCACCTGGCTGTAGTTTCTACAACAACCATTCGTATTATATATTGCTCTCTCACAATTTTATACTAAATCCGATTCATACATTTTTTACTTAGGTGTCGGTGTACCCTTCCGCAATATGGTTCAGTTTTTGTTTTTTAAGTTCTTTATTTTTCTTGCTGAAACCATTCAATCAGATCGAAAAGGTTGAACTTGTTCTTATCTTCGAAAATTACATCTAACCACCATGCTGGATTTTTTTCAGATCCTTAGCAAATTTCGAATTTGACGAATGTTGCAGTTGCGCTATATTGAGGAAGGTTTTTTTTTTCTAGTCACTCTACTGTAAAACCTTCTATTTTTTTGTTCGGCGACTGAAAAACATGCTTGCCACTTTAAACCAACAGCTGAATTACAATCTACAGCTTACAACGGCTGTTATCTTTATTTTTTTAAATATGCCTTCATCGCGCCATCATATTTTGTGGGATTGGCCTCTTTGCTTCTTTAACTTAACAAGACCTTAGTTCCTGAACCCATTTAAGATTTTATTTTCTTTAGCACTTGAGAATGTTTGTTTTTTTTTCGGACTATTAACATATAATAGTGTAGGGATGATATTTTCAAACTATCATAAAAATCTGACCATGGAATCTATGACTTTAGCCGCAAAAATAAATGCAGATAAAAAACCGAATATTAATGAACCCACACCACACATGTTTTAAAACAAATAAAAATAAAATACACCTCCAATTTATAGTCTCACAAGCTTTATTTTACAAATTCTTACTCTACCTCTTATATCTAAATTGTCCTGAAGTTATCACATAAAAAGTGTTCTCTGGCCCACCCTTAGTGCTTCTTCGCCTTCTTTGGCTTCTTCGGGAAACCGAGGAAGCGTAAGACCAGCTTAAGAACAACGAAAACCAACAGACTGAAGACAACCAGAAGGGTGCCGTACAGAACAAGCATGGCATCCAGGTTGTGGTACTGAATAAAGTCCAGATCCTGGCCAGCGGAGTGCAGGTGTGGGGCGCCCTTGTGACGTGCAATGTACTCAACCCAATAAGTGGCCAAGTTAAGGGGTTCTTGGGGCTGATCGCGATACCTCTCCGAGATCACCTTCACCATCTTTGTGTAGCCTGGGTCCTTTAGCATCTTATTGATTGCGGCCGAGAAGGTCTCCTTGCTGAGGTGGTCGTAGTCTACCATGATTCCGTAGCCACCGGCCTCGGCACGTGCCATATTCAGAAACTGATCACCGAACATAGGGATGCCAATGAATGGCTTCTGGTGGTAGATGGACTCTGTTGTGCTAAGCAGGCCTCCGTGGGTGATGAAAAGCTTGACGTTGGGATGTGCCAGGATGTCGTCTTGCGGGAACCAGTCGCTGATGAAGACATTGTCACTCTTGCCCGGCAGATTGGTGTCCTCGAACTTCCACATCACTCGCTGCTTCAGTGACTTGAATGTATCCAGAATGGCAGCTCGCTTCTCAAGGGGCAGAATCTTGCTCTTCAGATTGGATCCCATGGAGAAGTAGATGACACCGTCCTTCGCCTCGTCCAGGAACTGCTGCATATCAGCTGGGAGGGGCTTCCGCTGGCGGTTGATGTGCATGCCTCCAACTTCGATCATGTTCGGCATGTATGGACGCGGGAATCCCAACGAGACGTGGGAATTGAGCAGAACCAAAGCGGTGTTCTTGCGGATCTTCTCCAACCCCAATCTCGAGTTCGGGAAGTACTTCTTGAA
This sequence comes from Eristalis arbustorum, assembly GCA_916610145.1. Classification (NCBI taxonomy): domain Eukaryota; kingdom Metazoa; phylum Arthropoda; class Insecta; order Diptera; family Syrphidae; genus Eristalis; species Eristalis arbustorum. The sequence continues at coordinate 104,594,553 of OU744316.1, read as the reverse complement.
GACAGCATTTTGCCTCGGCATGTAGAAGTTGTTGAAGAAGACGTACTCAAATGTGGCAACAGCTTGGTTTATCACACGCTGGATGAATGTCATTTTATGTGTGAGCGGCAGGAAAGGATTCGGCACATATGACGCCGGTGATGGAGATCCAACCATGTCGGTGTTCCATTGAGTGGCGCCGAATGTACTCACACCGATGAGCGGTGCATTGAAATGCTCCGCCAAGCCGAAGAGTGCCTCTGAGACGAAAACCTCACAAATAACGACGTCGAACTTTTCACCGGACGCCATTAGTTTCTGGACTGTCGGCTCGGAGAGAGTGCTATTGGTTATCATCACGCCCATATCGTAGATCTGTAGGAAGCTCTCGACAACGGTGTTTTCCCGCATGTGGATTAAGTTGTCAATGAGTGCTGAAATGAAAATTACAAAGATTGGTTAATGGTCGATTTTTGTAGTGCTTAGAGGTTAAATGGTGCAGAGATTGTTTATTAGTAGATTTGGGGATGCAGCAGAATTCCCCATAAGCAGCTTGAACATAAATTAAATTATTTTGCTTCTCGTAAATCAAGTAAACAAGTCGTTTTTTTACGCAAATATTGTTTATTCCTCCGTATTCAACCGTTAAAAACAGCAACCAACACACACTTCCGACTTGGGAGTTGTGAATAATTCGATTTTAATTAGACTGGCATGACATCCACCGGTTAATTAGCGAATGCGGAAAATAGGGAAAAATTAGTAAGTAGCCACTAATTGAAGTCGAATGACCATCCGACTAGTGACAACAGATTTTTGTTTGTCTTTTGTTTCTCAAGTGGAGCATCACGTACTCAAATAGCAGTTGACTGAGGTCGACAGGGATTCTGGTTGACTGTGAATGGTTCCTGTCAGTTGACTGCTACCTGGAGCGGAAATCCTTCACTCTCCGTCCACTTGTTTTGTGAAGAGCGTTAGTTTTATCAAGACATCTTCTTACTCGTACAAGGAGTCGGTATTCACAAAAAGGAATCAATAGCTACCGCAGGCTGTAGTTATACTGTCCTTTATGTTGCCCGTCAAGTTCTGATCCATTAAGATCAGTAATAATTTCTCGCATTTCGACAGCATTTTAAAACATCAGCATGGTCTTCCAGAAGGCTTATAGAACCGATAGTTTAGGCGGATTGCATTGGTACGACATTGTAAAGAATCACCTTTTCTAACTTAACAAAAGAGAAGGACACCATCGATGAAAAGTAACATCTAATGGTCCTAAAACCGGACAAGCTAATAAACGGCAAAAAGTCGTACAGACCAGATTTCGGTGCTGCCAATAATAGATAAAGTGTTTGAAAAACTTAAAAACACATCCAAAAATGTATCAAAGAGAAGCCTGATGCCTGACCACTAACATGACTATCGACCAAAGCACTGGACAATTGACCAAGTATACAATGTGTTTACAACTGAAATTGAATAAACTTTAGAGGAGATAGAAACCGGCCTACTTGAGGTTTCTCAGGCTTTCGACAAAGTCTAGCAAGTAGGCTTAAATTTCCAGCTTAACAAGTTTCTTCCTAAAAGCTTATATAGGATTATAGAATCCCATATGAAGTTAAACACCAAACTGAATACTCTGACCTTTAGGCTATTCGTGCAGGAAATCTGGCAAGGCAGTGCTCTTGATCTCACATTATTCCTGTCGTACACCGGAAATATATCTCAAAATCAAAGTACACTTGTGGTTACATTTGCGGATGACACAGCTATCTTGGCAACAGAAAGTACTTGAATCTGTAACTAAAAACCGTCAACTAGCCCTCGGCAGGATATCTGAGTAGGCGAAAACGGTGGCGAATTACCCCCACTGAGACCCAACCAACGCATATTAATTTTACTTGCGGGTCTGTATAGGAACTTGACAAATTTGAATTTAATTTGTCAACGCACTCTTTCACTAATTATCAAAATGTCGCTGTCAACTTATTCGGTAAACACGAACGAGCACCGTTTGCTATAGTTTTGCTATATATAAAAATGGTCTACCTTGTGAAAATCAGCATGTGCTTCATGAATCACAACGTCATCCACAAGAAAATATCTGTTTGGAGCGGTTTGCGTGCCATCGGCCTTATTGGGCCATATTCTTTTATCGGCGACAACGGTCGTCATACTACTGTGAATGATCAGTGTTATCGCGCCGTGATTCTCGATTATTGAAAGAATTGGAAGATATGGACTTGGACGACATGTACTTTTAACAGGATGGTGCCACAAGCAGGCGTTACAATCGATATTTAAGTATGGTGAGGGTGTGTTCAAGGAGTGGATCAGTCGATTGACCGTTTTGTTCGTGCTTTTGAACGATGCTTGACTATTTTCTCTGGGGCTACGTTAAGTCATTGGCTTACGCCAACATGCCGTTGCCGTTGGAGGAGCTCAGAGCCAACATTGAACGCGATATAGTGGCTGTTTCGGTAGACATATGTGGCCGAGTCGTTGAAAATTGGTACCAACGAACCAACCGATGCTAACGTGCCGTGGTTACCGCGGCCATATGAACTAAGTAGGGTTCCATCCATAAACGTATTGGTTGTACTTGAAGCTGATAAAAGGGTTTTTGAATATCTCAATTGGTTTGCGTTTTATTTTAAAAAGAAGTTCTAAAGACCTTATTGAAAATCCTTTGTATAACTTTTGCAATTTCGCGGTGATTATGTGATTCAGTTTATGCACCCATTTTGCATATGGGTGGTAAATAGTCAAGTTTGGTACATAATTTGGCCAAACTGTACAGCCCCTTCTGTGGTTGCTCCTCACGTTGAGGAACATGGTCATGTTTAGATTAAATGGTATTATGAATCGATTTAATTATTGGAAATACTACTGTTGGTTGCACTGCCTCCGCTTAAAGAGGAAATACTGTTATGCAAGTTTCAACAGGAAGGTAATCCGAAATACGCGAGTAGGGAAGTCGAAACCTGGTTTGATACCAAAAATATCAATGTTCTAGATTGGTCTGCGCAGTTTCCAGAACTTAAGTTTCTAGCAATCTTGTTGGAGATAGTAGACAGGCGAATAAACCGGAAGCAATGCAGAATTTGACTCAGAAATACGAGACAATGGAAGATGCACAGATAGACGTGCCAATGGCTAAAATAGACGACCTAATTCTGTCTGCACCAAAGAGATGAATGGCTGTGATAAAAGCGAAAGCATTCTCAACCAGGTATTAATTATTCTGTATGTTTTGCTTAGCCTTTTTGAAGAGATTTACGTTGATACCTCATTGGTGCTTTTGTTTTGTTGCGGTGGTTTTTGTGTTTAATGAATCCTTTCTAGACGTACATTTTGAGTCTACATATTCGTTGTGTTACATAGCCCTTGTTGCTTTTTTGTTGTCGGTTCTGTATCAGACTGTGTCCCTTGTCTAGCCACTAGATACAAAAAAAATACTCTAAGAATCATCTTTTCCACTATAAGGTGCTTTTTTTGTGTCCGATGCTGTATACGTACAGTGTACTAAACCGGAATCGTTCAGCAATCTCAGGACGGATTTGTTAAATTAAAGACCTTTTCTTCCTAGCCTATTGAAACATATATTGAATCGATGTGGAATTGCACCGCAACCGGGCGCTGTGACCCGAAGAGCCGCAGGGGTTTCTAATCCGTTTCACACTTCAGCAAGGTGGGGGGAAATGTCCGTAAGCATGAATACAATTGCTACTTGAGATCCTACCTCAAGGCGTTGGTTCAGTGAAGTAGTAGATAACTATTGTTATTGTGTTCTTCTTTTGAACAATTTTTATTTCAACATGCCAAGTGATATCTCCTACTTGTAGTTAAAATAATATTCCATGTATCAAAGGTCTAGAGCGATAGATAAACATATTCTATCTGTCAGCGAAACATCACAAGTACTTAGTTTTGAAAACGCGTCCACCAAGGTTTCTGATAGAGGTGTACTCAAAATAATTTCGTAATCGTAATCAGAAAAATAATAAAGCGATACAAGTTTTGACGGCAGACTACAGTACAAGCGATAAGATGTAAGATTTAGCGGTATACCAATGACTGGCGAAAATTTGAGGGACAATGCAGTGCTACTTGCGGCTAAGAAACAATTCAACTATTACTTGAGTTATAATGATGGAGATGGAGATGGCTGAGACTAATGCTGTTTAGTTAGCCTAGGTTGTTGAGGAAGCAAGTCCTTAGGTTTGTGGGTATCCGCGGTGGTCACTTAGGTCCTACTGACATAAACTCTTAGGTCACTTTTCCAGCGGCAGAAGGTACCCGAGGTAAGGTTTACTAGTCCCTGAAACCAGCCAGGCTCCAGATTCATCCAGTCAGATTTGGCAATATACTTTTTTTCTTCAGTTTAGGTCAATGTACTTCTTGTAGAAACGTATATTGTGTAGTTTATTATCCAATTGTTCAATCAAATTTGCTCAACCCGTGTTTCTACCAAAAACAAATCACAACATCCCTAGAACTAGCGTCAGACACATATTTTCATCTCAAATAAAACAGTCAAGTATTCATGTATGATTACATCATCAAACGAAAAGCAGTAGGCACACTCGGCCTAAGCGCTATGTAAGCTACAGTCAGCATCTCCAGCAATCGCAATAAAAATTCAGGAATTCTTATGAAAACCTGCTAAGCACTTGAGTGGTGGTGTATTTTCTACCTACTAGCTTTTTACACTCGTTGTAGCCATCAGCGACCACCAGTTGTAGGCAAACAAAAACACGAATCACTCATTCATCTCTCCCATCTAGCGCGCAATTTTCAATGCACTCCGCCTCAAGTTGCACTACGAATTAATCACATTTGTGTACTGTCATTAGATGAAAAAAAAAACAATTCTCTCTCATTTATCACTGACATCTCAACTCTACAGAAGTACACGTTCATCAACAGCAAAAACAAAGGCACTTGCTGTGTAGGCATGATTAAGTCAGATGCCGTCTGTGTATGAGATGATAAGCAGTTTATGCGAGTTTGATGTCGCAGTTGACGATTAGGTTAGCTCAAGTGGGCGTGTATGTTTCATAATAAATGGTCTAGTAGCCGCTGCCAGATACCGGTCGTGGAATGGAGAGAGTAAAATAATTGCTGCGACATTAGATATCCGGAAACGAATGTGTGAGAATGGATGCGAACAGTGGCGGTAAATTATTTTAGCACTTATCTGCCGAACATTCGATTAACCATTACATTGCACTGGGTACAGATTGTTTGCATTCAGAATGAATGGTTGCTCTCATGTACTAAGGGCAAGCACGAGTATTCACTTCCGCGGTGTTTTGTTTGAAGTAACTTGAATGATGATGAATGATGTAGATAAGATTACCACACAAGACTTATTTACTATTGCTAGTCATTCCATCATGTACCTATAATATGGGTGGCCACGCATGTTGTGCGTGGTATTGTTCGTTCGCGAGTGGAATGACCTACACTTTTATGTTGACTCCGAACGGCCAAGTTTGAGAAGCTTTTTCTAAGCAGGAAATACCCTTTGAGCATTGTCATTGACTCGAAAGAGGTGGGTCCGTGAAAATTATTTTTGTCGCAGGAATTGAACCTACGACTTCGAGGTTGAGTCGAAGAACATACCCACAACACTGCGGGCCACCACTATCATGTACAACAATACATGCAAAGTAACATTTTAGAAGGTATACTAAGCAGATACTTAGAGACATTATTAAAGAAACAATCAAAAAAACCGTTGACAGTTTGTCCACTTGTCCGATTCATGATGGTGACGTTTTATTTTTCGATCGTAATAACTTTTACCTATGGCCATGTAATGCATGGGTAATGACCGAAGATAAAGATCGCGAATACAAGCTGCCGAAATAGGGTTCCCATCATCACGACTTCCGATGCTTACCTTAACTGCGACTCCATCTCAAGAACGCGACCGCTTGGCAGACCCAGGACGAGGTGGTTGGACCAAGTTAAAAAACTCGCTTGGTTGCTCTTGGGCATAAATGAGTTAGAGTCGATGGCAGATGATTGGGAGGCCTGGTATTCACTAGTGCGAGATTTATTACCACTTTAATCCATCATGAGAATCAGAAAATGACAGTGCTTACAATAAAAACAAAGAAATATTTTGACAAGTGTTTATGAATCAGTCGTGTAGAATGTGACTTGAGCTGTTGAAACCACATATTGTTGGTGGCTATGTCATCGAATTTATACCGAAAGAAGTTGATCATCGGCCTATAGCGCTCGCTGTTAACGGTGATGGCAGGGGCAATGTTGTTGTCAAAGAAATATGGAACGATGATCTAAATTTCACACCAAAGAGATACATTTGCGGTGTCCATTTGAATGATATTATTCACTAAATGCTTGCACTTTATTTTTCATATCTCTAAACAAGACCTCTCATTATTAAACCAATTTAAAAAAAAAACCGTGTTAGCCAACTCGATCTGCAACTCGGTTCACTTCATTCCAAGTCGACGTTTCAACTCGAGCTAAGAAAGTTTCAGACTAAGTCAAACAAGAGGGAAAACTCTGTTACCTTGGAAATTAATCAGTTTAATAGATTTTCACTTGTTGCAACACAAGCTGCCTCACTAAATTTCTGAGAGAAATTCAGCTGTGTGTAAACTAAGCTCACTGCCCGATTGCTTAATTAAAAAAAAAACAATACTTGCAAATTTCAGTTTGCAACTTTCCTAGAAATTGTGGCCAGAATACTTTTCTAAATGCAATGGATTTATTCAATTATCTAGTGAGATTAGACAATTTTATTCAGCGCAAATATCTACCTCATGGGAGTGGAAGACAATCCATCTGATACAAGCCGATTATCTTAACAAATTCGATCGGATGAGAAGATGACATGTTGACATGCTCGAAATATCCACGAATGGGTTCCGCGTCAAAAATTCTGATGATCATAAACACATAAAAGTAGTCACTATCGCTAAATGATTTCAATTTTGTGCTTGATATTGCCATACAGCGTTATAGACAATTTAATAAGAACCTGAGTCATTGTGAATTGGGTAATAGCCATTTTGGTCATCGAAATTCTGTGCCACAGCCGCTGCTAATTACTCCCCTGGGGGATTGTTGATCTTTAAAAGTGGTACCACAAAATAGTCTGAAATGTGTCTCAACTTAAAATGTACAGTATTTGCTTCGAACAATTATGAACACTTTCGACCAGAGACGTCAAAGGATCAACGAGCGCATAGAATTATTCATTAATCATTAGAAGCCACAAATTAACACTTTTTAAAAACCTAGGCGTTCCATTTTTTATGGAAGGATGTTGATCGGCGCTGTTCAGCTAATTCTGGATTGAGTTTCTTGCAAAATATCCTCAACAATTTTCACACAATTCACTTTTTTTTTCTCGGAAATTACTTCCTCTTCACATCGATTACTGGCTCAAACCCCTCATAGATCCGCACGCTTTCAAGGTATAACTCGGAATCGGCACTAACGAATTATGATTGTGCAGTAAGTTCACTTAATTTCCCACCCATGGATAAATTCCGTCAGTCCGCCAATCTAGTGTGGAATATTCCGCACTTATTCATTATTCATACCACCCGCCGACAAACAGGTGTCATCCCCGCTGACCAACCAAATCCTCTCCGAAATGAACAAACATGAGACATCTATTTGGCCTACCGGCTGATCTATAGTTCGATTAGTAGCCGAAAACCGGTTCGACTATGATTTGCTTTGATTGTCACTTAAAACAACATTCCCAAGGTCAGCATGACTTGTGTGTTTGGATGGGTCATCTAATTGAGTAATTACCTTCCATTCTCTTCGCTATGCTCGGCGTGTGAATATTCCGGTAGTTCTTGATGGGTGTCTTGGGTGGGAAGGGCGCAATTACGGTGACATCATGGCCCTGCTTAGCTAGGTTCTTCATCAGCGAGTCTCCAACAAAGAAGTGTGACCTCGCAGCCGTAGGGAACACTCCAAGAATCTTATACGAATTCACGGCACTGATAGTCACGGCACACAGCAGTAAGCTGGTCCAAAAGAATTTTCTATCGATCATGATAGACTGGCGTTATTTTTCACTGACCACTTCAGGTACGATTGGACGGACTATCGACGGCGAACGGACGATCTATTCACTGGCGATGATGAGAAGCAACTGAATCGTACAGTGAGACGATCTATGTTTTAGGTGTCGGGGACTTGGTGTGGTACGGCTTTGCCATTTGGACTTGGCGGCCACTTATCTTCACACTTGAGCACTTGTTGTGTGGAAGCAAATGCGTGTATTGTTGGTTGGAGTGGGTACGGTTATCTTGTTATCAGGCATGAAATAAATTTTGGATAGAATTATGAAATCGAGTGAAGATACGGAAATTATACATTGTCGTTTCGAAAAAGCGGATTGATAGGTCATTATCGCAAATTGGCCGATTGTCATACGATCAGAAATGTTTGGTATTGTGCCCTTGTGATGTTTATTTATGTCCATGGAGACAAGCCCAATTAAGGAATGTCCTTATGCTGAAGAACATGCATTTATATCGGTGAATAATATTTCCTTGAAATGACTATCATAGAAGCAAATTCGAAATAGTTTTGTCTTTAGTAATGTGTTGACAGACATTTTTCTGAGCTTATCACAGAAGTGGGAGCCTAGTTGAGGCGAGGGCAGGACAGTCGTAGAGGAGGTGTTGGATGCTTCCGTCCTCATCCTCGTTTAGGCAGCTTCTACAGAAATCGTTGCGCTGGAGCAAGTTCACATAAGTGAATCATTGTGCCCGATATAACGATTATGATCAGTTTCGTTGATAAGGTAGCTCGAACAGAAGATATGTAATAGATAAGGACAATTCAAAGTCACAAAACAAAACATAAGATAAGCTTCGAAACCGAGGCACACGTACTGAAGATAACAATAATACATGATGTGATGATGTGTTTAAAATTTATTTCAGACAGTCATTCCCCAAATTATCTCCAGACGATGACTTATGTGTTTTCACTATTTTGTGTTCATATCAGTCATTCGAATTTAAGTACACTTGAGGCTTTCTGCTGTGCCAAAAGTTGCTAGCTACAGCTGATATAGTTTGAATTGAATTTGAATTCAAGATTACATGCGTTGATCCGTGGTAGAACATTCGATTTGACAAGCTGGCAGACTGCATTGATATGTCTGGTGTAACTCGGACCAATGAATAGTCATTTAAAGTATGATAAGATGGAGAAGCATTTTAACTTTACAAACGAAATTGTTCTCGTCTCTTTAAAACATTTGTGCAGTGAAAGAAGCGGCGATATTGATCTACGGCGCACTTCAATGCTAAACTCTTTGTAGATGTTTCAAAGAGTGGGGGTCTGGCACCGGACTGAATAGTCCCCCTCCCTAGATCAAATCAACTCAGTCTCAACTGGAGTCAAAGTCGACTGGTACTCCATCCGGCGTGGACTCATTGTGACACTTTTATCCCATTATATAACAAATCCAGCTGCTGACGTACAGCCAAATACCACCTTAAAAAATACCTCTGTTTCCAAACAAAATAGAAGCAAGATGAAACATTTTGCCAATGCCAACACTTAGAAGTAAATTTATTCTAAATTGTAAAATTACCGCTTGAAGAAAGTATATGAAGAACTGGAAGTGATTAATTTGCGACAACCGTCAAGCATGGTGGAGGTCACTTATGATACGAGACTGTATGTCAGTATCTGGATGATGAACCATTATGTATATTTAAACATTCTAACAAAAATAGTATAATATGGGTGGTGCTACAGCCCCTAGAAGGCCAGGGTCTAACTTCACAGCAACCACAGGGGTTGTGGGTGCTACTGTTCTTTCACGAGAGGAAGGAACCTACAGCTTTATGCCGACTCCGAATGGTCAAGTTTGAGAAGCTTTTTCAAGGCGGGAATACTCTTTGAGAGTTGTCAGTGACTCGAAATAGGTTTGGCCGTGAACATTATTTTTGTAGTACAGACCAAGTTTCGAACCTACAACGTTGAGATACAATCGCGTTGGGATCTACGCCCATACCCAGAACGTCACGGGTCACTCTTTTAGAGCGTGAAAAATTGTATATTACAGACTGTTTTCAGTTGTTAACTCAAGTAGAAAAATACTATATTGGTTGCCTCCAATTAATAGAAACTCGCCCACTCGCCCGGATCTTAATGTGATTGTGATTGTGATGTGATTACAAATTTAAAATAAGACTTCTATACCAAGTGCAACTTGAGTTTTTCATGCTTTTATGTATTCGTATTCAGGTGTACAAGTTTCACTTCGATCCATTGCATAAACTCTGTTTTATATACCCACCCGATGGATAAAAACCTGAGGCAATTCCCTAATTACGCTCTATATGTTGATCATGTGACAAACGGGCAGACGCCAATGAATTTTGTGGATTTTTCCCATCCAATGAACAGTCATATTCAGAGATTGATGGAGATGGTGACGCATTGTAACTTTACAATCGAAGTATTTCTCGTCTTTTGCCAACATTGGGGCTGTTCTGCAGTGAAACTGGTGTTAATGAATCGATCATAATGCCGTCAGTCAACGGAGAGATTCCACGTAGGCATTAAATTATGTTGTCTAAGCCCATTTAAGCCTAAGACCATCGTCTTCTACCTTGTGGGTCCGTGAGCAAGTAAACTGGGATACGCAATTTTTTAGGGATACATAAATACCCAAAACTTGAGATGTGGCTAAAGCCAATGGCTAAGCTCAAAGGTTCTAATTAAACAAGGAACAAAATTAGTAGTAAAATTTGCCATAGAGCTTCAGCACCAGTGGGGGCATAATGTTACCTTAACCAACCTGTATGCGAAAATATAAACACTGCCTCAATGTGTGCATAGTCTTATATGTAAATTCAAATAGAATGAACAACGAATCGAGTTATACTTATATACGGCAGTAAGCCGCAGTTGGTTGAGTGCCTACACTTATTTATAGAAATCCTAGTTGCGAATCCCAGTGTAAGGAAAAGATAATATAGTTTTTAAAGCTGGTCCAGACATCATTTGCTGTTGGGGTCAAAGTAATGGCGCTTACTTACTATGGGCTTCACAATGGACCAACAATGGCACTGAATTTTCGCTAGCTTAACCTACCTTTAGACATCACTGACGACTAACAAAAGCAAGCACATCAAACATCTGTTTTATCACTAATTTGCAAAAATTATCTTTATTCTAAATGACAAAACTTGAAAACAACATACTTATATATTTGCCCATACTTGGTGCTTTTTGTGTTAATTGAAAATTAAAATCAAATTAGTGAGCGCTAATGGTTACTACTTTTATATACATATACCCATGTATACGTAAGAGAAGTGTCTATGTAACGCGCAAACCTATTCGATGATCACTGCTATCCATAATTTGCTTTTAATGAACGTTAAAGATAGAACTTGGATTGATAAGAATTTGTTGTCAAGAAAATAAATATAACTGCTTTGTGGCGACATTGGTGATTCTGCATAAGTGAACGGATGAGGAAATGATTCATCTCTCAGAGGATGCGTAATAAAAGTTAACTTTAAGCTAATTTGAAGAAAACCTTTTCTGCGCCTTCTCAGCTTTGAGTAAAACTGGACTATTCCAACTTATGGTTATTGACACATAACAAAAAATTCGAATTAGTCACGCTGTTGGGATCATCCAGCAAGGCTGCTTTTCAAAAACAATGTGGCAGGCAACTTTCGTAAGTAAAATAAAAAAATCACAGAAAAACATATTGGTTGGCAAAGAACCTACTCTTGATTAATTGATTGGTTCTTTAATTTAATTCATATAAAGCTATAAATATTACAATTTAAAATGAGATACCTGCAAGCAATGCTTACGTGCAGGTGGTTAATTAAATGTATAGTTCATTAACACTTATTGTTAAATTGACATTCAGATTGTGTCTAGTATGTCACCTTACGTAAGTGTTCAGTAGCGTGGTGTCCATACAGCCCGATTCCTACAGACTTCCTTTTTCAAATCCTACTTTTCAACTATTTATCAACAAAACAAGCAACATGAATTTCTTGTGCGTGTAAGCAACATATTTGTGGTTTTCCTACAACTCCATAAGCAAGCGAAAACACACAAGATCCTATCAGTCGTTTACCGCTTTCAAATCGTTATATTGCTCTACATAAACACATACATTACACAATTCCTGTTGTATGCATTTTCTGCAACATCGCCTATAAGAAAACAACCCCAAATCTATAGAAAAACTCATAAAATTAAAAAAATATGGTTCTTTGTTCTTGATTTTCTTTCAGCGTTAGCCTACTCAACACGCGCTTATGGAAAAAATAACTCGCTAATAATATAATAATTTCTCCTAGATTATTTCAGTTGTGAAGCAGACCGTGATGTGTAACTTTATGCAGGTCATTATAGATTATTGAGTGTGAGTGCTCCAGTGTAATATCAAATCCTCCGATAAGAAAAAAACACACTAGTTTGTTTTTGCGCATAACGAGGCATTGTGTTATCAAGAACCATTGTCGGGACTAATTTATTTTCAAAATTACTCGTTTTTTGAGCTGCTGGGACTCATAAATAATTTAAAATGTGGTAACACTGACCAAGACCTTTTGCACACAATACTGAATTTTTGAAATGGCTTAATACATCAATTTTTTCCTATTGAATTCTATAAAGAACATTGATTTGCCTTCATAGATACTATCTGCATCCCGCGCTCGTTGCTATCCACGGATAGGTGTTGAAAAACCAAAAAAAATGTTTTGCAGAGACAAAAACTTTCAAGGCAGCGATTCACGATGCGCGTTGAAACGCATTAAAAAATAAGACAAAAAATGTTTTTGTTACCCGGCGTACATTACTAACTTAAATTTTTTTTTCAAAAAATGGTACCTAAGCCTTTTCCAGACAATTCAGAACAAAGTTGTCATCATCGCTAACCATTGAAGAGTTTCCAAAGGACAAACAAACATTAACACAAAACAGTGTTCCAGTTTTTTTCCCATTGATCGGATGTAAACATATACATATATCATTTTTGTCAGACAAACTTTTTTCCATATTGGTAAAACCACGTATCACCCTAAAGTCTGTCAGTTTCACTGCGTGTGTTTTCAGTCATAACCTTAGTTTCTTTTGTGTTCCTAATGTGTCTCGTCTAAGAGATGTTATGTTATACAGATCACTTGGATGTTATGCAAATATTTTCAGCATTCTCTGATTTTGTCACGCAGCTTATCACACAAATCTCCAACTGTACTCTTTGGCCTTATACTCAGCAAGCTATGACAGGTGTTTTGTTGCTGGAGTACATGTGAATTCAGTGATTCGCGTCATCTCTGATTATGTCGCTGTTCGTGTTTTCTCTTATTTTCGCAAGGTATAGCTTTCTCGTATTCTCTTAATGTTAATAAATTGAGAAAGAGACGATGATGATGTCTTTTATTGGTGTTTCCTGTTGGTTTGATAGCTGTCAGTGATGTTTGTTTGGTTTATTTCGCATTTCATTCTTCCAACAGCTTGTGTTACTTCAGCTAAGTTTTCATTGGCCAGCGAAGGAATGTTCTTAATTTCAATACAGTTTTTCAGACGTTGTTGTCCCAGTGTGTTTATTTTTGTTTCCATGTTTGCTGATCTTTTCTTGCGTTAATTTGTTCTCTTATTACCTCGGCGAGTTGTTTGAGAAGATGGTTGTTGGTGGTCCTTTTTTTGGGTTTCTTGCTCTTATGTGAATGCCATAAATTCACAACAGGATACAATGTCAACGATCTTTTTTCGTAGAATTTTTATTTCTTCAATCATTGTTGTAGTGAAGTTGTTTGTGTCGTTACCCTTTGACAGGTCATTTGTGGGACTTGTATTATATTTGGTGGTGATTGAGGTGGTGTTGTTCGAGGTTGTTGGCATTTGTCTTGGTTATCCCTTCTACATGTTTTCTTTTATAGCCGTCTTCATGTTTCTGTATATCTTTTCAGATAAAGTCGAAAAGCCAAAGTGCATGTTGTTGTTGTACTTGTGACTTGACATCACAGAAAATCTCCTTCGTCGGGCAGGTTCCGCGGGCATTCACTACAACATACTATCACCGCTCGGATTTTAGAAAGTTACTCAGGAAAAATGAAGTTTTTGTTTTAATGAGGGACGTTGAGATAATTCGGGGTAAATAAATTTTGTACAACTATTTTAATTTATAGCAAAATTTGGTTTTTACGGTTATATGACATATACAGTACGAATTTAATTCACGCAACTAATCATGCCGATTATGGCATCCGGTGGATACACTGCAGAGGCAAAATGTTCCTATCCTTATATTTTTCTATTAAAGAAAATTCAATACAGAAAGTGAGCGGATGTCGCTGAGGTAGTGTGAAGAAAATAATTTTATAGAAACTCATCCGCATTTCATAAGGTTTTTGACGTTTTTAATCCGAACCAAATGAGTTGCGGCTTTGGAGGAAAATGATGAGTTGCTGCAACGAAAGTACAGTTTAGAACAAGAAGCAAATGAGAATTATAATCGATTTTTCTTTGCTTGACGTATTTTTCGCTCATGCTTTAATTTGTTCACATTGGCCATAAATATTAACCTCGGAAAGTACAACTAAAAAAACGTTGCTTGAACCATTCCAACTTTAAAGTCTCTGCTAGAACCGGTCTGATATCAATCCTCTGCCGGGAATCAACATGCTGCGAACTTATCTTCAAATGCCAAGGATGTGGATCTTACCAATATCTTAATGCTGCTTTAGTCAGCCTGAATCGTTTTACAAATATGAAGGAAAGGTGCGTCATTCATTATGATGATTACAAAAAACTCCTTTTCAATTACTGACTGTCCGATATCGCCCTACTTCTTGTTTTGCAAAAAATTTCGTGGGAATCATGTTTTTTCTCTTCTAAATACATAAAAAGCAAATTGAATCCACAATATACTATATTTCACTCTCTAAATAACTATTCTTCAGAACTGTTCTTCTTCTTCTTTGATTGGCGTAAAAGTCCGGGGTGAACCTGGGCCTCAACCAACACCTTCAAGACAGTTAAATCCTATAAATCAAAATTGACAGAAAACAGGGATGTTTTGCGGACCGATTAGGTAGTTCTTCCTACGGATTCCATAAGCGGCATGAATATAATGTCAATCAAGGCAATGTATAATGTCAAAATGACAATGTGATTACAAAACACGCTATTATATCGAGAGCAAGTCCTCAATGTTCTTGGGATTCCATACTTTTCAAAACTGCCAACTCTTGTACATAGTATTTGTGAAGAAGAGATGTCTTCTAGTGAAATACTCTTCCCTTCGACCCATTTTAACAGCAATATCGGTTTTAGCATTCATGATGTCTTCATTCAAGATACACATAATTTTACCAAGTTTCACATCGCAAACGGTGAAGTAAATAAAAACAGATGAATAATTACCAGAAGTTTCCTAAAGTTGAATTTCAGTCAATCAAGAAGTGACACAACTTTGGTATTGCGAAAATCGACGAGTTGCTCCAATCGAGGGCTGCTTGAATGGAGTTTGTAGTGTTGTGAAAAGTGTCAAAAGAAAATAACACAAATCCAAATCTCCACTTTTACAAAGCACTATTTCACTATTTCTTTTCGTGAAAGAAAAGACGCACACATTTTTCATATTTTGCTTTGGTGCAACTATTCATTTTTTTCTACGGGTGAATCGAACATATATGAACGACTGCCTGAGTCACCAAACGGATAAGCCGATTTAGATAAAATTTCAGAGCTATACTAATTACATAATGTGTTACCAGATAGGCTAATTTTGTTCATGTTTCATGAAGTCTGACTTCAATTTGCACAAGTGAAGATCGCGCGCAGGTACATAGATGGGATTGCCAAGAACTTTTTTTTTTTATGAATCGCTTGATATGCCTCCACTTTGTGTAAATGGTAAATGGTTGAGAAAAATCCGTAATTTCCGTCCGTTTTGCTGCAGCACACATTGTTAATTCGAACTTCAACACGTATGCACACAGTTGACGAATTGTACTCATTATGAGTATGGACGTGAATGAAAGATTGGGATAGACCTCAATGACAAAAGAAAATTCAAATTCATCTCTGATGATTATGTTGATGATGTTTCTGAAACAAAAAATGTACTCTACAACAAGTTTTATAATAAAAAATAATAGAAAGTTTAATTGTCTTGGCGTTTTATTATTTCAAACACATTTCTTCATATTTTCAAAAAAATATATTTTCACTACAGGTAAAGTACCGGTTGAAGAAACAAACCCGGAAAAGCCGGGTACGAACTTTAGTGTCTATACAAGAAAAGCAATTCAGCAATTTCAAAGTCAAAGAAATTTATCTAAATATAAGTGCATTCAAAAGAAAACGTCAGGGGAAGGTCACTAAATTAACGTCTGTTTGTGGGTCGGACACTACAACAAAATATAGTCTTCAGCATTCTGCTCTGGACGAGATACCAGTGCACATTTACAGCCGACATCTAGAAGATGTACCGGCAATTCCCAGTTTGACAACCGGAAACAAATTATCAAATGATTGTTAGGAGAAATACGCATGGACAATTGAAGCTTTTCATACTAAACAGAGTCCGAAGGTGAATGAGTGCAATCGATACAAAAAATGTGATTATGAAACATCACCAAATTCCAACAATTTTGTCCTCGATTTATTATTGCACAACAATAATTGCACCCCAAATAGCCTACTTAAAGTTCCACATCGCACTTTGCTTCATAACTGAATTTTTCGAACAGAAATTTTCTGAGAAAAATAATCGAAGAGAAGCAATCTAAGAGAACATACAAAATTCACCAAATCAGACTATCAAAAGTGCTTTATTTTTTGTATATGAAAGAGCGCGTTAACCAGAGAAATGAGTTAAACACAGCGACAGCAGCCACACTTAGGCCAGCATAGGCCCATTGTACTACCACGCAGATCTCCGCTTCCGCAAACCATTTAGAGCTTTTAATGAAGCGAAGTAGATGACAAATTTTTAGTTGTTTTGTTCGATCAAATTGTCGAAGTAATAGGTTGCCAGAAGTCACTGCAATCGCATAACAGGTGTGCAATGAATAGTGCCTCATCCTCGTTTCTGCGGCTCCTGCGGAACTTGTTATAAGTGGGATCTATCCTAGAGGTTACACAGTGCCCTGTCATAACGCCGATGCGGGTTCTATGATTATGTCTGCTGAGGTTGTGTTTTGGATTAAAAATTCTACTCGAAGAGGTGTTTCGTTATCACGAGGTCAGTGTCTGTAGGTATTGAGTTATACTTTCTAAGCAGAGTAGAGTGTCCAGATCATAGTTCTTCCCAGAGGCGCAACGATCGCAACCGGATCGGCCTGTTAGCCGACGTGTTACGAAGTATATTTATTTATATCAGAACCAGAAAGATGTCATATTTCTGGTCCCTTGAACACCGATTTTTGTTTTCAACATTTTCATAGACCGTTAAAGAATACCATTTTCATAAAGCAAATCTGAATTCCCATTATAGAAAATAATGCGTCTGTTCTTATCTGTTCATGGACAAGGAGTGTTATCAGCTGAGATGTTGACCATCTCGTTGTGGTTGATGACTCAATACGGCCAACTGTGGGAGACTAGTTTACATGCAAGGGTACTTTCTAAACAGGAGTACTCCTTGAGCATTGCCAGTGACTCGAAAGAGATGGGACCGTAAGCATTATTTTTTTAGCCGTACAGACCAGGAGTCGATGTTGAGGTGTATTGGGGTCGCCGCATGCACCCACAACACAATATTTGGGTAATATGTGGCAATTTGTAAGTGAAAATACAGTGCCAACTATGAGTTCCTTTTCCGTTTCAAATTTGGCGTCTAACCTCAACTAAATTGAGCCGTATGTCTTATAAGGTGCGATGAAATCAATTCATTGATGAGAGCTGGCGATGCGCAGTTTTTCCAACACATTGTGCAATGACGAATATCATCTGTTGAATTCTGATATATCTCAACCCCCACTATAGCCTCCACCCTCTTGGAGACTAAGTTTAGATTCATTTTTTCTGATTTCCGCCAAAGCAAAATAATGGACGTTCCATAAAAAGATTGTGCCTGTGCGTCACATTCGCTGTTCATTTAATTGCATTTTTCAGCCCGATGTGTTACGGAAATACATTTTTGAATTATGAGTTGCTTACCACAACCCACTCGTTTTATTCGTCCACGCAGACTGACTGCAATTCAATGACTTTCGGAGGAATTAACTTTTCCACTGCATATCGCGAAGAAAAAAAATTCAGAGGCTAGCGAACATCTATTTGAATTCCCTCAGCAGATGCGACCACTGAATGTGTCTTCGTCTTTAAGGCAGCAGAATACCTAGTCGCATGCAACTAAGTTCCATTCGCAGTTAACTGCATTATGGGCATTCCATAGCAGCGGTCTCTCTCATTAGCAGATGCTCCTTGCATTGGGACTCGGAGGCAACCCGATGCGGTGTCCCATGGGGACTCTAGGCGGAATTCCTATAAATTCCAACACAGCGGACAACTGGTTAATTATACTTACAAACCACTCTTGTCTACGATCTTCATGGCAGCCCAACCGTAACCAGCCCCACCCGACATGGGGGAGGGGCGGGCATATTATCGTTTCATTGTCTTATGTGAGTGTGGATGCATTATTTCGACCATTACACGACCAGAAAATGTGGCAATACTGCAATTAATGTTATTATAGCGGTAATAACTCTCGAATTATTTCGTGCAATAAATTTGCCCAAGCTCCCAAACGCCCCGCCGCTTGCACCGAATCGCTCTGCTCTAGCTCTATTTTATCTAATAATTTCCTGCTGTGCTGTATGTGGCACTGGATGAGACCAGGCGGGTCCTTGAGTTCAGAAAATGTGTCCATACCTAGCCACATGCGGGGCGTGTTGCATGTGTGAGTGGAATGTTGAACACCCAGCTCTGGATACGGACGATACCGTATCCCGGAGCGAAATCGAGTTTCATAAAACTTTACAATTATTTCACATTTGTGTTTTAAGTTTTAGCCATTATTACTTATTTTTTTAATTGCACTTGGCCTGCCATCAGTTCTCTTGCAGTCATCCCGGTGGTGAGTCCCCACCACCATGCTCGTATAAACTTTTGCCAATTCTCATTATTTTGCGAATGCAATAACGACATGAGAAATGCAATATTGGTCCCTACCGTTGGGGACTCTCGGCGAGGAGGACTACCCAGAAATCGCTTTACACTCAAGTGAACTTGCTCACTCTGACCGACTGACTCGGTCGGTGTCTGCTTTGATGGTGTGGTGTGCTGCAGATCAGATAAAATGTACAAAAAAAAACGAAGAAGAACTATAACAGGATGTACGTATCCAAGAGAATTTTTCTCATCTCTGGGTTCCTCGTCCTTGCAACCTCCTGTGACCCTATTCATCGGATCTCATTTTTTTGACTATTTATTTAATTTTATTTGATATCCCTCAGTCTCATTCTTCTTCAGTGGCCGTCGCTCAGTCCGGTTGCTGTCGGAAGGGTTGAGTGAGCATATGGTCACTTTCGAGATGTGTGTGATTGAGCAAACGTCCTTCATATGTTCAAGCATGAATGCTGCTGCATGAAATGGCTTCTCGACAGCTGTCAATATTCGACTGGACTGAATTCATATCCAGCAGTGGAAGAGAAATCTTGGAAAAGGGAATCACACTCTACATCCGAAACATCAAATGTCGCTCTGCGCCA
The DNA here is from genome assembly GCA_916610145.1 of Eristalis arbustorum. Lineage (NCBI taxonomy): Eukaryota > Metazoa > Arthropoda > Insecta > Diptera > Syrphidae > Eristalis > Eristalis arbustorum. The sequence goes on along the minus strand of OU744316.1, from coordinate 104,574,844 downwards.
TTAGGTGTCCTTTAAGATATTCTCGGACTTCTCCGTTCCTCCCTTCCTGTGGAGAGGGTGGGTTTTTGTTCCTTCTTAGTGGACACACATGTCGTTACGAGGCAACTTTCAGCACGGAGCACACATATTGCAGATTTGTGTGTGAGTGGCTTGAAGTGCACCTACACATAACGTGCAGACGGCTACTTCTGTCGGAAAGCCCCGAATGAGGGCGGAACAGCCGCGACCGCAATATTATTTCTTTTTGCTTTCTCTGGGGAGTGGTTGAACTCTTTTCGTATTCCCGGCAAAATGACAATTTTTGGCAAGCATTAACGCCATCTGATACCAGACCATATAATTATAGTTTTGCTAGAATGACTCCTGTAATGTCCGTTTACGACTTCGTCTTCGATTGTTCTTTGCAGTGGTGGCGGTGACGGTGGTGTCTGGTCTCTTTCTGTGTGCGCTGGCATTGCGACAGGACTTGCTTTTGACATTTTATTCCCTTTTATCCACGAGTGTGGCGGTGATTAGTTGTGGTTGTGTTACGGGATAGTAGGTCGTTAACTTCAGCCGGCGTGTTGGAAACCATTTCATTTGTTGTGGCACTGTTACAATTCAAGGCAGAGGAGAATATATGTATGTATGATTTGGTGCATTACGGCTTATTGTTATGACATTTGGAATGTGGGGCTGTACGAGCGAGGGAAGGATTGCAATTGTATGCAATTCATTGTTGTTTCGATGCTTTAGATGTGCCGATGCTGTAGAATTTTTGTGCCGATCTTGGCCTCGATAAGGGGACAAGGGTGAAGACAACTAATTGATTTTTGAAGCCATATATGTATATTTTTGTGTGACAGACCTATGAATTGCGTCTTAAGATGAATGAAAGTGACTAAAGGTGATTTCTGCATACAACAGATTTATCCGTTTTTACAAACAATATAGAGTGCATTTAGGCGCCTTCATATGATGAAGACAGTCTTTTCTTGTGCTTTCTGAAGTAAAATGTTCATCACATTTTGCATACTTCTAGGAGCGTCTGTACAGACCTCATTGCGATCTGTTCACTCATAGGATGAACTTTAGATTCTAGACAGAGTTGAAGTACATACTTTATTTCGATGGAGTTTCCGTTTTGTTATGCCAGTTTTTCAGTCTTAATTTTGTATACACACTCGTATTATTTTGCTCATTGCAAAATTGCTTGTGGTGGGAAGACGGCAACGTAGAATTTTGTTGAAGCCATTATTCTTTTATGCTCAATGTAGTGTTTCGGAATTATGTAACACATACTACGTGAGTAAGTGGGGAGAGAAACAGAAAAAAAGCTATCACAATTTGATATTTGACCGTGTATAGTCGAAATTGGTGAGATGGAATTTGATCGCGTTAACAAGCTTTCCTTTTTGGAGTTCAGTAGAGATTGGTGCCGCTTTCGAAAGGACCATATACTCCAATTCCTATCTTCACAACGAAACAAGCGCCTAATGAAGTGGCGCATAATCAGAAAGACCTCAACAAATTTGTGTGTGCAATTGGAGACAATTTCTTCTTCTCCCGCACTCCAGTCTGGTGCCTCAACCAAGAAACCCCTTTAGCTTGCACAATCTTTATCCAGCTGCTTTCGATTTCGCATTCGAACTTAGTTGAGGTTCTTGTACAGTTGTGTGCCATTGGTTCCATTGGCGACCTCTATTCCGTTGTTCCACTGGTTCGAAGAGCAGAGCAGCCATCTTATGCGTCGAATACACACGCCCCTAACTAGACTCATGTCACTGGACAGTTGTATCACCTTCTCATCAACGCAAGCAGGACCAAAGATTGTACGCAGACCAAGGGTTTCTTCATCCGCCATAGAGGAGGACAGTGACGATGTAGGTCTTCTAAAATGTCACTTGATACCTCGAGAGAGTCCAAAGAAGCAGCGATTGGCAAGAATTATTCTGCGCTTAATCTCGTTACTGATTGTAGACAACTAGCTCAGAGTTAAGGATTGAGACCACACCAAATTGTATCCCAAGTCTTCACCATAGCCATGCTTAGCCAAAGGCAAGGCCTGTCGGAAACCTCTCGGAGAGAATAAAATATCAAGTGGCTCAAAAGTAATCATCCTATCGGAAACGGCATAAAACTTTAGGACTCTTCCACTCGTGAGAGAAGAATAGCACGCACACTACGAGTGTTAACTGAAAAGCTAGATCCTCTACGGCTGCCGATGTCGCTAAGAACGAAAAAACATCAGACAGACAACGGGCCATGAAAGACACATCTTCCCGTGCAAAGTGCATCCTCATGGCCTTCTGACCGTCCGTAACGTATGAATTACTGTCAAGAAATAATAAATCTCAACGAAGATAAACATCATGAGGGACGAGACGCATTTCGATACTGACGTCAAAATAAAGATGTCCATCTTCGAAATATGTTTTCCATTAGTAAAACATAATTAAAAAGCAAAATTAGATAATTAATTCTGCGCCACCAAAATAAGCATGCAAATTCGTATATTTTTGAGAATCCTTACACGCAAGTCAACAACAAAACGAGTTACTGAGCCGTTATAATAATCTAATATGGGTGGCACAACAGCCCGTAGAGGCCCAGTGCCTAGCTTCACAGCAGCTACTCGTAGTGGCTTTCGCACCTTTAGTGGTTTCAATGTCTAGTCGCTTAATCAAACGTCGTCGTCCCAGCTGATTCCTTATCAAACTCACCCAGCCGCGACAAATTGACATTCGGAGATGAATCATTTTTATGACTTTTCGATTTAAAGGCGCAATCAACGCGACCACAGTCAGTGAGCCGATAACCCCTTGCAGCCAGACACATAAACGTTGAATAAATTCAATTTAATTCAATTCCGACCCTAGCCGAAGTGAAGCCCTGACTGAAGGCGGACTCGTCCTTTTTTTTGTCGTGCACATGATTACTGTCGGAAAAAACTGGCTTCCCATCATTCAGGTGCAGAAAGGGGATCGTTACCAACCGACGAAGTGGCGGTGGACGAACGCGCAACCAAGTGCCCGGAACGGTGACGTTGTCCCATGTTTCTCGCGGAAAAGTTTCCAGTTTTCCACCTCTTCTAGGGGAAAATTTATTGCTTTTGTTAAATTGATTGACATTCAATAAATTTCATCCCGTGGTCGAGGTTGAATTAAAGGACCGTCGTGAAACCCACGGGAATAAATAAATTCAAGGACTGCAATCGATTCTTTATATCGCCGTCGCTGTCCCATTAATATCGTGAGTGTGTGTCGGTTTTATGAGTTCGTCGCGGTTTCGCGATACAAGAACAACACACTACATTGTCGGTTGGTTGGTGTGTAATGTGTATCTCTCTGTTGTGGGTTGTGATGTGGTTGGGCTTATTGGTTTCAAGGAAGTCCTTCAGAGACATCAGGCAAGGCATGGGCTGGATGTATCCATGACCTGAAAGGGGCTTAATCAGATAGCAAGACTCCCGCGGAAGATGACTGAATGCTCTACACCCTCATGGGGGGATGGGTATGGTGGGCGGCAGTCCTTGGAGGAAATGACAACAATGCCGTGGGAGTTGTTGAATTGGACGCGAATGTACTTGGTGCTGTTGCTTGGATTGAGTTCAGTTCTGAAAGGAAATTTTACGACTTTGCTTTTTAATGCAGCAAGTTAATTGGTTTTGTTTGTACGAGGTAGATGGCATGAAGGTGACAGTGTTTTTTTGTTTTCTGCACTTTTATTGCAGAAATTGGGGGAAGTTCCATTCAGAGGCAAAAACAAAAGAGCCGAGTTAATCTGCTTGTTGCGCCTAGAGTGCGATGATTTTTGAGAATTACTTTCATCAATTTATCAATTTCATCTAAAGCTTGTAAGGATTACTGCCTTTAACTGGCTGCATCCTTAGACTAATTGTTGCCTGTGTCCCAGTATATCTCGCTAATAATATGATTCGGGAAAGTTATCATCATTCGACAAAGTCAAACTCTCCAGGCCCTAGAGGAATTCATGAGAACTGCGTGATTCAAATGTCGGGCTGAAGGTTATGCATATCATCTGTTGGGACAGATGCCAGAGCGAAACGGATTTTACAAGACTTGCGGATGTAAACTTCGTCGAATGGCTTGTGGAGGGTTTTCACGAGAACTGAGATATGTGATGCGAATTTTAATTAAGACAATGCAAGCATTAGATGTTCAAAAGGTTGGTCTTGGAGAAAGAATGATCCAAAATTTCATGAGAACTGAGATATGTGATGCGAATTTTAATTAAGACAATGCAAGCATTAGATGTTCAAAAGGTTGATCTTGGAAAAAGAATGATCCAACGTGGGTGCTCGCTTTAATTAGAGCACCAATTCTGGAAACCAAAATATCAACTCACGCAATAATTGAACAGCTTCTTAGAATCTTAGACTGTATGCCTTGAGTGACAACAGTCTACAGCCACCCATCGTTTATTGTGAAGATTATTTTTCAGAGAGTTCTGTCTTGACCGAAACAAAGGGTATTCCGATGGTGCAAGATCAGGCCTATATGGTGGATGCATCAAGACTATCTAGCCAAGCTCTCCCAGTTTTTGCCGAGTCATCAAAGATGAGTGCGGTCTAGCGCTGTCCTGATGGAAGACGAAGCCCTTTCTGTTGATTAATTCTGGCCCTACCATTCGACCAGGCTGGAGCAGCTTATTGTGAATGATTCCTCTCCAATCCCACCAAACACTCAGCATAACCTTTCGAGGTGTCAATCCTAGCTTTGCGCCCATTTGTTGAGCTTCACCACGCTTGCAACAAAATCTTTTTCGCCCATTATTGTCGTGTTTGATCCACTTTTCGTCTCCTGTTACCATTCGCATCAGAAATGGTTCTATTTCATTTCATTTCAGCAAAGCAGATGTAAATTCGGTCCATACAATTTTGTACAGACAATTTATGTGGTACCCGAACATCGAGCTTCTTTTGTAGCTAGCCTTTTTTAAATGGTTCAAAACCGTTTGATGATGAATGTTTAGTTCCTTGGCGATGTCACTGCTTATGTGACGGTCGTGGTCAATCTTTTCCATAATTTCATCGACACTCTCAACGAAAGGTCGACTACGGAATCGAGCGAGCCATTGTTCTCCAACTGATACAGTATCATCTTCGTAAACTTCACAAATTTCATTGGTGGCTTGCTTGGCATTCTTCCCTTTTTTATACAAAAATTTCACAATATAGCGAATTTCTTCAATATCTTCACTAAGAACACATTTTATCAACTTCTCCAATTTAATTTTTTTTTTTGGTTAAATGAATGAAAAAGTCACTTGTCCAATACCATATGACACAATATGATTGGTAGCACTGGAGATAGACGACTCTAACGACATCTATTGACAAATTACGAAAAGACTTTTTCGATTAGCCATTATTTTACCTCGTTTGTCAGATCGACATATATGTAAGAGGTTTTTGTTTGACAGCATTAATCAAAACTAAAATTTGTTAGGCACTCAACCGGGTGGAAAGACTGATCGGCACGTGTATCAGAGGAGCGTTGAGAAAAACTCCGTTTGACATACTCCCCCATTGTCCATTACAGAACTGATTGTAGTCTGTGTGAAATATTGGACAGAACAGAGCATTCCATATTCATGTGGTGCTTCTGGAAAACAGAAACAAGTACCAGTTGGAACCCTAAGATCTGAGACACGGTTCGACCAAAAAATCAATGAAGATCTTTAACATCGGGGTGTTCAAGTCCGTGTGCTCTTGTTGCTCTAGGGATGTGGTTATGGTAAGGCTGGAAACTGTAACAGTGCTTTTGTTGGGACGATGAGGACTTCTTCATAAAGTCTTCTGTTGCTGGAGTACTTCTGCCAGTCCCTGTCAAAGGTGAGGCCGATGCATATTCGGGCGTCTTGCTCTGAGATATTGAAAAATTTCCCAGGCTGATCTTGGAGATGCTGTCATGTACGGAACCCAAACGCTGTGATTGAACGAATGAGTTGCTTGTAGAGTGGCAACTTCGTCTTCTGGCTTAGTCCGTATTGTTTCCGGATGAGTGGATAGATGCGGTCAAATTCGAACCTGGCTTTTTTGAAAGTTAGCTTGGAGTGGTTGTTAAATTTTTGTTTCTCAGAAAAGTTAATACCGAGATACTTCACCTTGTCAGTTGTTGTTTTGTCGCGCCATTGGGAAGCATAATCTTGATGTTCCGGCATTCTGCTAGTGATCTGCATCTGCCTACGGATGGTCTTCTGAAGCACATGAGTACCGATTAGTACGCATTTATTCGGATACACCATTTGGCGTAGTAGTTGTACTTGTACTGCTGCGATTCGTGGTGACATTGATGTAGCGTTGTTAGTGAGTCGTGTGCGAACAGACAAAATTTCACTGTATCAGCTAGAGCTGGCAGGTCTGTGGTATTGATGTTATATGGCCATAGTCCAAGCTTTGATCCTTGAGCGACTCCTGCTTTGATCCATTGACTGACTGCCTCCTACCTGGATAAATGATGAATAAAGAAAGCTGTAGATCATTTAAACTACATTGGAGGGGAATCCCATCAGATTAATTTTGTAGATGAGCCCCTCTATCCAGAGAGTGTCAAATGCTTTTTCCACGTCCAGAAAACAGGCCACTGTGACTTAGTGGTTGTTCAGGGCAGCTACGACGTCATGATGAAACTTCATAAAGGGATGGAGCGATGAATGTCTTTCCCGGAATCCATACCGCATATCCGGAACGATGTTTAGGTCGGTGAACCATCGCTTTAGTTTTATAGCTATCATGTGCTCCAAGATCTTGTCTCATCTTATATTTCTCAAGAGCGATATAGGCCTGTATCCCAAAACACTAGAAGCGTTTCCATTTTTGGTATTGTAACATTTTTTGTGACTTTCCACTTGCTAGGAAAGTAGAGTAGTAGAAAGCAGAAAATTATTTTAGCTGTATAGACCAGAGATCGAACATAGACGTTGAGGTTCCAGCACGCACAAATTTTCAACGCCTCGGGTCATGGTGTGGTTTTCGTGGCGAAGAAAATTTAATGATTGGAAAGAAATTATTTGTTTCTAGTTCGGTCAGGTTTCATTAGTTTGATTCTTCTTCCTCGTCTGACATTAGTATTGCTGGAGTGGTGGACTACAAGATCAATTGACTTGAGATTGAGCAATACTTGCTTTTCCCAGGCATTCGATAGTCATCTTCCTTTTGAAGAAAAACGCTCGGACTTGAAGACTAGAAACTGTTTTTTAATCTAGAGTGAAACCAAAGCAAGTTCAAAAAGTGAAAAAAGTGAATGGCCAACTTAACTAACATTTTTTTGAGCAATAGTTTTAGGAGACATTTGAAGTACGTGCACCCACTGAACCTATTCACTTTTTAAATTTCGAACGCAGCCCAGTTAATGTCATCGTTCGAAAGAGGCTCGTTCGTCTGTTATTCCCCATCTCTTCACTATCGTCTTTGAGTAATTAAGGAGAAAACTGGTGTATTTGTTTCAAAACTGAAACTCTTATCATCTTGTTGGTAACTTTTGATTGCATTAGCATCTCTGAGTTTGTTAGTCTTCTTCCTCCTTGTGTTGCTAAGGCCCGACCAAAGTTCACACGCCTCACGTTAGTATCTCTACATGCCACAACCTCTCTGAAAAGACAACACTTTGTCGGTCATCCTCTTGCACCCACGTCGTGCATACAACATCCCCAGCAGCAATCTGGAGTGAACAACTACCCGTCCACTCAAGATACACAAGCAGAAGGAAAATTAAAAAAAACACAAAAACAATTTGCACTCAGAATTCAAATGCAAAACCACTCACGGAAGCAGCTGAACAAACGAAAGTAGCCTATGCGTTGCAGAGTTATGTTGCACACAAGCGATTGCTCTTCCGTTATCGCCGTGAACCGCCACGCGAAGGCCGCTCAAAAAAGGACACAACTTCGGGCATTGTCCGAAATTAACATTTGCCCAAAAAATTAATATTTATACCCCTCCTATCACGTATTTAAATTGCATCAAACAAAACACCCTACAAATACGAGAAACCTCCCCCACCCCGACACAGGGTGCACACAAAATCAATACGACCGCAGCCAGCTTCATTATGCAAATGTCATTCGCCTGGCGCGGCGGCGGGCATTCCGTGGAACGAAGAAATAAGGATACCCTGGCACTGGTCACCGTTCCGCAGCTCCTTTGCTGAAACTGACTAGCAAATGCAATTTAGGATCGTGGCATGTGGAAGGTGCGGTGTCATCTTTCGACGGTGGAAAGGGTTGACGACGCTAACTAGCACACGAGAGTAAATGAGAAACTTTCGCACTTCTTCTTCGTGCTAAATTTTATACTTTTGGAGCGTATTCATTCTTAAAATTTACATACGAGTACTTATCTACCTCGAAGGACCAACTATTCTCGCCGAAGTGGCTGGCGTACATACGTCATAAACGCTGCTGAGGTTTCGCCAAGGACGTGGTGGCAGCGGTGGTGGAAGCAATTTCTTCAAACTCCTTCGCATACACGCTGCAGATACAAATCACCGTGTACCGTGAAGGTTATAAATTCTCGAAAACTTATCACACCGACACCGACACCTACACTCCACTGACTGGCGGGCGGGTGACTGCGATGAGGGGTGCTTGTACCCACACATGACGTGTGTGTAAGGTTAATGAGTTGTTGAATGTGCGGCTGTGCTGGGTGAAGTTGTGCACTTACCTCGGTGATATTTCATTAAATTTTCAATTTTCAAAATTTATTGGAATTCTAAGGAGCATTTTCGAGATTTTTGGTGCGGTACTGGTTTAACTTGGGTTTTTTGAGATTTTTTCCCCCTCTTTGCTTGATACTCAGTCGCGTTCGGTTGAGGTGTTCGGTGAAAGTTTTACTGCAAGGAACTTTGGGAGAAGTTTGATTTTATATTTTGTTAAGTCATACGAACGGAAAGTTCTTCGATACTGCGAGCGGAATGTTGAAGAGTTATGCGAGTTAAAGTGGTTTTGCTCAGTAAGTGGAGGGATGATTTGATAGATATTTAATTGAAAAATAAAACGTGTTTGCTATCTTCTCAGGAATCTTAGTGGCTAGTGCCATATTTTTTCAAATCCGCTCTCTCATATTGCCCTTAGCAAAGGACTGCTGAGGAATATGGGGAAGGATTTTGAAGAGGTTATTCGACAGTATTTGTTTAGCTTTTAATTTTACTAAAGTCTAATTTTTTTTCGCTCAAATATTAACAAGTTTCGTCCCAACTAATGCAACCATGTGTAGGAGAAGGTTAGGTAATTGGGTGCCCACCTAGACCAACGTTATGCCGTCCATAGGTCCATTTTTTAGGAAATAGATCACAACTGTGTGACCCATTTATTCACAGATCTTGGAGGCTGCAACACTTAAGGCCTCCAGCTATATAAAGAAGTGCTGTTCTAGGAACTACTTTATTTTCTTTGCTTGGGCTGGGCCAATCCAGAGCAGATGTTGTGCAAATTATATTTCTGCGTTATGTCTTCAACCTTTGCAAAAAGGAGATATGTTCAGACGCAATACATGCTTAAAATTATTCGTCGAAATCAAGGTAAGAACTACTCTGTTGCGTACGCTCACTTCAGGCGGTCTCCTCAGTTACGAGTATCTCGACGGGCTCTTAAAACATCACAGTTCTAATGACAGTGGATTTATACTCAAACATACTAATATTCACACAAGGTTAGATACATTCTGAGATGCATGTGTTCCAATGACATATCGCCAATAAAGATGCAGCATGCAGCGCACATCCTTGTGACAAAAACTGATCATTCGTGATGATCTCTTTTCATTTACTATAGTTTCGGTCATAAAGCTCTTGCTGATGCTCTAATATTGAGCCAAAGACCAAGCCCAAGGCCACGGTACCCAGGAGAGGATCGCCAATTTTAAGAAGGAAATATGAGGCTCTGACTGCACAACCTAACAAGTTTCGCTGTCAGAATGTCTGATGCTATGACTTTTATTTCCACTAAGGTGTCTGCAAAATGGTAATCATTTTGTGAATTTGTGCTTGAGGGCAGCTTCATGCACTAGCGCTTGAGACAGGCTGTAGTTGGCCCTTCATTGCAGGAATTTGGAAGCGATCACAGAAGGCCCATTGTGATAGGTAATTGCTTCCTGAGCAGAAAGCGCTGATTCCAGGGCTTTAATTTATTGGTCTCATATTTTGTGGGGCTTTCCAATTTTATGCATTAGATATAATTTGCCTATGACACCGTTAAACGGAAGATTGTATTTTTTATCAAATACCGTATAAACAGAGTGTAGGCGAAAGTAAAAATAACATATTAATTCACGAGAAATGTTAAAAAGCACCCTGTGCAGAACTGACGCTTTTGATCATTCAGTCAGCGACCTCTGTTGACAAAAATAATATATTCGCACCATCTGATCAGGTTATCGACCGAATTCGCTTTCCTATAAATACAAGCAGAATGCAAAGTTACCTTCTTCTCTTTCCTCTCCCATTTTTTGCATTTTTCATTTGCGCCCACCCCACCCGCTTTCTACAAGAGTGAAATCGGAGGGGCTTTTAAATATTGAAGAGACCGATATTTCGATGCAAAATTAGTCTTAAGACATCTTCGATAAAATAGACGTAGCGGCAAATACGAGAAACTATAATTATTAAAACAAAAATAAACAATAAGTTATAAACAAAAACGTAAAGGAACTTCATAAATCACAATTGTGGGTAATATGGCCCATTACAACGACAGTTGAAAAAATGAATACTCCGTATAACTTCCAAAGCCTTAGCTCCAAACTAACCACGAAAGACTGAGACTAATCCAATTGGTACGTTTTCGTAATGCATATTTTTTATTTCGCGGAAATACAGTGGTCACATTTGCTACACTTACTCTAATCATAAAGTACGTTAAGTGAAACTGTGGCATCCACAGAAGTTAATTGTTGTTGGACACAGTTCGTTGAACAATTATCGGTAATTTTTGAGGTTATTTTTGTCTGACAATTCGTCGTGAATTGGTAACCAGTACATATTTCAGTCCTTTACGAGTGTTGTATTTCTTCAGTGATAGGTAACAATAAACTGATATTTTATTAATTGACAACTACTTGTACAACCCCTGTCCATTGGGAATGCTCAAAGGAGTTTTTCCTGTCTAGCAAAATCTTCTCGAACATGGCCGCTCAGAGTCGGTATAAAACTGTATGTCTCTTCCACAGCACTCACAAAACGAGTGGTTGCTGAGAAGCTAGGCCTTGGCTCTTTACGGTCCTAAATCCTACTATGTTTGTCAAGCTGGAGAGGCATGTTGGTTGAGACTCAAGTTATTTGGTAACTGATAATTCGGGATCACATGATAGGAGAAGAATAATGTTGAAACACGCCTTCTTAATATCCCACTCCGTCTTATAATTTCTTCATACACCTTTTGAAAATATCGACACAATTTCTACAACGAATTCAATTAAGTGCCGTTGTCTGATACTACTATGTCCGGAAGTCCGAATCAGACGAAAGCATCTGCACCATTAGTCGCTCGGCTTATAGTCGAAACATTAGGAAGGAAGATTCCCGATCTTTTATTTTCTCGCAACTGCTTCACAATTCATTGTCGGGGTTGTTCATTAAAAGTACAGCAACGACTAGTTTTTGTTTCCAAACTTGATAAGAGATTTGCAATGAAGCCGCAATTTTGGGGAGCGATTATTATTTTACCAAGCAAATTTAAATGCATTGTACTATCTACCTGAGTGTAAAAATGACTGTTCCGAATTAAGCTGCTAATCTGAAATAAAATCTGTTCATAAAGTCACTAAATTATTGAACGACCCCCGAATAACAAGAAGCTAAAATCTGAGGTGAACCTGGATATTTGTAGTACCTATATATAACAATAAGATAACGCATGCAAATTAATTTCAATTAATAATTTGCCGGCGTTTCTGCAGTCTAAGTAACCATGATTAATTACCAAATCAAACTATGCTCAAAATAATTGTGAATTGCCCAACCAGCTGATTTGTCCTTCTCTATTTAAAAATTGTTAGTTTAAAAAAGAGAAAGGCTTGCAACTTATAAAACCAATCATCAATTTTATAAGTTAAAGACAATGCCATCACAGCCTCTCTTTCTTTCACCCCACTCACCAAAGGCCACTTATGTACGCGCTTCAACCAGTAATCCCACATCGACCCATGAATTGATGGCATCCAGCGTGCAACCACTTTAGCCCGAGCACACAGGGAACCTGCGCGACTAAGACCCTCTCGAACACAATTATGTAATCAGCATTCATGAGGACTTAAGCAAATCCAATGCACTTTACGCAAACAGAATTATCCTTGTTAAGTCCCTGCAAATGATCTCCGAGAAGTTTTAATTAACAAACTCATGGCAACTCAATGCAAAGGGCCTTACGCAGCACACCAATCACAGTCTGCATGTAAGCCGTGTGAGGCGACAGGGAAGCAGGGGCTTACACGCATATTGGTGAGCCTAATGACGAGGACAAAGTCGAACAATGTTGTCGCTGATGAGGACCTGACCAATAATTTGACAATAATTCTGTTTGTTCGGCGCAGTAATTGCATGGTTGTTGGGTGACTGACCAGACACGCACGTCCTCGGGCTTCTTGTTGCGGCCGTGCGCTCGCCCGTGGGCAAGGAGCTGTTGTAAAACGTTTTCGTTTAAGGCTAATCCTGCATTGTGTGTCGCTGAACTCAGACATTGCCATGCATCGTGTGCTGTCGTTGTTGGTGACTTTTCAAAGAGCCACTGCTCAGCGACTTAAATGCGTAACGGCTCTGTCATCATGTCGATGCGGATGCATCACTGCAAGAAGCATGCTGTTTATGTCAGGTACAACAGCTTCTCCGCCACCCCCTCCTAGTGGCGCACAACCACCGTCAGTCGTCGACAGACGACAGTAGGGAACGGGGTTACGGTTGCCCGACGTCGAATCAAGTGCCCCGGGTGATCCTTGTATCAATCGAATATGTCCAGCAGGCGCAAGGAACCAACCGCAACGGGATGGCAGATGATTTGAAATCAATTTCTCAGCAATTAAGGGTAATCCGGGCTGTGCAGCACTTTAATTGAAACTGTAAGTAGCCCATCCTCCTTCGCCGACGGTGTTTGGGTGCTGTGATGGGGAGGGTGATTGCGCTTTCAGATGCACTTTGCGAACGGTTTGGGGCGGATTTCGGGCGACGCCATGGCACTTGTTCTGTGTGAAGATGTGGGCAGTTGCTGCTAATCCGGACGAACTCAACAATTCTATTCATGGTGGGATGGTCGTAACATTAATCTGTACACAGAGATGGGGGTAGGGCGGTTGTCGTCGACCAATGTTATTCCCATCTGAAGTGGCAGGTTATGCTGCGTATGAGAATGCTGTCAATGCTCTCTGATGTGCTGCTGCATTGCAGTGTATTGTTGGATGATTGGATGATTGACTTTTGAGGGGAAACAACTGAAGGCATTGTGGGTTGATTAGGTATTCTGTCGTTTGCATCTGAAAATAATGGATTTTCTTCCGTTTCCGGGTATAAGGCAGTGCGGCCTCTAAATGAATTGTTCCTCCTTTTGATAAATGTGCTCTTTCGAGGACACCTCAGGAAGGCACCTTTGAGAATTGTGGTGAGTGTTGTGGACTCAATTTGGAGGAGTCTATGACAGAGCTTGATTCATGATTCAAACCTCTTTCAGTTATACTGAGCTAACCTTTTTTTAGCCTGTTTTATGCCATGAGCAGTTGGCAGAGAGCCAGGTCCTATCCTCTCAGCAACCACCCAGCAAGGGACCTACAGTTTTGCCGACTTCGAACGCCCAACTTTAAGAAGTATTTTTCTAGACAGTTATACTCTTTGCGATTATTTTTTTTGTCGTACAGCCCAGAGATAAAGCCTAGACGTCGACGTTTAAGAGCATTGGGATCAACGCACATATTCACCACGCCACCGGCGACCACTATTTCAATGTGTTTAGTGCCAGTCTTATTTACGTAATAAGGTGGCGCTACTGATCGAGGTTTACCTGGGCCTCAACCAACAAGCCTTTACTGCTAGCATGGTCCTTAACTAGCTGGCTCCAGTTGCGCAGTTGCACTCCAAGCTGGTTGAGATCCTCTTTAACTTCTGAGCACCTCTATTGCGGCGATGGTGTCCATTCGCTCTACATGTCTTAGGCATATCAAGCTACAGATGCGCAGTGATGAGGTCAATATCGCTGTACATCGTTGTTGAATCTCGTCTTCCAGAACCCTCCAAAGCATAATTGACAGTATATTTTCCCATGAATTTTATTTAAATTTTGTATTTCAACGCTTTTCCGTTGCTGCTGAACATTAATGTGCTGATCATTAGATTGCAACAACTTTTGCTGTTGCTCAATTTAGAGGTCACAATAACGATATGTAACTTGCATATGATAGCTGTTTAGTTTCAAGTGAAGCCTCGCTGGATTCGGTCAAACATCGTCTCTATCACCGACACAATTTTTTGTTTGATCTTAAAACCGCACCCAGTTTGGAATAGGTTGGAACGCGCTGCTGGTTTTTCTCATTTGACAAACGACAACCCATCTCCGTATGGAACGAAATTTTATGTCTTTGGCTACACAGAAGTCACTTTGGAAATAAGTCAATATTTAACACCTTTTTTCCTGCTCAACGTCGCCTACAAATATTCTGTCCAGCGCACTGTGTGAACGTCTACAGCCGTTTTGCACCACACTAATCGGCACGTACCTGTGCGTACCAGTTAAAGCCGCATACGACAGCATTCATTGCAAGGAACTGGTATCAATGGCCAAATTCGGGATCCCGCCAAGAGGATCCGGCTGCACCACGCCAACGCATACCCGATGCACCGTGCAGTTCGGTTAAAAAATTAAACCTTTCGATATCTGCACCGGATTTTGGCAAGGAGATGCGCTGTCGTGGGATATCTTCAATTTGGTATTGGAGAAGATATTGCGACAGGCAGCTGTAAGCACGAAAGGCATTTTCTTCTACAAGTCAGTCCATCTGTTAGGATACGCTGACGACATCGACTTTCACGGATATTGTGGAACAGGCGAAACGACCTTATCTAACGGTCAACGAGGACAGTTACAATTTCGAGGTAGTAAAGGAGTTGTCTACCTCGGGGCAAATGTAAACTTTACGAATGACATCGTAGTGGAGATCCCTTGGCAACCGATGCTACTTCGTCTGTCAAAACAACTGGATTCGAAACTTCTGACTCGAAGGACCATAATCATGCCAGTCCTGCTTTATAAAACGGAAAGCTGGACATTAAACAATACTACAGAGTTTCTTCATGCCTTCGAAATAAATATTCTACGTCGGGCATATGGCCCCGTCTGCAAGGAAGGCGAATGGAGGAGAAGACACAACCGCGAACTCTACTAGCTGTGCAAGGATGTGGATGTAGTCCGGAAGGCAAAAATCCTTCGACTACACTGGCTAATAGACAACAACGCTCCAGCAGAGAGGGTCTTCGCATCCGAGCCTCCTAGTTCGAGAACCAGAGGAAGACCAAACCTCCGGTACAGAGACCAAGTCATGTAAGACAGCTTGGTCTTAATGACTGGAAGCAGTGTGCCCAGGACCGGTACCAATGTTTCAGATATCTGTGCACTTTTTCTAAAGTTTAAAGTATAAAAATATTGTGACGTGGACACAAGCCACTCCTATAAAAGAGCGCCATCTGCGGGAGACAATCGAACAAAAATTCTGGCCGAAGCAGTTTAGTATTCGATTTTGTCAGTGCATAGAAATAGTGAATTTGTTCATTTCACCCAGTGATCGAATCCTTTTATTGGACAAATTGTCTGTGATTACGTAGACACAGTTCTTGTTCTTATACATTATCAACCCCTAATGTACTTACATGATTGCCCATAGGAAAAATCCACAGGCAGATGGCGACAGACTTTTCTAGAAAGAATGCCGGCTGATGTAAATATTGGAACGGCAGCCGAAGCAGTGCAGTTTAGTTTTGGATTCGGTATAAAAGTAATCAAAGTGTAGTAAGGCTTAAGTCGTAATTGTGCAGTAGAAGTTAATAAATCAGTGCATATAGAATTTGGATTAGAGAGTTTCATTTTGTCACAATACAGTGATCGAACCCCTTTTAATGGACAATTAAGCGTAGACATAGTTTTTTGTGAAACGTAAAAATATGATTGCGGCATTGAATTTGAGGAACGTTGAAAGGTTAAAAGACGACACAACCAAAAAACAACAGCGACAGAAAACTTTGTATACCTTGCACCATAAGCAAGGGTACAAGATCCTGGGAGAAGCCATACCTGTTCGGCCACCAGACAAGAGTCTCATTCAGACAAGATGTCGCGTCGGCTTTGGTGTACGCCGCTGAACTATAACAATCAATGTAATCTTTTCGGATCAGACACGAGGAACACACACAAGCAAGACCTGCAGACAAATCGATTAAGGTAGATAAGGGATTGCATTGAATAATCCCTTCTCAACAGATTTGAGAATTCATCTTCTCGTAACACCCAGTCGCCTTCACGTGCACAAATATGAATTCTTTCGTCTCCACGAAATTCTTTTGTCTGCAACTTAATCCTATCCCTCCGTCAAACGAAACCTCTCTCAATTGTCTATTCAACTTCCGAGGCTAACTTATGGAAATGCACAAAAACCACATTTCCAGGAAGAAGAACTTTTCTACCGTTCAGATATCCGTGCATTTGAAAAATTCAACGAAACAAAACAGCAAACAAAAGCGAACAGGTTAAGCAACAAGAAAACAAAAGGTAAACGACGGAAAAACGATAGAAAGCGATGAAAAACAATGAAAAAGACGGCAAAACAAAACGGAAAACATTTTTGTGAAAATATCTTTTCAGAGACTTACCCCCATAGTCAACATAATTAAATCCCCGCCCTCCGTTTCTGGGGCTCGTTGTCCGCAAGCGCTCAACTCTTACCTCTATTGTCGCAATCACAGAAATGAAGGACCTCAATGGCACCCGCCCACAGGAAGGACGGATAGTCTGAGAGTCCTTGCCAAAGCCCCTTTGTTCCGACAACGTTAGCTATTTAAACACTTTTAATCCTTTGTAATCCTAACACAACTGTAAGTAACTTTAATACCCACTATCAACATTAAGTTTACACCCGTTTTTCGAAGGAGTAGCACACTTGGCGGGAGAAGTGCTGCTGACGCCTTCTGTGCGTCGTCGTTGTCGTCGGCGTCTCCCCCGCGGGCGCTGTTGGACTTTTTCGGTTCCTTAACTCATTGAGTGCTGCTCTGGTTCCTTTCTTCAGTCACTATCGCCACACACCCGCCGCCACCGCCGTACAGGCCCGAAAGACTGAAGATTTTCGCTTTTAGCCACGTATTTCTTATGTTTGTACTGCAATCCCTTTTAAAGCCAACCGTCGTCGTCGTCAGAGGCGCGGTGGCGACGGCGACGGGAACCCTTTATCAATACACACGACTGATGGGACATCACTGCAGTAACGTTGAAGAGGGTGAAGACAGGATGCTCTCGTGTTTGGCATTGTGATAAGGAAATAAAGGATTAATTAAAGGAGTAAAGGCTTTCGGAAATGTCCTCATTTAAATATTAAAATCGGTTAGTGAGTGAATATTGAAGTGCGCCATCCAATCCAGGTGGTGGTGGCCATCGGTAGGGCTGACTTTCAACGACAGCAGCTACTGATAATTCGGAGCAGATTGAATACGAGATGAGGCGGATTGTGGGCTCGGTCCTGAAATTGGATGGGGCCTGTTTCAAAGGTTGGAGGATGGAGCACAACTGATAATTGATTTCGTTGAAATAAGTCGACAGATGAAAAATATCAGCGTTAGATGGGCAAGATGACAAACAATTTCATCCTTGGCTGAGTGTAGTCTCAAATTAAAGATTTATCGAAGGGTGGCAGTGGCGGAATTTGTCATTCCGCGCATCGATAAGCTTTTGTTTCGCCTTTGCCAACCGCCCAACGGGGCAGAAGATGTGTGGTGGGCGGAGGCATGAATAGGCAAATAAGCCGACGGGGTGCGTGGTCGGGGATGAAGTGCGAAGGATAGCTTGAATTTAATATTAATTAATTGGCCTTAAAGTGGATCTCCGATAATATCTCGAGGAAATATTGCGATTGATGAATTGGTTATGAGGGTTTTGATTTTGTGTACTTTGCTTGCAAGCCCCCAAAAACAAGCGGCGCTGCGGCGGGTGACGGCAGTAGTCTGGCAGGGGAGTACGTCTGCTGAATCGATAGAGCTCCCTGAAGCCCCCTGCGGCTTGAGCAAACACCGTAAACGTTAAGCTGGTGTATGTGATATTAATGAGTCTTGCTAAATGATGCCTGCGGGATATGAAAACACAACAGAGGGTTGTCCATGAACGCGTGGTCCTATGAATTCCTATTAAATCAGTGAGGAGGGGGTGCTTTGTTTAGAATTTAAAGCATAACCCCGGCAAATATGGCAAATACAGATTTTTTTTTCTTATTTGAACTCGAAGGCAGCCTTTTGCGAATACTTTAAGCGATGGGATATGAGGAACGCGAAATTGGAATTCCTGGATTGCAGCAAATAATTTATTTTCTTCACAATCGATTGGTTCATTTAAACTGCGTCCCTACGTACGTGGGTTGATGACAAATGCCTGTCGCTAAATATAGGTTCAAATATGTATCTTTTTCTTCTTCTTTGGCTGGCGCTATAGTCCGTGGTGGACCTGGGCCGCAGCCTACATGCCTCTCCATCTGCCCGGTCTTGTGCTAGTTGCTTCCAGCCACGCACGTTCAACTTCCACCTTCTAGCTGCATGCGCCACCGTAGGCGTAATCTTTCTTTACCGTACCTGTCCCTCGGGGTTGGAGTCGAAGACTTTGCGGGCCGGAGCATTGGTGTCCATTCGCTCGACGTAACGTAGCCATCTGAGACGAGAGATTCGAACTCGTTTGCATCGGCTTCCTTTTCGATGCTCACAACCGCCCCACTGACAGGCCGTTATGTTCCTCCGATGATTTCAATGTCATTAGCATATGCGAGCAGTTGCACAGATTTGTGGAAAATCGTGCTCTGGTGTTGACAGTTGAGTCGCATGACAGTGCGTCACCTTGTCTATATCCTTTTCTGACATCAAAGGTCACTGTACAATCTTTACCGACCTTGACAGAGCATTGGACATTCTGCTTCGTCATTCTGTAAAAACGGACGAGTATTTCATTTATGCCAAAACTAAACAAGGCGCTGTATAACTCGTCTCTATAAATACTGTCAAACACGGCCTTAAACTCGATGAAGCTCCTGGGTCTTTTCCAAGATCTGCCGTAAAGTGAATATTTGGTCAATAGTTTATTTCGTCGGGCTGAACCCGTACTGATTTTGGCCAATCAGGCGTTAACACACAACGGCAGAAAAGATCTTGTACGATATGTTTAGGAGACTTATTCCTCTATAATTGGAATGGTTTAGAGGGTCTCCTCTTCTTATGTACCTGAGGCCGGCTCTGCAATCCAGTATGGAGGTGAGTTTATATAAATAAAACATTTACACTACTTCAGAGACCAAGTCATTCAAAAATATGTACATGAAGGCAATCTCGTGTTCTCGTGTTCTCATGCTCCCACCTCTATCGAGTCACTGGCAATGCTAAAAGAGTATTGCCTGTCAGAAAAAGCTTCTCAACCTAGGACCTCTAGGAGCTGCAGCGCCATACTTATTATTTTTGTTACATATCGTGTTTTACTAAATTCACGTTGCTGTTGGAAGAAGTATTTGGACTAAATGGGTACACCGTCTTTTTTGTCTGACTTTTTCAATTCTACGCTTAATTCTACACTCACTAAAAAATGAACCATTGTACCAGCAGAAACCTATGTACATTTCATGTAATTACTTTGTCTTCCAGCAGACGCTTCTGTGATAGGGAGGCAGTAAACTGGAGTGTTCTGAGAATTTTGTCGCTTATGCCAAGCCCTTTAGTACGCTGACAAGTCATATAAGTTAACACCATAAATGTCACATCCTCCAAACCAAACCCATTGCACCAGTTTAGTTCCAAGAAGCTTCAAAGCATCCGGTCATCATTCGGGAAGCATTAGTTCGAGCAATCTCTACGATCAAACTATAATTGAATCTCAGCAGAAATTCTTAAGAATGACTGCGAAAGTAAACTATCAATAAACAACAACATCCGCTGCCCTCCTTCTAAGAACGCACTTGCAGAAATGCTGAGACAACAAGTTGTCATCAGCACCATCTCATTCATCAATGCCCAATAATATCCGCAGCTCATCTTCTAAACATCCGCAACCCAAATTCAA
Organism: Eristalis arbustorum; assembly: GCA_916610145.1. Classification (NCBI taxonomy): domain Eukaryota; kingdom Metazoa; phylum Arthropoda; class Insecta; order Diptera; family Syrphidae; genus Eristalis; species Eristalis arbustorum. Next base: position 104,554,576 of record OU744316.1, on the reverse strand, counting down.
GGAACGCACTTGAAGAAGTATTAAGACAACGGCATCGTCACAATCATCTCAGCCATATAAATATCTGTAATTTAGTTTTTAAGTTCAGTTCTGATTCGCACATTAAACTGGACAGTTGTCCAATGGAAAATAAATTTTGTTTTTTTTATTAAACTTCACGGCAAAAAACATAATTTATACAGTCTTTTCTGTCTAGGGAGCATGAACAGGGTTTGTCCACTTTCTGGAAAAAACATTCCACGTTCAGTTAAGTTCTCGATAGACACAGCACTAGACAAGGACACAAGTAGTCCCAACGCTGGTACGGGTTCTAGGAATATACTCTCCGATCGTTGTGTAGCAAGCTTATGGGCGATCTCATTTCCTGTGTCGCCGTATTTAGACAAGACTCACTAATTTTGGTATACCGGTTAAAGTCAGAGATGCAATCTCCGCTTCACTGACTTATTCTCGGAAGTAGCTAAAAGGATGATAAAGGTCTTCAGCACATCTCTACTGTTTCTGCAGGCACAAATACCCTGCCTGCCCTTCACAATATACTTGGTACGCATTAAGATCGCATAGATTTCCGCTTGAAAAATCGACTTACCTACATATTAATGTTGGCAATCTAGTTTTGTCGCTATCCACGAAATTCGCCTGCGTCAGACCCTTTATTGGACTTGGAGCAACGCGTGTAAACTCGACTTCAGTTTATTACTGACTTAGTTTCGGGTAGACAAGGTCTCGTTTTCCCCTTGATCACCATCATTCGCCAAAGTATTTCCTTAGCACCACGCCCCAACACATCAAACCATACACCTAATTTTACTACATTCTCCCTAAGATCCGAGTCAATTAGGACCTTTCAAGTTAAGGAGTCACTTTCCCCCATTAACTTTTAAGTAGGATACCAAAAAATACCACCACCTTATCTATTCTCTCAAGGATCCTTTACACCCTCTCTTCGTACTCAAACAGATACTTTTGCTCAAGCAAACTACTTATTGAATTTAATACTCTGGTCTAATTGCAAAATCCCATCTTATCCTGCAGCCGCCCAAAATGCATTCCTTTTCGGTCACTTTGAAGAGGATGTCCAAAAGTCATGAGCTTTGCATTATTTAAGGACATTCAAAACCCAGACCGACAAGTCCAGTCTCGAACTTGTCTTAAGCAAACAGGTACATGGTGCAAAAAGTCTGATTTAAATTACAAATTTAGCTCAAACTCCTCGGACGGTTGTGGTCCTTCGAATTCCCTCCCGGAAAGAACTCCAACATCCACGCCCTTTGGTGAAATGTAAAATATAAAGAAATGCTATCCTTCATTATAACAGAAAGTGCATTCCGTTTGCGTCTGAAACTTTTTTAATGAGCACTACTTCTTCGTTTTCCTTCGCAGAAGCAGCTGGCAAAAGGACCTGTCGTCCAGTCGCCACCGGTTAAAGTTTCGTAATTTGAATGTATGGTAATGTTGGAGCAATTCACGAAAGTCCTTGTGATACCAATTGTTGTGGAACAATTATTTTTGTCGGATGCAAAAATTGAGTGAACAGTGATGATGGGATGTGATTGCATATGACTAGTGCTCGTAACTAAAGATACTTTTAAAAGTGTGTGAACGTCATTTCGGAAACAGATATGCTCATAAAACAAACGCAGGGAATTGGGATGTGCTCGCTTTGCGTCCAAATAAGATTCTGGTATCAGCTTTAAACTGTACTGAGAAAAAGTTATAACCGCGAACTCTAAAAAATGTACCAAGATAATTACACTGCCTCGGCCACATCCAACGCATGGGAACCTGATAAGAGAGTCGTCGAATCCAAGCATCCTGGATCGAGAAGGAAAGGACGCCTGCACCGGTATAGAGACTAGGTCATAGAAAGTGTAAGACAGCTTGGACTTCGTGGCTAGAAGCAGTGTGTCCAGGACAGTCAGGGATATCGGCGAAGAATTCTTGCTGCTCCATGCAGATCCGGTAATGAACTTAACTTAAAAACAAAAATGTTATGGCCAAGGCACCAGGAGGCCATGAGACATACTAAACATAATTTTGAGAAAATCGTACCAAAGCCACAAGAGGCGTGATTTTCTTAAAACTATTAGCATATGCAGACAAAATAGGTGTTAATGAGATACTTTCAAAGACGTATTTTCTAGCATTGAGACGGAAGCAGCTGTGTGTGGCAGTGTCAGCAAAGTAAGAGTGCACGAAAGTGGTTTAAAGACTGCAGACCTCTAGTAGCAATAGCACTTGAGCCAGAGTAAGTGATACAGCCGCAAGCAAGGTAAAGCTAACGAAGTGATTGGTACGCGTTTGAACATCGCGACTTGGACATTTTAGGTAGGGCACCCAGAAATCATTTGTATCAGTCGGAATGAAAAGTTCACGCGCTGTAACTTCACGAATCCTCATCGTAAGCCAGAGCACAATGTTTTAGGTAGTACTGGTCTCCGCTCAGTCTGCCGTTTTGCTGATAATGAATTAGTTATTTTAAATTTATTTCTGAGTTTGAATTTTCGGCAAGCTGAGGCGACTAAGTGCAAGTAATTAATTTTTAATAGCGATTTTGTTAATTTGACACCATATTTTCCCTTGGAAATATTGTATTTCTCGTAAAGTAGGTAAAACGCTTAGTAACTACTGCCAGAGATCGAACGACCGAAAGTGCCGTTGCGATATAGCCTTAATGCTGTCTTAGTTTTGTCACGTAAGGTTTAGTTTCTGTCACCTCCATAACACTACAGCTTCTACAAAAGTCATTATAGGAGAGGTCTAGTCTGGAGGCATTTTTTTCAACAGAGACAATGCTCGGTAAGGACGCCGAAAATCTATGTTTCTACCGATTAGACTACGTGATCGTTTTAGATATATATAGACGGCCATAGCAGAACTTCAATGAACACTGAGTGCCGGTAAACTATCAACGATTTGTGTGAGTTGTCGCTATAAGCTTCAGTAGATGATTACTAATAGCGATGGGCATGGATGGTAGGTCTCCAATAGGAAGGAGGACCGAGATAGTACACTATTCAGCGAGATTGCCAACTTCACAATACTCTCGAATTTCACAGTATTCCGGAATCCACATAATTTGTTCTTCTCGGCCAGCATGATCCACTAAAGGAGTCGCGGGATGAAGCGCCACTAGAAATTTCACCATCGACCGAACCTAATCAGGATTTATGCCATGCCTGTTTTTATTTTGGTCCAACCAACTTATTCTGGGTCTATAAAAGGGTCGCCTTCTTGTTAGAGCCGCATTTGAGACTCGCCTGGTAAGTCCTGATCGTAATCGTAACACGTGCCCAAGCCGTCGAAGCATACCCCTTTCCTTGATAAAGGTTCTCTTCCCCACATAATTTGGATGATAAAATACTTGGCCACTACTTTATGTATGTCTTTGAGTTTAAAGTGATTGTGTTCAGACATTTGATTTCTGCTTTACAGACTTTACATTTCTTCTTCTTTAATTGGCGCTACAGTCCAGGCCTCAACCAACATGCCTCTCCAGCCAGCACATTTTTTGCCAGCAGCGTACACCAAGTTGAAGTTCCACTGTTACTCAATTGCCTATCAATTGCCCAAAAAAGCAGGACAAGAGTCATTCTGCGCTTGATGTCGGTACTGTTGTTATTGTCCCTGTTTACTCCAGAGCCGAGGAAGACAAAGTCTTTACCAACTTTAAAGTTTCTGCTGCCCATTAAGAAGCTCTGTCCGCCCGTCCGTGATGAAGGCATGTACTTTTTACCCTAGTTTACCGCTAGACCCATTTTAGCCGCTTCCGCTTCAATGCCAGTAACTACCTCATTGATGGCTCGCTGAGTTCGTTATTTCACCTACGTGTGAATATTTGTTCCATGGTGAACTTTCTAGGCCTGAAACTGCACTGATATTGACCTATCAGGTTGACACAAATTGGCACATTGGGTCTTGTACGTGATGTTGAGGAGGAGGCTATGTTTATAGTTCTTATAGTAATACGTATAAATATATATCTCATATAGATCTAAGTCCAGCTTTCTAGACTCCGTTCATCACATATTCCCCAGTACAAGAAAAACAGGAAGAATTTATAAAAAAGTGTGGTATTGCCTATAAAAAATAGGAGTAGTTCATTCTGGATTCGTATCCAGAACCTGCAATCAAAAAGTAGAAGCCACTCCGCCAACGGACCCAACGCCTATAAGGGTTTTCTTCGTTCTTCGGGTGTGAAACTTACATACATAGCCTTTTATTATACTAGGAAGATAGGAAGTCACATTTCGTTAATTTTCATCCAGACGCTTTTGAGATACAAGGTTTTAAATCGAAAATTAAATTGTGTTCCCTTCCGCTTCACACCAAATTGGAATACTTTGCTCTATCTGACAACGGAGACGATTAGATAAGAACAAAAAAACGTATCAAATCGAACCAAGCCTATAAAAGATCCGTCTTAATTTAAATGCACCAACACAGGTTTCCGCTATGTATATATATATACAAAATCACCCGAAGCTACCATCTAACAAACAGTACGAAGTCAGAAAAAAAATCATAAATTACGCACACCCATCGCTTTCAAGGACAAGCACGAAATTTCCTTCAATTTATCGACAAGACCTTGAAAAGTCCACTCGAATGCGCTTAAAACCAACACAAGCTACAGGATTGGCTTAGGTTGCCAAAACTTGATCTCACAGCACGGGCATGGCAATCAAAGAAATATTCTAATTCAGCCGTCAGGAGTCAATGGGAAACTCCTTTGATAAATTATATCCAACCTGCCGCCCCATGAAGCGCCAGCACACACGGCACCCGACCAGCAAACTAGGTGGGTAATCAAAAAATGTTCTTCCCTCGTTCCCCATTCGGCTCAGCTCGGTTTTGCACACCCACCATCCGGCTTTGTTCGGAAATTGATTTATGTCTGCAACGGGACACAATTTCCAATCGCACAAAATATTACCAGATTTTTTGAAAGATTGATCCTACACACACGTCCTCCCCGCCCCCCGCATTGCTGTATGGGGTTGGTTCTCTTAGGGGGAGCATGGGGTATAAACTTTTGCATGCGAACTTTGAATGCATGCTGCCGGGCCGTAAATTACTGGATTTGCTATCCAACGGGAGGAACAACACCGTGGAACACAAAAAATATTCTTGAAAAAAAGGAGCACAAAAGCAAATAATCCTCGGAAAGGGAAATTTCTTCACACACACACACACACACACGTCCAGCTATCCATTCGCCGCCACTCGCCGTGCTGGAGAAAATGATTGATACCTTGACGGGGGCGTACTCAATAAGCCAGACTGGACTGGTCGATTTCCCATCCGGAGCTAACCTGACCTTACCCTCCGTTGCATATGAATGAACCGCAGTCCTTGCGCGCTCGTGTACCAAAGGACGCCTCAGACGCCTCAGACCCCAGCTCCGTTGGTTGGAAAAACCATTGTGCGACGGATATGATTTATTGGAGCAACCATCGTGGATTTATGAGTTTCCTGTAGATTCGAGCCCCACCACAACTCCCGGAAAGGTAATGAGTTCTTACTCAGCTCCCGCTATCGCGATGAACGCTGTGCAGCCGTCCCTTCACTGATGGCCATGCAAAGAAGCAAAAGACCTTGTCATCTTGTGACACTTCACAATTCATGCATCTCCCGCAATCCAAGATGCAAATTCCCGAGAATGCACTGACTTCGCGGCGATGTCCTTTCCCAAGGGGGGAAAGATCAACAATCGAGTCAAATCCCATTTGGGTCTCTCGCGAAAAATCCACTTAATTTCATTTGAATACTGAACCCGGCAAAGGCGTCTGTCTGCCTTCGGTTGCATTTGCCGTCCTTCCCAAATGGCTGGGTCCTTGAATCCTTTTTCGGGGCAAATTGCCAACTATCGAAATAATTTAAATATTAACCTTGCAGATTATATTGCATTTGCCACAGGGCATTAAGGATTCTGCCCTATTCCTGTGGTCCTCAGGTGGTGTTGGTGCTCCACCAGGAGGTGAACTTTCGATACGTGCAGGACACACTTTAGACGAGCATTCTCCCACCTGCAGGTGGCTGTTGCACTCAGTTGCTTAAGAGCTGATGGCGGACGATGGTCGATACCGAGTGGAGGTGGGCGGACGTTATTGGCTTTTGTGCAACTAAATGAACTTATTTCATTGTGACCTTATTATCTCTGATTATCCTTGAGTATTTTTCCCTTTCCTGGTCTTCGAGGTATCTTAACTCAATTATGGTTAGGCGATGGGAAGATGGTGTCTGGGTGCCTGAGACTGAGTGCTCTGGGAAGTATGCTTGCCACAAGCAGTATTTCGTGCAGAGGAGATTCGAGCTTGGAATTAGAAGTGATTTAAAACTGCACATGACAGTTCCTGTGAAAGTGTAGTGTTTTGCTGAAGATGGGAATTAATTGCACTTGAATGAATTCGGGTGTTCGTGTTTCTTGAGATTATTTTAGTTTAAAATCTTCGACCTTCATGTCTACTTGACGGGGAATAAATTACCAGAAAAGGTCTTGTGACAAATATAAACCTCAACCAAGAGTCCTTATGTACTGGGTTGGACACCAGACAAGCGAGCATAAATTAATGTCAACCGACGTTTTAAATTTCTTGTGAAGACCTTTGTGTCACGAATCTGAGCGAGTTTCCTTTTGGAATCTGAGAAACAGAGATGGTTCTAGTGACTTTATTTCTTTCGCTGAAAATATGTGCTTGTCAAGATATCTTTGTTGTTTATCGGCAAGTGCCTCACAAAATCCCAGTACGTGTTCTGGAATTTCACTAGATCTCTTTCCTAATATTTGCAAAGACCTCTTTCAGACTACGCCAGTTTGAATCGGATACGCACTGTAAGGACGTTTGTTAAGACAGAGCTGAGCCCGTAGGGAAAGAATTTGGAAAGTGATTATGTGTCTCGAACTGGTTACGATTGTGCGCTATGTAAAGGTGGTTATTATAATGGGGCAATGTAAATCATTTGGGAAAACGGCTAAGGTCGAAAGTCATCGACTTTAAACCGATAACCGATAGCCTGGCTGTGATCCGCATCCAAGGCAGATTCTACAACATCATAATATTTGCACACGCCCCTACTGACGAAGCAAAATCAAAATCCTAAAAAAATCGCACGTAATATGGTCATAAGTAGCACACGGTTCCCTCGTAAAAAGTCCACACAGCAACCTGGGGATCACCAAGATGGTCGAACCGCCAATCAAATCGACCATCTGCTTTTAAAGGAAGACACGCGTCAACTATTCAGGGGGGCAAACGTCGACTCTGACCATTTTCTTCTTGCAGCAAGATTCAGAGCTCGACTGTCCAATGTCAGAAATCTTCACTAGCCGACAAACAGAACTTTTGACATTGGACGCCTAAGCACACCGAAGATTGTCAGACCCTACGAAGAGCAATTAAGTGAGATGTGCTTGAATTCCCACTCGACCATCAAAGAGGTAACGGAAATTACCCTGGGCAAGAATGATGGTATGATGGCGAGTGTGAACAGAAAATACGTGCACCAGACGAAGCACAGGAAAAAGCGCTGAAACGGAAAACAAGAGCAGCGCAAGAGTAGTGCCGGTCTAGAAGACGGGAGAAGAAAAAGCTTCTAGGCCTTAAGAAAAGGTTTCTCCCATCCTCCCAGCTCAAGGATAGCGCAGAGTCTAGGGACAAAAACAAAATACGAGCCTTTTACAAAAAAGACAAAAGCCTGTGCACAGGCTTTAAAAAAGCCATCAAGGCTCTTCTAAATTGCGGGGGTAATCTATTTACGGACCCACATGGAATAGTGGATGTTTTTAAGCAGCACTTCCAATAGCTGGTTAGCGGGCCTGACCAGGAGAGAGTGACATAAAATCAGGAAATCCAAACTCTAGTCTAGAAGTAGTCCTCCCACCTAGCCTTGAAGAAGTCGGTGCAGCTATTAAAAGCCGGCACAGTCGAGCCAAGGCCAAATATTCATACTAAGGCAGATCCTATATACGTAGGCCAAATAAGCCAGATATTCATACTAAGGCAGATCCTGGAGAAGACCAGCGAATTTCAAATCGATACTCACCATCTTTTCATCGGTATTATAGCCGCCTACGACAGAATTCACCGCAAGGAGTTATTCGAAGCGAGGGCCGAATTTGGGATCCTGGCAAATTGATCCGGTTTTGTCGCACCACGTTACCACATACGCGATGCACCACGCCTGGTAGGTAAAGTAAGTAATCAGATCAATAGTCGGTTGATTCCTTTTAGTCGCGCACCATATATCTGCTGCGTAAAGCGATTCTGAGATTTAACACTTAGGGTGTAGTAGTGTTTTGTGTTGCTCTACGATGGATAAGGAAAATCTGAGCGTATCTGATTCAGAACTGTGAATATTACAAGAAAAGGCTACGCTTTGCACAAACAGTGCGACATTAAAATTAATAATTGGGGAATTGTCACTCTTGTCTGTAAGCGATCAAGCTTTAAAAAGAGACAAGAAGTACTTGAAAAAGAGGTAGAAGAGGTACATGTTTACTGCAAAACATTTCATGAAGACAAAGGGTGAGGAATTTGTGGAAAACGCGGTGCAAGTGTACATCACCGTACAAGTCCATCAAGAATCTTAAAAATTTTAAGAAAATTGAATACCCATAGTCGGAATCCGGGGCATGTGTTTTTATACCAAAACAAGCAATACACGCCCGTGGCGTTATGGATAAGTGCGAGTGGGACAAAAGTAATTTTCATGGCTCCACCGCCTTCGTGTCACTGACTGCTTAAATATATATTTCTGTAGGTCCCTGTACACAACACGAGTGGTTGCTGATAATCTAGGCCCAGGCCATTTACGGGCTATACCGCCAAACACATATTATCATTAGCAACAAAAAACAATTAGCAAAACAAATTGCTAAAAACCATTGTCTACCCATTTGAAGGTAACATTACCTACAGAGGTATTAGTTCAACACAGTCCAGGATTAAATTTGAACATTCTTTCTGTGACTACAGATTATTTCCTTGCGTGGCTGTCGATCAATAGTTAGTAAGTGCACCAATTAATAAAGTGGAACCATAGATGAAGGCCCATTTGCATCAACTTGAATATTCACAGCACTACTAACCTGGAGTCTATATGGCGTAGTTGGCTTACTACTTGACCTTGGTTATAGGGGTCCCAGGTTCAAATCCCAGTGACAGCAAAAATGGATACGCTTTTATCTGGTCCATTCACCATTTGCCCATGGGATCAAATTAACTGAACTGTGTATCACAATGGACCGACAATGGTCTAAGTGCGCTTGCCAATTAGCTGGCAGCCCAATAATCTAACCTAAACTAAGCCAGATGTTGCCTAGAAATGCACAATAATGCTAAACTTCTTTCAAAAACGTCCCTATTCTCCTGGCATTGTAGCAGCTTTTATTTCTCTTTGAACATGAACACCGTGCCAGGCGAAATGCGTACCAATTCCTACACTGAAAGCATAGATTAAGCGCAGTGCACATTCAATTTAATATTCATAGTTCCAGAAAAATACAACCGTCCTGGAGAGTTCTTCATTCATTCGGAGTGAGCTCCAAAACTCTCAGCGCCTGCAAGACGAGTGACGAGCATATGCTTGTTGCTTGAACCTATGTAAGTCACGACAAGCCACCGGAATGTTCTACACATTGAAGATAAGGTAAGTTTTAACCTGGTTTCGAGAAACTTGTTGAATTTTCAAACAATTGGAAAACGTTGAATTGCTGCTGAAAAACTCATTGATCTTCACACAATTCCCTCGCAGGTCCCAGTTCTGCACGTGCGCTTAAATCCAACTTAAAGTCCCAAAATATCCAAACGAAGGCTTGTTAAATATATAATTCCATGGACTTAGAGCAAACCTTTGTGTAGAAACTAGTTCAATTTTCATGTATACTCGAATGAATAAGTGGCGAACACAATTGAAAACTGAACGCCCGACCGACGGCCCCTTCCCCATTCGGAAAACAAAGTGAATTGTGATGCTTTAGTCCAACACTCCCACCTATGTACGTACGGACAAGCAAGAGAATCTCTTATCTGTTTCTCAATTATCTGCAAGGACCTATTTTCGAAGCTCGTCTCGGCCTTGTTCCGCTTCAAAGACCAATAACGCCATTATTTCCCAGTAAAGTGACTTGGCAGTGATACTCTTCCGAATCAATTAATTGTGGATAAAGACCATTACTCCGGAACGTTGCTTTAACCGAAACTCCGGTCTGCATACGTAGCTCGTGCATGTAGGACGCATCTCTCGTCTGCTTTGTGCTTTCAAAATTGAATCACTCGTCTTGATGTTTATTTTCAATTTAAATTGTTTAGATACTTTGTTCGACCCTAAATTACTTCGCCTAATAAAGATGAAGGCATACAGACACACATGGCACATGCATGCGTGTCCTGCAGCCTTCCAGTCTTTCGGTCTCCCCCTGGTGCTGACCTCTGGCTCAGGCGGTCGTCTGTGAGCGTGCTCTCGAGTTGGGAGCACAATTGCTAAGATACCACTCGAATAATTAAACAGAAATTCCTTAAACACACTCACACCGACTCTAGGACCCATTCAAGTCCATTATCCCGTTCAGTGAAGGATGGCAAGGAGAGCGGGGAGGGGGAGGGAAGGACCTCCTTGTACATATTCATTTCAATGCGGTTGAGGAGAGATGCTCATTCACTTTATCTTCATTGTCTTCGGAGATGTTTACCCGCATACACACACAGTCGCACTGAGTGAAGAGAAAATTAGAAGCAGAGTCATCCATGCAGCATCGCGGAGCATCATCAGCGGAATGGCAATAAGAGCACAGCAACATACAGGACAACGGCAGGACGAAGAATGGCTGCACCAGCAGCGGCAGCCCCAACTGACTGACAAACAGAATAATCAACACCGCAGTTTAACATAATTATAATGCACAAAATACCAAAAGGATAAGACGCGAATTTTTGATGAGTTCGAGGGAAATTTTACTTAAGGATAATCTGCAAGACGACTTGCAAATGTAATTTCTAGCAATTGCTGTGCAGCTCCAGCTCCAGCTCCAGCGCCACCCTTCATTCCGTCTCTTGGTCGACGTTCCGGCATTGCGGCGTTTCCTCATCCGGTTGAGGATGACGGCGGCGACGGCAATGATGACGGTGGTGAGGTGGCTGCAGAACGAGGTCAGACACGGATACAGTGGAGAACATTTGCATTCTGTTCCTCGGTGGATTTGTTCGTTACACTGAACGCTTGTATGTAGAAGATTGCGTCTTCGGATCCCTGCCAAGCGGTATTTCTTTTCTTTCTGCTGGCGGGTGTTACTCCTCTTTGGTCTTGGCAGTAAAGCAATCCTGAGAGCATATGGAAAAGTTACTGCAAACAGAGCCCTCTTGTCATAAGTAATGTTAAGGGAAAACGATCTTACGAGAGGGGTACGGCGAAGTGTAACTTAATTTTGCCCAGGATGCGAGGCGCGGAGTACATGTGATCGCTGGGGAGTCTAACAATTACCATTTGGCTTGAAGTGCAGATGTAATGCGGTTACAAGTTGAATACTGGGCTGTTGAATGCACTCAGAAGATGGAGCACTTAAAGCTGAATGCATTACGCACCAGCGGAACGCACAATTAAATCAGTGGAAGTGCATTCTTGGGTAGCTTTCATTTTGGAAGGCATAGCAAAAGTCTTCCTTCAATGAAGATGAGGATGAGGATGAGGACGAGGACGAGGACGAGGACGAGGACGAGGATGAGGACGAGGACGAGGATGAGGATAAGGATGAGGATGAGGATGAGGATGAGGATGAGGATGAGGATGAGGATGAGGATGAGGATGAGGATGAGGATGAGGATGAGGATGAGGATGAGGATGAGGATGAGGATGAGGATGAGGATGAGGATGAGGATGAGGATGAGGATGAGGATGAGGATGAGGATGAGGATGTGGAGGATGAGGATGAGGATGAGGATGAGGATGTGGAGGATGAGGATGAGGATGAGGATGAGGATGAGGATGAGGATGAGGATGAGGATGAGGATGAGGATGAGGATGAGGATGAGGTGGAGGATGAGGATGAGGATGAGGATGAGGATGAGGTGGAGGATGAGGTGGAGGATGAGGTGGAGGATGAGGTGGAGGATGAGGTGGAGGATGAGGTGGAGGATGAGGTGGAGGATGAGGTGGAGGATGAGGTGGAGGATGAGGTGGAGGATGAGGTGGAGGATGAGGTGGAGGATGAGGTGGAGGATGAGGTGGAGGATGAGGTGGAGGATGAGGATGAGGATGAGGATGAGGATGAGGATGAGGATGAGGATGAGGATGAGGATGAGGATGAGGATGAGGATGAGGATGAGGATGAGGATGAGGATGAGGATGAGGATGAGGATGAGGATGAGGATGAGGATGAGGATGAGGATGAGGATGAGGATGAGGATGAGGATGAGGATGAGGATGAGGATGAGGATGAGGATGAGGATGAGGATGAGGATGAGGATGAGGATGAGGATGAGGATGAGGATGAGGATGAGGATGAGGATGAGGATGAGGATGAGGATGAGGATGAGGATGAGGATGAGGTGGAGGATGAGGTGGAGGATGAGGTGGAGGATGAGGTGGAGGATGAGGTGGAGGATGAGGTGGAGGATGAGGTGGAGGATGAGGTGGAGGATGAGGTGGAGGATGAGGTGGAGGATGAGGTGGAGGATGAGGTGGAGGATGAGGTGGAGGATGAGGTGGAGGATGAGGTGGAGGATGAGGTGGAGGATGAGGTGGAGGATGAGGTGGAGGATGAGGTGGAGGATGAGGTGGAGGATGAGGTGGAGGATGAGGTGGAGGATGAGGTGGAGGATGAGGTGGAGGATGAGGTGGAGGATGAGGTGGAGGATGAGGTGGAGGATGAGGTGGAGGATGAGGTGGAGGATGAGGTGGAGGATGAGGTGGAGGATGAGGTGGAGGATGAGGTGGAGGATGAGGTGGAGGATGAGGTGGAGGATGAGGTGGAGGATGAGGTGGAGGATGAGGTGGAGGATGAGGTGGAGGATGAGGATGAGGATGAGGATGAGGATGAGGATGAGGATGAGGATGAGGATGAGGATGAGGATGAGGATGAGGATGAGGATGAGGATGAGGATGAGGATGAGGATGAGGATGAGGTGGAGGATGAGGTGGAGGATGAGGTGGAGGATGAGGTGGAGGATGAGGTGGAGGATGAGGTGGAGGATGAGGTGGAGGATGAGGTGGAGGATGAGGTGGAGGATGAGGTGGAGGATGAGGTGAAAGATGGCTATTGAAATCGCAGGTGATACAATTTCATTCCGCATTAAGCCTTTATCAAACAAATAAACTCACCGTCACCCCACACACCTCCAAACGCCATTCACGATCCTCTGCACCACCTGAGATGGCGCTCATAAATTATTACCTAATCTCTCAACGACACTCCTTTAACAATTCACACTAATGTCCAACATTGCCCTTTGTCCCCAGGTACCTTACATAACATAAATATCCTCACCCCTATCCCCTGCTTCTGCCGCCAAGTTCACATGATCCACCTGGACAGCCATAAAATTATTAAGCCCAAATAACTCATTCAGCTGCTTCCAATATTTCATCGTTCAACCCTCCGAGGCGGACCCCACCCCAGTCATCATCATCATCGGCAGCAACAGCAGGACTGTGTTTGCACCACGATTATTGGCTTATCCTGCCGCCGCGCTTCTTCCCCGGGCAAAGAAAACAACTTCATCAACATTGTCATACGCACAGGAGTCCACCCCTGGTGTAGAGCGAACCCTCCACCCATCCTCCGGCAGGCATCCATCCGTCCTGCGGATAAATCAACACACAAGAAGGTGCCCAGTTCCGAAAAGGAAAAAAACGACCAGAACAAAAATATACGATAGTCAATACACCCCAGGCGAGCGTCCTCAACCCGCCGGCGGCTATAAGCGCCTCGAAGGCCAGCTCCGGATTATGTGGGACATAATAAAACTATAAATTAAATTAACTCATAAAAATTCCAACTGCATAAAATAAATAAAATTCTAGTACCCGCAGGAGACTGTTCGCAGTCCTTGTTTTATTATTTTATGCTCCACATTGTGCGCGAGCGGTGGAAAAGTTTGGGTTGTCTGATGGGGGGGCCGACGTTGCACCCTCCTCGCCGCCCGTTCTTCGTGGATATCCATGAGATGAGCTACAAAAGCTGTTTTCTTTATTATTATTGTTATTATCATTATTACGAATCCTGTTCCCGCGCCCGTTAAAGCGTACAGCGTACACCGTATCCGCCCGGCAATGGCGCTGGATAGGTCAGAGGCGAGTCCTTCTTCGTCGTCTCCGCTGGGCGTGAAGATGGGTTGGTGTTGTGCATTTTTTTTCGTTCTGTTTGTTTGTGCCTTTCTTTGAGGGGAATGTGTATCAGTATTTCCGAATGGCAATGGTCTGGATTCTTTCTTCGATTCAGAACGGGCGGCGGCGGCGCGGCGTTGTTTGTTGAGTGGTTCAAGTAAAAAATTTGTCTTTTGTATGTACAATAGCATTTCGCGTACACTGTCCCTCCTTTGTGCTGTGAGTTTATGTACACCCTCCCGGCTCCATTATTTTTTTGTTTGTTTTCCCCGAGATGACAAAACGAAAAGGATGAGCCTGAGACACTGGAATAGGGCCACGACTGCGACGCTTAGGGGTGGAGAGATGGTGAAGGTGACAATAATGGGCGAAGACGATGGCTGGGGAAGTGGTGGCCCAATTTGAAGAAGGTGCTTCGTGAGAATATTTCGCCGCACAGACGCGCCGGTGGACAAGTCAATAAATTTAAGAAGTCCTCTCCGGCATGGGTTCTGTTCAGTTTTCTCTCAATTTCAGTCGCTCGCTGGGGAACGTGTGTTTGTGCTGGCTGGCGCTCGTTTACGCTTTGATGGCATAAATAAAGGAAGGAAACTTTATTGTGTGATGGCTTTTATTGTATTTATTGAAATCAGATACATTTAGTTAGTTCATTTAGAACAATGAAAAGATTTTTATCGATCTAATGGGTGGAAGACCAGAGGACGCACTGAATGAGTGGAGTTTTCTTTTGCCTTCGCTTTGTCTTGTTTGTTTCCATTGTCTGGCAGCCTCTGAGCTACGTCGGAGGATAGGGAATTTTTTGCTGAATAACTGAAGGGGTGGGAGACTGATAGAAATGAGAAATGATACCTGAAACAAAGGCGAAGGACAATAAATGGAAATCTATGAAGGATAGATTATGTTATGAATGTATCTACGACGCCCTTGACTTGGGATGGGATCTTGTAAAATCGATAGCAAACTGGAGCAGGCAAAAGTTTCAATCACGGGCAATTGTCTGGAAGAGGCCTTCAGATGTCCGCAGCCTTTCTTGTACATCATTGGACAGAGGTCTAAGTGCAAGGGCGGTTTCAAGGAAATTGACATGATGCAGCATGGAGATGTTTGTTCAACAATAAGCACTAGATGAGAAAGAAGAGGAGGTGATTTCGATGATGACAATTTTTCGTCTTTCTCATCTTCAATCATGGAAGTTTTTGTTAGACTAGATGATGAAGTCCTTCGCCTTTATTTCTTGTATAATCTGCGCGTGCTCAAGGAGTTATTAAAATCCTTCATTGTCCGGGGTCAAGACACAGCACGGCAGAAGATATTGAACGAGAGAGGGAGAGGAGGTCCGTGTACACATTGGTCTAAAAGATATGTATAAAGGAAATATTGGGCTGGGAGGAGCATTCCATATTCGCACAGTGTGGCTGTCTCTTAATATTGCTCTGTCCGAAAGCAGGCTTATTGATTGGCATTCCTGGCAAGACGTGTATTGCGGGTGAATTCATGGAGAGGAGGAATGCAGTCTGCTAGCTCACTTGAGCATCGTGTTTTGAAATAGCCATAAAGCACGGACAAAGAAGACACGGTACGTTGGTGTTCGAGCGATCCTAATGAACCTGCAATATTGTTGTCCCTTATAAGTCCTATCGCTGGCTTTTGGATTCTTTCTAGTTGGTGCAGGGTGGTCTTGGGGGCACTAGACCAGCGTTGTATTCAAGCTTAGGGCGAATATACGCCTTGTAAATTAAAACCATCGGAAGAGGTGAAATATTTCTCGCATCGATTAATAATTTCGCAGCTTTTTGGCGACCTCATATATGTGATCGTTTCAACTATGTGTTGTGTTGATGCACAAACCAAATACAAAAAGTTGTCCGGTTTCGTCGATACAAGCGCCATTCATGGATAATTGCTGATTATCAGGGTTTCGTTTAAGACAGCAGACAGCATTGAGTTTCGGATGCATTGAATTCCACTCTGTTGTTTCAACCCCCAGTTAGTTCCTGTCAAGATCGCAAATTTAATGCTAACTTAACATACGCTGCCGTTACAGGGGTCGTGAGTCTTGGAACGAATATAAAAACTAAGGGTGCTGTCATCAGCGAAGGTATGGATTGGATTAGAAGTAACAGACAGGAGATCATTTATAAAAATGGGAAAGAGTGTCGGTGACAGAGCAGAGCCTTGAGGGACACCAGCATTTATTTTGTGAATATCAGACTTGAACCCATCAACAACATCTTGAACTGAACGGTTCGAAAAGTAGTTTCTAGTAGTGATTGTGCAGGAGTTGCTATAACTTTTGGGCAGTTATACAGTAGCCATACGCGGACAATATGTTTGGAATCATTATGAAATAATTGAAAGATCTGGAAATACAAATTTTTTCAGCGCTCTCTTTCAAATTTTCTCTCGGAATCCTTGAATAATGATCCTTATTCATAATCCCATCTATAAAAACCAAATTGCCCACGCCTTTACCCGATATGCACTCTTGCGCCATACGAAAACCCTTCTATTGGAACCGAAAAGATTGAACTGAACTTACGTCTTCGCCCCATACTGGATCTTTTTTTTTTATAATCAATAAATTTTGACGAATGTTACGGTTGCGCAAGTTGATGAAAGGTGTTTTTCCTGCTATTCTACCAATGAACCCTTGTAACTCGATAATTCTGCGAATCGTAGACATGATTTCCGCATTCAACTAACAGCTGACTTACTATCTTAGCTGCACTAAGACGACTGTTATTTTTAAATTTTTTTACTTTAATGCGTTCTTCGCGCTGTGTTAATTTCCTAGGCTGGTCTCGAAACGGCCTTCGTCCCTGAACCGTTTTGTGATGTCACCAACCGTATTAGGTTCCATTTTCAAATTTTTCCGCAACTTGTTTACTTGTTTGACCTTTTAAGTGATGGCTTAACACCAACTTGCTTGCATTTTTGACCTTTTAGGTGATGGCTTGACACCAACTCCCGTTTTTTCCAACGAAGTGTCCTTTCCTTTGCGGTCTAATTTTGTTCTGAGCTTGTGGACGACTTTATCCGTCTATACATAATAATAATGGTTTAATAATGATAATTTCCAACAGGCATACAAATCTGAACATAGTGTTCTTTAATTTGAACCACAAAGAGAAACAGTTTCGAAGAAAATTAAGGAATCTACCAAGCTAAAAAAGAATGGCTTAAAAACCATTTGGTTTTTACCTGTAACTGCAATTTGCCACACATTTGAGTGAAAAACCGAATATTAATGGCAGTCACTGTATAATTAGTCATTTCACAATGTCCTTGGCGACATAAGCTGATGGAACAGTCATTGATAAACGTACCAATATTGGAAATGCACAATTTCATTGATACATATTTTGTCCAACAGTAGGTAATGACAGATTATTAGGGTTTCATTTCGGTGACTGCAGGCATTCAATTTACTTGATGCTAGGTTTTCACCCGTTGTATTGTGTAAACAATAGTTTCACTCTGCGATTAGGTATGGACACAAGAGCTTAACTTAAGTGACAACGGCTTCCTGGTCTAAGTCGGGGTTGTGTTAGAAAATAAAATGTATACTCGTCCTTCAATACCTGAATATAATCTATGGTTACAGATATCAGGGGATAAGTGACAATCAGTGTCACATATCATCACGCCCTTAAGCTCTTGGACTAACTCCTGAAGGAGTGTTCTGTCAAAATTACTTACTACGACATTAGTTGCAACGACGTATCGATTATAACGACAAAAATTGTCAGTTTCGTGATCGATGACCGTTCCGTTCCGTGGTCGATGACCGATTTTGACTGTTAAAACTTAACTTTCTTAAACTTTTCCTTCCATCCTCCGCTATTAGTCTCACTCCGAAAATATATGCTTTTGTTTAGTTAAGTTAGTTCAGAAGAGATCTAAATGATTTGCGAGGTACTGCCAATGTCCATTTTATAGGACAGCCAGTGTGCCAGCGGGGCAGAGTACTAAGCCTTTCTATTTATCGAAAACTTGTATCAAACTTTTGTTCAGTTTTAGACGAGGTGGTTTAAGTGAATATTAATCTATACTGGGAGTGAGCCCACATAAGCCTTTTAGGCTATTGCGGACAACTTAGCTAGACACGTACCAACTCTGCAAAATATTCCTACGCAGGACACCGAAGCACAGGCGAACCTGAAACTTCTTTTCCAGAAATTTTCAACGCAAACAGGACCAAAGATTGAACGCAGAACTTTTCTCTCAAATAGACCAAGTGCTCTTGAGATAGTCCAGGCCTCCGCGCCATAGAAGAGGACAGGGATGTTCAAGGTCAAGATCTCACGAGCCAGAAATTGAATCGCGGTTAGGTCGGTTAGAGTCAATTGCGGAGAGTCGAGTGGCGTGCGTCTGTGTCTAGTGTCTAGTGTGTGCCTTACCAACATGAACCAACATGCGGGTATGAAGGATGAATAGCGAAAATATCGCCCTCATCACTGGGAATGCAAAATATAAGCATGTAGGAGCTTTCTTTGATGTCCTTTCATAATTTGTTGATGGTTAATTTCATAATTTGACGAAGAAAACAGTTTTAGTTTATTTTCACTGAATGTTCGTTAGGGGCACTGGAAAGCTCAGAAAGTTGGAACATTGTGCTTCACACCAAAAACCCTTGATTTGATACATAAAGGCATTACGAAGAATTTCAACCTTGAGCAAACAGGTGAGCATGCCCTAGCATGTTCCCTCTAACACACGCGATCGTTGGCCAGTCTTTTGGATAAAGAAAAAAGATAAGGATTTGTATTCCGCGTGTAAGAAAGAAACAATTGCTTTGGTTCCCCTAAGCTGCGATCAAAGCTTGATATTTTCTGATCGCTAGGAAATCTAAAAACGACACGAACTACGAATAAATAGATACTTACTTACTTATCAGGCCGACACCCCATGAAAAGTCGGAGCCTGAGCAATTGCTGCCTTCCATCGGTGGCGGTCCTGGATACGCTGCTTCCAGTCATCAAGGGCAAGCTGTTGCACATCCGCAATAACCCGGATTCTGTACCGGAGGCTCGGTTTTCCTCTCCTTCTCGTATCGGGTGGCCCGGATTCTAAGGCCCTCTTTGAGGGAGCGTTGTTGTCCATTCGTTCGATCTGGCCGAACCAGTGTAGTCGACGAATTTTTGCCTGCCGGACTACAAACACATCCTTGTTCAGCTCGTACAGTTCGCGGTTATGTCTTCTCCTCCACTCACATTCCTCGCAGACGGGACCGTATATCCGACGCAGAATTTTTCTTTCGACGGCACCAAAAATCAGCTCTGCTGTATTGTTAGTTTCCAGCTTTCGGCTGCTCCGTAGCAGATATTTTTTCTGTGGGTGGGGTGTTCGCTCTTCGCACAACCCAAGGTCAAAGAGAGCTATCCAGGGGCGCCGATTGCAGGTTACATGTCAGCTTGATCTATGCATCGACAAGAATCGTTTCTGGCATCGCGCCAAGTTGAGAGTGATCAGCAACTTTGCCCTATGAGCGTAGACCCTGCCCCCCGAACTACGAAAAAATGCTGTCGTGGAACAAAAACAGATTTAAACTTCATTCCTATTCAGTGATAGCAACCATTCCGAAATTTGTAGCAGGTTTTTCATTACAATTCTGTTACGAATGTAATCTGTGATGGATTTTCCGTTCATAGCCCATTTCCGATTTCTATGGAAATTGTGATAGGGGTTATTATTGACTTAGCTACATCAGTTTGTTTTAGCCAATCTCCTGTTGCCTTCGACATATGACAAAATCGTCATAAAAACCTGATTTATTTTTTAATTTAATTAAAAATTCTATTCTGATGCATTTTTCTCCTGAATCGGATGAGTCCAAGTGTCGGACACTTTTCTTTCGGCCCATAATAATGTTTCCCCTGTCCAAATTGTGGTGTGTTTTATTGAAAATTAAGAAAACCTATTCCTCAATCAATCACCCACTCATAAATTCAATTGGAATTGTGTGCGAGCACAGAGGGTGCGATGTTATTTTTTGCAATTCGAAAAAAAGCCACGAAAAATAAATAAATCTGCCGGTTATTGACAGGAGACATTGCTCAAAGATGTCCCACAAACTGCTTACAGATGAGAAAGGACCAAGGAGCTGGAAATTTCAAATTGATTATCCCCATGGCACGGTGAAGAGCCTGATCAGAAAGATATGCTTCATCATAAATCAGTACCAGAATAACCGCAACGACACTGTCAACAAGCATGCTCAATAACTTACAGGCTCCTTTCCCAAACAACCGCATCATTTTGTGAGTTTTTGACAAACGATGGCGTTTTTATTTAGTGACCGAGAGAAAAAAACCAACCACATCCTGCTGTGATAAATGTCAAGGCGATTCTTTTCGTCTTCAGATGACATTCATTTATCTTTACATAATCTCCAGCAAAACAACACACAAATTCCACAACACACCACAAACGGCATCCTAGACCCGCCGGCTGACATTTAACCTTTAATTTACCCAGCGGCATAATTCAACATCTAAGCGAGCGATTTCCAAGAATACTGCAAAAAGGTCAGGAGTCCCACTCGCCATGTCCAATGTGAATAGCCGCAGTTCGCAAAAACCCCAGCAACACTCATGTCGAAGTTAAGCATCCGCAAATTATGTGCGGTATTCCATATCGTTGTCAAAATATTTTGGTACTTGCAATTAAATTCCACCCCCCACCCCGTCGATGGCAATCCCGGGCCGGGTAAGTAAAGCATGCGTAAAACGTAAAAAATACTAAATAAATAAAATCAAATTAACCCCAAGCCCAGTCCGGCAAGAACAACACGACCACCATTACCTAGGTAAACAATAAATATTTTATTTACGCCACCCACCGCCGAGCCGGTTCGACTCCGCCTCGCCATGAACACGACCGCCCATGAAAAACATTAAAAACAAATAAATTTACGTATTAATGAATCAGAGATGACTCCAGGCAGTTCGGCTCTAATTAAATTTAATTTCATAGAGCACAGACCAAATGATCAAAGTTGTCTCGCTTAGGGGTTCATAATGTGTACACCGCATCGGCGTCGGCTTGCCTGTGTGCGTGCTTGTCCTGAGGTACTGCTCGAAACCAGAATCACTGTCAACTTGGCAATTCACCTTGACAAAGGATACAACGAGTTCCAGCGAAGTTCCTCCCGCATCCAGTGTACGTGTGTACGATCAATCACATCCACAGCACTCACCTACGTCTCCATGTGCGGCTGGGGACACTTCAGGCGCCACCCAATTTCCACCGCTACGCCGCGGGGTGAATTAATGAAAACTGGGTGGCGCGCGGTATTTTAATTGCAAAATATTTACGCTCTTAGTGAGCGTTGTGACGGTAGGTGGGGGTGGGGGTGGGCGTGGGCGTGGGGTGAACCATGAATATCTTAGGACGTGATTTTTTTTCTTCTTCTTCTTCTTCGGCTTACACAACCAAACTGCTGCTCGTTGCTGCACCCCCCCATCAACGATTCGTTCGGTTATTTTGCCGGTTTAATGAGATGCCATAAAAATTACGTAAAAGGAATCTTCCACTTCCTCTTGTTGTTCCGCATCCCAAATCACTTCCGACCCCCGCTGTCGCTGTCGCTGTCGACATCGTCATAGTCATCATCGCCGTTGTTCGTCGGTGTGAATGGCAAGGAAAACGCTTAAAAGTCCTCTCATCGAATTTAATTGAGCACTTAGGGGAAATTAAAATCGTGAACTTGTGTGCAGTCGAATCAATAAGAGTCCCCTTGGCCCCCAGCTCCGTCGCGCTGGGGGAAGATATTAATATTTACCTCTGAACCAGTAGTTCGGTTTCTCTGGAGGGAGACACATTCACTCGCTCCCTGGCTGATGTTGAGCACATACCCCGTCTGAAGGGTGGAGCGCATCCAACCTTGAAACCTCAGCGGCGCTCTACCTTCCCGAAATCGTTTTCTTCGTGGAACAACGAAGTTCCTCCTTCTAATCCTTTCAAGCGAGAAGCATTTTTCTCTCCATCCCCCGCCTTTCCGCTCTCATTCATGCTTCGCAGCTAGGGGATGAATTTTAATTGAGTTATTCTAGAAGTTTTGCCGTGGAAGTTGTCTATGCCAAGGGGTGGCAAGGACTGCTGGTGGGTCTATGAGAGTCTCCTTTCTGTCGGAACTTACACACATCGTTGGCGGTTGGCGGGGGGTGGGTGGGATTGAACTCAGCAGCATTTCTTAATTTCAGCGAAATGTGTGGCGGTGTCTGAGACTCAAGGACTGAAATCCTTCAGAATGTTTACATTTGATGGTTGGATGGTATTCGCATCCCGGTGTGGCGTTCTATGATTGTTCTTCAAGGAATATGTTTCAGGGGCAACTAGCATCGTACGGAAAATTAAGGGGCAGAACGGACTGACGACTGACGACTGAACTGACTGAACTGACTGAACTGATTGAACTGACTGAACTGACTGAACTGACTGAACTGACTGAACTGACTGAACTGACTGAACTGACTGAACTGACTGAACTGACCGAACTGACTGAACTGACTGAACTGACTGAACTGACTGAACTGACTGTACTGGCTGAACTGACTGAACTGACTGTACTGACTGAACTGACTGAACTGACTGAACTGACTGAACTGACTGAACTGACTGAACTGACTGAACTGACTGAACTGACTGAACTGACTGAACTGATTGAACTGACTGAACTGACTGAACTGACTGAACTGACTGAACTGACTGAACTGACTGAACTGACTGAACTGACTGAACTGACTGAACTGACTGAACTGACTGAACTGACTGAACTGACTGAACTGACTGAACTGATTGAACTGACTGAACTGACTGAACTGACTGAATTGACCGAACTGACTGAAATCGCAGTATCCCTGTTGAATTCACGCAAAATTTCCTCTCAAGGAAACCAATTATTGCCACCTTCACACAAAAAGACCGGTAATCACCTCTTAAGCAACTTCCCCGCCGTGGTTCCTGAAACAGACCCCAATCCAGTTTCATACCTCCGTGACACCTTGCTCTGGACACAGCCACCGGAGTAAAGAACACAATTCCTCAGAAAGGGGAATTGTTTATTCTGTGGAAACAGTTTCGCTTCCTTGGCACCGAGCGGCATTAATTGCCAAATAAAATAATTTTATTCGAGTCAGAGGTGGCAGACGTAGCCGTTTGCATTGTCGTCGCTCGGCAGCCCCAACGCTCGCCAGCAATTGATGAGGTTAGGTTGGGAGCATATTGAAATTAAGCGCGCACCCCTTTTCGCGTGTATCACTGCTTCCCCCTATGTTTTTGTGGAGCAGTCAAAAAGTTGAACAAATGAAATTGTCAACGCTCCACTCTACGGTTTCAGCGTGCGCACGGAGCTGTACAACAAAGCACGCAATACCCAGCAAACCCTATCAAGATCAAGGATAATAAAGGACATCGGCAACAGCAGCAACACCCGCTTTCAGTTTTCATCTTTCACTTCTCACTCTCTGGTGTGTGCATGGAATTTAATAAACTCCTTGGTAGTGCTCTCTGCTCCTTGTTGGAATAACAGTTGCGGCTGAAGGATGGTAAATAACGAAAGTTAACGGTTTCAAAATTAAATTAAATTACAGTTTAAGACGGGGCTTGCGGTTGCTATTATCTGCGAGAATTATGCTCTGACGCTGTGATCCTGTGATGTGTGCACGAGGATGTGCCAGTGTATAACGTCTGCTAAGCAATTACAAATCGGGAGTGTACGCCGAAAAGCTCCACGGACCACGACGACGGCGACGACGATCTGATAAGGTTATGGCAACTACGGAATTGGTTTCGGGTTTGGTATTTGAACTGGAAAAAGGATTTAGCACGCAGTTATTGCCTGGATGAGTGCATGCATACCTCTGGTGTGGGATTGTTTGAGGATATTTATGGGTTTTTCATTAAACCTGCCAAGGTTGTCTGGGACAGTGGACAGAGCGGGCTGTGGTTGCAAAAGGAAGGGAGTGAACTCTGTTCTTTGGCAACGGGAATAGCTATGGCTGGTGTTGTGTCTCTGGAATTTACATGGTTGTTGCGGTGAAGGTGCTTTTTGAATTTATTTACTTTTCTTTTGCAAAGACAAACAATGAGTGGGAAGGTACAAATGAGTGGTGATGTAAAAGCCTTCGAGTATGATACGGTCCTGCTACACGGGGCCAAGAGTCCTGTCGGGGAACAAGCTGAATTAGAACGTCGCACAGCTCGCCACGAAACCTGTTCCAGCTAAGAAGGACGTAAAGAAGGCCGAAGCAAAAAAGCATGCCAAGAAGCCTGCTGATCAAAAACTATCCCGCACCTACTGCTCTGGCTACTGCCACCGATGCTGCCGCCCCCAAAGCTGAAAAACCATACAAGACTGTCGCTAACGAGCTGCTGCTTAGCCTCAAAAGAAGACTAGCCGTCGCCGCAACCGCTGCTGCCACCGGAGTTGATGCACCAAGAAGAAGGTGCTCTCTGGTAAGGGTATGATCACTAATTTCACCAGCATCGTAGAAGACAACATCACGGAAGTGGCCGACTTCAGAAAGTACATCAAGGCTCGCCTTGCAAATAGAATCTGACTAGAGCGCAACAATATGAATTCGTATTTTAAATCCAATGTGAACATCGGTAAGCCTTACCAACTAGCTACTCGACAAAGGAGTACTTGAAGAAGAACAGCTTGCGTGATTGGATTCGAGTTCTTACTAACGAGAAGGACTCATATGAGCTGCGTTACTTACAAACTTAAAACTACTTATTTACAAATAAAGTTCCTTGATAAGGAAGGTGCCAAGTAAACAAAAACCTTAGATCAGTATCTAACTTAGCTCCAGTTGGACCCATTGCGATGTAATCCTTACTCGTATTGTATAGATTTTTATATTGAAAAACGTTAGAAAGTAGACGTGGATGAATGAACTGGCCAAGCGAGGTTCCTACCTTCAAACCTCGCTTGTATGGGAAGTATTTGCACATCTACAAGCAGTCAAGGCAAGTATCTCTAAACACTTCCTTCAAATTGCTGACCACGCCCGGCTGTGCTACATCCAGAAAAATCGGACCGGAGTGTAATCGATCCAGAACAAACGATTTCCAATGTCGAAACCAACAAAATACCGAAAGATTGGTGGCTGTCTGTGACACTGGCAAATAGGAAATCATGCCGAAGACTTAGGTATCCCAGACGACTCACACTGTCGCAGCGACAACAACACTGATGAGACGGAGACCTTACCATATTACCTTTTCAACTGCCCGGCACTCGCTAAAGCCAGACAGCGAGACCTGGTAGACCCTTCTGCAACTCACCTATTGAGATTTCTACAAATTATATAATCGTCAGAATGGCTTAAGAGATATATCAATTATACCACTTGACTTATACCACTTGGAACACAGTTATTATTAGGTTCAAATGTAAACCACCACTAACACCTAGTTACCTGGTCCGTGGTATAACTCAAACTGGAACTTCGACGACTTTTTTTCTCACTTGTTCCTAGTCCC
The DNA here is from genome assembly GCA_916610145.1 of Eristalis arbustorum. Classification (NCBI taxonomy): domain Eukaryota; kingdom Metazoa; phylum Arthropoda; class Insecta; order Diptera; family Syrphidae; genus Eristalis; species Eristalis arbustorum. The sequence goes on along the minus strand of OU744316.1, from coordinate 104,528,764 downwards.
CGGGATATGCCATTTAATGCAGGGCACTGGTAGTCCAGGTGAAGTTTGACGTACCTACAAAAATGTCTTCCTCTACACTTAGGGCTCTGGCCAGAATCTGGGCCAGGAAAAGACCGTTCGATCTTTACAAATGGCTTTAAAACCAGTGTGACGGGCTCTGGCGCATTCGTGCAGGACGACCACATCTCGTTATGTAAATGTGCGCCAGTTTTCCAAGACGAATTCTATGCGATCTTAATGACCACGAACTGTATTGTAAAGACCAGGTACAGGGGGCAAAGTATTTGTGTCTGTAAAGACAAGCAAGCTTTTCTTAAGGCCTTGATCTCAGTAAAGTTCAATAAGGCGAGGATTGCATCTAGGCGGTACTCTTAGGACTCCAGGATATAGAGAAACCAAGCGCATGCTCTTAAACGCTTGTAAGAAATCTGCGGCATTTCACCTATGACTGAGCGATAAGAACCTCTGCGAAGCCTGCGGATAAGACAACAACACTGCAGACTACTTCCCTTTCCGCTGTCCTTCGTTTTCTAGGATGAACTGGCAGTTACTTTGGTCCTGATGAGGTAAAAGCCGATGATGTAGGCTCCAAAAAAGCATAGCGTTGAAAACATTCGACAATGCAACAACCTTGAAGGGTACAACCGGCCCAAGATGTAGATCCAATCCAAAACTTTACCATCTACTGCACTGATTAGGTTACATCGCTAAGTGTGTTACCTGCTCCTCGCCTCCCTATTCAAGACTAGCAACCGAAATAGATACCTATGTTCATTTTCTATTTATTCAAAGTCAAGCTCCATTCAAATCGTTATTAGCCAGTCAATATTTTCGTCAACTCCACCAATCTCCCGCCACACTTCCACACTTTTGTCACAAAAAATTTAATCAGTAATTAATATCTTGCCCGTGTCCCCCTCTCCACCACTCATTCCATACAATCCCAATGTCGTATCCTGTCTGACCACATCCATCAACCGTATCCTCCCCATTAACCGACTTCATCACTCAGAACGAACTCCCAGCTATGGCCCACGCCGTGCTGCTCCCAAATCAATTTAAACCTTTTTGAAATTCCAATTCCTCTTCTCCGAACTCCACTAATCCCATGTATTCATCTCCGCTCCGCCCACCAGCAGCGCCAGCTCGTGCGGATGCCCCGGCAAGAAGTCACAAGAGGGACGCGGAAGAAGGACGTCCGCAACGAAACGGAGGACGAATAAAAAGGGAAGTCATCCTAATTGAATTTTTCCCTCATTTATTAATCCGATTTCGATAAAAATGGAAGTCGTTAAAAAATTTCCTCCTCACCGCGTCCGACAGTTAGTCGTGCTCACCAACCGCCGCCCACCCATCTACCGCCCGATTCCCGCACCAGGCTCATCCGGGTCTAATCACATCGGACCAAGAATTAACCAAAGCTAAACGTTTTACGTTATTAATGTTATTTTATTGTTTTACATCCCTGCACGAGCGGGTCTCTGCGCAGGCACACACATACGAGGAGGATGTGGTGCTCCTGCGGCTGATAGCTAGTGCTCGCGCGAACGAGGGTCTTTGGTCAGGATTGGAGGCAGCGATCGAAGGAGGAAATGCCTTAGCGGCAAATAATTTTTTACGACATCAAATTGAGTGTGAAAATTCCCGGGACAAGGTAATGGCTGCGCAAATTTCGATTCACGGTAAATGATTTTTTACGATCGAATTAGGCGTCGGCGAGGAGTTTTCGCCAGGAAGGACCACTCCGCGTGGGAGGAAGTTCTTGCAAATGATGCCACGTCGTGCTTATTAGTTTCTCGCTTAGTGTAATTGAGTTTGCGAGGTTTACTGGTGAGCGGACGATTTCGAAGTTTGAGAATGCCGCCGCCACTGGGAGCGAGAAAGTTTCGGCGTTTTAATGCCAAATCAGTTTGAATTGGTCGGCTGGGGTTGTACACACTCCGAATGACTTTCGCTGAAATTACGATTAATTGGTAAATTAAATGAAGTCGGGCGCGGAATTATTGTTTACATACTTTCATTGCAGATATGGGCTATTGAATGATGAGCGAATAAGGAAGCTGCATTAATCGAGTAGAAGGCTGTTTTTGGGAGCTCCTTTCATGATGGAGTTTCTGAGCCTGTATCCCTGTTACTCTTCAGCATTTGAAAGCGTACGCATTGAACTTCGATTTTAAGTGGGCCTTCTGTTTTTTTTTGTCTGCTTGCATTTCCAATAACAAGGCTATCCAACGAGAATGGTTGGCATTCCTAGAAGCCTTAATCGGTTACTTTAACTGATCAGACTACGAGGAATATCTTCTTCTTTATTATTGATTGCTGCTATTATATGTATTTTCCGTCCGGAATGTCAATATTACAATAATTTCAATATTACATAATTAATTCATAATTCGAATGACATAGATAATTGTTGCAATGAATAAATACGTATTCACTTATAAACTGTAATTCACTGTTATTCAAACTACGATTACGTTCCAATTTGCACTTCATTTCCAATGTGTTACTTTTTCACGATCCCAATCGTATTTTAGAATCGTACGTACACCTTAGTTGCTGTGTAAGTTGAGTGTGTTCAAAATCTGAGTGTGCAATGCCTAGCGTTACTCTTTTTGTTTTTTAATGTGATATTACCCTTTTGTACACTACGCACAATGCAATAATGTACCAACGTCAGAGGCAACCCTTATCAGCTTCTGGATACTATATTGATGGTATAAGTTTGAACGTCATGCATGTGATTGATATATAATAATATGGGTGGGGCTACAGCCCATAGAGGGCCAGGGCTTAGCTTCTCAGCAACCGCTTATGTTGTGCGTGCTATTGTTCTCTCACGAGTCTAAGGGACCTACAGTTTTATGCCGACTCCAAACGACCAAGTTTAAGAAGCTTTTTCTAGACAGGAAATACTCTTTGAGCATTGTCAATGACTCGAAAGAGGTGGGGCCGTGAAAATTATTTTTGGCACTCAGAGCTGGAATCGAACCTACGACATCGAGGTTGGGGTCGACGCACTTACCCACAACGCCACGGGCCACCACATGTGATTGAGGTAAGTCTATAAATGGTCAGAACGTCGCATCGTGAAGCAGCAAACAACGAAAAATGACTACTCGGGGTAGTGGATTTTTAAACTGTACTGTAATTGAATGTCTTTGGCTCTGAAGGCTGTCGATTTTTGGAAGTCGGAAGGCAAATAGAGTTTTGGAAGTAAATAATTTAAAACCCACAACTACCTGTAATGGTGTGGGAAGCTATTGTAGCTAATCTGTTTTTTGTAAAGACAGCAATGGACAAAAACGTCTACATTCAAATACTTAAAGATAATTTGAGAGCTGGTGCAGATAAAACATCTTTATGTGGAGACATTTCGTTGCACTGCTAGCATTCATCCAGCATGGAGAAGGAATGGCAGCAATATAATGCAAAGTGAGTGTTACCCCATCTACTCCCACACCTTCCCCAGACCTAAATCCCATCGAGCACTTCTGGGATATTTTACAGAGAAGCTTCGAGAACATCAGATCCCCAGCAAAATTAGCTAATTTGGAGAAGTCGGTTAAGACATTCCCCAAAGTCACCAGAAAGCTTGTGTCTTCGATGAAAAGTCGTCTAAGAGATCTCATCGTAAAATCCACAACAATATTTGACCATTTTGTGCTGAGGATAAATTCAAGTAACATATATTTATTCTGTGAAGAAGTGTTGTATGGCTTGTTTTATATATTCTCCGTGATAGTAATAATCAGAAAAACATACCAAAAATAAGGCGGGTATGACCTATTTGATCCAACATATAAAATATTAAAAACTACACTCAAATTTATGCGGTGCTGTTGATATAGTAAAAAAAAAACATCATTAATTTTATTGAGTTTGTTGGTGGTCTGACGGTGTGGGTTCGTGCGTTGCTCACACTTATTGCACTTATCGTACTAATTTGAGTGAATACGCTGTGTAAAGTCACTGGAATTAGTAAAAGTAAATCACAATCACTTCATCCAAGGCTAGTAGTAAGAAACAAGGGAGAAAGAAGACATCCTTGTCGTACACCAATTAAAAATTAAGAATATCTTGAAACAGACTTGAAAATTATTACAATCCGTATCTTCGGCTTTCTTCTGAAGCTTAGCTACGTTCTCTTCATTCCATCGCTATTGAAAAACTTCATATTCCCAGATTGTATGCATTATTGGGAGCCAGATGATGGTGGACAGTTTGATGCTGGGTAAACTTAAGAAACTCAGAATATATGTTGTCGTTTATAGGTGCCTTGTTGTTTCCTATATTTTCATGGCATTGTTAACTAGGTCAGCTTTAATTGGGGGACAAGTACAAGTGCTGCGAAGGATAGAGATTGGTCATGTTCATGAAGTGGACTTGACAGTCCGATTCGGTTGTTTTGCACCAGGTGTTAAACAACTGCACAAGCTAAGCTCAACAAACTGCAAAGCCTAGCTTGTGTCACCATCTCCGCGACAATGAGAAGAACCTCTACAACAGCACTAGAAGTCATCAAAAATACTCCACCCCTTTATATACAAATAAAGAAACATGATATGGCTAGGACTCTAATTACGGGCTAATCCACCCTGAAATTCTTAACGAACTGAACAGACATGAAACCTTGAAAATATCTCTTAAACTCTGGTTGAGCGAAAATATTGACACAGCTGTTAGTATATCTATATTCTTTTTGACAGCAAATCTACTCTTCTAGTCCCCAAGAGCTACGAAGTCACCACTAAACTAGTAAGAGACTCCCTAAAACTGTAACACCAGCTGGCAAACACTAACAGAGTCCACTTCATTTGAATACGAGATCACAGCGGTCATACAGGAAACGAACGAGCAGACCTACCAGAGAGAAGGAAAGGGAAGGATTCACATAATCATTTATGGTGCCATCACTATTCTGCGGCTTAGGCGGGTGCTATCTTGAAGCGAACAGTATACCCAAAAATATACTATGTTTCATCACGATGTTAGGCCTAATACGTGAACTCTATATGGGAGAAAACACAATAGGCCCAACTGATGCCGCAGTAATCAGACGATACCTTACTGATTTTCAATTAACTATGTACATTGCTCGCAAGAGCATGTGTAATAAATGAAAGGGTATGTTACCCCTCGATTGGCATGCGTCCATCTAATCGACGTCCGTTAATGTCATGGAAGTTGCTTCGTACTGACTGGGAGGAATACCGTTAATGCGGACATACACTTACAGTTCAGTAGGTCTTAAATGTAGGTACGCATTGACAAGTCCAATTGAAGAGAGTGCTAGAAAGGATACCATAAAGATACGATTGGACACCTCTGCACTTCATTCTATTCATCTACTCCCTTATACAGCCCTTTCCCCTATTCGTTTCTCGAAAGTCACAATCTGCTTCAATCTTAAGTGATTTGATGTCAAATTGAGTGAATTAATACGAACAACCTTCACAGTCCTCTGTTGAGTCGGCAAACGCTGAATCAATTCCACCCCTTCCCCATCCACACTCATTCATGTGGAATATTCCACGCAAAAGAATTAATTGCCGTACCACTTATCTCGCTCCATAATTCCAAGGATCCGTACCTGAAGTTCGTCCTTCAAAGCGAACCATTCTCTGATTAAATCAGCACAAGCAATAACGCTATTTTACTTCCCTTACGCGCACAGTAGACTTTTCACTTTGTCAGCAGTGCCAGTTTGGCCAACACTCGATCGACCCTATCAGCACATCACCCACTTACCGTCACGCCGCTCCGCCAGAAGCGCACTAACTTATCCTTTGTATGCTGAAACATTTATTGGATAGAAGGTGGAGTGCCCACTCCACCTTAGCGAGCGATTATACCAAAACCCTAATAATCAATTCGATTCCCGTACGCTTCATAAAATTATGAAATTCTTCTCCTTTTCGGTTGTACATGAGCTTTGCCTCCTTTTTGTGAGTCTCGAGACGGATGAACGCGGAGGTGGGGCGACAATGTGTATCCTCATGCGCTCAATGATGCCTCACATGGGATAGTAGACTGCTTAAATCGGAAATTGGCAACAGGAAATGGCTTTGGCAAGCATCTAGGCGGGACGTGTTATGAGTACATACATACACGTCCTAGCACACGCACAAGCACACAAACGGTTCGCCTTGAAGGTTAGGGCTATTTGCTGGCAAAGGACATTCATATTCCTTTCACAGAGTCGAGACAAAATCATTTGGGCGGCAGCACTCTCTCGCTCTCTCCCTCACTCAATGCGGATACAATACACAATGCCCTAGTCGGAGAGGCGTCAGCGCCGGCGACGGCTCACACTGCCCCCGCAGGCAACAGCAACGACAACGACGGGTGGAGTCACTCAGAATCCTTACTGAATTCTGTTATCAGAATAATAAACAAAAATATACTTATGTGCGTGAGATTCGGTAAATATTTCCCTTCAACCACTCCGCCCTCCCCACGCGGAGCGTATCCTCCCACGCACACACAGTGGCCCCGATGTCAGCCGATGAAGCGGAATAGGTAATGGATAGGGTGAAGCAAATATAATGAAAGTGCTGATGCCGAATCGAAGGGAAATCAAGGAGGGTATAAGTGAGCGGTGTGGCGATCCCCCCGCTCCGGTAAATGGTAAGCGAAGAAAATTAAACCAAGTGGCGGACGCATAAGACGTGCACCGGGGGATGTGATAAATGATTTTTACCCGAGGGTAGCAATTAGGCGCGTGGGCATATAATTTGTGTTTTCTGTTAGTTATTAACTGTTGCCTGGCGGAGCCGGGACATTGAATGGGGCGGTGAAGTTTTGAAAATTAAATAATTGTTAAATAAATTATTCAGACGATGTGGTGGGCAGACGCCGTAGGAGGCAGTCTTGAAAGAGGTAGCTTTATGCTTGAACCTTCGATTTATTTGTTATTCGTCATGTGAGCTACGTGTGTCCCTCGTAACACTTGTAATGTTCCCTTACAAGGATGGAATCGATGGTTGCTTATCGGTATAGACGAGTGATTAAAAGCGCATAAAAAGAATACAATTCCTCACCACAATAATTTTGCAAACGGTTCGACTGCTGTGTCGGCTGTAGCAGCGTCTTGCTTGAATCAAAGACGGAAATGTTTAATTCGTGTATTTTTGCAAGAGCAAGCGCTTTTAGCGGTGATAAATGGTGGTTAAATTTTAAGGGCCGATGTTGAATTTGAACCCACACCTAAACGTCAAGTTTTTATCTGCATTTCATTTGACATTTATCAATTTCAGGCAAACTCAATTTTAACCATGGAAAGAAACACAATCGAACAACGCGTTGAAGTTAGCAGGCTTATTATGAAAATGGGCGTTCAAATCAAAATGTATATGGTGCACTTCGTGATTAATTATTCGGTCAATTTAATCGTCCAAACGTGCGTACAATCAAAACCGGGTCTGTAGGAGATGTGAAAACACCAGTGCATGCTCGAACAGCTTGTATTGCAGAAAATATTGGTGCTCTTGATAGTGTGGCTGAAAAGCCGTCCACCTCAACTCGTGGTCGTGCCCAACAATTGCACCTCTCAAGCTCGTCGTTGATGAACATTATGCATAAAGACTTGCATTTACATGCTTACAAGGTAGAATTTACTCAAGAACTAAAGCCTCTTGACCATTTCAAGCCTCGGCAATGGTCAGAATGGTGGCAAGAAATGGCAACAGTGGATGATCAATTTTCGAAAAAAATCATCTTCAGTGATAAGACACATTTTCACCTCAGTGGATTCGTCAATACGCAGAATTGCCGCATTTGGGTGAATGATAATCCAAGAGTGATGTCGAAAAACCAATGCACCCACAAAGAGTGACTGTTTGGTGCGGTTTATGGGATGGCACCATCGGGCCCTTCTTTTTTTCAAAATGAGGCCGGTGAGGCAGTTACTATGAATGGTGTTCGCTATCGTGAAGTGATAACAAACTTTTTATGGACCGAATTGGAAGATATGAATGTGGACGATATGTGGTTACAACAGGACGGTGCCACTTGCCACACAGCTAACGTAACAATGGCTCTTTTGCGCGACAAATTCAATGGCCGCCAAGATAATGTGATTTGACACCGTTGGATTTTTTTCCCTTGGGTTATTTGAAAGAAAAGGTGTACGTCGATAAGCCAGCAATAATTCAAGAGCTAAAGGATGAGATAATTCGACACATTAACGGCATAGAAATTATGCTTCAGCGTCATGCTTCAGCCATTTGGCCGATATGTTGTTCCATACATAATTGAACCATACCAATATTGTAATAAAAAGAAATGAGCATCATTTCCTAAATAATTTGTGTTTTATTCAATATCAACATGGGAACTAAACATTTAACCACCCTTTATAATTATAACGATTAAATAGTTCTTTATGCCATTCTTTGTTTCGGCGATCATCTTTTTCATTTGCAATATTTCACTATTTAACAACAGTAGATCTCAGACTGCGATTGCGGAAAAATCGCAATTTTGTTCAACATTTGAAACATTATTCTTACGCCTCAACGAAATCTAAAATAAACCTAAATGGTCCTGTATTGGACATACACTAGCCACACAGTTATATCACAAGACAGTCTCTTCGTTTGAATCAAAAAGCCCTGAGTTTTAGCTAAACCTTGCCGATGGACAGTTGAGGAAGAACTTTTATGTGCGCAGTATACATGGAACGACATCTCAAGAGATTCACCAAAAAGAGTCATATTTAGAGATATCCTGAAGACTGTATGTTCTATAAGGGAGGAACGATTAGAGGAAGGAGAATGCCGGGCACAATAAAAAAATTGTTTTGCAAGGGGCGCAATGGAGCCCCATACTGCGTACTGTGAAGTAAATGAGTCCATTTTTTTACTCAGTAGTCCGTCGGTGGGTTAGCGCAGCATGAATTTAGAAATAAATTATCTTTTCGTGTAGCGACTCCGACTGACTGGAACCACCAACGACAATGTAAACATTTGAATCAACAAGACATTGCAACCACGCACACAGCACGAGCTACAATGGGTATTGTAAAGGAAGCGTTTTCTAGTGATGGCGCGTGATGTTGTGTGTATTTGCGTCGTCCGCAATGCACCTGGACCTCGACGTAATACCTTCGATATCTGGTCTTAACGACTACAAATACTTTTCATGGCCCACCTTTTTCGAGTCACTGACAGTTCTCAACGAGTATTTCATGCCTGGAAAAAGCTTCTCAAACTTGGCCTTCGGAATTGAATTCTAGGGGATGCCAACAAAATACAGAAAATCGCAATAATTAAGCAGAATATTCGTCAGGAATTCGAACTGTTTTCACCGGATATGTGAGCACAAGTGTATACATATCAACGTTGGCTGCAATTACTTGACGAATATCATCTAATTCATTCAACAGGAAAAAATGTAGAGCTCCAAATTAAGATTTCAATCAATGCAAATCGTCTAGTCAAAAACGAATTGAATAATTTTGCTTCACCTTGCAGTTGTGACGAATTAGTGCGTCCTCCTCTCTGACTTCATATCTGAAAGGAGCTGCATGCACCAACATCCTCCACTCATTTCCTGATTTAAATCGTTGATCGTAGACAAGACACTAAGAGCCAGTGCAACCATCATAACTATAAACATTTACCTCCACCATCGCTCTAAGGGCACAAATCCACACCAATATCAATTTCTACAGAAGGAACAACTTCTACTTGGCAACCACAGGATTGAAGGCTAAACAAAAGCGTTTACAGCGTTAAGGTTATTCCTGATCCTTCGTAATCGCACTTCGAAGGTCTCATTTTCAATCGCTTCTCAACTATAACCGCACGAAGTGATTCATCGACCTAGAAGGGAGGTGGCCCGTAAGCCGAAAGCTCTGTGTAAAAGTAAGTTCCGGTAGAGCAAGGCTCTGCACAAAGTATAGCTAATTATCAGCACTCTGAAGCAATTTTCTACTAAAGTTTCGCTCACAATCCGTCAGCAGCAACGCATCCCGACTTACTGCGATCTTGGCGAACCCAGCACAAGTTGCGAGAACTCCATCCGTTGGCAGGGTAATTAAGTAGAAATGCAATCAGAACAAGGCTAAGCGGCACAAAAACCAAAACACAAAAAAAAACCGAACGAACTTTCAGGTGGCTCCTTCGCGCCACACCCAACGGTCGCCTGTTTTGGGCTTTGTTGGCTTCTCGACATCAGAGTCCAAGGCTTTGTGTATAGTTCAAGCCGTTTACTGGGGCGGAAAATCACACCAGCACTGGGGATAAGCATAACCACAGCCCACTTGGGCTGAAGAACTTTCATTGTTCCGTTCATTCCTCACTCGGCAACCCACTCCCGGCCAGCGAGCGAGTCGGCCCACCACAAAGGAGTCAGGGATGTGTGTGAGGTGACGCGGACGTTGATGACTGCGGCCGTCATGTACTACAAGCGCCGTGGAATTGTTAATCACAACTTTGTTTATAATTCTCGCACGGATGATGTAGCCGGGCCGCATAAACGCTTCGCATTGAGGAAACTTTTGTGCGCTCCTTGAGTGGCTTGTAGTTTGTTTGTATGGGGAAAATTGAAAACATGTTTCCCTCTCGACAGAGTCGTGCGGCTCACTCAAGCGCTCTCTGGGATAGTGAAAGTTGTTTTTTGAAAGTTATTGTGGCCCGCCAGAGGAGGAGTGGTTACGGTGTGGTGGCGCCGGGCGCGGCCCTTAAAGATGGTACAGATAGACGCTGCTGTGCCGCCAGTGTGGGCGACGGAGGACGATGGCTGATGTTTTCCTTTTCTCTGCGAAAGTTTGTTGTTTGAATATTTGGCAGTTAATTGTTTCTATGTCGAAATGGCAACATTGTTTCAATGGGCTTAGAGTCAAGCAGGTAGAAAATTGCGTTTTAATGGTATTTGGGCGATGCTTTGCAAATTTTGTTTGCCCACGAGGAGCGGAATGGCAATGGATTTGTATTCCAGAGACAGAGACGGAGTTTTCCCTTTGGTGGAAAGTTGGCGAATTTCAATTGAAAACTCTTACGAAAAAATTTCTTTGAATCCATTGTGGCAAAGGGACAGAATGAGGAATTTTTGTCGAGGTTCTCCTTCCGCTTCTTTGAGTTATTTGTAAGTGTGGTTGTACTAAGGGGAATAGGTGGAATGAAAAACACTTTGAGACACGGTGGTACCTTTGGACTGTAAGCCCAAAACTGCGCAGGTCGTGTATGTGGTTACCTCTATGTGTTCTCGGCGAACTTAATGTGAAGCAAGGTTTAGGAAGGCCAGTGTGATGGTTGACCATGATTTCATTCGGAGGCCAAAGGGTCCCGTGCGAATCACTTCTCTTGCTGGTTGAAACCACCCCGTTCTTTTTATGAATTTGAATAACTCCGATATTTTCGCACTCGCTATACTCACAGTCTCTGTGAAGAATTTGGCCATCCGAAGCTAGGCGGCGATTCTGGAGAGCTAGGTGGGCAGTGGCAAGGCAGATGTTGGATCGTCTCGGTTTCTTACTCGTCACTGCAGCTCTGGCAGAGATTGCTGGATTCCTGGTTCCGTTCGGGATTATTGTTTCGATCCGACAATATCCTAACCTCCAAACTTCCGACGATCACACTGATTGCGATTCAGTCCAACGCCAGAATCTTATTTGTTTTGTCGATATTAAGCTATAGCCATGCTGATCTTGTCGTTTGACCGTCGATTCTTGCAAGCCAAGACGAGTTGTCTTCTTTTATGGTTGTGTGGTACATTATCCGGTGTAATGCAGAGGTCGGTTTTTCCAGCGACATCTGCTTCGCTGATGTGTGGCCTTTCCGTCCGCTCTATTCCTTCCGATAGAGCTGTGGTCCAGGACCCAACAGAGTCTTACCTTGCGGTGCCTGATGGACCTAATAACAGCCTTTGGTTTCGTTGTACAGGATCCTATTGACTTCAGTGCAGCCTGGCTGTCTACAAATATGGTGATATCCGACGATGGAATATAGGTTTTTGCAAGTGTTTGGCGTTTTTGTCTCTTGTCAGGAACTTTGCTTGGAAGATGCTTCAAATATCAGGCAGTCTGAATGATTTCTGATAAAGAGTACAAAAGACGAAGTACTTGTCCGTCTATTCATCTAGTCAAGGAAGTCCATTGCCTGCCACACGTGTTAGGCTGTGTATGATATTTTTGCGAAGGTGGATGGAAATGCCCCGTGGCGTTGTGGGTATGTGCGTCGATCCCAAACTCGACGTCGTAGGTTCGATTCCTGCTCTGCGCGGCTAAAACAAAGCCACTCGGATTCGGCATAAAACTGTAGGTCCCTTCCACTCGTGAGAAAACAATAGCACGCACAACGCGAGTGGTTGATGATAAGCTAGGACCTGGCTTACTACGGCCTGTAGCGCCACCCATATTATATTATATTCTGGAAATCCTCGGCAGACACTATGGAATTCTTACACAGTAAGACACAGCTTATATAACATATTTACACTACAACCAAGATTCACACTTATCCAGCAGTCTTACATTCTTGTTTGAGACGATTCACCACGGAGGTTTCTTGCAAATACCGCAGCTAAGGGTGGAATTGATTCATCCGTACGTACGTAGGTTAAGGGGTTTGGTATGAGATTGATAATGCTTGCGAGTTGTATTGCGCCCTGTGAGGGGATGGTGCTTGGAATGGTATACTTTCAAGGTAAGGCGCATTTTTAGGGTTTTACTTGAAAAGAACCAGCATTCTTGAAAGATTAGAGAGCGAATTAAAAGAACGAAAATCATTTTAGGATGCCTGGTTCGTTTTTCAAACAACTCTTTGACCGCCACGTTTTACGAGCCTCTGCCACAAAACAAGTTCACCCAGCCTTACTGAAGAGTAAGAAAATCCACTACTGCCTTATGTGTACATAAGCAGGAAAGTCATTGGATATAGATGGGGGCTTCAAGCTTATTTACAAACATTGGCTCCTTAGCTGTCATTCTCTTCTGTGCTGTCCAACACTAAACGGCACTCGCTCCAACAAACTGAGGTAGGTACGAAGACAAGCCTGCGTCTGCATCAGCGGAGCCCCCAAAACCAATCCCATCGATGAACTTGAAATTCTCCTGAACCCCCTGCTCTTTGGTAAGCAAACAGCAACCAACTGCGCGATTGGTTTAAGGGCTTGTTCTAAACGGTGTGATTATACCTATGGACGCTGGATAGAAGGACGACAGCGGTTCGTGAGATCTACGAACTTAAAAGAAGGGAAGAGCACCGGCTTCTCAAAAAGAAAAAGAAGGAGCATGAGAAGCGCGGATATGGAGAGGTGGTACGGCAGAAATAATGTCCGAAAGTTTTACCAATGGGTGATACAACTATCAAAAGGGTACAAACATCGGACAGAAGCCTGTCGGAACGTAGAGTGACAACTCGTAGTAGAGTCGCAGTCGATACTGAGAATCTGGCAAGATCACTTCTGCAGGCTATTTAACGGAATAGGATACCAATGCCGTTGTCAGGCTCCACGCAAAAGACGACCACGAAGAGAATGTCGTCAACCCGATCTAAACGAAATCAAGGTAGCGATATCGAGACTAAAGTCGAACAAAGCTGTTGGTGCAGACGGACTATCTACAGAATTCTTTAAGGCACCTGGAGATGAGCTGGTAGGGCCAACTATCGGGGAGGATGAGTCTCCTTAATATCCCCTACAAGATCTTCTCTGCCATTCTTTTGACATTCCTGCCAAACTCGTCGGGTTGTGCACAATGACGATGGAGAACTTGCGCTGCTCCATCAGAGAGACCTTCAATGTCAAAAAAGTTTAGGCAAGGCGACTCGCTGTCATGTGATTTTTTCAACATTGACCAAAAGTCCGTGCAATTGCTAGCATACGCGGACGACATTGACGTGACTGGCCGAACTCAGCGTACCGTCAAGGAAGCGTCTGATTGTATTGAAATGGAGGCGGCAAAAATGGGTTTAGCTGTGAACGAGGGCAAAACAAGGTATATGCTGTCTTCAAGAAAGGACTCACAACATCGACGACTCGGTCAGAACGTCACCATATTCAGCTTCGAGGTAGTAAAGGAGTTCATCTAACTTGGCTCCTCTCTCGAAAGACCAAGCTAACGCTATAGAATACCTTGATTATCGCTGTCCTGCTGTATGGCGCGGAAGTTTGGACTATCTCAAGAGCGGATGAAGACGCACTTGGTCTCTTCGAGAGAAAGGTTCTGCGTTCTATCTTTGGCCCTGTTGGCGTTGAAGGTTGCTGGAGAAGAAGATTCAACCACGAACTGTACGGGCTGTACAGCGAGTACATACATACCAGAGTCTAGCCAGGCGTCTACGAATTCAACGCCTAGGATGGCTAGAGCATGTAGTGCGCATGGACAACACTGCTCCAGCCCGATGAGTCCTCGACGAACAAGTTTGACAACGCAATAGAGGATGACCACGAAGCCATTCAGGAGTCATTCAGGCGTATAATAGGTCCAGGTCGAAACTGGCTAACATTTGCCGGTGTGCAAGGTGTGCAAAGGAAGGAACCTTTGAAAATGGAACACAACATTGACCCCTTATAGCGTTGCTATATGTTAGGTTAGTGCGCTGCCAGCACACTTCTTGGTCCATCGGGATTCCCATGGCCAGACAGCTACTACTGATCAACAATTGCAGTGATACTCAACATAATCAAAGGGCAGACGCTCAACCAACAGCGCCATCTATCTGTCAGAATTCCCACTAAGTACTTAAGCATTTCTCATCGTAGACCGCACATAGCTTGACAGACATTCCCCAAGACCCTGAATTATTTCATACTGATCTCGCTTGACTGACGGCAACTTAGAGCTGAAAGGAACGTATTTATTTCTCTACCCTCAGCTCATTCGGTGACAATCTCTGAGATTTGCCAGTACTTCCGCTTGAATAAAACATGAAATCTTCACCAAAGTTCTCAAATACGCGATATAGCTACCCATTCAAAGTGACTCACTTATGGGGTGTCACCTCAAATCCAATGCTGAATGCGACCAGCAACAAGTCACCCAAAGTCACCCCTAAGTACCGAGAAAAAAGGATGAAACAAGATTGAGACGTCTTATAAAAATTAATTCACGGATCCTTCGATCCGATACGGGATATGGGGGGATGACTGACAGGAACGATGAGCAGAGAATGTGGAGAAGGACACGGATTTCTACCTCCCCCCGACACCAAATTCGACAGAGCAGATACACAGATTCCATCACACAACAAACCTGAATTAGAGTGTCAAGCTCTCAACGCCAATGAACACCACACTTCCACCCTCCGCATGGCCTGGATGACTGGCTGACGATGACAACGGCAAACAACAGCAGCAACAACAACAACAACAACGATGAGCATGACGATGGTAATGGCGATGTCGATGTCGACGTCGATTCCGATGACGATGACATTATTCGCAATATTTTTGCCAAGGGTACGCAGATGACTCCGAGTGGATGGCAAAAAGAATTTTCAATCTTCTGCTCCTTCGTATTCATTATTCGGTTCTCGTAATCCGTGCGCGAGTTTATCTTCTACTCCATTTTACTTAAATGCGAATTGAACACTTGACTCTGCATTGAATAGCGAAATCGAACGTATTCAACATGTACTATATAGAGACCCCACTGTCACCCGGCGACGGTTGTAGCCATCGCACAGCCAGAAGTCGTTGGCTCGTCGTCGCTGATCCGACGCTGCTGGTCGGATGGCAGGAGTCGAGGATGCGACTCAGATGCTCGGGCCCGTATTTCCGGCACGGCTAAAGTACAGTCTTCCTCTTCTTTTTTTCCCATCATTCTCCTCTCGGGGTTTCTCTCGAATTCGCGTTCATCTCTGATTTTTCAATTTGGCAACTGGGCGAGGGCGTTTGGTGTGGCGCGGACGGGCGGCAGGCCGATAGGTGGGTGAATGGTTTTTCCGCGAAACTTTGGCGTGAAGTTTTTCTGCTTCTGATTTTTCAATGCATAAATAAATATTGAGTAAGTGACTTTTTTTGTGGTCCAAAGGGGTTGATGGTCCCCTTTTTTTCGGAGGAAACAAGAGAGTGTGGATGCCGCTGGCGGGTGTGGAGCGAGAGGGTTATCTTTTGCGGATGTAGTCATATTCGAGTTTGGTATGCGGCTTGCCAGAGGGTATTGTAAACACTGGGCTAATGTATTTCACGCCATAAACACAAGCGCCATTGTGGCGGTGTTTCGGGCAAGTCGGCAGAGGCGCTGAATGGAAATCGAAGCGTTTTCCGGGACAACTGATCAAATCGCTTGTGTGGTTCTCTGACACCCTATTGTCCTTAGGGACGGCATAGAGTACAACGCTGCGACTGTACGTGTGGACTTTTGACTAAAGTGTGCGTTGTGGTAGTCAGTTGGACGATTGAAGGGTTGATTGTGGTCGGGGAGTGACTACCAGAAATGGGAATGACACTATTTGCGTTTCCGGCCGTTTGAGTGACAGCTCATTAACCATATCAGAATTAGAACGGACTTATGCACATGTTTGTGTGCAGCAAGCAATTATGCCTAGGGGCTGCTGAGCCCTGACACGATGGGAAATCTATTTTCCGCATTTCGGTTTGTTTCCGCATTTGCAGGCTTTCGAATGATGAATAATTTGATGCGGAGAGTGGGAAGTTCGGGCTGAGTCATGCTGCTAGGGGGAATGCAATTCTTCGTAGACCGACATCCCAAACACTTCATTGATGTAAGACAGTTTACAAGATTACATGTCATACATACATACTAAGTGTTCCTTCAAGCTGCCTCCAATCAGTGTTGCCGATTAAAATTTGACAAATCCGCAAACAAAAGTATCTTGGTTTGACGTCTTTGTTGGACGGTGGAAGGTGGAAACCCAGACTTGTAAGTTTTACTAGTCAATTAAGAGATGACATTTTTTGTAAGTTTCTGACGAATTGATTTATGTACGAAATGTGTGACAAAGATAGTACACGAATTTAGAAAAATAAATAAAACAAAAAGAAAAAATATAAAGCATGGTCTCCTATCACACATATCCCGTCAAACATCAGGCAAAGGCATACGTTTGAGGACACTTGTCAAATGAGGATTTGGCAATTTGTTCATGTTTAGAAAAAACCCACCATGGTCAACATATATAAGAAGGCCCTATTGTCATCTGCCCAAAGGTGATTTAAAAGGAATGAGAATTGGTTACTGCAAGAAGATAATGGCCTGAAACATCGCAGTCGTTTGTGCAATGTCTTAGATTGCCCATCACAATCGCCGGTTGCAAATCCCACTGAAAATGTTTGGGCATTCATAAAGCTAAAGCTCCAAGGAAAAAAGATCTCGACGGTCATGAAAATTACGAGTTTTATGGAGCCTCAAGATTATTCTATAAGATTAGTAGCCTTGAAGACACTAAGCAATTATGGATAATGGAGTTGACAACATATTATTGAAAAGCATTCAAGTAAATAAACAAAATAAATCAGCACAATTGATTGTTTTTATTGTTATAAGTTCTTCTTTAATTTTAGTCGTGTACGATGTTGTCAAACAGACTGAAAATCAATCGAATTATATTTTCGTAGTTTCCGTGACCTGATTCTATTCATTCTCTACAGTGAATTTACGAAAATCATCGAATGTGTAGAATCTGACTGCTGATTGACGTTCCGAACGCATTTGTAGTTCAGTTTTTTTTTCGGATATCATCGTGAGTTGATAATTAAAATCGATTTCAAGAATTCTCGGATGCTGATTTTTGCTCTTCAAATTCCTCAGCGAATTGGCGATCACCGTCAATAATAACATTTACATTCGTGTGTGAGCAGCTGGTTCAATTGGATTGGAGATTGAGATTCGGATTGCTGCTTGACATCTAATAGATTCGAATGCGTTTTTCACGTCGTTTCCGTATCTGCAGCAATGTCTTTGAAAGCACATGCTCTCTGAATAAGCAAATAAGCCGATCTACACCTCTAGTAGGGAAGAAAAGAGCATTAAGAGCGTGAAAAGCAGATGAGGAATGATCCTTAAAATTGGACAACTTTTGAATTCTGAAATTATCATATTTGAACGTAAAATGTCTCGCAAGATACGCTTAGAAGCGATTTAGAGAAAACGCGAAAATCCGTCGACTCCCATGGGTTGGCCACATTGGGCGCATGGACACCAACGCTATAGCAAATCGGGTCTTCGTGGACCGTCCACTTATCAATAATAAGCTCTCTTACATCGGCTATGACTTGATCTCTATACCGGTCCTTCTCGCCTTCTCGAAACAGGAGACTCGAATTCGAAGATCCGATTTGCTATAGCGTTGGTGTCCATGCGCCCAATGTGGCCAACCCATGGGAGTCGACGGATTTTCGCGTTTTCTCTAAATCGCTTCTAAGCGTATCTTGCGAGACATTTTACGTTCAAATATGATAATTTCAGAATTCAAAAGTTGTCCAATTTTAAGGATCATTCCTCATCTGCTTTTCACGCTCTTAATGCTCTTTTCTTCCCTACTAGAGGTGTAGATCGGCTTATTTGCTTATTCAGAGAGCATGTGCTTTCAAAGACATTGCTGCAGATACGGAAACGACGTGAAAAACGCATTCGAATCTATTAGATGTCAAGCAGCAATCCGAATCTCAATCTCCAATCCAATTGAACCAGCTGCTCACACACGAATGTAAATGTTATTATTGACGGTGATCGCCAATTCGCTGAGGAATTTGAAGAGCAAAAATCAGCATCCGAGAATTCTTGAAATCGATTTTAATTATCAACTCACGATGATATCCGAAAAAAAAACTGAACTACAAATGCGTTCGGAACGTCAATCAGCAGTCAGATTCTACACATTCGATGATTTTCGTAAATTCACTGTAGAGAATGAATAGAATCAGGTCACGGAAACTACGAAAATATAATTCGATTGATTTTCAGTCTGTTTGACAACATCGTACACGACTAAAATTAAAGAAGAACTTATAACAATAAAAACAATCAATTGTGCTGATTTATTTTGTTTATTTACTTGAATGCTTTTCAATAATATGTTGTCAACTCCATTATCCATAATTGAAAGGACCGTCAGCGATGGAAGGCAGCAATTCCATTGGCCGCCGGCCGTGGGCTACATTTTTTCGATGAACTTGAGTAAATATTTTTGGAAACGGAAGCCAGTTGTCGCTATACTTCCACCGATTTGACAGTTGCAAGTCACTTCCTCAAGAATGTATTTCATTTGGTTAACTAATAATTATCAGACTGTGTAGAGATTGATTGGGGTTCGTTTGGAACTGTGTTCTGCAATACTGAGCACTCTTCAAGTTCTAAACTCAGTTGCTCAACAAGGATGTGACAGTTTTATTTGAAGAGTTCGATATTGATTTCACTTCCAACAAATAGTTGTTTTTTTGCGTTTGCCGTTTCATAATAATCTCCTTGACTACTACAACTGTAATTGATTTCAATACAATTAAAACCCTGCATGAATTCGGTCATTTCTCGTGGAAAAATCAGAATTTATATTTCTCCTCCAATATGAGTAATCTCTGTTTACTAGGAAACTATATATATCCTCATGCCGTGAAAGGGACCCTGAACATCGGTCAATTAGATGCCAGTTTTTTTTATAGTATGGGTTGAAATGAGTGTAGACAAATCAGAAATGTTATTTTTGTTGCTCCCATCGCATTCCGCGAACCACGGCCAGTAGGTAACAGGCGGTCAGGGGGAACATCGAATGTTTGTATGCGCCCATGGCTCAAGCCTTTGTTGGGGCGCCATTCGGGGCAATATGATTTGACTGTAATTATTAAACTCAGTCTGATTCTAATATGAAAGCAATTTCAATTAAAAACGTTTCACTAGAACAATTTTCTGCGAATGAAAGTAATTTTTTTGAGAACTTCCTATTTATTTGATAACGACTAGTCGCAGTCGTCTAGGCAACTAAATTTGTTGTGCATTAGATAAATGTCAACCACCGTTTCCGGGGAACGCCCCGAGTCTACTCTAGGGTTCAGTGATATATAGGCAACCTTGTTAGATTCAGTGGGTGGTTCCTAAAAACGCCGAGGAGTAGGGACTATGTTGCTTGCATAGCAGGCGTTACATATATCGCTATTCTCATGGAAAATACCTATGAGCCTGGACAACTCTTTTTCTTGAGCCCAAAGAAGAAGCGATTGGCTTCTTCGAGGTAGGAGGAAGTCTTCGCTATGGACAGATGTCCATAGCAGATGCCAACTGCGTGATAGCAATAATTTCGGGCAGTCATGCCGCTATCCTGGCACTTGCCTTCTACATCTTCAAATCAATCTAGATAGATAGGATAGAAGGGAATGAAATAGCTAGCTTCCACTAAGAAAGGTGCATCGAAACCGTATACAGGCCTAGAAGCATATTGTGCTGTAGATCATGTCCTCAGGAAGGAGTTCAGAGAACTAGGAAGCAGGAATCCGACAGAGGAAGAAACCTCTTAGCATAAAGTAGGCTTGGTTTAACACAGCTGAAAGAGGCTTGAGGCATATATCAGAATCAGCAAGAACAACCGTCGAATCCTGACAGGGCACTACCAACTCAGGGAGCACCTAAAAAAACTAGGAGCATTAGAAAAATGTCTCTGCAGATTAACTAACAAAATGGAATTTTGTGAGGCACTGATATCTGGGCATCTATCATAGGAAGAAGTGAAGTCACTGCAAACCAACTCTCATGCTCAGATTCCTAAAGGAAATTGGCTTAGATAGTACAGTAAAGAACCAATCCCCTCCACCATTTCACAACAGGAGCCTAAAGCCCTCAATACGTCTCTGAATAGAAATGTATGTGAGGGAAGCTCTTAAGTAAGCTGAGGTTTGAAAGGGTACACAATGGATCTTAAGGTTGCGGTGCAAATAGGAAATTCATTCGACACATGGCATGTCCGTCAATGTTTTCAAGAAACCGAACTTATCGCAACAATCCTCGCTTAACATTTATCACTGCCGTAGTACACACATAACTCACATAGATGTCACTACTATCGCCGCACATACACGCAAAATCACTTAAATTACAAACTATCATGGCTTTATTAACCACCCGCCATTACACAGCAGCACTGCAGTCGGGCAAGCGAGATGAAGAAAGGAATCACTGACTCCAGTCGACATCGTCATCGAATCACCATCAGCCGGCGAGTTGATACGAGACCGCCATCTGCTGCACAAAGTTAATAAACGAATTCAATGGCATTGTTCGCTTCTCTTATGTTCGTGCTCCTTAACTGTTTTTATTTCCATCATCCTCATCCGTTTCAGAATGCTTTTTCTGTGTTGGAGCCCTTTCAGCAGGGGACGATCGAGGGTGTGAAGCGGCAGCATGACGCTGCATACGGGCGAAGGACCAATAATAACTGTCACTCGTTCGAAAGAAGAAAAATCCTGATTTGAATAATAACACGGCGGAGAACGAGCGAACGAAGAAAAAAAAAACGAAAAAAATAAACTGTCGATGCGCCGAGAACAGAGCTTCTGTAAGGACGAAGTGGGTGTACATCCTTTTTACACTTTTTGAATTAAATTCCACAATCAGTTTTTTCGTCCTTCCGTTTCTTCGGCGGCGCAGAGTCGTCGTCCCTTTCTGGGCGCCATCTTTCGGTCAGAATAAATCTTCATTTTCATTACTGCATTAGCATTGACGGCGTTATCCACGTTCGTCGCTGTCGTTGTCCTGACGACGCGATGGGGTGAATCCTTTCAATTTCAATTCCTAATTGAATCAATAACGATTCATTTCGATAACACCGTTTGCTGCGGAGCGCGGAATGGTTCAAAAGGACGAGCCCAAAAAGGAGGGAGCAAAGGAAAAAACGAGTGGGTGACTGGGGCAAAGGAGGCAAAGGAAAACAGGACGAAATGAATTGTACTGTGTGCTTACATTTCGAACAGACGTCGATGCTGATACAACATCTGTGCGGTGGATGGAGATGATGGCGACGGCGACGACCAGGACACGACGGGATTTCTAGGATCTTCTTCAAACAATCAGTGGAGACGGATGTGGAGCGGGGTGTCCTGGTGTGGTAAATAGGATGTGAATTGAAAATGGTTGCCACGTTTCCTCAACGTTCAATTGATGTGGCAATTGTATGTGTCCTTTGCGGTGCGGCAAGACCAAAATAACATGTGGAGGCGCCTCGCCGCACCGCGCCGCTCCGAGTGGTGTGCATGTATCCACCGACTTGAGCCAGGGTCTATACATTTTGGCACGTGGTAGTTAGTTCGCTTGATTTCGTTGTTTTTTTCCCTCCTTTTCCTCATTCCATTCGGAAGCGTTGCGTTGGCAGGTGGTGCTGCCGACTGCTGGGGAGGGTTGCCCCAGCCGGAGAATACTTGGCGAATGATTGATTAGAGATAAATCGGAAGCGATTTTGGTCTTAGGCAATGAGTGTTACCAGGAATAACCTTGCTCCGGGCTCGGTGGGCTGGG
Source organism: Eristalis arbustorum (assembly GCA_916610145.1). Classification (NCBI taxonomy): domain Eukaryota; kingdom Metazoa; phylum Arthropoda; class Insecta; order Diptera; family Syrphidae; genus Eristalis; species Eristalis arbustorum. Next base: position 104,506,356 of record OU744316.1, on the reverse strand, counting down.
CGTGTGGGTGGGTGTCTGTGTGTGCTATTGATGTCAAATTTGGATGAAATTGCGAATTAGGACCGTGATAAGGCTGAAAGGAATCAATGCGATGTGTGTCTGTGTCTGGGTGCCGATGTAGTTTGGTGAACTATTCGGGACATTGCCTGGATGGCTCATGTGCGCCATTTGAATGGTGGAGGATATCAAAGGCAATTAATTATGATTCGGATAGTGTTATGGGCAACTGAGTATGGTTTTGGGTCGCGCATCTGTTGGCGAAGTCCATAAAGTATGTAATTGATGTTTTACGTAAGCAAGAATTATATTAATAAAAGCGAGTGCGAATACAACAAGCTGATTTGGTGGTACGGCATGGATCTCATTTCAGAGAGTAGCAAGATTCACTTCGACATGCTGACGTAGCTACTCAGTGTTATCGCATGTTGTGGCGGATTCCATTTAACAAAGTCGAACAGATGCTGGGATCACATCATTGTTCACTGTATTTCATTGGTGTGTACGCCAAGCGCTTGGATCAGAACAGGCTTCATTGTCATCTTAGTCTGGGTTGTAATCAGAAATGCGGTTGATCTGAAACATGTTCTCTGCCGAATGAGATCGTAGAAATGATAGCTTACATTTGACTCTTGTGACAAACTCAAGAAAATACGGAACAACCTGATGTTTTGTTTTAAGTTTGTATATTTCTTAGCCACTCTGGCGAAACGCAACGAGTGCTCAACAGTGCAAGCCTTTTAAAGATCCTCACCGGAATTCATCAGTTGATAAAAGGAATCTTTCACAGTAGCTGTTGCATTGTCAGAATTACGGACTTGTGGTATAGTAGTCAGTGAGCCACATCCGTTTGTCTGCTGTTGTAATACACAATAATACATACTTACATAATCAGCATTGAAGACTTATCTGCACAGTAATGTGAAACCACGCCGATTAACTGCTCCTAATCTTGACACCAGGTGGTGCTTAATACAAAGCAGAAGGGTTATTTAGTTCCGCTCAGATTTTTGAAAAATTAGGCCTCTGGATGTGAGTACCTACGATTTGTCAGAGTGCTACAGCAGCATAGGAGCTGATTTATGAATTTCACTTTCTCTTCCTCTTCCCCTCTTTACGTTTTCTGAGGCGTACCTTAAATACGACTCCATCAGGAAGCCTACCGCTTGGAAGACCCAGGACGAGGTGGTTGAACCAAGTCGAAAAACTCGTTTGGTTTCCCCTGAGCATAAATCCTGATGAGTTAGAGTCGATAATGGAGATGCTGATGATGATACTCTTTTCATCCCTGACGGTAAGAGACACGGATCCTCCGGTCGTGAAACTCCACTTCGACTATGTGGTAAGAGTCATGGGAATGAATCAAGAAAGAATCCGAATATAGTGCTTTCTCAAATGCTGGTTAACGGTGGAAAATGTATCCGAGAATGGGAAAAAACTTAGCATCGAAATGTGATTCTAATCTTAGAGTTCCGCTAGACGGGCAGCACATCCACCTAAGTTCCACACACTGTTGGAGAAAACAAGACATAGATTCTCCAACCAATTTATAGATGAAGCCAAGGCGTTACAATGCAGCACATATTACAGCAAATTGAACCACAATTTACAAGACAGAACATATTTCATGGCAAGTTTCACAACGGATATGATACGCAACATCTTTAAAATAAGAGGTGAACTGATAAGTTTAAACTTTGTACTGCATCGCCCATAACTCCCTATTTTGTGCAACCCTTGCAAGCTTCAGCAACGAGAGGATGTATTCCACTTTATCGCTATATGTCTCATTCTTATAGACTCCACTTCTTTGGAGCACCGGTACTCTCGCTTGAAGAAGCGGTAAGCATATTAAACGGTGACCGAGGCTGGAATCTATTGTACAAGTATGCGATAAACGATCTGCGCTATAGAAAATGTATTATGAACGAATCATTCAACTACAGACATTCAAACATTTTCAATCATACTTCTTCCCTGCTGAGTCGAACTATCGACTAGAACCAAACCATATACGTGAACAATCTGCCAGGCAAATATTTTGGCAATGTGTGTATGCAGACACAAAATTCACTCACAGAACTTATACATACAAATTCTCGTTCAGGGTAGCTACAAATGCCATTTGACTCAGTCCAACCAGCCATACAAGTAAAAACAATTCAAGGTGTTTTTTTAATTCAATTGGATGAATGAACGATTGTTGACTATCGCATAAATTAATAGTTTGCAGCTATCGAATAACATAAAGATTTTTATTCGATAGTTCCCATCACTAGTTGCAATGAACCCATTACGAGGTACGATAAACACATTCAATGATCAATGAAATTTATTTTGTTTTGTCACGAATAGATTTTAAAAAGTTCGTTTTTTACATTGTTTTTTGATTAATATTGCTTATTGGAAGTAATATGTGAATAGTCTGTAAAATATCCTTAGCCGCGCAGTATATCTACTGTGTAAAGCGGTTCTGAGAGTTGACACTAAGAGAACTTAGTGTTGGTCTGCGATTTAAAAAAATCTGGAAATATACTAACCTACTAACCAACCAACTCTCCGTATTACTGAAACAACATGAGCTTTAAAACTTTCCTGAAAAGTAGTGTTCAAGTAGACAGAGTCTTCGAAGTTTAAAGAATTAATTCATGGCAAGCATAAGCACGAACTTAGCTTTGTCAACGTGATATTATACTGATTTCTCATAGTACCAGCTGATTCTTACTCCCAGTTACTTGAATTCCGGTCTTGACCTTGTGGGTTGATGTCGCAATTTTACTTAACTTGCCCGACACCAGATTCACTCTGAACATAGTAATATAAGAATTCCCTCAGACTTTTTGCTCGAATTGACATACTGTGCAGCAACCCTTTCTTCTGCAAGGACCCGTTCCTGAAAATAGTTCCACAGAAATACTTCATATCTGCAACGTGAATGCAAATAATTGAATAACTTTCACTCGAATGCCACACACATACACCCGTCCTTCAACATGGTCTTCGGACACACTTTACAACCCCTTAGCTGCGAATCCTCCTTCACAAGTGCTAGCCGCAGACTTACCATCAATCCTGTTCCAAAAATAGCCTTAAGCCTCCGAAGTAATAACCAACTTCATGCAGGCATCGATTGCCAATCAATAGGTTACTGACACGAACTTCAATGGCACGAGGAGCCCTCACAAAGAGAGGGAAAAAAACTAACCTAAAACCCTACCTAATCTCAACTGCATTCGTGAATGAGATATATTGAGTTGCACCTACGCACAGGCCCACAGTCCTTTGTGCACCGCAACTGCACCCAACAACCCAGTGCTTCCTGGCATCCAGCAGGGAAATCTCTTGTCCGTTCGGAAACTGGTAGAATTTATATCGACTAAAGATCATTTGAAAATCCTTATTTATTGGGATGGAACTCTCAACGTTGCCTAGGGAGCCGTTCGGATTGCCTTCCAGAACGAGTTACTGCCCGAGAGGCTACTATTGGTGAGTGGATCACATGCTCGTTACGTACCTGAAAATCCTGCAGGATTTTAAAATAATACCGGACACATTGAACGTAACGTAGCATTACGGCAATGGCTACCCGAAAAGGAATTGAAATTCAGAAATATTACATCGGCTTGGACATTGTGTAGGGGCATTCCTTTGTCGTGCTGGGGATCTGCATTGGGTGGTGGCCAGGTGGGTGGCTGTGTGGAAGGCTGCAGTGCACAGTCGTAGTCGATGCAGAATGACGACAAATTGATTTCGAGAACGAAAAAACAAAGCAATTCCATCCGACGTATGTACGTATGATTTTTAACTGTGAGTACGTCAATTGTTGTTAGAAGTTGATATGGGTGCACCATGCACTTGTCTAGAAAAGGAATAGGGTTCGAATGAGAACATCAGTTGTCGAAGATCATTTTGAGTGCTGCCTAAATAGACAAAATGAGAGTTCTTGGAAATTTTCGGCAACGGCACGTGGTGTGTAGTGATGATAGGGCCTACCTGGTGGGCTTTTTTAAAGAATTTCCGAGTTTAAGTTTTGAAAAGTTGTTGTATAAAAGGGACTCCTGTTCAAAATATCATGCATCCACAGGAGGCATAACTTGTACTTTGGTCATCGAATCTCCCGATCTATAAAGAAAACGTATTGTTCATTTTACGAGGGGACGGCGATCTTGTTCAATTCGTCCACGATTAGGATTGCACTTCTTTCATTGTTGCAATCGCAATTTCTCGAAATATGATAAAGGATCGGACAACAGAAGGGGGAAGAGTAGTAGTTGTAGTTGATTATGTAAGCTTTAGTTTCAGAGTTTCTGTGAAAGAATGAGTTATGCATGGTCTCAGCTACAGATACTACAGCAGCCCACTAATGTCGGTAACAGACCTTCTATTTATCGGCATAGGTAACCGTGACCGACCGATTGATATTTCTATTAGCTCTGAAGCTGACATGTTGAAAAGGATATATATGTACATCATTCGATCGTCAAGGTAACATTTCCCATAGGTTTCGATACAAAGAAAGGTCTTTGGTCTTTAGCATATGATTTATTTACTTATCAGGCAGACGACCCATGAAGAGTCTGCGATGACTTGGTCTCTGGTTCGGTCTTCCATCGAAGACCATCTTTGCTGGAGCGTTGTTGTCCATTCGCTCGATGTGGCCGAACCAGTGTAGTCGACGGATTTTTGCCTTCCGGAATACATCCACATCCTTGTACAGCTCGTAGATTTCGGGGTTGTGTCTTAACCTCTATTCGCCCTCCTCGCAGACGGGACCATATATCCGACGTAGGATTTTTCTTTCGAAGGCACAAAGAATCAGCTCTGCAGTCTTTAATGTCCCGCTGTCGGCTCCATAGAGTAGGACTGGCAGAATAAGGGTTTTGTAAAGCATGACTTTGGTCCTTCGAGTCAGGAGCTTCGAGCCCAGTTGTTTTGGCAGACCGAAGTAGCATCGGTCGCCAAGGGCGATTCTAAGTCGTTCGTGAAGTTTAAGTTTTCCCCGAGGTAGACAAACTCCTTTACTGCCTCAAAATTGTAGCTGGCGATTGTGACGTTTTGGCCTAGGTGGTGTGCGGCGGATCGTTTTTGGCTCGACAGCATATATTTTGTTTTGTCCTCGTTGACCTTTAGACCAGTTCGTTTTGCCTGTTCCTCAATTGCCGTGAAGGCTACCACTACGACAATGTCGATGTCATCGGCGTATCGCAATAGCTGGACTGACTTGTAGAAGATAGTGCCTTCCGTGTTGACTCTTGCCCGCCGCACTATCTTCTCCAGTACCAAATTGAAAAAATCACAAGACAGCGAATCTCCTTGCCGAAATCCGGTGCATGTTCCGAAAGGTTCAGAGGTTTTGGTACCGACGTGCGCGGTGCATAGTGTATATGTTCGCGAGGTGCGAATTGATCCCGAATTCGGCCATCGCTTCTAATAGCTGCTTGGGATGAATGCTGTCCTATGCCGCTTTAGATCGGTGTTCTTCACGAGGATCTGCATTAGTGTTAAGATTTGGTCTATAGTCGATTTGCCGGGCCGGAAGGTGCACAGGTACGTGCCGATTAGTGCGGTGCAAAACGGCCGTAGACGTTTTCACAGTACGTTGGATAGGATCTTGTAAGCGACTTTGAACAGGTATATACCCTTAAGTTTTTGCAGGAGGTAGGATCGCCTTTTTTGTCTCCGGGCTTATGGAGCTGATATTCGTTGGGCATGCTTTCGTCTTCCCAACTGCGGCAAATGATCTGATGCATGCGCCCAAGCAGTACATTGCCCGCAGCTTCAAAAAGCACCGATGGTAAGTCATGTGAGCCTGCGGATTTGTGGTCCTCAACCTTTTAATGGCTGTACCGACTTGTTCAGAGGTAGGTGGGAGGACTACTTCATCGACTGAAGTTGGCATATGATACAATTTATAAAAAAAATTAACAGAAGAACTCTCAGCTGTTTTTTGTGGAAGGTAGCGGCAAATAAACTGCTATTAATACTGGATGAGAATGTATGCATTGTGTAATCCAATGACATTGTCATAACACAGGACGCCTGTGTAAAGATGTAAGCATGGTCAAAAATATGCGAACTTGGAGGATGCGACGATACCTTGCCACTAACCGGTAGAAATTATCGATCTATTGAAAAGTTAATATCCATAATTGAATTTGGAAGACTTTTTCTGCTTTAAAAAAAGCCATTGGAGAAAAATGGTACTAAAGCCACTGGTTGTTTGGAAGCACTAAGCAAAACTGTGAACTGAAAAGCACCCGTGTACAAGGACTGGCCAGCATTTCTCAACAATAACCACTTTTTGTTAAACATATACCTGCCGGAACAGTCCAGCGTCAAAAACCACTCGGATTGTAGTCAGAACTCACCATAGCTCTTTCAATTGCTTTTAACAAACTTAACTTGGATCCCTATGACATCAATCGCCTGCTACCAGGATCTATCTTGGAGAAGAAATTCTCCTTACATCATTCTTTGATGATCTTGCCTCGAAATGGATTAGTATTTCAATAGACACCTTACGTGGGTGTCCGGACAAGTGAAAAATAGGGATATGAACTCGCAGGTTATGGTGCAATCTCTTTCGTTACAGCAGGAGGATATCCATCATCTACATTGGCTTCCAAAGTCTTCTACTCGATATTCAGGTTTTATATTTAATGTCGAAGTTTAAGATCGGGGTGTACAATGTCTGCAATGCTAGCATGACCAGTGTGCTGATTTCTTAATTGCAAGAGAATTCCTTCAATCTCAACCGCAGTTTTGCCACAAATGTCCACAGGAGTGAGGTGTGGTTGACGATATGCACATTGCACCAGGTGATTGATATACATTTCATAATTTGAATACTCGCTGTACTCATATATTAACTCTTTTATCATATTTTTATTTATTTTGTATTACTTTCTACCAATTCTCTAGTTTGCTTTTGCTCGTCAATATTTACGCAACTCAACGAATAATCAGAAAGCACAACTCTTTTTAATTTAAAATACATCGATCATGTCGTTGCGGATTTCGCAGTAATTTTCACCCCAACTTTGGCGTTTGATTCTGCAAATGACCCGAAACGCTTTCTATTTTATTTACGTACCAAAATGCCAGCGGTATCATTTGACTTTTGCCTTTTGAACATGAATTTAATTACAAATTATGTGCCTAAAATTCCAGTGAATTCCAGTGTTGTTCATGAGCAATTCATTCCCTTTCGTCCTTTTGGCTTAGTTAATTATTTTTATGTTGTCATGTTTGAGTTTTGAAATAAATATAACAGCCAAAGTGTGCAGCCATCAGCGAAGGTGTGGATTCGAGCTGACAGGCAGATGATCATTTGTGTCTTGAGGAATACAGTTTTTTAATCAGTCTTGAAGTTAACACGCTCGTAGGAAAATTTAAAAAAGCTTTGTCAAATTCGAAAATAAAACACTAATTATTAATGGGAAAGTAAAAACATTATATTCAAAGTATTGGCCAATGTTTTCTACACATCTTGACCACCTTTCTGGCAATTTGTGAATACCACACCAATACAATTTTTCGTCTTTTAAAACAAACCAATCAGACACCCAATCGAAGTGCTGCTCAGCCAATGCGTGTCCCATCGATGAAAACAAATGGTAGTCGGAAGGAGCCAAGTCTGGTGAATACAGCGGGCGGGGTAGCTGCTCCCAGCCAAGTGTTTTGATTGCATCCTGAACCGGTCTTGCTTTGTGTGCAGGTGCATTGTCATTGAGCAAAATTACATTGCCGTGCCTTCTGGCCAATTCTGGTTGTTTCTTGATCTATGGCTGATGGTTCAAATTGATCATTTGCTGTCGGTAGCGATCAGTATTAACGGTTTCACCAGGTTTTAGGAGCTCGTGGTACACCACACCTTTCTGGTCCCACCAAACACACAGCACTTGCCGAATCGATCTGGTTTTGCAGTCGATGTTGATGGTTGTCCCGGATTAACCCATGATTTTTTCCGTTTAGGATTCTTAAAATAAATCCATTTTTTTTCGCCAGTAACAATCCGATGCAAAACCGATTTTCTTACGTGTCTTTGAAGCAAAATTTCACAAGTGTTTTTTCGGTTTCCCATCTGTCTTTAATTCAATTAATTAGGCACCCATTTTCCACACTTTTGAATCTTTCCAATAGCTTTTAAACGGTCAGAAATTGTTTGTTGTGCAACATTTAACATTGCTGCCATTTGCTTTTGACGCAAAGTGTAATCTCCATCCAATATCGCTTGCAATTCGGCGTCTTTCTCAAATCAAAATCATTATTTCTGAACCGTTGAAACCATCGTTTGCATGTTGCTTCTGAAAGAGCATGATCACCATATGCCTCGACAAGCATTAGACGCGACTCTGCGCACTTTTCTTCAAATGAAAACAAAAAATTAATGCTTTCCGCAAATCATCACTTTCTGGTACAAAATTCGACATTTTTAACAGGATGAAAAATATGATTTTGTGTGTTCAATAACTTGATGTATACTAAATATTTTTCACAGACGTTATAGCAAACACACAAAAAAACAAGGGCTCGTTCACAACAAATGTTCCCTATCGAGACATTTGTATCTTGACTCGCACTTCATATACATATTTCAAGATGATTACACTTTTAGAAAATCCTTCATACAATTTCAAGAAAATGGGGGCTATTTGCAGCAAAAACATGATGAATCTTCCTCTCAGCAATTTTTGTATGAACAAATAGTAATTTCAACCGCTTTTATCCCAATCTACGTCACATCTGTCAGTAAATTCGTAGTCTAGTATACCTCGTTATTAAATTTTCAAGCATTTGCTACATAGCAACTTATTTCTACTTGGTATGTTTGGTTCTGTTTAGATTGCATTATAATTATATTAGGTCTATAACTTCCTGCGATTTGCTAAGAGATGGCGTAACTTATATTGTATTATTCCATTCGAATATGCGTTGGAAAGCTGCTGTCATTGTAAAAAGTTGTCTTTGAAAAGATCATAGCTTCAGATGGGCAATACTTTGAATAATACTATTGTACGCTTTTTTTAAATAAATGTTAAAATTTTGAAAAAAAAAAACATCGCGAATTAAGTTATGGACCCGATTTATCGGTGTGATATACCTTGCAAAAATCTTCAACATCCTGTTACACCTCTTCTGTAGTCAAGGTGACACAGACTCATTAGTGCCATAGCGCATCGCCTTTGCATGGAAAATCAACAAGTCCAGTCGTAGGCGAGGACTGTGGGGTGGTAACTTGAGGACCCTTGGTAGTTGGCAAGGAGTTTTCAAATAAGTATTTTTATTTTTCAATATTTCTTTCATATATGCTTTCCTTTTTGTAAATCTACTTCCATTTTTAGGGCAATTTGCTTCACTTTCTGGGCTCTGCATTCTTATCCCTGGTCAGGACCTCAAGAGAGGATAAGCTTATGCATGTTCTCTGATTTGGATTGTATTATATAATATTAATTGGGCTGCTAGCCTTACCCAAAAAAATCAATTCTAAGTTTCGACTCCTTCGATTGACTGAAATGACACTCATGACACACATGTTACTCAACTTAGACTTAAACAAGTTTGTACTCTAATATAACGCGTCTTTTTATTGACTAACCAGTGCTCAGCTCAGTAATGATTTACAATAAAACGCTTTGTTTCTGAGTTAAATGTTTCTTTCGAAGGTTGGTTCGTGTGCTTACGTCCATTACGTTAGATGATACTCTAATATGAAAAATAAGTGAAATTAAGTTTTCAAAAGCAAAAGAAATACACAAATAATGGATAGCCAAACAAGTAATATGTATGATTTGATATTTCATTAATTTGCGCAAGTAACATCAACAAGTAAACACAAGTGTCAAGAGATTTTTCAACGCCTTCTAGTCAGTGATAACAGTAATGTTTTACTAAGTAGTCTTCACTCAGTAATTTGTATTGTCGTTTACTCCCGTGTAAAACCTACTACAACTTACTAAGCTGAGTACTGACCAGTCAAAAAAACAAACTCAGTTAGTTGTATTGTTGTTGCTTCCCGTGAAAACTCTTACTAAGCTGAGTACTGACCAGAAACCAAAGGGCCAAAAACACGCCTATAGATATCTTTAAGTGCTTCTACTCTTGAAATTGCTTGATTGCGAAAGTGGATTTGATCTATGATGTCCGCATAATATAATTTATTTAAGTCCAACACCACCTAATCGGCGCATTATACAAACAGAAGTGAAGTATGTTGTGCTCCGACATGCCGTTCACAATAGCACAATCGTCTAGTGGCATGACAGTTAAGATTGTGGTGAGAAACCAAATTAAGAAAATAAACCGGGCTTTTTTATTTGTGGACAGATTTACTTACAGGTAAGTAAATGATCAGAGCTCTTATTGCTTTTTTTTCAATGATCTCTCGTCTTTGTGTCTTTCAAATATTTCTTCTTGCCTGTCGTGCACGAGTTCACAAAGAAGTAGGTAAGGATATTCCGCGTCTCCCTTACTAGTGTTTGTGTCATATTTGTTTCGCACGCATCACCCGTGGATATTTTGAATCCCTATTACGACAAGGTTGACAAATAAGCAAAGCCATCGAGGGATGTGAGTGGAAATTCTCAGCAGGATATTGTATGTCGAACGACATGTTAGTCCAGTGTCCCCACATTTTACCCTTTTGCAGTTGACTTATGTTGCTATTGCTACCTTTGTAGCTGTTACTACCTAACTTTTTGTAGTTCGAAAATCAGCTGTTTCTTCTTATTGCATTCAATCTCTAATGACCCCGGACTGACAGTCATTGCACTGTGTTTTCATCATTCTATCGCACAAATCGAACATAACTCAAATTATAAAATTAACCACTGTCTGGCCAATTGATCTAACAATAGGCAAGCTCCCTTTACACTCAATCAAAGTAAGCCCCAAATGCATAACAATTAGGTAACCCGATTCATTAAAAAAGCCTGAGCACTTCTCAGAATCGGTTTAACCAAAAAAAGTTTGCATTTTAAATGCATGCAATTGCCGGATCATTGTTCGCATAATTATAACCAAACACGTTGCACCAAAATGCCGAACCTATCTCCTAATTTATAGACATACTTTTCGTTTTTTTTTTCATACAACCCCCAACAGAACAATTTATAGGCCCGCACGAGCTTCTGGCATGCCATTGTGTTGATTGAATCGGGAATTTTAACGCTTGCCTGCGTATGAGCGACTGTGGACTGCGGGGAATCCCAATCATTCTTTTGTCTCACATAAATTAAAAATTTAAATAATATGTAAAAATCGGTCAGACATGACCAGCATACGTGAAATGATTACTTTGGCAATGCAGTCGACCATGTGAATGGGCATGAATGGAAGGAAGTTTTTCACAAGGGAGCAATTAAATTATTTAACGTGTTTACCACGCAGTCTGTCACTTTAGTAGTTACTACATTCTCACGACACTCCAAGATTGTGCTCTGGTTGCTTTAGTTGCAGAATGCCTACAGAAGATCTTAAGTCAAGCGCGTTTTTAGTGTGAACATCGTGGCATCATTTACTAGATCGAAGCACTAGGTAAGTAATGTACTTCCTTTTTGTAATTTTTGCAGAGCTCTCTCAGGAAAATAGCAGATTGTGAATAATCTGTTGAAATTTGTAACACAGAGTGTCGTACCTGATGTCGCATAAAAAATATTGCTCGGCAAAAATTGGTGTGAAGACCCTACAACTGAATATCGACCTCAATATGCACAAGGTTTCGGTTTAAAAATAAGAAGCCTTAGTAAACAGACATCATAGGCAAAGATGGGGGTACACATTGTCTCCGATGAAATAGAACCGCATTGGGCGAAACTCATTAATAAAGAACTGAACAACAGAATGCATGATGAACGAACTGAAGAAAATTCATAACAGAAGTTATAAATTTGTCCTAAAAAATGTCACTCTTCGGTTCATTCCAAATCTTTTTCCAGGAATACACTTATTTTTTTTTATAATTTATGTTCAGTTATAAATCTGCTAGGAGTAAATCTGCCAGTAGTAAATCTGCTATAATGGCGAGAGCCTAGTTTCTGATTTCTACTGTATCATGTGCGCGTCCTTGGAGTTTAAGGATGTCGTTGATAGAATTTTTGTATATCGCAGCTTATCTATTGCAGGTAAGAATCTTGTTTAACAGGGCTGTCAAGCGAGCAGATTCCAAAAATGCCGTACAAATTTGTTCAAACCGTGTGTTACCTACTTTTCTGTTTTCCGGCCTGGCAGAAGAGGTACTCCATCTAAATTCAGAATGAAGTAGATGTCAGATAAATAACTACTATCTTGACTAAATCCTGGCATAAATAGAAGCATCCATACTTAGAAGCATTTAATTTTATTTTCCATTTGCTCAAATAAGGGTATATGATATTCACATCGATACCAAGAACATCGGTGGAATATATTCCTGTGTCATCAGCAAACATAGCAGTTGAGGAAAATCAGGTATATAAGTGTTAATTAAGGTAGGACTTAAGACGGAACCTTGGGGAACACCTGTTGGGATGTTGAGTTCCGAGGACAACGAATTGTTTTCAGAAACAACAAAAGTACGCTCAGAAAGGAAGCTTTGAATAACTTTAATAAAATATTCTGGGAAACCGAAAACAAACAATTTGTGTGCCAAACCCGTATGCTATACGAAATCGAACGCTTAACAGTCATTTCAGTATCTACGTCGGACATTGAACTAGACACTAGATGATTCTGGTAGAACGGAGCAGCTGATTAGTGTACTTAGGGGGTTATCAGGGGAAGGTATTGCGATATATTTCTTCCTCATTATTTTTCGAACGTTCTTGAATGGTTTGCTACATTTTTCAAGCTCTTGTAATTTTCTATTCCACATATCATTGAGAAAATTTTCAATTTCCCTTTGGGTTATGATGTTCTAGAGATTAACATGTTCCAAGAAGATATAAGCGCGCTTTCTCTGCCAGTTTCTTCGAAAATAATTTCTTATTTTTATTCGGTTGATAAATAAACTGGAAGGATTCGCGGTGCGGATGTTGATGGAAGATTTTTTGGAAAAAAAACATTAATGGACTTACCTATAGTTTCTATAAAAACTGCAAAGGAATGCTTTAATATGAGATGTAAACGTAACAGCTTGAACATTTGTGCCATGATCAAGTAATATTCTTCTAAATTCTCGTTTACATCGACTCCAATCAGCAAAGTTGACATCAAGATAATAGTAATTGTTGAATTCAAGAACTTAAGGCAGTAATAGTGTTGGGTTGACTGAACAATTCCTTCGCATTGGTATGGAAAAAGTCGGGAAATGATTTTATATCCTTTTTAGATAGAGATCATTTTGTATATTTACAATTAATTTGTATACAAAATAAGAACTATAGTGACTTATGAAATAACTACACAAGAACTAAAAACAGTTCCACACTTTGTGTTGAGAGTACTAATAGTCTTAATGAAGTCATCTTAAGGCAAGGAATTGTGTGACAACGTAATTGGCTGCAATTTAAAGCGGAGTAAAGTTTAACAAGACCAGTTGAAACCAGTATAAGTGAGAAAAGTAGTGTACAGCATTAGTAAAGCCGTGTGTAGAGGTACCTACAATTTTAAGAAAAATACCATTTTTTTATTATAAAATGCATATGTATACAAACATGCTCAAAACTAGCTTATATAATTAATTCTATTACATCTGACCTACTGACGCTATACGGGTACTCTTAGCTGTTCTAATCGTTATTTGCACAGTGTCTTCGGGCTTTTGCTATGCGTTTTCTTTTTTTTTGTCTTAGTGAACACATTGTTAGCTCATGCGACATTGTCTAATGCAATATAAATAATTATCTGTTAAATAAATCAATAGTAATAATTCTAGTTTAACGAATAAGTACTTTTCTACTAAGCTACTAGATGGTTTTTTCAGTATATATAAATGTCCTACAAAATGAACAACTCAATAATGCAATTTTAAAATTGTGTTGTATTTTATTCGGCATCGATTGAGCCAATATTCTGTGAGACTCGTGACTCGTTCGTGAGAGACTAGAACCTCGAAGGTATTCGTTGCATGCCGCAGCACAGCTCTTAATGTACCACTCTGAAAACTACAACTTTTGAAATGAAAGTTTTTTTTTTGCAAAAAACGACTATCACGCCCAATAATTCGTCATGAAAACTTGGCAGCATAAACCTTATTAATGGCAGCTGTTAAAAATTTGGAAACAAATTAAATTGGCATTGAAAGGCAAAATATGACTTGTTTTAGGTACTCAATTTGCTGTGTAAATTTAGTGGAGATAATCGACACATACATACGCATACATTTTAATCCTATGTTACAATTCCATTGTATTTTTTGTATGTGTCAAATTAATGCATTCATTGATGAAATTTATGACGTTTCATAGTGCATTATCGATAACATGCAGGAAATAATGGTTGGAAGCATTGTTTGAATCCGGGATTACTCACTAGACGCAATAAATATAGAGAGTAGCTTAGGCAGAACTGCAATTTGTTGGTAGTGCACTTTGCATGCAAATTGAAACTCATTATATATGGGCTTGCTAAAAAAACACCTAAAGTGTCATTAGCTTTTTTTTGGAGACTCGATGACTGGGTATGTCAGGTACAACAACCATGAATCTCTATCAACTTGTGGCAACTGGCTTCAACAAAATACTTCAAAGGAAATTATATCTAAAGCAATATTTCAACCGCTTCTGAAGTCTATGAAAGTCGACAAATCCGTTCGCGAAAAAGTTAATATGTCCCTGGGCTCCACGCACACTCCATTTGTATTCCCTTTACGGAAACAAAGTGAAAAAGGAAAGATTTCAGAAGTGTATTTTTTTCACAACAATCCCACGACTTCTGAGGAATATTCCGTGCCACTTGAACTCTAGAAGCAATCTTTCAATGAAATCCACCCAATTTGATGCGTTATACACAACTCGTATCTATTTCGCACAACAATCAAGAGTAAATTGACGCACAAAAGATTCACCATGCAAAGTCGCTATTTTAGCGTCGCTGGGATGTCTACATGGCTCTCAAGGCGGCTTCCTCCCGAAGATAGATCTACATATACGGAATACAGAATTATTGACACAAATTTCCATCAAGACAGACAGAATGGTGCCGCATTAATTCTCGTTCTTGAGATATTTGTTATATTTGTTGCGCAATAAACATCAATGGATCTAGCGCCGCTGTGGCAAGGGGGGAGATGGAGTACACACTGATCTCTTTCACAGTTTACTTGGAGGATTTTTCTTCCCATACGGACGACAAGTACAATGAATCAAGGACATGGCGATTGAGTAATTTCGGAGGGTGAGGCGAATTCACATTCTCTGTTGTGCTCGGAGTTCAGGAACGGATGTCATCGGAAGTGATGAACGAACGGAGCCAGCTTCTCCAATCGAATACGGAAATGCAGTCGCTTTGCTCTGCGGCGAAGAGTTATGATTATGAGAAATACTCTTTGGAGGATGTTCACCGTCCTCGAGATGGAGCGCAGGAATGTGGGGATGTACGATGCAGGAAGTATTCTCAAGGAGTGCGCTTAATGTCATTCATTATGTATTCCATTTGATGTATGCCGTCTTTGTTTATCATTCGTTTGGTTAAACAGAAATCGTTAAAACTGAAGAAGTTCTCAGTTCTTCATTTATTTGAGAGCATACAGAAACGAAGGCCGAAAGTGCATCGTCGAATTGCACGCACTTTGATTTAGGGTTCGTTGAACATTTTTGCGAATTCTTAGACAAAGGCGATGGCTGCGCAGGGATAAGTGAGGAGTTCATCATTCCAAGTGAATTATGACGGTTCTTCCAACGTCGATGTGATTCTGGGACGAGAAGAGGTACCTACTTGAGTTGAGAGTTGCGGTTGAACGAAGGCCGCGTTCAGGCAGAGTGTTCCATTTAGTAAATTTCATCTCCCCAATCTAGATGTGGTAAAAATGAAGAATATCAGGAATGAAAACCTGGAATGCTGTTGGTGGCATCCGAATCTTTTAAGGACGAATCATTTTTGACGAATGGGGTCTCACGGAGGCGAATAGATGGATCTCTTCAATATTGGATACGAAATTCTCTGTTTTTTTTTTTTGGGTGATCGCCTGAAGCCATTTGTCGATTTCAAGGCCGCGTGTGCAGACAAAAACTGAACACGGCTATTTCTAGTTTTGTTAATGCTACCCGTGCTAAACGCACCAGACTAAAAGCCAGGAACTTCGATATGCTTATTCAATTGCCAGGTTGCGTGGACGACATTGTTTAAATGCAGCGAGCTATCAATGTGTCGTTTTTTGGATTGAAAGGAAAACTGATAAAGTGATTTTGGCGATGAACGAGGTTGAAATGGAATATATGCTGTCATAAACAACGTAGACGAGTCAGAACGTTAATGTGTCTTCTTCGGCTGTTGTCCACCTCGGCCGCTCGGCAAAGAGTCAACATCAGTACCGAGATCGAAAGCAGAATAACTCTTGCCAAAGACTGTGTTTACGGACTCAAGAGGCAATTAAGTGGCAGAGTCCTGTTTCTACAGGCCAAGCTGACTCTGTATAAGACTTTCATCATCTCCGTCTTGCGCACCGGCGCGGGAGCATGGACTATATCCAAAGCGGATGAAGTTTGACGCATAAGTTTAGTACATTCGCCGAAAGAGGACTTGAGCCGACTTCATATGCGAGACTGGAGACAGTTGGCGAGGGATTGTGTTGCAAAGCCCAGGTCATCCTGGGACTGGACCGCTCTAAAAAAAAGAAGAACCGAAATTGAAAAAAAAAACACAGCACAACGATTTCAATATTCACGAAATTAAATTTATGTGCTAATATATGCTTTCGGGTCTGTCACCGCTGCATCGTTCGTGTACGTGGCGTAATCTCTAGGTCCAAACTCTTCGCTTAAATCATTCGACAAATATGCGTAGAATGCTAGCTTGCACGTCACTTCACGCTGTGTCAATTCTGAGTAGAGACTGAGTAGAGACTCCCACATGAACTAATCTTAATTTTGGGATATTTGTGTTAACCCCAGAAACTTCGATAGCCTCGACTTGTTGATGTACGAATCATATACGGACCAGAACTGCCATAATTTCAGAGGATGATCACGCATGGTCAATGGATGAAGGCACTTAGTTATTGACGATCGGATGAAGATGATAGACTCTTGTGCGTGAGCAATCAGTAGTGTATATATCCCTAGGTCTAATGTACATTTGAAAGTGCAGGAGAGACTTACAGATGTCAACTGCTTCTTTTGGGAGGCTTCTTCTTGGAAATTGTACTTTCTGAACCGATAACTGCTTTTAACTTTTAGTGCCCCAGGTTGAAAGTATTTAACTACAGCGTGAAAGTCGGTGCAATTACCCTCATCGATACGATTCGACGATTCACCTCTCAATCCAATTTGCTCTTGTGGGACAAAAATGAAAATGATGTGTAGACTAAGGTTAACACATGGAGACATAGACGAATAGGGTGTGAATAACCGTGTCGCGAGATAAAATTACGTACAGCAACTTGTTGCCCAGAAACCCTTTCGGTTTCCTTGTCCAGAAACCCTTTCGGTTCCCTTGTCCAGAAACCACTTCGGTTCCCTTGTCCAGAAACTCTTTCAGTTACCTTATCTAGAAACCCCTTCGGTTCCCTTGTCCAGAAACCCCTTCGGCTCAGTTGTCCAGAAATCCTTTCGGTTCCCTTGTCCAGAAACCCTTTCGGTTTCCTTGTCCAGAAACCCCTTCGGTTCCCTTGTCCAGAAACTCTTCGGTTCCCTTGTCCAGAAACCCTTTCGGTTCCCTTGTCCAAAAAACCCTTTCGGTTCCCTTGTCCAGAAACCCTTTCGGTTCCCTTGTCCAGAAACCCTTTCGGTTCCCTTGTCCAGAAACCCCTTCGGTTCCCTTGTCCAGAAACCCATTCGGTTTCCTTGTCCAGAAACCCTTTCGGTTCCCTTGTCCAGAAACCCTTTCGGTTCCCTTGTCCAGAAACTCCTTCGGTTCCCTTGTCCAGAAAACCTTTCGGTTCCCTTGTACAGAAACCCTTTTGGTTCCCTTGTCCAGAAACACCTTCGGTTCCCTTGTCGAGAAACCCTTTCGGTTCCCTTGTCCGGAAACCCTTTCGGTTCCCTTGTCCAGAATCCCCTTCGGTTCCCTTGTCCAGAAACCCTTTCGGTTTCCTTGTCCAGAAACCCCTTCGGTTCCCTTGTCCAGAAACCCTTTCGGTTCCCTTGTCCAGAAACTCCTTCGGTTCCCTTGTCCAGAAACCACTTCGGTTCCATTGTCCAGAGACCCTTTCGGTTCCCTTGTCCAGAAACCCCTTCGGTTCCCTTGTCGAGAAACCCTTTCGGTTCCCTTGTCCAGAAACCCCTTCGGTTCCCTTGTCGAGAAACCCTTTCGGTTCCCTTGTCCAGAAGCTCCTTCGGTTCCCTTGTCCAGAAACCCCTTCGGTTCCATTGTCCAGAAACCCCTTCGGTTCCCTTGTCCAGAAACCCCTTCGGTTCCCTTGTCGAGAAACCCTTTCGGTTCCCTTGTCCGGAAACCCTTTCGGTTCCCTTGTCCAGAAACCCTTTCGGTTCCCTTGTCCAGAAACCCTTTCGGTTCCCTTGTCCAGAAACCCTTCCGGTTCCCTTGTCCAGAAGCTCTTTCGGTTCCCTTGTCCAGAAACCCTTTCGGTTCCATTGTCCAGAAACCCTTTCGGTTCCCTTGTCCAGAAACCCTTTCGGTTCCCTTGTCCAGAAACCCCTTCGGTTCCCTTGTCCACAAACCCTTTCGGTTCCCTTGTCCAGAAACCCTTTCGGTTCGCTTGTCCAGTAACCCTTTCGGTTCCCTTGTCCAGAAACAATTTCGGTTCCCTTGTTCAGAAACCCCTTCGGTTCCCTTGTCCAGAAACCCCTTCGGTTCCCTTGTCCAGAAACAATTTCGGTTTCTTTGTCCAGAAACCCCTTCGGTTTCTTTGTCCAGAAACCCCTTCGGTTCCCTTGTCCAGAAACCCCTTCGGTTCCCTTGTCCAGAAACCCCTTCGGTTCCCTTGTTCAGAAACCCCTCCGGTTCCCTTGTCCAGAAACCCCTTCGGTTTCTTTGTCCAGAAACCCCTTCGGTTCCCTTGTCCAGAAACCCCTTCGGTTCCCTTGTACAGAAACCCTTTCGGTTCCATTGTCCAGAAACCCTTTCGGTTCCCTTGTCCAGAAACCCCTTCGGTTCCCTTGTCCAGAAACTCTTTCGGTTCCCTTGTCCAGAAGCTCCTTCGGTTCCCTTGTCCAGAAACCCCTTCGGTTCCCTTGTCCAGAAACCCTTTCAGTTCCCTTGTCCAGAAACCTTTTCGGTTCCCTTGTCCAGAAACCCCTTCGGTGCCCTTGTCCAGAAACCCTTTCGGTTTCCATGTCCAGAAACCCTTTCGGTTCCCTTGTCCAGAAACCCCTTCGGTTCCCTTGTCCAGAAACCCCTTCGGTTCCCTTGTCGAGAAACCTTTTCGGTTCCCTTGTCCAGAAACCCTTTCGGTTCCCTTGTCCAGAAACCCCTTCGGTTCCCTTGTCCAGAAACCCTTTCGGTTCCCTTGTCCAGAAACCCTTTCGCTTTCCTTGTCCAGAAACCCTTTCGGTGTCCTTGTCCAGAAACCCTTTCGGTTCCCTTGTCCAGAAGCTCCTTCGGTTCCCTTGTCCAGAAGCCCCTTCGGTTCCCTTGTCCAGAAACCCTTTCGGTTCCCTTGTCAGGAAACCACTTCGGTTCCCTTGTCCAGAAACCCCTTCGGTTCCGTTGTCCAGAAACCCCTTCGGTTCCCTTGTCCAGAAACCCTTTCGGTTCCCTTGTCTATAAACCCCATTCGGTTCCCGTGTCCAAAAACCCTTTCGGTTCCCTTGTCCAGAAACCCCTTCGGTTCAATCGTCCAAAAACCCCTTCCATTTCCTTGTCCAGAAACCCCTTCGGTTCAATCGTCCAAAAACCCCTTCCGTTTCCTTGTCCAGAAGCCCCTTCGGTTCCCTTATCCAGAAAGCCTTTCGGTTACCTTATCTAGAAACCCCTTCGGTTGCCTTGTCCAGAAACCCGTTCGGCTCAGTTGTCCAGAAATCCTTTCGGTTCCCTTGTCCAGAAACCCTTTCGGTTCCCTTATCCAGAAACCCTTTCGGTTCCCTTGTCCAGAAACCCTTTCGGTTCCCTTGTCCAGAAACCCTTTCGGTTCAATTGTCCAGAAACCACTTCGGTTCCCTTGTCCACAAACTCTTTCGGTTCCCTTATATAGAAACCCCTTCGGTTCCCTTGTCCAGAAACCCCTTCGGTTCCCTTGTCCAGAAACCCTTTCGGTTCCCTTGTCCAGAAACCCTTTCGGTTCCCTTGTCCAGAAATCCTTTCGGTTCCCTTGTCCAGAAACCCTTTCGGTTCCCCTGTCCAGAAACCCTTTCGGTTTCCTTGTCCAGAAATCCTTTCGGTTCCCTTGTCCAGAAACCCTTTCGGTTCCCCTGTCCAGAAACCCTTTCGGTTTCCTTGTCCAGAAACCCTTTCGGTTCCCTTATCCAGAAACCCTTTCGGTTCCCTTGTCCAGAAACCCCTTCGGTTCCGTTGTCCAGAAACCCTTTCGGTTCCCTTGTCCAGAAACCCTTTCGGTTCCCTTGTCCAGAAATCCCTTCGGTTCAGTTGTCCAGAAACCCCTTCCGTTTCCTTTTCCAGAAACCCTTTCGGTTCCCTTGTCCAGAAACCCTTTCGGTTTACTTGTCCAGAAACCCCTTCGGTTCCCTTTTCCAGAAACCCTTTCGATTCCCTTGTCCAGAAACCCTTTCGGTTCCCTTGTCCAGAAACCCCTTCGGTTCCCTTGTCCAGAAACCCTTTCGGTTTCCTTGTCCAGAAACACTTTCGGTTCCCTTGTCCAAAAACCCTTTCGGTTCCCTTGTTCAGAAGCCCCTTCGGTTCCCTTGTCCAGAAACCCCTTCGGTTCCCTTGTCCAGAAACCCTTTCGGTTCCTTTGTCTAGAAACCCATTCGTTTCCCTTGTCCAGAAACCCCCTTCGTTCCCTTGTCCAGAAACCCTTTCGGTTCCCTTGTCCAGAAACCCCTTCGGTTCCCTTGTCCAGAAACCCTTTCGGTTCCCTTGTGCAGAAACCCTTTCGGTTCCCTTGTCCAGAAACCCCTTCGGTTCCCTTGTCGAGAAACCTTTTCGGTTCCCTTGTCCAGAAACCCTTCGGTTCCCTTGTCCAGAAACCCCTTCGGTTCCCTTGTCCAGAAACCCTTTCGGTTCCCTTTTCCAGAAACCCTTTCGGTTTCCTTGTCCAGAAGCTCCTTCGGTTCCCTTGTCCAGAAAGCCCTTCGGTTCCCTTGTCCAGAAGCTCCTTCGGTTCCCTTGTCCAGAAAGCCCTTCGGTTCCCTTGTCCAGAAACCCTTTCGGTTCCCTTGTCCAGAAACCCTTTCGGTTCCTTTGTCCAGAAACCCTTTCGTTTCCCTTGTTAAGAAACCCCTTCGGTTCCTTTGTCCAGAAACCCCTTCGGTTCCCTTGTCCCGAAACCCTTGCGATTCCCTTGTCCAGAAACTCCTTCGGTTCCCTTGTCCAGAAAGCCCTTCGGTTCCCTTGTCCAGAAACCCTTTCGGTTTCTTTGTCCATAAACCCTTTTCGGTGTCCTTGTCCAGAAACCCTTTCGGTTCCCTTGTGCAGAAACCCTTTCGGTTGCCTTGTCCAGAAGCCCCTTCGGTTCCCTTGTCCAGAAACCCTTTCGGTTTCCTTGTCCAGAAACTCCTTCGGTTCCCTTGTCCAAAAACCCTTTCGGTTCCCTTCTCCAGAAACCCTTTCGGTTCCCTTGTCCAGAAACCCCTTCGGTTCCTTTGTCCAGAAACCCTTTCGGTTCCCTTGTCCAGAAACCCCTTCGGTTCCCTTGTCCAGAAACCCCTTCGGTTCCCTTGTCCAGAAACCCCTTCGGTTCCCTTGTCCAGAAACCCCTTGGTTCGCTTGTCCAGAAACCCCTTCGGCTCAGTTGTCCAGAAATACTTTCGGTTCCCTTGTCCAGAAACCCTTTCGGTTCCCTTGTCCAGAAACCCTTTCGGTTCCCTTATCAGGAAACCACTTCTGTTCCCTTTTCCAGAAACTCCTTCGGTTCCCTGGTCCAGAAACCCTTTCAGTTCCCTTGTCCAGAAACCCCTTCGGTTCCCTTGTCCAGAAACCCTTTCGGTTCCCTTCTATAGAAACCCTTTCGGTTCCCTTATCCAGAAACCCTTTCGGTTCCCTTGTCCAGAAACCCCTTCGGTTCCGTTGTCCAGAAACCCTTTCGGTTCCCTTGTCCAGAAACCCTTTCGGTTCCCTTGTCCAGAAATCCCTTCGGTTCAGTTGTCCAGAAACCCCTTCCGTTTCCTTTTCCAGAAACCCTTTCGGTTCCCTTGTCCAGAAACCCTTTCGGTTTACTTGTCCAGAAACCCCTTCGGTTCCCTTTTCCAGAAACCCTTTCGATTCCCTTGTCCAGAAACCCTTTCGGTTCCCTTGTCCAGAAACCCCTTCGGTTCCCTTGTCCAGAAACCCTTTCGGTTTCCTTGTCCAGAAACACTTTCGGTTCCCTTGTCCAAAAACCCTTTCGGTTCCCTTGTTCAGAAGCCCCTTCGGTTCCCTTGTCCAGAAACCCCTTCGGTTCCCTTGTCCAGAAACCCTTTCGGTTCCTTTGTCTAGAAACCCATTCGTTTCCCTTGTCCAGAAACCCCCTTCGTTCCCTTGTCCAGAAACCCTTTCGGTTCCCTTGTCCAGAAACCCCTTCGGTTCCCTTGTCCAGAAACCCTTTCGGTTCCCTTGTGCAGAAACCCTTTCGGTTCCCTTGTCCAGAAACCCCTTCGGTTCCCTTGTCGAGAAACCTTTTCGGTTCCCTTGTCCAGAAACCCTTCGGTTCCCTTGTCCAGAAACCCCTTCGGTTCCCTTGTCCAGAAACCCTTTCGGTTCCCTTTTCCAGAAACCCTTTCGGTTTCCTTGTCCAGAAGCTCCTTCGGTTCCCTTGTCCAGAAAGCCCTTCGGTTCCCTTGTCCAGAAGCTCCTTCGGTTCCCTTGTCCAGAAAGCCCTTCGGTTCCCTTGTCCAGAAACCCTTTCGGTTCCCTTGTCCAGAAACCCTTTCGGTTCCTTTGTCCAGAAACCCTTTCGTTTCCCTTGTTAAGAAACCCCTTCGGTTCCTTTGTCCAGAAACCCCTTCGGTTCCCTTGTCCCGAAACCCTTGCGATTCCCTTGTCCAGAAACTCCTTCGGTTCCCTTGTCCAGAAAGCCCTTCGGTTCCCTTGTCCAGAAACCCTTTCGGTTTCTTTGTCCATAAACCCTTTTCGGTGTCCTTGTCCAGAAACCCTTTCGGTTCCCTTGTGCAGAAACCCTTTCGGTTGCCTTGTCCAGAAGCCCCTTCGGTTCCCTTGTCCAGAAACCCTTTCGGTTTCCTTGTCCAGAAACTCCTTCGGTTCCCTTGTCCAAAAACCCTTTCGGTTCCCTTCTCCAGAAACCCTTTCGGTTCCCTTGTCCAGAAACCCCTTCGGTTCCTTTGTCCAGAAACCCTTTCGGTTCCCTTGTCCAGAAACCCCTTCGGTTCCCTTGTCCAGAAACCCCTTCGGTTCCCTTGTCCAGAAACCCCTTCGGTTCCCTTGTCCAGAAACCCCTTGGTTCGCTTGTCCAGAAACCCCTTCGGCTCAGTTGTCCAGAAATACTTTCGGTTCCCTTGTCCAGAAACCCTTTCGGTTCCCTTGTCCAGAAACCCTTTCGGTTCCCTTATCAGGAAACCACTTCTGTTCCCTTTTCCAGAAACTCCTTCGGTTCCCTGGTCCAGAAACCCTTTCGGTTCCCTTGTCCAGAAACCCCTTCGGTTCCCTTGTCCAGAAACCCTTTCGGTTCCCTTCTATAGAAACCCTTTCGGTTCCCTTGTCCAGAAACCCTTTCGTTTCCCTTGTTTAGAAACCCCTTCGGTTCCTTTGTCCAGAAACCCCTTCGGTTCCCTTGTCCAGAAACCCTTTCGGTTCCCTTGTCCAGAAACTCCTTCGGTTTCCTTGTCCAGTAAGCCCTTCGGTTCCCTTGTCTAGAAACCCTTTCGGTTCCCTTGCCCAGAAACCCCTTCGGTTCCCTTGTCCAGAAACCCCTTCGGTTCCCTTGTCCAGAAACCCCTTCGGTTCCCTTTTCTAGAAACCCTTTCGGTTCCCTTGTCCAGAAACCCTTTCGGTTCCCTTGTCCAGAAACCCCTTTGGTTCCCTTGTCCAGAAACCCTTTCGGTTTCTTTGTCCAGAAACCCCTTCGGTTTCTTTGTCCAGAAACCCTTTCGGTTCCCTTGTCCAAAAACCACTTCGGTTCCCTCTTCCAGAAACCCTTTCGGTTCCCCTTGTCCAGAAACCCTTTCGGTTCCCATTGTCCAGAGACCCCTTCGGTTCCCTTGTCCAGAAACCCTTTCGGTTCCCTTGTCCAGAAACCCTTTCGGTTCCCTTGTCCAGAAACCCCTTCGGTTCCCTTGTCCAGAAACCCTTTCGGTTCCCTTGTCCAGAAACCCTTTCGGTTTCTTTGTCCAGAAACCCCTTCGGTTCAATTGTCCGGAAACCCTTTCGGATTCTTTGTCCAGAAACCCCTTCGGTTTCTTTGTCCAGAAACTTTTTCGGTTCCCTTGTCCAGAAACCTCTTCGGTTCCCTTGTCCAGAAACCCTTTTGGTTTCTTTGTCCAGAAACCCTTTTGGTTTCTTTGTCCAGAAACCCTTTCGGTTCCCTTGTCCAGAAACCCTTTCGGTTTCTTTGTCCAGAAACCATTTCGGTTCAATTGTCCAGAAACCCTTTCGGTTTCTTTGTCCAGAAACCCCTTCGGTTTCTTTGTCCAGAAACCCTTTCGGTTCCCTTGTCCAGAAACCTCTTCGGTTCCCTTGTCCAGAAACCCTTTCGGTTTCTTTGTCCAGAAACCCTTTCGGTTCCCTTGTCCAGAAACCCTTTCGGTTCCCCTTGTCCAGAGACCCCTTCGGTTCCCTTGTCCAGAAACCCTCTCGGTTCCCTTGGCCAGAAACCCCTTCGGTTCCCTTGTCCAGAAACCCCTTCGGTTCCCTTGTCCAGAAACCCTTACGGTTCCCTTGTCCAGAAACCCTTTCGTTTCCCTTGTCCAGAAACCCCTTCGGTTCCCTTGTCCAGAAACCCTTTCGGTTCCTTTGTCCAGAAACCCCTTCGGTTCCCTTCTCCAGAAACCCTTTCGGTTCCCCCTTGACCAGAGACCCCTTCGGTTCACTTGTCCATAAACCTTTTCGGTTTCCTTGTCCAGAAACCAGTTCGGTTCCCTTGTCCAGAAACCCCTTCGGTTCCCTTGTCCAGAAACCCCTTCGGTTCCCTTGTCTAGAAACCCCTTCGGTTCCCTTGTCCAGAAACCCCTTCGGTTCCCTTGTCTAGAAACCCTTTCGGTTCCCTTGTCGAGAAACCCTATCGGTTTCCTTGTCCAGAAACCCTTTCGGTTCACTTGTCCAGAAACCCCTTCGGTTCCCTTGTCCAAAAACAATTTCGGTTCCCTTGTCCAGAAACCCTTTCGGTTCCCTTGTCCAGAAACCACTTCGGTTCCCTTGTCCAGAAACCCCTTCGGTTTCCTTGTCCAGAAACCCCTTCGGTTTCTTTGTCCAGAAACCCCTTCGGTTCCCTTGTCCAGAAACCTCTTCGGTTCCCTTGTCCAGAAACCCTTTCGGTTCCCTTGTCCAGAAACCCCTTCGGTTCCCTTGTCCAGAAACCCCTTCGGTTCCCTTGTCCAGAAACCCCTTCGGTTCCCTTGTCCAGAAACCCTTTCGGTTTCTTTGTCCAGAAACCCCTTCGGTTTCGTTGTCCAGAAACCCCTTCGGTTCCCTTGTCCAGAACCCCTTCGGTTCCCTTGTCCAGAAACCCTTCCGGTTCCCTTGTCCAGAAACCCTTTCGGTTCCCCTGTCCAGAAATCCCTTCGGTTCCCTTCTCCAGAAACCCTTTCGGTTTCCTTGTCCAGAAACCCCTTCGGTTCCCTTGTCCAGAAATCCTTTCGGTTCCATTGTCCTGACACCCTTTCGGTTCCCTTGTACAGAAACTTATTCGGTTCCCTTTTCTAGAAACCCCTTCGGTTCTCTTGTCCAGAAACCCTTTCGGTTCCCTTTTCTAGAAACCCCTTCGGTTCTCTTGTCCAGAAACCCTTTCGGTTCCCTTGTCCAGAGACCCCTTCGGTTCCCTTGTTCAGAAACCCCTTCGGTTTCCCTGTTCAGAAACCCTTTCCGGTTCCCTTGTCCAAAAACCCCTTCGGTTCCCTTGTCCAGAAACCCCTTCGGTTCCCTTGTCCAGAAACCCCTTCGGTTCCCTTGTCCAGAAACCCCTTCGGTTCCCTTGTCCAGAAACCCCTTCGGTCCCCTTGTCCAGAAACACTTTCGGTTCCCCCTTGTCCAGAGACCCCTTCGGTTCCCTTGTCCAGAAACCCTTTCGGTTCCCTTGTCCAGAAACCCTGTCGGTGTCCTTGTCCAGAAACCCTTTCGGTTCCCTTGTCCAGAAACCCCTTCGGTTTCCTTGTCCAGAAACCCCTTTCGGTTCCCTTGTCCAGAAACCCCTTCGGTTCCCTTATCCAGAAACCCTTTCGGTTCCCTTGTCCAGAAACCCCTTCGGTTCCCTTGTCCAGAAACTCCTTCGGTTCCCTTGTCCAGAAACCCTTTCGGTTTCTTTGTCCAGAAACCCCTTCGGTTCCCTTGTCCAGAAACCCTTTCGGTTCCCTTGTCCAGAAACCCCTTCAGTTCCCTTGTCCAGAAACCCCTTCGGTTCCCTTGTCCAGAAACCCTTTCGGTTCCCTTGTCCAGAAACCCCTTCGGTTCCCTTGTCCAGAAGCCCTTTCGGTTTCTTTGTCCAAAAACCCCTTCGGTTTCTTTGTCCAGAAACCCCTTCGGTTCCCTTGTCCAGAAACGCTTTCGGTTCCCTTGTCCAGAAACCCCTTCGGTTCCCTTGTCCAGAAACCCTTTCGGTTTCTTTGTCCAGAAACCCTTTCGGTTTCTTTATCCAGAAACCCCTTCGGTTCCCTTGTCCAGAAACCCTTTCGGTTCCCTTGTCCAGAAACCCTTTCGCTTCCCTTGTCCAGAAATCCTTTAGATTCCCTTGTCAAGAAACCCCTTCGGTTCCCTTGTCCAGAAACCCTTTCGGTTCCCTTGTTCAGAAACCCCTTCGGTTCCCTTGTCCAGAAAACCCTTCGGTTCCCTTGTCCAGAAACCCCTTCGGTTCCCTTGTCCAGAAACACTTTCGGTTCCCCCTTGTCCAGAGACCCCTTCGGTTCCCTTGTCCAGAAACCCTTTCGGTTCCCTTGTCCAGAAATACTTTCGGTGTCCTTGTCCAGAAACCCTTTCGGTTCCCTTGTCCAGAAACCCCTTCGGTTCCCTTGTCCAGAAACCCCTTCGGTTCCCTTGTCCAGAAACCCCTTCGGTTCTCTTGTCCAGAAACCCTTTCGATTCCCTTGTCCAGAAACCCCTTCGGTTGCCTTGTGCAGAAACTCCTTCGGTTCCCTTGTCCAGAAACCTTTTCGGTTTCTTTGTCCAGAAACCCCTTCGGTTCCCTTGTCCAGAAACCCCTTCGGTTCCCTTGTCCAGAAACCCCTTCGGTTCCCTTGTCCAGAAACCCTTTCGGTTCCCTTGTCCAGAAACCCCTTCGGTTCCCTTGTCCAGAAACCCCTTCGGTTCTCTTGTCCAGAAACCCCTTAGGTTTCTTTGTCCAGAAACCCCTTCGGTTCCCTTGTCCAGAAACCCCTTCGGTTCCCTTGTCCAGAAACCCCTTCGGTTCCCTTGTCCAGAAACCCTTTCGGTTCCCTTGTCCAGAAACCCCTTCGGTTCCCTTGTCCAGAAACCCCTTCGGTTTCTTTGTCCAGAATCCCCTTCGGTTCCCTTGTCCAGAAACGCTTTCGGTTCCCTTGTCCAGAAACCCTTTCGGTTCCCTTGTCCAGAAACCCCTTCGGTTCCCTTGTCCAGAAACCCTTTCGGTTCCCTTGTCCACAAACCCTTTCGGTTCCCTTGTCCAGAAACCCCTTCGGTTCCCTTGTCCAGAAACCCTTTCGGTTCACTTGTCCAGAAACCCCTTCGGTTCCCTTGTCCAGAAACCCTTTCGGTTCACTTGTCCAGAAACCCCTTCGGTTCCCTTGTCCAGAAACCCCTTCGGTTCCCTTGTCCAGAAACCCTTTCGGTTCCCTTGTCCAGAAACCCCTTCGGTTCCCTTGTCCAGAAACCCCTTCGGTTTCTTTGTCCAGAAACCCCTTCGGTTCCCTTGTCCAGAAACGCTTTCGGTTCCCTTGTCCAGAAACCCTTTCGGTTCCCTTGTCCAGAAACCCCTTCGGTTCCCTTGTCCAGAAACCCTTTCGGTTCCCTTGTCCACAAACCCTTTCGGTTTCCTTGTCCAGAAACCCCTTCGGTTCTCTTGTCCAGAAACCCTTTCGGTTTCTTTGTTCAGAAACCCCTTCGGTTCCCTTGTCCAGAAACCCCTTCGGTTCCCTTGTCCAAAAACCCTTTCGGTTTCCTTGTCCAGAAACCATTTCGGTTCCCTTGTCCAGAAACCCCCTTCAGTTCCCTTGTCCAAAAACCCTTTCGGTTCCCTTGTCCAGAAACCCCTTCGGTTCCCTTGTCCAGAAACCCCTTCGGTTCCTTTGTCCAGAAACCCCTTCGGTTCCCTTGTCCAGAAACCCCTTCGGTTCCCTTGTCCAGAAACCCTTTCGGTTTCTTTGTTCAGAAACCCCTTCGGTTCCCTTGTCCAGAAACCCTTTCGGTTCCCTTGTCCAGAAACCACTTCGGTTCCCTTGTCCAGAAACCCCTTCGGTTTCCTTGTCCAGAAACCCCTTCGGTTTCTTTGTCCAGAAACCCCTTCGGTTCCCTTGTCCAGAAACCTCTTCGGTTCCCTTGTCCAAAAACCCTTTCGGTTCCCTTGTCCAGAAACCCTTTCGGTTCCCTTGTCCAGAAACCCCTTCGGTTCCCTTGTCCAGAAACCCTTTCGGTTCCCTTGTCCAGAAGCCCCTTCGGTTCCCTTGTCCAGAAACCCCTTCGGTTCCCTTGTCCAGAAACCCCTTCGGTTCCCTTGTCCAGAAACCCCTTCGGTTCCCTTGTCCAGAAACCTTTTCGGTTCCCCCTTGTCCAGAGACCCCTTCGGTTCCCTTGTCCAGAAACCCCTTCGGTTCCCTTGTCCAGAAACCCCTTCGGTTCCCTTGTCCAGAAACCCCTTCGGTTCCCTTGTCCAGAAACCCTTTCGGTTCCCTTGTTCAGAAACCCCTTCGGTTCCCTTGTCCAGAAACCTTTTCGGTTCCCTTGTCCAGAAACCCCTTCGGTTCCCTTGTCCAGAAACCCTTTCGGTTTCTTTGTTCAGAAACCCCTTCGGTTCCCTTGTCCAGAAACCCTTTCGGTTTCTTTGTTCAGAAACCCCTTCGGTTCCCTTGTCCAGAAACCCCTTCGGTTTCCTTGTCCAGAAACCCTTTCGGTTTCTTTGTTCAGAAACCCCTTCGGTTCCCTTGTCCAGAAACCCCTTCGGTTCCCTTGTCCAGAAACCCTTTCGGTTTCTTTGTTCAGAAACCCCTTCGGTTCCCTTGTCCAGAAACCCTTTCGGTTCCCTTGTCCAGAAACCCCTTCGGTTCCCTTGTCCAGAAACCCTTTCAGTTCCCTTGTCCACAAACCCTTTCGGTTCCCTTGTCCAGAAACCCCTTCGGTTCCCTTGTCCAGAAACCCTTTCGGTTCCCTTGTCCACAAACCCTTTCGGTTCCCTTGTCCAGAAACCCCTTCGGTTCCCTTGTCCAGAAACCCTTTCGGTTCACTTGTCCAGAAACCCCTTCGGTTCCCTTGTCCAGAAACCCTTTCGGTTCACTTGTCCAGAAACCCTTTCGGTTCCCTTGTCCAGAAACCCCTTCGGTTTCTTTGTCCAGAAACCCCTTCGGTTCCCTTGTCCACAAACCTCTTCGGTTCCCTTGTCCAAAAACCCTTTCGGTTCCCTTGTCCAGAAACCCTTTCGGTTCCCTTGTCCAGAAACCCCTTCGGTTCCCTTGTCCAGAAACCCTTTCGGTTCCCTTGTCCAGAAGCCCCTTCGGTTCCCTTGTCCAGAAACCCCTTCGGTTCCCTTGTCCAGAAACCCCTTCGGTTCCCTTGTCCAGAAACCCCTTCGGTTCCCTTGTCCAGAAACCTTTTCGGTTCCCCCTTGTCCAGAGACCCCTTCGGTTCCCTTGTCCAGAAACCCCTTCGGTTCCCTTGTCCAGAAACCCCTTCGATTCCCTTGTCCAGAAACCCCTTCGGTTCCCTTGTCCAGAAACCCTTTCGGTTCCCTTGTTCAGAAACCCCTTCGGTTCCCTTGTCCAGAAACCTTTTCGGTTCCCTTGTCCAGAAACCCCTTCGGTTCCCTTGTCCAGAAACCCTTTCGGTTTCTTTGTTCAGAAACCCCTTCGGTTCCCTTGTCCAGAAGCCCCTTCGGTTCCCTTGTCCAGAAACCCTTTCGGTTTCTTTGTTCAGAAACCCCTTCGGTTCCCTTGTCCAGAAACCCTTTCGGTTTCTTTGTTCAGAAACCCCTTCGGTTCCCTTGTCCAGAAACCCCTTCGGTTCCCTTGTCCAGAAACCCTTTCGGTTTCTTTGTTCAGAAACCCCTTCGGTTCCCTTGTCCAGAAACCCCTTCGGTTCCCTTGTCCAGAAACCCTTTCGGTTTCTTTGTTCAGAAACCCCTTCGGTTCCCTTGTCCAGAAACCCTTTCGGTTCCCTTGTCCAGAAACCCCTTCGGTTCCCTTGTCCAGAAACCCTTTCAGTTCCCTTGTCCACAAACCCTTTCGGTTCCCTTGTCCAGAAACCCCTTCGGTTCCCTTGTCCAGAAACCCTTTCGGTTCCCTTGTCCACAAACCCTTTCGGTTCCCTTGTCCAGAAACCCCTTCGGTTCCCTTGTCCAGAAACCCTTTCGGTTCACTTGTCCAGAAACCCCTTCGGTTCCCTTGTCCAGAAACCCTTTCGGTTCACTTGTCCAGAAACCCTTTCGGTTCCCTTGTCCAGAAACCCCTTCGGTTCCCTTGTCCAG
The DNA here is from genome assembly GCA_916610145.1 of Eristalis arbustorum. Classification (NCBI taxonomy): domain Eukaryota; kingdom Metazoa; phylum Arthropoda; class Insecta; order Diptera; family Syrphidae; genus Eristalis; species Eristalis arbustorum. The sequence continues at coordinate 104,475,419 of OU744316.1, read as the reverse complement.
AAACCCTTTCGGTTTCTTTGTTCAGAAACCCCTTCGGTTCCCTTGTCCAGAAACCCTTTCGGTTCCCTTGTCCAGAAACCACTTCGGTTCCCTTGTCCAGAAACCCCTTCGGTTTCCTTGTCCAGAAACCCCTTCGGTTTCTTTGTCCAGAAACCCCTTCGGTTCCCTTGTCCAGAAACCTCTTCGGTTCGCTTGTCCAAAAACCCTTTCGGTTCCCTTGTCCAGAAACCCTTTCGGTTCCCTTGTCCAGAAACCCCTTCGGTTCCCTTGTCCAGAAACCCTTTCGGTTCCCTTGTCAAGAAACCCCTTCGGTTCCCTTGTCCAGAAACCCCTTCGGTTCCCTTGTCCAGAAACCCCTTCGGTTCCCTTGTCCAGAAACCCCTTCGGTTCCCTTGTCCAGAAACCCCTTCGGTTCCCCCTTGTCCAGAGACCCCTTCGGTTCCCTTGTCCAGAAACCCCTTCGGTTCCCTTGTCCAGAAACCCTTTCGGTTTCTTTGTTCAGAAACCCCTTCGGTTCCCTTGTCCAGAAACCCCTTCGGTTCCCTTGTCCAGAAACCCTTTCGGTTCCCTTCGGTTCCCTTGTCCAGAAACCTTTTCGGTTCCCTTGTCCAGAAACCCCTTCGGTTCCCTTGTCCAGAAACCCTTTCGGTTTCTTTGTTCAGAAACCCCTTCGGTTCCCTTGTCCAGAAACCCCTTCGGTTCCCTTGTCCAGAAACCCTTTCGGTTTCTTTGTTCAGAAACCCCTTCGGTTCCCTTGTCCAGAAACCCTTTCGGTTCCCTTGTCAAGAAACCCCTTCGGTTCCCTTGTCCAAAAACCCTTTCGGTTTCCTTGTCCAGAAACCCTTTCGGTTCCCTTGTCCAGAAACCCCTTCGGTTCCCTTGTCCAGAAACCCTTTCGATTCCCTTGTCCAGAAACCCCTTCGGTTCCCTTGTCCAGAAACCCCTTCGGTTCCCTTGTCCAGAAACCCTTTCGGTTCCCTTGTCAAGAAACCCCTTCGGTTCCCTTGTCCAGAAACCCTTTCGGTTCCCTTGTCCAGAAACCCCTTCGGTTCCCTTGTCCAGAAACCCTTTCAGTTCCCTTGTCCACAAACCCTTTCGGTTCCCTTGTCCAGAAACCCCTTCGGTTCCCTTGTCAAGAAACCCCTTCGGTTCCCTTGTCCAAAAACCCTTTCGGTTTCCTTGTCCAGAAACCCTTTCGGTTCCCTTGTCCAGAAACCCTTTCGATTCCCTTGTCCAGAAACCCCTTAGGTTTCTTTGTCCAGAAACCCCTTCGGTTCCCTTGTCCAGAAACCCCTTCGGTTCCCTTGTCCAGAAACCCGTTCGGTTCCCTTGTCCAGAAACCCTTTCGGTTCCCTTGTCCAGAAACCCCTTCGGTTCCCTTGTCCAGAAACCCCTTCGGTTTCTTTGTCCAGAATCCCCTTCGGTTCCCTTGTCCAGAAACCTCTTCGGTTCGCTTGTCCAAAAACCCTTTCGGTTCCCTTGTCCAGAAACCCTTTCGGTTCCCTTGTCCAGAAACCCCTTCGGTTCCCTTGTCCAGAAACCCTTTCGGTTCCCTTGTCCAGAAACCCCTTCGGTTTCTTTGTCCAGAAACCCCTTCGGTTCCCTTGTCCAGAAACGCTTTCGGTTCCCTTGTCCAGAAACCCCTTCGGTTTCCTTGTCCAGAAACCCTTCGGTTTCTTTGTCCAGAAACCCCTTCGGTTCCCTTGTCCAGAAACGCTTTCGGTTCCCTTGTCCAGAAACCCTTTCGGTTCACTTGTCCAGAAGCCCCTTCGGTTCCCTTGTCCAGAAACCCCTTCGGTTCCCTTGTCCAGAAACCCCTTCGGTTCCCTTGTCCAGAAACCCCTTCGGTTCCCTTGTCCAGAAACCTTTTCGGTTCCCCCTTGTCCAGAGACCCCTTCGGTTCCCTTGTCCAGAAACCCTTTCGGTTCCATTGTTCAGAAACCCCTTCGGTTCCCTTGTCAAGAAACCCCTTCGGTTCCCTTGTCCAGAAACCCTTTCGGTTCCCTTGTTCAGAAACCCCTTCGGTTCCCTTGTCCAGAAACCCCTTCGGTTCCCTTGTCCAGAAACCCCTTCGGTTCCCTTGTCCAGAAACACTTTCGGTTCCCCCTTGTCCAGAGACCCCTTCGGTTCCCTTGTCCAGAAACGCTTTCGGTTCCCTTGTCCAGAAACCCTTTCGGTTCACTTGTCCAGAAGCCCCTTCGGTTCCCTTGTCCAGAAACCCCTTCGGTTCCCTTGTCCAGAAACCCCTTCGGTTCCCTTGTCCAGAAACCCCTTCGGTTCCCTTGTCCAGAAACCTTTTCGGTTCCCCCTTGTCCAGAGACCCCTTCGGTTCCCTTGTCCAGAAACCCTTTCGGTTCCATTGTTCAGAAACCCCTTCGGTTCCCTTGTCAAGAAACCCCTTCGGTTCCCTTGTCCAGAAACCCTTTCGGTTCCCTTGTTCAGAAACCCCTTCGGTTCCCTTGTCCAGAAACCCCTTCGGTTCCCTTGTCCAGAAACCCCTTCGGTTCCCTTGTCCAGAAACACTTTCGGTTCCCCCTTGTCCAGAGACCCCTTCGGTTCCCTTGTCCAGAAACCCTTTCGGTTCCCTTGTCCAGAAACCCTTTCGGTGTCCTTGTCCAGAAACCCTTTCGGTTCCCTTGTCCAGAAACCCCTTCGGTTCCCTTGTCTTGAAACCCCTTCGGTTCCCTTGTCCAGAAACCCCTTCGGTTCCCTTGTCCAGAAACCCTTTCGGTTCCCTTGTTCAGAAACCCCTTCGGTTCCCTTGTCCAGAAACCCCTTCGGTTCCCTTGTCCAGAAACCCCTTCGGTTCCCTTGTCCAGAAACCCCTTCGGTTCCCTTGTCCAGAAACCCTTTCGATTCCCTTGTCCAGAAACCCCTTCGGTTCCCTTGTCCAGAAACCCCTTCGGTTCTCTTGTCCAGAAACCCCTTAGGTTTCTTTGTCCAGAAACCCCTTCGGTTCCCTTGTCCAGAAACCCCTTCGGTTCCCTTGTCCAGAAACCCCTTCGGTTCCCTTGTCCAGAAACCCTTTCGGCTCCCTTGTCCAGAAACCCCTTCGGTTTCTTTGTCCAGAATCCCCTTCGGTTCCCTTGTCCAGAAACGCTTTCGGTTCCCTTGTCCAGAAACCCTTTCGGTTCCCTTGTCCAGAAACCCCTTCGGTTCCCTTGTCCAGAAACCCTTTCGGTTCCCTTGTCCACAAACCCTTTCGGTTCCCTTGTCCAGAAACCCCTTCGGTTCCCTTGTCCAGAAACCCTTTCGGTTCACTTGTCCAGAAACCCCTTCGGTTCCCTTGTCCAGAAACCCTTTCGGTTCACTTGTCCAGAAACCCCTTCGGTTCCCTTGTCCAGAAACCCCTTCGGTTCCCCCTTGTCCAGAGACCCCTTCGGTTCCCTTGTCCAGAAACCCTTTCGGTTCCCTTGTCCAGAAACCCTTTCGGTGTCCTTGTCCAGAAACCCTTTCGGTTCCCTTGTCCAGAAACCCCTTCGGTTCCCTTGTCCAGAAACCCCTTCGGTTTCTTTGTCCAGAATCCCCTTCGGTTCCCTTGTCCAGAAACGCTTTCGGTTCCCTTGTCCAGAAACCCTTTCGGTTCCCTTGTCCAGAAACCCCTTCGGTTCCCTTGTCCAGAAACCCTTTCGGTTCCCTTGTCCACAAACCCTTTAGATTCCCTTGTCAAGAAACCCCTTCGGTTCCCTTGTCCAGAAACCCTTTCGGTTCCCTTGTTCAGAAACCCCTTCGGTTCCCTTGTCAAGAAACCCCTTCGGTTCCCTTGTCCAGAAACCCTTTCGGTTCCCTTGTTCAGAAACCCCTTCGGTTCCCTTGTCCAGAAACCCCTTCGGTTCCCTTGTCCAGAAACCCCTTCGGTTCCCTTGTCCAGAAACACTTTCGGTTCCCCCTTGTCCAGAGACCCCTTCGGTTCCCTTGCCCAGAAACCCTTTCGGTTCCCTTGTCCAGAAACCCTTTCGGTGTCCTTGTCCAGAAACCCTTTCGGTTCCCTTGTCCAGAAACCCCTTCGGTTCCCTTGTCCAGAAACCCCTTCGGTTCCCTTGTCCAGAAACCCCTTCGGTTCCCTTGTCCAGAAACCCTTTCGATTCCCTTGTCCAGAAACCCCTTCGGTTCCTTGTCCAGAAACTCCTTCGGTTCCCTTGTCCAGAAACCCTTTCGGTTTCTTTGTGCAGAAACCCCTTCGGTTCCCTTGTCCAGAAACCCCTTCGGTTCCCTTGTCCAGAAACCCCTTCGGTTCCCTTGTCCAGAAACCCTTTCGATTCCCTTGTCCAGAAACCCCTTCGGTTCCCTTGTCCAGAAACCCCTTCGGTTCTCTTGTCCAGAAACCCCTTAGGTTTCTTTGTCCAGAAACCCCTTCGGTTCAGTTATCCAGAAACCCCTTCGGTTCCCTTGTCCAGAAACCCCTTCGGTTCCCTTGTCCAGAAACCCTTTCGGTTCCCTTGTCCAGAAACCCCTTCGGTTCCCTTGTCCAGAAACCCCTTCGGTTTCTTTGTCCAGAATCCCCTTCGGTTCCCTTGTCCAGAAACGCTTTCGGTTCCCTTGTCCAGAAACCCTTTCGGTTCCCTTGTCCAGAAACCCCTTCGGTTCCCTTGTCCAGAAACCCTTTCGGTTCCCTTGTCCACAAACCCTTTCGGTTCCCTTGTCCAGAAACCCCTTCGGTTCCCTTGTCCAGAAACCATTTCGGTTCACTTGTCCAGAAACCCCTTCGGTTCCCTTGTCCAGAAACCCTTTCGGTTCACTTGTCCAGAAACCCCTTCGGTTCCCTTGTCCAGAAACCCCTTCGGTTCCCTTGTCCAGAAACCCTTTCGGTTCCCTTGTCCAGAAACCCCTTCGGTTCCCTTGTCCAGAAACCCCTTCGGTTTCTTTGTCCAGAAACCCCTTCGGTTCCCTTGTCCAGAAACCCTTTCGGTTCCCTTGTCCAGAAACCCCTTCGGTTCCCTTGTCCAGAAACCCTTTCGGTTCCCTTGTCCACAAACCCTTTCGGTTCCCTTGTCCAGAAACCCCTTCGGTTCTCTTGTCCAGAAACCCCTTCGGTTCCCTTGTCCAGAAACCCTTTCGGTTCACTTGTCCAGAAACCCCTTCGGTTCCCCTCTCCAGAAACCCCTTCGGTTCCCTTGTCCAGAAACCCTTTCGGTTCCCTTGTCCAGAAACCCCTTCGGTTCCCTTGTCCAGAAACCCCTTCGGTTTCTTTGTCCAGAAACCCCTTCGGTTCCCTTGTCCAGAAACGCTTTCGGTTCCCTTGTCCAGAAACCCTTTCGGTTCCCTTGTCCAGAAACCCCTTCGGTTCCCTTGTCCAGAAACCCTTTCGGTTCCCTTGTCAAGAAACCCCTTCGGTTCCCTTGTCCAAAAACCCTTTCGGTTTCCTTGTCCAGAAACCATTTCGGTTCCCTTGTCCAGAAACCCCTTCGGTTCCCTTGTCCAAAAACCCTTTCGGTTCCCTTGTCCAGAAACCCTTTCGGTTCCCTTTTCCTGAAACCCTTTCGGTTCCCTTGTCCAGAAACCCCTTCGGTTCCCTTGTCCAGAAACCCCTTCGGTTCCCTTGTCCAGAAACCCCTTCGGTTCCCTTGTCCAGAAACCCTTTCGGTTTCTTTGTTCAGAAACCCTTCGGTTCCCTTGTCCAGAAACCCTTTCGGTTCCCTTGTCCAGAAACCACTTCGGTTCCCTTGTCCAGAAACCCCTTCGGTTTCCTTGTCCAGAAACCCCTTCGGTTTCTTTGTCCAGAAACCCCTTCGGTTCCCTTGTCCAGAAACCTCTTCGGTTCCCTTGTCCAAAAACCCTTTCGGTTCCCTTGTCCAGAAACCCTTTCGGTTCCCTTGTCCAGAAACCCCTTCGGTTCCCTTGTCCAGAAACCCTTTCGGTTCCCTTGTCCAGAAACCCCTTCGGTTCCCTTGTCCAGAAACCCCTTCGGTTCCCTTGTCCAGAAACCCCTTCGGTTCCCTTGTCCAGAAACCTTTTCGGTTCCCCCTTGTCCAGAGACCCCTTCGGTTCCCTTGTCCAGAAACCCCTTCGGTTCCCTTGTCCAGAAACCCTTTCGGTTTCTTTGTTCAGAAACCCCTTCGGTTCCCTTGTCCAGAAACCCCTTCGGTTCCCTTGTCCAGAAACCCTTTCGGTTCCCTTGTTCAGAAACCCCTTCGGTTCCCTTGTCCAGAAACCTTTTCGGTTCCCTTGTCCAGAACCCCTTCGGTTCCCTTGTCCAGAAACCCTTTCGGTTTCTTTGTTCAGAAACCCCTTCGGTTCCCTTGTCCAGAAACCCCTTCGGTTCCCTTGTCCAGAAACCCTTTCGGTTTCTTTGTTCAGAAACCCCTTCGGTTCCCTTGTCCAGAAACCCTTTCGGGTCCCTTGTCAAGAAACCCCTTCGGTTCCCTTGTCCAAAAACCCTTTCGGTTTCCTTGTCCAGAAACCCCTTCGGTTCCCTTGTCCAGAAACCCCTTCGGTTCCCTTGTCCAGAAACCCCTTCGGTTCCCCTTGTCCAGAAACCCTTTCGGTTCCCTTGTCCAGAAACCCTTTCGGTTCCCTTGTCCAGAAACCCTTTCGGTTCCCTTGTCCAGAAACCCCTTCGGTTCCCTTGTCCAGAAACCTTTTCGGTTCCCTTGTCCACAAACCCCTTCGGTTCCCTTGTCCAGAAACCCCTTCGGTTCCCTTGTCCAGAAACCCTTTCGGTTCCCCCTTGTCCAGAGACCCCTTCGGTTCCCTTGTCCAGAAACCCCTTCGGTCCCTTGTCCAGAAACCCTTTCGGTTCCCTTGTCCAGAAACCCCTTCGGTTCCCTTTTCTAGAAACCCCTTCGGTTCTCTTGTCCAGAAACCCTTTCGGTTCCCTTGTCCAGAGACCCCTTCGGTTCCCCTGTCCAGAAACCCTTTTCGGTTCCCTTGTCCAGAAACCCCTTCGGTTCCCTTGTCTAGAAACCCTTCGGTTCCCTTGTAAAGAAACCCCTTCGGTTCCCTTTTCTAGAAAAACCTTCTGTTCCCTTGTCCAGAAACCCCTTAGGTTTCTTTGTCCAGAAACCCTTTCGATTCCCTTGTCCAGAAACCCCTTCGGTTCCTTGTCCAGAAACTCCTTCGGTTCCCTTGTCCACAAACCCTTTCGGTTTCTTTGTCCAGAAACCCCTTCGGTTCCCTTGTCCAGAAACCCCTTAGGTTCCCTTGTCCAGAAACCCCTTCGGTTCCCTTGTCCAAAGAAACAACTGGAAAGTTGGAGTTTAAATTGTGACTATTAGGTGTGTTTTTTGCAGTTATATATAGGCATATACTTCAATTTGCATGGAAAATACACTAACAACAAATTCTATACTTTCCTAAGTCACCCTCCATTTTTATTGCGGCTGACGAAGTTGTCCGGGATAAAGCAATGCTGCTAAACATTATTTTCTGTACGTTATCGACAATGCACTATAAAACGTCATAAAGTATACCTCTGAATTCATTCGATTGACACAAACAAAAGTGATTTCTTTTTAGTTATCCTCCAAGCGTTGACTGTTAAATATGTCAAATATAGTCTACGCTGCCTGTGCTATTGAAAGACACAATATCTTGATCGATAAAGCACGTAATAAATGAAAATGTGTCTCATTACGACGCCACATCATATCCTAAAGTGGCGAACAGCAGATGGAAATGAAAAAAAAGCGTAGGAGACAGCGGTAATTTGTTAACTCTCGCTCAGCTCATAATTGCCACTTTCTCATTTTCACTCATGTGAGAAGGACTTCTGTAGATGGTGCATGCACGAAGAAGAAGATAGATCCTTCCCGGTGCTAGAAAAGTTCATACTCAATAACCTGGGTTAAGCGTCGGCAGTCGATATGCTGAACATTTCTAGAGAAGTTTAGATGGAGTCCACTAGTCTTGTATTTATATCCATAATTTATATATTTTTTTCCATTTTAGGAGTGGTACTTTGGGTCTTGTCCTAAGGTCGCTGGCTCGCTAATTCGTATTCGGATCGAGGGACCAATTATTTGAACATTGAATGAGCAAATAGCGAATAATTGCTTGAAAGTTGGAGTACCTTCAAGCAAACGTACAGAGAACTCTCCCTATGTCGAATCAATTTAAATACCTCTTGACAATTCGAATCAGGAAGAGTAAGAATTGTCCTCGAATTTGCGGACTAAGGTGCCATGAAGGCGGTCACTTCACGGATCTTAAGCACAATATCTCTGGTTATCAACCAAATTCTATTTCACTGCAAAGTCCTCAAGATCTAAAAACTTAACGAACAAATCGATACACCTCTGCTCCCTGCAGTTATTTGCAAGTTCAAGTGCATTGTCCACCCTAGCATGACTACGATATTACTTGTTAAACCTAACACACATGTTATGGCTTGCCGATGTTGACAGGATAACACAACTCTGTGCTAAGATCCTTCGATTCAAATGCCTTCTTGTAGGATTTCAACGTTCTCAACGGCAATTGAAACAGACATCTCTGCTCCGCAATTCACTCTAGGCGTCTAAACTTTATCCTCGCCCTGCACCCGAATGGAAAGAAAAAAGAAGACGAGACTTAGAGTACCGACCCAAACACACACAAAAACAGAATGAGGATGAGTCAGAGCTTGTTAGACAAATTCCTCGACACAAAAACAAGAAAAGTCCGAATGCAAATGCACGGCTCAATTGATCCTTAACGTCGGCGTCGGGCCGGTCTCCTGTCTCACTGGCCAAACAACCCTTACACTGCATAAGTAATAAATTATAAAATAGAATCTCCTCCCCAGTTCGGAGATGGAAGCCAAACAGCAACCGAATATTTTCGTACACCAACTAGAACACCCTCGACCGAGCACTAGGCACCAGCATGAGCACAACACCAGCAGCAGCCTCTGGTTGCAGCAGCTACGGGCGAACGCACGACGAAAGGATGCCTTCATCATGGTCCATTATCGACGAAAGGACAATGGAAACCAATTAACAAAAGCATTGTTCCCCACAGCACGAGCAGTGTTCGTGTCCGTGTCCGTTTACCATTGCTGCACACTGCAACTGGGCAAGGAAGACGGCTTCGTCTTCCACTTTCGAGAATTTATCTTCGTTTTTCTTAGCCATTATCGCAGAAGGCAGGACAAGTGTCCCTCTGCACTCTGTGCAGTCGAAAAGAGGACTCCTAGTTTCTGTTTTTTTTTTCTTGTGCCCCTCACCGAATCAGAGGCGAGCATTCGTGTTCGTTTTCTTTGTTGTCTTTGGCATGCTCGAACATACTGCCGCCCAAACTCCTTTCGCAGCTGCCGTTCGGCTGAATGTCCCTGCATGCGCACAGTTACTTCTT